>CM074718.1:541210660-542431494 GCA_037306005.1 Rhinophrynus dorsalis
CTACTTACACTTTTACCAGAAATACTACTTAAATTTATACCTGATTCCATCCAAAGACTTACATTTACTGCCTTTCTTATAGCCTTCTGTCACTCACAACTTCAAAATGAATCTACAGCTGCATTTTTAATTTGAAATTTACTTCCACACTCCATCATCTTTTTAAAAGAAAAGAGCAAAATGTCCTTTATTCAGTTCACAAGTTGGCTTATAATGAAAAAGCATTGCTTCTGGTCTCATTGATCCAGAAAGAATATTCAAAAAGCAAGAGAAAGACCCCTCGAGCAGTCCTTGCTTTATCACAGTATAAGTAGTGTAAACACTCTTGATCTTATTATAAATTGTAGTAAGCCACTTCATTACAGCATAAGTTGCAGTATCCCGCTTCCAGCTTCAGCTGTTCTCATATCTTGTTCAGATGATTATTGATACGGACAAAAGATTTTTTTTACAACTACTCTTGGGATATGCAAATGAAATGACCTATTTCGCATATCTTCTTCAGATGATTATTGAAACGGACAAAATATGTTTTAATGAGGTTAGAGGTATGCAAAAGAAATAAAAAGAAAACCTTTATTTCACAGAACCAATTATAAAACTGGTAGCCTAATTTTTCAAAATCATATCTCTCATCCCTACTTTCTAACATGTAAATTCTCATTTAAAGTTGAGTTCTCATCAAACGCTATCATTAGTTTCCCTAAAACCAACTAATCACTTCCTCCTTCCAACAATCCATCCAGTCTTAACAAGGACCAACCTTGCCATTGATAACATGTATCACACTTCTTGACATTTATAACTGTCAACAACATTGTAGATGTTCTGAATGTTTTACCCAAATTTAACCACATCAGGGACTGATTTTGCAGTTGACTAAAATGTTGTAATTACAAGTAAGATCACAAGGAGGATTATGGCTTTAATAATATAAAATGTTTTGGAAATAGGCTTACACAGGCATTGCACAAAGTACATTTCCTAAGGTTATTAGTAATAAAAACACATTTAGAAAAGTTAGCTAAAAAGACTTAAAATTAAATTGAGTACCTAATTTCATAGTTTTCAGACAATAAACAATATTAGTTTTCTTTATTCTAACAAAATATGTAAGCATCATTTATAATAATATATTCTGTTGAATGTATTTATATACATGTAGAGATGAATAAGTAAGGATGGGAGAAAGTTTTCAGCTCAAAAGAAACAAGAGAAAAACTGCACTTTTCTCTGAGCAGTACATTTAAAAAAACAAAAAATTTCGCCTAGCTCATTGCATTAAAAGCAATGGGAAGACTAAATTTCTTGTCACTGTGTAGAAAGATTCCCTTCTTTTCCCACAGGCATAGTATAAAAGGGGAATCAGAATGCCATTCTGTGTTTGTGAAAGCAGCACATTTTTGATCTAGAGATTACAGGCTAATAAAGTGGAGTTGATGCTTAGCTTAGAGAGTCTTGTAGACAAGAAATCTGTTCACTGTATTAGTCTGTGGGACTCAGGGGGAAAGAAAGGGAGAAAGGAAGTTGACCCAAAATACCCAAACATTTGGTCCTGACTGGGAAGACACAGGCAGCTGTGATCCAAGTTTCTTCCTGATCTGGCTATTATTTCTGTCCTAAGGGAGTCTGATGGTGAGAGAAAGGAGCAAAGAAGGGGGATTTTATGGTCAAGGTCAATCTGATGGATGCTTACCTTCATGTCCCAATCCATATATCATACCAGCGCTTTCTCAAAGTGGCAGTACCAGGGCTGGTGGGCTGAAGTCAAATCTGGTCCCTACCCAAAGGCAGTGCTATCTGGGACTCATCTTCAATTCCATCAAGAGCCATACTTTTCTTCTGGATAGATGTCGGTACAACATCAAACAGAAGATTGGGAAAATTCTAGCTTCTCCAGCACCCTGAGTCAGAGAACTTATGTCACTGTTAGGACTCATGTCATCCTGTATCCCAGTAGTTACTTGGGCCCTTCTGCATTCCTTGACCTCTCCAAGCATTCATTTTGGTAAATGGGACAAATAGTCATCCTCCTTCATCCTACCCTTCCAAATACCACATTGAATTAAGTGATCACTCAGATGGTGGGTAGCCAAAAGCCACTTGTCATCAGGACTGCTCTGGCACATTAAGATCCAGCATGTCATCACAAGGGATGCCAGCAGTTCTGGATGGAGAGCTCACCTTTACAATCTGATAGTTCAGGGGGTCTGGACATCAGCAGAGGCCACCAGATCATTACATTTCAAGGAACTCCTGGCACGAGGGATGGACAAGTAGTCCAACACTATTGAAACATTCCATGAAAATTTGTTCCTGGGCAGAGAACATCCTATTACATCTGTCAGTCACACACCTCAGAGATAGTTTGAATCAAGAAGCAGATTTTCTGAGCCGACGACACACACCAGTTGCTTCTAGGGGAATGGTCTCTCAATCAAGAAGTGTTCGTAAAAATATCATATACCTGGGGTTTCCAGAAGTAGATTTGATGGCAACCAGGAAAATCAGATAGATGGCATGTTTTTTTTTCCTGAATTCATGGGATCAACCAGGAGCACTAGATGCTCTAATGCAACTGTGAAATTTTCATCTGGGGTACATTTTTTCTACTAATTCCTGCTCTACCAAATGTCCTGAAGAAGCAGAGGTGAAAAGACTTGTGATCCTCTTTGCCCTTTCTGGCCCAGAAGGCATAGTGCCCTGTGATTGGAGGAAAGCTGACGTAGTACCATTGTTCAAAAAGGGGACAAGATCCAAACCAGGAAAGTCTAGACCTGTGATCTTGACTTCCACAGCGGGTAAAATATTAGAAGGGTTACTAACTAACAGTATGTGAAGACAAACAATATTATTTGTAGGAGTCAGCAAGTTTTGATGGAGAAAACATCATGTCAGACTAATTTAGTTGCATTTTATGAAAGGGAAAGTAGTAATTTGGACAGGAAATTACTATTTATGTAGTATACTTGGATTTTTGTAAAAAGCCTTTGATACAGTGCCTCACAATAGGTTGCTGCATAAATTAAAGGGGTTGGATTTGGAAAGTGATAACTTTACATGGATTGAGAACTAGTTAAATGATAGATGGCAGAGAGTTGTTGTAAATGGAACCTTTTCAATTTCGTCCACTCAGACCACTCAGACAGGCAGACAGAAGGAGAGAGATAAGTTATGACCAGTATGCTTGCATACTTATTCCTTGGAATACATCTGAGATGAAGGAGTGCAAGGGGTAGGGATAACCATCAACCCCCAAGCACATCTGCTAAACAGCCTCCATTTGATACAATTGCTGATGCTTCAGCTGGACACCCAGACAGGAGCCCATCTCCACCAGGGGGACTACACTAGACAGCAGAACCGCATCTGCCGCAACCAGATCTCCCACAGCTATCACATCTGCCACAAGGACCTGTTGAGCAGCATAAGGATGACAGAAGACCGCACAGACTCAGAATATTTTGCACAAGGGTCAATTTCCTTGGAATGACAAATATTGAAGTCAGAGACTGCTACAGATTGACATTGCACAGCAGCATCCAGTTATGAAATATGATGTTGACCCCATATACAGCTCCAACCTTGCCCTATCTGGCTCGCAGAAGCTGATGTGTGCCATACACTTCATGGCAAGTGGATCCTTCCAGTCCACAGAAGGATATGCATCTGGCATGTTCAAGAGTACTGGTTCAGGTGTTGCCAGCTCTCAAGAAGAAGGCCAGGATGTACATTTACTTCCCCACCACTGACATGGAGTGGACAGGTATAAAACAGGGATTCTACACAAGGGAAGGCATGACTGTGATGGAATGGTTGTCACCCAGAGAATGAAATATGTCTGTTTTCAGTGATCGCCATTGTCTTAACATGTGTTCCCATTCTTGAAACATTAATGTCCCCTGTGTGTGCATGCATTAGAGAGTGTTAGCCATTTACCAGCATTGAATGGGTTGGTTAGTGTGTATGGTGTACAGAGGGATGGTGCCATTCAGTCTAACGAAACCCAGAGATTGTGTTATGAGATAGCCAGTGTTGGTCAGATAGAGGGGGGTAGGGCAAATCTGTGTGTGGAATTTGTGTATCTTCCCCCTCACATCAGGCCAAGCAGAACAAACCTGGTAGATGGGAACTGTGACATCACATCCTGTAGGGGGTGGGTAGAAAAAATCCTAAGAGAGAGAGAGAGAGAGAGAAGAGTGAGTGAGACAGTGTTGAAAAATGTAGGAGCAGGAAAATAGGCCTCTCCATAATGGTGGGAGGCCTAGGGTCCATGGGCATTCTAAATGAGCACTGCAGAAACTGAGACTGGTGAGCAGGCACTGTAGTGGCCAGGTCCCCTTTTTAGTTGTGTGCTGATGTTCCCACCACAAGGATTGTGGCCAGGGAGCTAAACTTCAGTGGTTATGGCCCAAGACTCAAGAAAGTGGCTGGGGATAATCTCTCAGGATGCCTTTCCCAACTCCTCCATCAGGACTAAAAGATACAAAGAACCTAATCTAGCAGCATGTGTAGTGGGCAGGATGTCTACTCTTGCCGCTAGTGGGACTATGTGTATGCTCCTGTCTCACCATGTCATTCTCTTTCCACAGGTGATGCCAGCTATGGGTGTAAACAGTAGCTCCTCACACCACTACCAAACCCACAAACACCAGCACAGGAGGGCTAGAATGAGGCATAAGTACAAACAAGGAATGATACTTAGTGCACCTTTGGCCTGCTCAAATCTAGATTTTGGTGCTTGGATTAATCAGGGCTGATCTTCAATATGCACCGGACAAGGCATGCAACATCATCCTAGCCTGTGCTGTACTACACAACATAGCCGGGGACACACATCTAATGGATGAGATTGAGCCTCTACACATCGTGGAGGTACCTGTTCTATGTGCACAGGATGAAGAGACCCTGAGAGGGGCAAAGATATGAGTGGTCTGAGTGGACCAAATTGAAAAGGTTCCATTTACAACAACTCTCTGCCATCTATCATTTAACTAGTTCTCAATCCATGTAAAGTTATCACTTTCCAAATCCAAGCCCTTTAATTTATATTGAGCCAATGCACTGAGATTGCTCTGCTTTTAATGATATTAGTGCATAGGCTCCATAGAATAACAAAGGAACTGTGGAAATTATATCACTGGTATAAAAGGGGTCTGAGGAGGGTGCCTGTGTTGGTGGGTGGAGTCTGGGAAAAGAATCAGTTGAACAAGGAATTTGTTTTGTGGGGGTTTGTTGACTGGTATTCTGGGGACATTTAATAAAAAATAAAATAAAATAAGACATTTGTATGTAACATTATAGAGAAACTGACCCCCTGACATAAGCTGCCACTGGGGTAAACTGATACTTGACGTGATAGAGTATTTTGTAGAGGGTAATTGGTAAAATTTGTTGTTAGAGGCCCAAGCCCTGAGGAAACATTGATTTGTAGGACTTAGACGTATTAGAGGCACAAACCCTCAGAAAACATTGATTTGTAGTAGAAAATAAGACTTGTTAGGTGTAAGCCCTAAGGAAACAATGATTTGTAGGACTTGGCTTGTTAGAAAGCCCCCCCCAATTTTTTTTTGTAGGCCTTTTTTTTTCTAAGCACTAGCCCTGAGGGGAAAAAATGCCCTACTGGCCTAGTGCCAGCAGGTCATGTTGTGTTAGCCAGTGGTCATTGTCAAATTCCCTGATGTAGATGTGGCATTTGCGACTATTTTTTTTGCCACTGAGTTGGTTAAGCAGCAGAATTATTAGGCAGCTCAAAGGGAATGCTATCAACAGCAGTAACATGGGTGATGGGCCTGAGGCAGTAGTAGCACCAAAACTAGCCCCCACCACTTCATGTATATGTGGGGAAAAGAAGAAGTTGGCCAATAATGCTTCTCCAAAATCATGGGTGTTTTGAGAATAGAAATTGTCTCCTTTGAGAGCAGAAACTGTGCCTCTCACATCATCAGCTACAATGTGCACAGTGTAAATAAGGGAAGGACTGGGAAGTGGAACAATGGATATATCTGCACACACATGAAACACCTGGCACAATTCTATCCAAACGCCATGACATTTAGTTAACAAATGAACAGAGCCCCAAAAGCAACCAGCTTAAGAAATCAATGTGACGGGCCTGTAAAGTGCTCACTACAATTCTTAGTATCACAAGAACAGTTAAACCCAAAATTATTCAATTTACCCAAGAAACCTAAAACAGTTCCCCCGTTGTTAAGTCACACAACAAAAAAAACACTGTGTACTTCAACTGCAAGAAAGATATATATATATATATCAAATATCACATCTATAGGAGCAAAATTCTTGCCAAATCCCTCTCCATGGGGAAACCTGCTATGTTATACAAGAGAACAATATTATTCCCAACAATGTAAAACTGAAATCAAAATACTGAATTACACCTAATTCAAAAATAAAAAACAAAACAAAAATAAAATAAGAAAACTAAAAAATATTGAATAAAAAAAAATAAACTGCAAAAAAGTTTCTAAAAGTTCAACTGAAGATGAAATGGTGATGGAATGAGGATACAGAAATGTTGATGACATCAGGATGACAATGGTAATGATAGTGAAAATAATGGTAGTGAGAGTTAATATATAAAATACACAAGAAACAGAGCACAACCGATTTTGCAAGTATCATAAGGTGTTTGTAATATCCAAAAGAATTGTGCTAGGATATTGATATATACAAATTATCACCAAGAAAAAGATATCCACCACAGCACCAATTCCACCCTTACCTCTAATAAGAGTACCAAGTGAATGTGTGAAAAATCCAGGGAAAGGGGAAGATAACAGTTAAAATAAATCTTTATTAGTATCCTTAAAAATAGCAAATGAATTACTAAAATAAAATAAAAAACACACAGAGATACCGATCACTGAGATTGCCTTGAAGCTGTGGCAATCCCTCATAATGACGTTAGTATAGTCTAACATGTCGCAGATAGAGCTTCATTAAAGCTGTAAACATGCCAGATCTTCACTCTAAAAGTATCCAGTGAAATGCTTATATTAACTCCGTATAACCAAAATGTCAATATTTTTAGTCGCTAAAATTTGAGATTGACTTGCTAACCTCAATTCACCAGCGACTATCAGCTTTATCCTCATGAAAAAACAAATAATAATAACAATATGAGTGAGATAACAGGTCCTACTACCGTCGTGCTAGGATCCCTTCAGAGATACCAGATTTCACTTTAATTGGCATACAATGGACTTTGTTTCTGCATTGTACATAAGCAGATACATTAACTCTGGGACCCTGACATAAGTAATCACAGAAATCATAAAGATACCTATCTGCATTTGTTGCAAGTATGCTCTTTCTACTGATTTTAGTGTATCTGAAGCGCTTTATTTGTACTGTGATCCTGTAATTGGTCCCAGAAATCACAGAAATATTGTATCTAATAAAATCTGCAGTGATGGTCAATCAAAAGTGCATACTAACTGTCTTCAGTTATACACTAAATTTAACAATAGGCACTCGATCACCAGAGACTATTCAGATTACTGTCCTTTCAACCTGGGATCCTTTCATTGGTCCAGGTATCACACTAATCTAGTATCCTACCAGAATCCTTCTATTATATGGCGCTAGAATTAAACATTTTAACACTCAATCACAAGTGACTGTATAGATAGCTGCCCTTTCAACCTGGGATCCTTGCATTGGTCCCAGGTGTCATACTAATCTAGTATACTAATGAAATACTTCTATAGTATAACTCCAGAATGATTAGAAATTTCCTGCACCTATATCTAAAATACAGCCTGAGAAATTCACACTCTCATCTTCCAGCCACATATAATTGAGCTAATGCCCACACGGTATAATCGTTAGAACCAGTTACTATCATACTCAATTTATAAATGTTGATTTAGTGGTTTCTAAGCTCTATAATTGTAACTTTATTCAAAAATATAACCTATATCTGATTTTAGTATGAGATAGTTGAGAATAATATCTTATGAACACTTGCTATTATTTTCTCTTTTTAAAGATCTAATATAATCATTACGATTCAAGTATTCTTGTTGGTACTAACTTATACAAGGGTTATTTTTATTCATTGCCACAGCTTCAAGGCAATCTCAGTGATCAGTATCTCTGTGTGTTTTTTATTTTATTTTAGTAATTCATTTGCTATTTTTAAGGATACTAATAAAGATTTATTTTAGCTGTTATCTTCCCCTTTCCCTGGATTTTTCACACATCCACTTGGTACTCTTATTAGAGATAAGGGTGGAATTGGTGCTGTGGTGAATATCTTTATCTTTGTGATAATTAGTGAAACTCTTCCCCTTGGATAAATAGGCTGACAGTTTTTCAGTTCTTTTCTATGGGTGTCCACTCAATGCAGGCACACAAGGCAAGTTCTCCTTTTAAAAATATTGTTGTTACTTGTTTTTAATTACATACCTGGGGACCTCCACGAATTTAACAAGAAAGTATATAAACGGGTCCCCCTCCTACACGTTGCTATAACATCTTGACAGTAGTCATTTTTAATTTCATTAAAATTTTTTTTTTTTAGATAGGGACTTCAAATGTTTAGAGTAGGAACTTGCCACACTTGAGGTACCTTGGGGTGGTTGGCAAGCTTATACCTCTTTATTGGCCAAAAATGTAGGCACTAATGCCTCAAATTTATACACAGTGTTATTAAACATGCCTAATACAGGGCACACTAGTCACAATTAGACTCGAGGAGCGCAGGTTTGATGTTTGTTCTGTGTAAAGCTCACACAGAACCCATCACCTGGTCAGACCACGCACAGATCTGGATTGTAATAAACCTGGCTTAACCGAATCCGGGGGCACCTCTCTGGCATTTGAATGATACGATACTCAAAGATATTTTGGCTAAGAAACAGGTGCGCAGGGAACTACTCTCCTACTTTGAAAACAATGCACAAGGCGAATGTTCTCCGACGATAGTTTGGGAGGCACACGTGGTGTCCTTACTAAAATAGGTTCCCAGAAAATGAAAGCTCAACGTGCCCAGACTGAATCTATGGCTGAAAACATCCATCACAAGGAACTGAAACACAAGTCGACTCTGGCTGCCTCTGACTTGCAAGACTTGGAGTCAGCCTGAGCTGACCTTGCAGTGTGGAGTGTTGCTTTCATGGTCTGCCGGTGCTGACCCTGTATCACGGTGCTCATGATCCTGGCTGCTGCGTGGCGACATTCCTACTTCCTTGTTTACTATGCTGGATCCTTTTTTGGTTCCTTGGACCTGACTCCACCCAGGGCCAGCCGTTTTATATCCTGTCTTGTCAGTATTCGGGCGCCCTTTCGTGGTGTACCTGAACCTAGCGCTAGTTACTGCTGTTTCTCTGCCTCATCCATTGCTGACCAGACTGGATGAGAACCCTCTATGTTGCTGACTGGACTGGCTGAGAACCCGCTACATTGCTGACTGAACTGGCTGAGAACCCGCACCGGTTGCTGACCGGACTGGCTGAGAACCCGCTACATTGCTGACTGGACTGGCTGAGAACCCGCATCCGTTGGTTACCGGACTGGATGAGAACACGATTACGTTGCTGACTGGATTGGCTGAGAACCTGCTTATGTTGCCGACCTTTGGCTGAGCACTCACTGCTCTAGCCGTGCATCAACCACCTCTGGCGGTGTGCACATACAGAGTACCGGTTTTCCGTGCTGTCAACAGTCGGGCTGAGTTACTCATCTTCTTGCTTACGTGTCCGTTGTTAACACTGTCACTAGCTGTGCTCACTCCTGGTTGGGAATTATAGGCAATCCTCTGGGTGTTATAACACCATTGTTGAACCTCGCTATCAACCTAGAGTTCTAGGTCCAGTTCACTATCTCACCCTGCCTACCGTACCGCTGAGGCCTTAAGGCTCAAGAGCCAGCTGTAGTGTGGTGGTCCTTCTCCTGTACACTTACGTACTACCGGACACCCGTTGCCTTCCGTGGTCTGTTGGCACCTGCTATCAGTCTGTACGTTATTTGTCATACTGTTCCTACCTGACCTGTGTAAGTTGTGGGAAGTACCTGTACTGTCTCCCTCTGGGCCTGTGTGGGTTTGGAAAGTATTTGCTGATTGTACTTTGTTTTCAATAAAGTTCTTTTAACCTTACAAGTCTTGTCTGAGTGTTCTTCAAAACTGTGACACCCTGACTATGTGGGCTGCCCCCTAAGATCTACCCCTCTTCCCACCGACACTGCTGACCGGCCTCTGTGTGCCTCTCCTTGGTTTGGCCCCCCTTTGCTCAGCTGTTATCCCTCTCCCACTCCTTCCCGGACCTGGAATGCCCTCCAAAGCATCCTTATCTCCTCTCCCCATCCCTCTTTCTCCTCTTCTCTCCTCGCCATCAAGCTCCGACTCACACTCACTCACTCACACAGACCGTCCCAGACACATGCGATCACACTCACTCTCTGTCACTCTCTTGTACTTACTGAATCACACTGCTAAAATAAAAGTTAAAATTGTGTAAAGTGTTAGAAAAAGAAAGATATGTATATGTGTTTTGTATGCGTGTATGACAAATGTGCAAAGGTGTATTATGTGTAGATATTACTGTAACTCTCTCTGTTCCCAACTCCTTCTACCTTTCTCGAATGTAACATCCTCTCTCTCTCTCTCTCTGTCTCTTGCTCCAACACTATACACCACTCGTGGGTCATGTGCTCTAACTCACCAAAACTCAAAACACAGACAAGGTATGACAGTTATTTTGTGGTGTATATATATTTATGTTTTATGTATATTTGATACTTTGCAGGGTTGTAACTGGCTGTGAGTTTGAATGTGCATTGACAAGATTCAGCATTGCTAGATGATTCTGACCGTTATGTTTTATCTTGACATTAGACATATTGTACCTTAATTAATGACTTATTGGGACTCATGGTGAGGTGAAAAAAAGGTGAAACACTGGTTTTTGAGCTACATTAATTTTTTGAGCTTATGTTCATTAACCATTCTGAATTTCTATGTATTGATTACTCGTAAGTCAGACATGGCTATAGTACGTTGGCCTTTTTTGACTTGGTGGTACTTTTACTGTTCATCATTGGATCGAGGCCTATGTGGGGTTCTGAACATTTGATGTTTGCCTTGATAACTGCACACAGTTAGTATCAAAGCTTTGATCCATTAATAATTTAAGTTGTTTTTTTTTTTGCACTATTCAGGGGATTTCATTACACTAGGATATGTAACAACACAAAAACAGAGAGAGCCCAATAGTGTGGCGGCATCAGAAAAACATTAATAAATTAAAGAAAAATGGGTACTCACAACCTCCTTAGTCAGCATGGGACTAGCTGACACTTAAAGGAGCAGTAAACTTTTTTTATGAAAACACATATTGTATAGTTCTTTTCCTGCTCATTAAAACAAGGCTACACCCATCGCTGTCAGATGTTTTATTCAAAATTTATAGCAGTTTAAATAATCAGGAAGTGAATTTACTGTGTTTACTTCCTGATAGTTCTAACTGACAGGAAGTGACAGGCAGTTTCTATCACATTCTGTGGAGAACTGTATGTCTCTGACTTTTCTGACTTTCCTCTTCATTAGAATCTAATAGGAAATCTAATTAGAATTTGACCACTAGAGGGCACTGCTAATGTAAAAAAACATGGGTTTAAACTGTAATAACTCTGTAAATATAAATCTCTCTGCAGTGGAAGTACCCTTATTTTACTCAATAGGAAAATCCCTACAATATATATTTTTTCATAAAAGTTTACTGCTCCTTTAAACATTCTCTCTTCTCCATTCGGGTGTCAGGGATATCAGGTCAAGAGGAACAGAAGAACTGGCGGCTCCGATATAATAAGTACAGATTTGATTAAAAAAAAGGCAGTTCTTCAGCTATCCATTATTCCTGACAATGACTGCCCCTCCCCTTGTAAACTCCTGACTTAATCCCTTGCTGTTACATACCCATACTCTTGAAAGCTACCTATTCTCCCACTGTCTAAGATTGGAATACTCGACTTAGACATATCTATGACATGGAACATCTTGACTATACTTCACTGGACAAACTTTCTCAGTTTTCTGCCATCTTTGACCTTAAACTCGATTTCTCTTCCCTTGCCCCCTTCCCTCCCCGGAACATTTCCCTCAGTAAACATTGCACCTACTACCCCCTTTATCAGAGGATGACTCTTCTTTCCTACTTTTTTTTTGTTCTTTGTCCCCCTCCCACATATCTACTTTCTCTTTTTTCCTTCTCTCCCCACCACCTTTCCCTGACATGCCCCCATCTTCTCCCTCTTCCCTTTCCCTAGAAACAGGTGACCTCTCGCTCAAATCCATATCCTATCTCTGTTCTCATTGAAAAAACGAGTTCTGATTTTGCAATTATATATATATGTGTTTCCTATTTTCTTCTATTTTTTATGGTGTCTGCTTACTCATCCTACATAATTCTCTGTAATTTGACTCCTGAGTCGTCATTATGATTTGTCATGTGAATTTTCTCCAATAAAGCTTTTTTTAAACAAAAAACAAAAACAAAAAAAGGTTTACATGGTAAAATAGTTTTTGTACAAATTAAAAAGTGTATAAAAAAATTAAAAGTACGATCTTGATAACAATAGCGATAGTGTCGCCCAATAATAACTCTAATGTGTTTCAAGGTGATAACGACTACTTTCTGAAACACAAAGGCCAAACAACCTATATGACTATATTATCACTGTGATTGCCTCTCGCAGTATTGCCTATATGAGACATTATTTACTTCTGACTGTCGCTCTCGCTGAGTCGCTATTCTTATAGGTCTACATGTTGGTGAGGTCATTGCTCCACCCACCTGTCAGGGTTTTTAAACCTCAACCTGTGTCATTACCTTTGCCCTTTCGTGGTGCACCTGAGCTTATTGCTGTATTGGTCCATTACCGTTCCTGTGCATTACCTGGCTACGACTGACTACCTGTTTTGGTTCTGACTTCTGGCTACGTTTGACTACCCGTTCCGGTTCTAACTCCTGGCTACTTCTGACTATGCCTTTCCAGCTCTGACCCCTGGCTACGTCTGACTACCCATTCTGGCTACAACCACTGGCGACGTCTGACTACCCCATCCGGTTCTGACCATTGGTTGCCTCTTGGGTTACTCTGATGCAAACAAAAGAAAAAGAACAACTATACAGCACCAAACCCAACCCCCAATAATGGAGATAGAATAGCACAAATTAAAAACAAAAAAGAAGAAAGGGAAAAGCCACTAAAACTTAACCTTTATTAAAAATCATAAAAGCAGTGAATTAAAATTAAAATATTCCTCGTCATCATTTCCATTATAATGAGAACTACTTTATCAGCATACGATGTTAACCGTAACAATTGTTATCATATAATTAAATCCCCGCATTGACAGTAATCAAATGTGCGTCAGGTAGATCAGCGGAACTCATACACGTGTGCAAAAAACAAATATATTGAGAGCAGAGTGCACCGATCTCTCATCCGCACCTATTGTGATAATGAGTTCCGTTATCTAAACCAAATCCCCTTTGAAAAAGGAATTTTTAGCGAAACGTACGTTAGGGTCAGTTAGATAGATGTCCTGAGCTTTGCAACGATGTTTCTTTATTAGTTAGCTGCAGTACGGATAATAGGGATATAGATACTTTCTTTCAGTGTATGCTGAGTGACACTAGTCCCCGAGTATTGCAGATCACTATTGATTTTGGATATGCGGTACATGTTTTTTCCGCATGGATATAGAGGTTGACTCTATTCCCTCTTTGTGATTTTTGTCTTCCCAGCATTGATATGTGAGCTGATTGCGATCGGCTATATTCAGGTTGAACGGGGACAATTAGAATATAACTGAGCTTCGGATGTTGGCTTATTACACGCATTTAGTTCGCCAATATGCGGGAGAGTTGAGTGCTAATTTATATTCGGTACCCAATTCTACCTTAGGTTATATACATGTAAGCTCAGGCACTTCCCCCTCCCTTTGGTTCAGATAACGGAACTCATTATCACAATAGGTGCGGATGAGAGATCGGTGTACTCTGCTCTCAATATATTTGTTTTTTGCACACATGTATGAGTTCCGCTGATCTACCTGACACACATTTGATTACTGTCAATGCGGGGATTTAATTATATGATAATAATTGTTACGGTTAACATCGTATGCTGATAAAGTAGTTCTCATTATAATGGGAATGATGACCAGGAATATTTTAATTTTAATTCGCTGCTTTTATGATTTTTAATAAAGGTTAAGGTTTAGTGGCTTTTCCCTTTCTTCTTTTTTGTTTTTAATTTGTGCTATTCTATCTCCATTATTGGGGGTTGGGTTTGGTGCTGTATAGTTGTTCTTTTTCTTTTGTTTGCATCTTTATATTTACAACTAGCACATTCCCTTAGTATTAGGTGGTGCACCATATATCTGTCTTGGGTTACTCTCTCCATTGTTGCAATCCATTACCATTCCGTGCCTCGGTTTGCTTTCCGTGTTGCCTGTGCCTTCCGCTCTGCGCTCGCTTCCGTTAGATGCGCTTGCCGGTCATACCGTGTGTTTGACCTCCCGTGGCCAACCCGGTTTTGCATGTTGCCTTATTGAGCCCCAGTATTGGTTACCAGCCTATTGTATACCCTGTCCGGGTATTGGCACGTTCTTTTCATTTCTTGTCGACTGTGTGTGTGTGTGTGTGGGAGTGCTCTGCACTGCCCTCACATCTACCGTGTAAGTCCAAGGGCCATTCCGTTACGGTTCACCTGAGATAAATAGCCAGAATAACCAAAGGTTGCTACAAATCTTCAGGCATAGATACAATGATCAATTCACTCACCTGGCCACATGGCCGTGCGGATTCGGGGCAGCCCCCGACAACCTCGATAAAGGTTTCCACAAACGAGAGGACAACTGGAAGGGAGCGCTCAACAGATCCGCAAAGCTGGATACCAGTCAATCAACAAAAGTGATTTAAAATTCATATCTTTTATTGAAGATCTATTAAAAGTGGTACAAAACCACAAAATACAGTGGACAATAATGCGTGGCAAGTTTAATGACACTACTCACCTAACGCGTTTCGTGCAAGGATACACTTAATCATAGGCCTAAGTTCATCTGTACTTGTTAGTGTGTTAATTTCATAGTCACTCCGTCTCAATCAATTATCAGTAGTGTTGCAGACACTGCTAAAACAAACAGTACATTTGGACAAAGTTGGGCAACCACTGATGGCCTCCTCGGTATCAGCATCAGTAACCACCACTCAGGTGGAAAATACGTGTTGTAAAGGCTTGTCTGGGGCCGCTCCTTTGCCCCAAGATATGATAGGGATCCCATGTTATGTTGCGGTTTCATTAACCAGCTCGGAATTATTCTGGAACGGTCCCTCACGCATTTCAATCCAAGAGAAGCAAAGTAGTCTTCATGATTTCCCTGTTGACCGGCAAAGCCCTGGAATGGGTCAATCCATTATGGGAGACAGCAAAACCCATAACTTACAATTTCACTCAGTTCGTTGAAGCCTTCAGAAGGGTTTTTGATGTTCCTGGTAGGTCCATCTCTGCCGCAAAAAAACTGATAATGATTCAGCAGGGCACCCGCACGGTAGCAGAATATGCTATAGAATTTTGCACATTTGTGGCAGAGGTGGGATGGAACAATGAGGCTCTGGTGGCAGCCTTCTCGCAGGGACTAAATGATACAATTAAAGACGAAATCGCAGCCCGTGAATTACCAAGTGATTTGGACCAACTAATTTCATTTGTCATCCTTATTGACACACGCATAAGAGAAAGGTCCACATTTAAGAACAGCAGGCCAAGGCAAGTGTTGCATCTGATACCTAACAGGGAGCTCCCACTCTTGCCTCCCTCACCTCCCTTACCACCCAGTGTAGAGCCTAGTAGGGCCGAACCCATGCAGGTTGGCTTTACACAGTTGTCTCGGGAGGAACGGTCCTTCCACCGCAGAGAGGGTCTATGCCTATATTGTGGTAAGGATGGACATTTGCTACAAGGTTGCCTGGTGCGTCTGGGAAACACACGCACCTAGGATCTCTAAGGGGACAGATCCTAGGTGGAGTCAGTCGCTCCCCAGAGCCTGATCCGAACAAACCTATTCTTCAGGTGGTGATTTCTTGGGCAAATTCCTCAGTGTATGTTATTAAAGCTACCGTTGCACACGCTTGCTCTTAGTCGGGTTCCTCCAGGCTTATGAAACCGTCAAACATCCATAAACATGTATAAGCCGAGCTCCCTTTGATAAAACAATCTTACTTTATTGATTCATTTAAAATAAATTTAAGACCGCATACTGCCGGATTCCTCCGACGTTTCAGTCCGCTCTGGGACTTTCATCAGGGACCATTACTTTACAGAACGCAGCGTATGCTATTGTTTAAATATCCAGTCTTAGCGCTTGGCGCCGAAAAGGCGCACCACCGTTGTCAAGGCAACCATGGACGCCTTCTCAAGCAACAGCCGCATCGATCAGATACATAGTTGCATTGCATCTTTCACAACTAACATAATGAAGCACAAAATCCACATTGTATCAATCACTCTAATTTAAATATAGTCTATTAAACTGAACTGATCATTGAGACCACGGGGTGCCAGCGTTTTTAACGTATATATCCAGAACATCTCTCTCTTAGAGAGTCTAGATCCTCTGTCTCCACCCCGTGGTCCCAATGATACATGCTCAAACGGAAAACACTTGAGATCCCTTATTCTGTGTTTCATTTGCACAAAATGCCTCGCTACTGGTGATCTTGCCATCTGTTGATCGGTCAATGTGTTATTGAGTCCTCTCATTATGAGAGAACGATGCTCCCGTAACCTCTCTTTAAATGGTCTGCTGGTTTTGCCAACATAGTATTTGACACACGGGCAGAACAACAGATATACTACATATGATGTTGTACATGTTATATATCCCTTCACCTCAATTTCATAATGGGCACTCGGGATGCTGAGCTTTAATCCTGTTACCATATGGGTACAAGTGACACAACCCGTGCACTTAAAGACCCCTTTATTGCTAGTTGTGCTTAAAGCTGAATACTTATTAATTGGATCGGAGCTCACTATCTCATCGCGAATACTCCTAGCTCGTTTGTACCCAAACCTTGGAGGTTGCTGAAACAAGTGACCTATCTCCGGATCACTCGACAGCAATCCCCAATTTTTCAAAGTGATGTCTCTGAATTCAGTAGAGACATCTGTATATGTAGTAGTAATCGTCATCTCTCCTCCTCTGTCATACTTGTTTTCTGTGAGGATAATAACACATCAGAGCCATTTACATCAAATGAGCAGCTGGCAGTGATGGGCGCCAAGTTTATAGAGAGGGGTTATAAGAGAAAAGAGGTGGACAGAAGCATTGATGAGGCTGCAGCATTAGATAGGCATGTGTTATTATCCTCACAGAAAACAAGTATGACAGAGGAGGAGAGGATGACGATTACTACTACATATACAGATGCAACGGTAGCTTTAATAACATATATTGAGTGAATATATCGTATGCACCGCATTATGGAAGCGTTGCAACAGCACACCTCTATCAGTGAAGAAGCTGGAGGTGCAAGTACAACAGAGGAGTTGTTCTCCAGAGACACTTTTGATTTTTCGGAAGATGAGATAGCTGATATTTTGTTCAAGGAATCTTGTGATGAGATGCTGGGTGAACCTAAGTCGCTGGAGATCTTCCATGAATTGCTGCAGCTGAGGAAAAGAGAAGTGGAACTACAGTTACACGGTGTGACCCTAACTGAGTATTATAAGACTAAAATGGTGCCACGAGGATTTCGTATAAACAATCAGCCCACCATTGGAAGGTTGAATCCCAAGTTTTGTGATAATTGGTGTGGCATTTTAAACCGATGCTCACTGGATCTAATGTTACTAGTGATTAAGGAAGTGGGATTGGAACTCAATAAATGCCGAGTACGGATCCAAAGAATTATGGCAGATAAAACACCAGTCTTAGTGAGTGACGTTGACAATAAATGGATAGAAAAACTGGATACTCAAGTAAACAAATTTAGAGAGGAATTGTTGATATACAAGAGAAAAAAACGGCGACAAATTATACAAGATTATGAGGATGCTACAATATACAAGTGGAGGATTGGCAAGGTTGAGCCTCTTACTGCACGGCCAAATTTTAGAAGGAGGAAAGGATGGAAACCAAGACATGGACTGAGAGATATGTTCAGCTCAGGGTCTGATGGAGAAACGAGCAACACAGATTCCTCTCATATAGGAGAGGCTTCAGGAAGTACTCGTTTTTTAGGAGTAGTAACACAAAGCAAAACCGCAGAAGGAGGTGCAGGCGGGGGAAGAGGAAAAAACAGAGAGACGAAAGACCAGAGACCGCCAGTGATGCCAATACAGACACGTCAATAATTTTTAATTTGTCTAGTCATGCTTTAACATCAGAAGAGATTTCGGTTTTAAACAAAGGGTTAAGTTTTGTACCAACTCAACGGCTCACTAAATTTGATACAGAGGTTGAATTATACCGTTTGGAGCGGAAATTACATTTAAAAGATTACTTCAAAGATTCCACACACATCGCTGAATTTAAGGATAATCCTTTCAGAGCGAGGAGCTCGTTTGATCCGGGCACTAATAATGCCTCCATCAAAACCTTCAGCCGATTGTTACATCAGGGGGTGATGGATAAATTAGAGAAGAGCAAGCCAAGATATTCGAACATCAGTTTGGCAGAGAGAAGGGCACTTAAAGGTCTGAAGGATAATACATCTATAATAATACATCCAGCGGACAAGGGCGGGGGGATCGTGATTCAGGACTATATCAATTACAGGAAGGAGGTAAGGAGACAATTGGGTGATTTGAATAGTTACAAACAACTGACGTTTAATCCCACACGTATGTTCAAGAACAGAGTGGATAATTATATCATCAAGGGCATAGAAGAGGGACTATTGCCTGTGAAAGTGGGTGAACTTATGAGAGTTGGACATCCTATTGTCCCAGTTCTGTATTGCCTCCCTAAAGTCCATAAGACGCTACAGGATCCCCCCGGCAGGCCCATAGTATCCGCAAGGGGATCTCTAATGTATCCGATGGCACAGTATGTGGATTTTATTTTACAACCACACATACAAAGAACCCCTACTTTTATTAAGGATACCACTGACTTCCTGAACAGATTAGGGAATGTTCAAGGTGAGATGAGTGATGTTATACTAGTGACATTAGATGTCACAAGTTTGTACACATGTATACCCCACGAAGGGGGGAAGTCAGCGGTGTGGCAGGTGCTGGAGGATAGTGAAGAGTATACTGCTGCTGAATTGGATTATCTGGTGGGAATGGTAGATCTAATATTAACCCACAACTACTTCAAGTTTGAAGATGACTTGTTTATACAAACAGCTGGGACAGCGATGGGGTCCCCTATGGCGCCCTCATATGCCAATGCTTATATGTGGAAATATGAGCAAGCGAATGTTGTTCAATCAGAATATTGGCAGTACATCAAGTTTTATGTGCGCTTCATCGATGACCTGTTCATAATTTGGACCGGGGGAGAGCCGCTCCTACATGACTTTGTGCAACAGCTTAATGGATTAAATCTACCGATTAGGATGACTTTGAACTATAGCACTAGTGAGATTAATTATCTGGATGTTTTGGTGAAAAGAGAGAGTGGAGGTTTTTACACTGAATTGTATGTGAAACCGACTGATCGTAACACTCTGTTGGATGCTAGGAGTCAGCATCCAATTGCATTGAAACGTGGGTTGCCAAAGTCACAAATGATAAGGGTCAAGCGCATAGTATCAGAGCCATTTACATCAAATGAGCAGCTGGCAGTGATGGGCGCCAAGTTTATAGAGAGGGGTTATAAGAGAAAAGAGGTGGACAGAAGCATTGATGAGGCTGCAGCATTAGATAGGCATGTGTTATTATCCTCACAGAAAACAAGTATGACAGAGGAGGAGAGGATGACGATTACTACTACATATACAGATGTCTCTACTGAATTCAGAGACATCACTTTGAAAAATTGGGGATTGCTGTCGAGTGATCCGGAGATAGGTCACTTGTTTCAGCAACCTCCAAGGTTTGGGTACAAACGAGCTAGGAGTATTCGCGATGAGATAGTGAGCTCCGATCCAATTAATAAGTATTCAGCTTTAAGCACAACTAGCAATAAAGGGGTCTTTAAGTGCACGGGTTGTGTCACTTGTACCCATATGGTAACAGGATTAAAGCTCAGCATCCCGAGTGCCCATTATGAAATTGAGGTGAAGGGATATATAACATGTACAACATCATATGTAGTATATCTGTTGTTCTGCCCGTGTGTCAAATACTATGTTGGCAAAACCAGCAGACCATTTAAAGAGAGGTTACGGGAGCATCGTTCTCTCATAATGAGAGGACTCAATAACACATTGACCGATCAACAGATGGCAAGATCACCAGTAGCGAGGCATTTTGTGCAAATGAAACACAGAATAAGGGATCTCAAGTGTTTTCCGTTTGAGCATGTATCGTTGGGACCACGGGGTGGAGACAGAGGATCTAGACTCTCTAAGAGAGAGATGTTCTGGATATATACGTTAAAAACGCTGGCACCCCGTGGTCTCAATGATCAGTTCAGTTTAATAGACTATATTTAAATTAGAGTGATTGATACAATGTGGATTTTGTGCTTCATTATGTTAGTTGTGAAAGATGCAATGCAACTATGTATCTGATCGATGCGGCTGTTGCTTGAGAAGGCGTCCATGGTTGCCTTGACAACGGTGGTGCGCCTTTTCGGCGCCAAGCGCTAAGACTGGATATTTAAACAATAGCATACGCTGCGTTCTGTAAAGTAATGGTCCCTGATGAAAGTCCCAGAGCGGACTGAAACGTCGGAGGAATCCGGCAGTATGCGGTCTTAAATTTATTTTAAATGAATCAATAAAGTAAGATTGTTTTATCAAAGGGAGCTCGGCTTATACATGTTTATGCAAATTCCTCAGTGGCCACACCAGCCTTGATTGATTCTGGTGCGGCTAGTTATTTCATTGATGGCGATTTTGTTAATAAACACAATATTCCAGTGACACCCTGTGAGTCTCCATTAGCGGTTCAAGCGATTGATGGTCGTCCTCTCGAGCCGTCCCATGTCACACATGAGACCTGTCCATTGACACTAAGGATAGGAGCTCTTCATGTGGAGACTCTACAGTTCCAGGTGATCCAGTCTCCACACCATGCTGTCATTTTGGGGTTCCCATGGCTCCAGAAACATAATCCCAGAGTGGACTGGGAGACGTGTGACATAATATCATGGTCTGACTATTATAAAGGGACCTGTCTACAGCACCCTATTAAGATTTTGTGTCCCTCCCCCTCGTTGCCCTCAGAGTACCTGTCTTTCAGTGAGGTGTTTAGCAAGGGGGAGGCTAGCACTTCACCGGAGCATAGACTGTATGACTGTGCTATAAATCTGACGCCAGGCTCAATACCTTCTAAAAGCCGCACCTATCCTCTATCAGAAGAGGAGAATAAGGCCATGGAGGAGTTCATTTCGGATGCATTATCCAGAGGTATAAAAAGAAAGTCTTCCTCGCCCACGGGGGCTGTTTTTTTTGTAAAGAAAAAGAATGGGGAACTTTGGCCTTGTATCGATTATAGAGGTCTAAACAAACTATTGGTAAAGAACGCTTACCCCATTCCATTAATTACGGAATTGTTTGACTGTCTAAAGGGCTCCTCTGTATTCACAAAACTTGATTTGCGTGCAGCGTACAGTTTGATTAGAATCAAAGATGGCGATGAGTGGAAGACCACATTTAATACTCGAAGTGGCCATTATGAATATTTTGTTATGCCTTTTGGGCTGTGCAATGCGCCAGCGGTCTTCCAGGAGTTCATTAATGATGCATTGAGAAGTCTGCTACAGTCCTGTGTCGTAGTGTACCTGGACGATATTCTGATACACTCTTCTGATATCGAGACTCATAGGAGGGATGCCATTTTGGTACTGCTAAAAACTGAGGGAAAACAAATTATATTGCAAACTTGAGAAATGCGAATTTCATAAAGACCAGGTACCCTTCCTGGGTTATGTTATCTCTGCCAGTGGTATTGCCATGGATACAGAAAAGCTCTCGGCAGTATTACAATGGCCACGTCCGGTGGTTCTGAAGGCCATACAAAGATTCCTTGGTTTTGCGAACTATCATAGAAAGTTCATTGGTAATTTCTCATCCTTGGTCAAACCTTTGACTGATATGACACATAAGGGCGCTAACCCATCGATATGGTCTCCCGAGGCTAACAATGCTTTTGAGGCCCTGAAGTCTGCCTTCTCGACGGCTCCTATATTGGTGCATCCTAACACTGCCATTTACCCTTGAGGTAACGCTTCCAAGACAGGGGTGGGGGCAGTGCTGTCACAGAGAAAGGAGCCTATCAAACCCCTGTTGCCTTGTGGTTTCTTTTCTAAAAAGATGACAAAGGCCCAAAATCTATATGATATTGGGGACTGTGAGGTGCTGGCCATCATCCTTGCCCTTCAGGAGTGGTGTCACCTCCTGGAGGGGACAAAGGCTCCTGTATTAATACTAACAGACCACAAGAATCTAACATACTTATCAGAGGCCAAGAGATTGACACCCACACAGGCCAGATGGGCATTATTCCTGTCTAGATTTAATTTTGTAGTTTCGTACCTCCCTGGTTCCAAGAACACTCAAGCTGACGCCTTGTCTAGACAGTTTGGTCCAGAGCGTGAATCTGAAAGTGAACCCGTTCCAATTATCCATCCTGATCGCATTTTGGCTACTATTCGTATTAGCATTACTTCTCCTCTGGGTGAGGAGATTCTGGCGTCACAAAACAATGCCCCAGTCGAGAAACCCAGTGGTAAATGTTTTGTAGCTGACAATCTCCGCACTAAGCTACTAGAAGCCTACCGTTCATCTAAGCCAGCCGGGCACATTGGTCAGGACCAACTGATTATTTTGGTGGCCTAGTCTGAGGGCAGATTGTGCAGCCTTCGTGGAAGCCTGTTCCGTATGCACTCATGCCAAGACTCCTAGGCATCTACCTCTAGGACTGCTCCAGACTGTTCCTAATGGGGAACGCCCAGGGTCACATATTTAGCTTGACTTTATGGTAGAATTGCCTAGATCCAAGGGCTGCACAGTCATACTAATGATTGTGGACAGATTCTCTAAGATGGCACATTTGGTTCCACTTCTGGGACTACCCTCCTCTAAGGAACTGGCTGTAGTATTCGCTAGGGAGGTATTCAGGCTCCACGGAGTACCCCGAGTTGTGGTTTCTGATTGTGGGAGTCAGTTTGTATCAAGGTTTTGGAAGGCCTTTTGTGACCAGATGGGCATCAAACTGCTATTTTCCACTGCCTATCACCCCCAGAACAATGGTGCAGTGGAAAGAGCCAACCAAGGACTGGAGCAATTCTTGCGATGCTTCGCTTCTGACCATCATGACAATTGGGTTGACCTGTTGCCGTGGGCGGAGTTTGCCAGGAATTGTGCCATAAACACTTCATCCGGGAGCTCTCCTTTCCTGATTAATTATGGGTTTCAACCCTCTCTGCTCCCAGATACTTTTCGGGCACAAGAGATTCCGGCTCTGGATGAACATATGGAGCAGCTCCGCTCCACATGGGCACAGGTTCAGAATACTTTGCGAAGGTCCTCAGATCGATATCAGAGACACAAGCAGATCGCAGGAGACGTCCTGCTCCGGTCTTTCGGGTGGGGATAGAGTCTGGTTGGCCACCAAGAACCTGCACCTGCAAGTGCCATGTCACAAGATGGCTCCACGTTTCATAGGACCCTTCTGGTTGCTCTGTAGAATTAAACCTGTGTCCTATGTTTAGACCTCCCTAGGAATATGCGCATCCACAATGTGTTTCATGTCTCTCTCCTGAAACCATTGATCTGCAACCGTTAAACTTCTGCTCAGGTAGTCCCAGGTCCAGTACGCATTCAGAATCAGGATGAATGCGAAATACAAAGCATCCTGGATTCCCGTAGGGTATGGGGGCGCATTCAATATTTTGTCCACTGGAAAGGTTACGGTCCTCAGGAGCGTTCATGGGTGGATCAGAATGATATCCACGCTCCTAGATTGCTGCGCAGTTTCCACAGGAAATTTCCCAGTACGGTATGGTCTCCTCCGCAGGGGTGAGATCATTGAGTGGGGGCTACTATCATAGTGCACCGTGATTGCCTCTCGCAGTATTGCCTATATGCGACATTATTTACTTCCTGACTGTCGCTCTCGCTGAGTCGCTATTCTTATGGGTCTACATGTTGGTGAAGTCATCGCTCCACCCACCTGTCAGGGTTTTTAAACCACAACCTGTGTCATTACCTTTGCCCTTTCGTAGTGTACCTGAGCTTATTGCTGTGTTGGTCCATTACAGTTCCTGTGCATTACCTGGCTACGCCTGACTACCCGTTCCGGTTCTGACTCCTGGCTACGTCTGACTATCCCGTTCCAGCTCTGACCCCTGGCTACGTCTGACTACCTGCTCCGGCTACGACCATTGGCAACATGTGACTACCCGATCCGGTTCTGACCATTGGCTGCCTCTTGGGTTACTCTCTCCATTGTTGCGCTCCATTACCATTCCATGCCTCGGTTTGGTTTCCGTGTTGCCTGTGCCTTCCGCTCTGTGCTCGCTTCCGTTAGCGATGCTTGTCGGTCATACCGTGTGTTTGACCTCCCGTGGCCGTCCCAGTTTTGCGTGCTGCCTTATCGAGCCCCAGTATTGGCTACCAGCCTATTGTATACCCTGTCCAGGTATTGGTGCACTCTTTTCATTTCTTGTTGACTGTGCGTGTGTGGGAGTGCTCTACACTGCCCTCACATCTACCGTGTAAGTCCAACGGCTATTCCGTTATGGTTCACCTGCCTGGTGAAGGGTGAGGAAAGTGAGTACACTGGTCTTCCCTGGTCTCGTGAAGGTGTACTATCCAGACATAAGCATTGTATGCTCACACTGTTATTCCATCTACCTGTGTGAGCCCCTGGGCCTTCCCATTATCGCTCATCTGTCTAGTGAAGGGTGAGGATAGTGAGTTCACTAGTCCTCCCTGGTCTCGTAAAGGTGTGCCATTCATTCCATGTATGCGGTGTACCCGAACTATCCTCGCATATATCTGTGTAGTGCAAGGGCCATTCCATTACTGCTCACATGCCTAGTGAAGGGTGAGGAAAGTGAGTACACTGTTCCTCCCTGGTCTCGTGAAGGTGTGTTACCATCTACTGCCACTTTGTGTCATTACCTTACTACTGTTGTCATTTGTTGCCACCAGTCTGTTTTATTACTACCTGTCTTTATTGTACTTAATAAAGTTTTATAGTAAGTTCATCTGTACTTGTCAATTTGTTAATTTCATAGTCACTCCGTGACATATATTGACAACTGTATTCAAAATAGTATCTATTTTCTGATGGAGTCATGTACAAAATATTTGTCTGCACATCGCATAGCACCTAGATCCGCTCCCATTACTGACTGTATCCGGCTGAGAACCCGCTCCATTGCTGACCTGGCCTGGCTGTGAATCCGCTTCCATTACCGACTGTATCTGGCTGAGAACCCGCTCCGTTGCTGACCTGGCCTGGCTGTGAACCCGCTTCTGTTACCAACTGTATCTGGCTGAGGACCCGCTCCATTAATGACCTGGTCTGACTGAGAACCCGCTTCCGTTACTGAGTGTATCTGGCTGAGAACCCGCTCCTGTTTACTCTGTGCTGTGCTGAGGATCCGTTCCATGCCTGACCTTCCTGGCTACCAGTTACTACGCTCCCTAGCTCCGTTCCCTAGCATCGCCCCTTAGCATCTTGCTCAGCAACCTCTTGATGGGGGAGCGTCCGTATCCTGCTTCCAGGTACTCCGGTTCCTCCTTGTCCTCGTCTCTGGCCGTGACAGGTGCTGTGGTTGAGGGGGGGGGGAGTTGGAAGTTGAACTGTATCTTTTATTTAACTAAACTGCCCCATCTCACTCTCTTGTACTGATGCTGTGCTAGCCTATTTCTGGCCCCTCTTCAGAGTGATAGTTTCTGACTTGTTTGGGCTATAGGCTTACTATGCCTTTACTGTGCTGTATGTTTATGCTTCTTCCCCCTTCTTTTCTCTCTCCTCCCCCCCTTTTTTAAAATCTTTCTTCCTGGAGATTTACTCCCCATTTCCTGTGTTCCCTTCCTCTCCATTTCCTTTCTGCCTACTTGGTTACGTGGCCTTAGTGCACCCCCTCTGGTGCCAGATGGAGGACTAGAATTTTACTTCTCTCCATCGTATGTAGACAGTCCTTTATCTTATGATGAACCCTTGCCGTCACTTGGTGGATGGCTCTATTTTTGAGTAGTCATTATATAAACATGCTGTGTGCTCTATTAATATTTTAGTTGTTACATTTATGTGTACTCTTACAGACCATGGAACTAGTGTGGTTTTCTTCTCCATATGAAGTTTACATTGTACAGGTTCTTGCTTTGTCTGCTTACTATTATATTGCTTGTACACTTACTTGTGCTGATAAATGTGAATCCAGTCATGGTTGGGTGTATGTGGATGTTCATTGCTATTCACCAGATTCTCTTTTTACTACCCTCTCAGATGTGGTTTCACTTCCTTTCCCTTTTTTCTACCTTTTCTCTTTCAGTTGTTTTATGCTTTTTTCTGCTCTTTATTTCCCCTTTCTTTCTTTCTTTACCCCTTCTTCCTTTCTGGATGTCTTGCGGTGGGCTCTGGCCCCCCTTGGGTTAATGGAGGTGGAGGACTATGCATGCAACTCCTTTAAGCTCTCTCTCTTTGATGTTTTTTGGTGGCTACGTCCATTTCTCAGTTAAAAGTCCTCAGTATAAATGCAAGGGGTTTGAATATTCCTGAGAAAAGGTCTAGGGCCTTACGTGAGCTACACTCACTGTGTGTAGTGATGGTACAGGAGACCCACTTCTAGCAAGACAGCCCCTCCTTTTCTAAAAGACATTATCCTTTTGGCCGGCACTCATATAGTCCTGATAACTCTAAGACCAGAGGGGTTTCTATATTACTTACATGATGTTCTGGATCACCCTGCAGGTCGTTATCTTTTTCTTAAAGGTCTATTTTATAATACTCCCTACACTATTGCTTCCATCTATTTCTCTAATAGGCACCCAATACGCTTTCTAAGGAAGACCTTAAAATCCATTTTCCAATTTAAGGTTGGCCGACTGGTCTTGGGCAGGGATTTTAATATTTCTACTAATCCTGCTTTGGATTGTTCAACTGGTACTTCATCTATGACCCCCAAGTCTTGCAACATTGGACTAATCTCCTTCAAGAATATCTATTAGTTGATGCTTGGAGGCTTCTTTTCCCTACTTCTAGGGACTATTCTTTCTTTTCCAATAGACACAATAGATATACTAGACCTGATTGCCTTTTTTTGAAACAATATTTGGCCCATTTCTTTCATTCTGCCGCCAAAGGACCGATTACATGGTCTGACAATGGGCCCATATGGGTTACTTTCTCTCTTGATTTTACCACTGGCTCTGATAGATCCTGGGTGTTCAATGAGATACTTATAGACGATAAGGACATATCTACTCAGATCCAACGTCACTTATGCAATTATTTTGATCTTAATTGTGATTCTGCATCTGATCCTGTGGTGTGGGAGACCCACAAAGCTGTGTTGACAGGGCAGTTTATAACATTCGGGGCTCGTAAGAAGACACAGCAGAGGCAACATATCAATCATTACTGACTGACATACATTGCCTAGATGAGGAACATAAATATACTCTACAGGATGCTACGTTGGCCACCATGACTTCTGCTCTACTCTATTCCTCTATGCAATTATGTTCTTTCCAATGGCATAAATGTGCTCAGTACCTTCAAGGGAATAAATGTGACAAACTGTTAACACACATTATTCACATTAAACAGAAAAGCAGATACATTGCTACAGTTAAAGATACCCAAGGGAGAGTCAGAAAACTTTTCTAGGTATTGCAAGTGTGTGCAGTGACTTTTATAAAGCACTTTATAATCTTAATACTGGCATAACTCAGGGACTAGGACCTTCTGGTCACCCTATTAGGGACTTTTTGGCAAAAGAAAAAAAAAGTGAAACGAGAAACTGTCACTGTCACTTCTTGCTAAGTAAGAAATCTTTAATGAAAAGTGCCAATTTTCCTCCTTTTTTCTGCCTCGCTGATTGCATTGAAATCAATTGAAAGAATGATCCCCATGTGGAAGGTTTAGCTTCTTTTACCACTATGATAGTAGCATTTTAAGTTAGAGAGTATGTTAGGCAGACAATTTGTAATCTGTGTTAGTGTCTTCTGGGGGAGAAAGGAGTTTTTCCTAAAATACCCCAAAATCTTGTTTCTCTGAATAGAAACAGGAAGATGATCCAAGTCCCTTCCTGAGCTGTCTGAGTCTCTGCAACTGACACCCAAGATACTTACAAGTATGACTGACCTAATGCCAACAAGAGTCAGAGGAAGAGGAACCAGCATACTGACTAAAGTGTATCCTCATCCTGTACTGTAAAAAATAAGACCGCAGTGATATTAGGAGAGAGACAGAAAAAAAAAGCCAGCTGCTGAAATCCTTTTGACACTAGCTACAAGAAATAGGGGCAGAAACAGTTGCACTTGCAAGCAGTGTGTTTTGTAGACAGTAAGTAACAGGGACAGTTAATAATAGGAGAAAGACAGGGACCCTGACATGAGTTGTGACTGAGGATGACCTTGACAGATATTAGAAGCAAAGATTTAAATGTTACAGGATTTTGTAAAGTACAAGACATCACATGTAAACAGTTTTGTTGTTTTGATTACTGTTAAAATTCATACTAGTGTGATAATGTCCAACAAGCTTAATAGGGGTGGAGGGGGGAACGAGCAGAGCAGGGATGTCTTACTAAAGTGGTAGTTCAAAAGCTGTGTTAGACACTAACCAGGGGGATACAATGGAAAGGCCAAGACTACCTACCCCAGTAGGGGTGCCATGGTACATACACAAACACATTTGTGTGGGACAAATATAACAATCCCCATTGTCATACAACATTTTATTGTGTCCTCAAGACAACATTACATTTCAAAAGCTTCACATAGAATGTGCTGCTGTTTATTTAGCAAGCTGGCAATTTACATGCTTGAGTCAATCATACATACTGGTGGAATTTTGAATGTGAACCTTCAAGGTAATTTTGTATGAGTAATATAACATTCATACGAACATGACATTAAATAAGGCTGATGTTATGTTACAAGCCCTAGTTTTGCTTAGAGAATCACCTTTGAAATGTTATACTATATTTCATGTACTTTGTCAGATGTCAGAATGTTCAAGAGATGCAATACACTCACCAATCATTATGTTACAAAAAAACAGGAGAAACAGCAAATCAATTTATCACTCTGAGAACCCTTTTGGTATTTATTATTTTTGAAATTTAATATGCATGATTGAATTTTTGAACCACACTGTTATGCTTCTCCTAGGTTTGCAAGATTTTCATATATTACAATGATTGAAAACACCCCCTTCACTTGTTCAATTAATCTTCTCACATTTTAGTTTAAGACATACAAATTGTATTGGATATTTAATCAGCTTGGACAAGAATCCTTGTGATAAAGAAAAAATAGCATTAAAAGGTATGCCAGGTAGAGACAGCAATAAACAAACAATATATCATAAATTACCATTCCCTTTTATTACTAGAGCTTTTAAATGTAATATCGCTATGCATGTCCTTATCAGTAATATGTGCCTGCCAACAATAAATGGATATGGCACAGCAAGCACAGTATAGAAGACAAGAAGGTAGGATTATGCAGTTTCATGACCTTCATTTGGATAATTGAATGAGCTGAATATCTTATTTAAAACTATACTAATTTGAGAGAGAAAGGTGATAAAATGACTGCTGCTTCAAGTCATAGAAAGTTCCTTAGCTTCTAATTGTAGTAATTTACTTTATTAACAGTGGGGGATTAAATAGCTCTGTAGAACAAAGTGCTTTTAACATTGCTTATCAAGTATATGTTTAAATTATTTACATATTCTAATGTTACTACAAGGAGGCATATTAATTAATTATTGTTCATGGATATGCCTTATAAAACAGAAGTAAATAATTAGATTATTTTAATATGTTAAGTGTCTAAGTAAAATAGGTGTGGGTGATACATTTCGAGGCAAGACAATTCAAACCTTTCTGGCATTTAAAATATTAAAATACAAAGGATAATGTAATAAATGTAATTTCAATGTGTAGTGGCTATTTCCCATAATATTTTCACTCTCTGAATAAAAATTAGTGCATAGGGTGTAATGAGAACAAGGGAATTGTGCTTAAAGTGAATCACAGAATTGTAAATTATTTTTCAATAAGAAGAAAGTACATACAGAGTTGGCCTTTAATAAAGGTGAAAATGGTAGTGTCCTGGTATTTAGATTTAATAATGTGCAGTGGAGGATATTGTAAAGATAACTGGTAGACTCAGGTGGATATGTGTTATTTACTGTTTTACAGTTATTTTTCTTTCATCCAATGTGGAACACAGGAACAATGAGTTAAACTATCCTTCTAGCTAGATGGTTAGGTGGTGTTTCGTGCGTCCGTTAGCTTGATGCCAATTGGATGGGAGGTGAAATTATTGAAGGACATGTTCATGTCCTATGTAACCCCACAATCCCAGCCAATTGCAGCTATATGAAAGCTAATACCTGTCCATTTTTTCTCTGATTCTGGCTACTGCAGGAGAAGCATACATCTGTCACAGTAGCGGCGGCTGCCGAGCCGACCGCTACCTTACCTGCTGGTTCGCCAGCATTTGCTATCAGCAGCGTGCGGTCCGTTCCTTCCTGCAGCCTGCCGCAGCCTCTTCCGGCGGGCTCTCTGTGTGCCTTGGCGCGCGTCCAGCTAGACGCGTGTCTGTATTTAAAGAGACAGGCACACCTTTTTGGTCTCCTCCTCTTCCTGGGGGCTGCTCCTTATAAACCACTGGACACTACTCTCAGTTGCCCTTTCGTGGTGTCCAGTGAGGTTGGGAGGTTGTAGTACTGACTATCTGTTCTGGTTATGACCATTGGCTTGTTCTGACTATCCGCTCTGTGTATGATTTTGGCTTGTCTGACAACCATTCTGGTGCATAATCTGCGGCTCTGGTAGACTACCCTCTTTGTGTATGACCCGGGCCTGGCTGACTATCCGTTCTGGTGCTGACGTTTGGCTTTACCTGATTTCCTGTTCTGTGCGTTACGCTGGTTGGTCCCGTTGCCCCTGGGATCAGACCTACAGCTCATTTCTTGTATATCGCTATCTACCTTGGTTGGCCTGCGGTTGTCAACTGCGCAACCAGCATACAAACGCTCCAGGGGATAGCCGTTGGGCACCTTGGTAGCTCTAGTGGCCTCTCGATCCTGGATTCTGGTAGTACAGGTGCGGACCTGTCGGGTGTTTCCTATCTTTGTGGTACAGGTGCGGACCTGTCGGGCGATTCCTACCTTGGTTGTACAGGTGCGGACCTGTTGGCCGTTCCTACCTTGGTTAGTCAGGTGCGGACCTGTCGGGCGTTTCACACAGTTGGCCGTGCAGTTGCGGACCGGTAGTGGAGCTCCGGTGCGGACCTGAGTCAAGTCCTTCCTAGCTATCCTTGGGGCTCAGTTCCTTGTCTTCGAAAGAACAGTATTGCTACCAACCGTGTTGCCTTGTACTTTTCTGTACTTTTGCCTGTGTGTGTGTTTCTTAATAAACTCTGGTGAAATAGTACCGACTCCAGTATCGTTATTACTGCCGTGACAGTACGAAAGGGACATGACTACGGACGGTACTAGCAACCCTTCTAACCAAGACCTCCTAGCCAGAATGGAGGTTCAAGAGCAGCGTATGGATCAAATGACGTTGGCCTTGCAAACCCTGCTGAACCATACTGCTCGTCTCGACCGCCCAGCCGGTCAGTCGGTGGCCTCCCCAGTTGCCAACCCGGCACCGATAGCTTCAGCCAACCCTGGTGCAAGTGTGATCAGGGGTTCCTCATGGCATGCTCCTACTCCTCAACGTTATGAGGGAGACCCAGCTCCGTGTCGTGGGTTCTTGAACCAAGTAGGCATATTTATGGAAATGGTTCCACAGGCTTTTCCTAACGATCGTAGTAGAGTTGGATTTCTCATTTCTCTACTCTCGGGCAAGGCTTTAGCTTGGGCCAATCCATTATGGGAGACTGACAAACCGATTGTGTATGATTTCCTGGCTTTTGTGGATGCCTTCCGTAAAGTCTTCGACATGCCCAGTCGTAAGGCATCGGCTGCCAAGCACCTCATGACGATACGCCAGGGTACTCGTACAGTAGCCGAATATGCGATTGAATTCCGTACCCTGGCAGCTGAGGTTGGGTGGAACAATGAGGCTCTAGTAGCGGCATTCTCTCAGGGCCTATGCGACTTAGTCAAAGAAGAAATTGCGGCCCGTGAGTTACCCAGAGACTTAGACGAATTCATATCATTTACTATCCTGATTGATACCAGGATCAGGGAGAGACCTTCCTTCAGGGAGCGTCTGCGTAGACCTCCATCTCGTCTGGCTCCCAGCTTTACTTACCCACCCAGTCCTCCCACGCCTCCCACACCTCCTGGCTTTGTCTCTGGGGACAGTGAGCCTATGCAGTTGGGAGCGACTCGTCTTTCAGGGGAAGAGAGAGCCTTCCGACGAAGGGAGGGCCTTTGCTTGTATTGTGGTAAAGCCGGTCATTTGTTAAAAACCTGCCCTGTACGGCCGGGAAACGCCCGCACCTAAGGTCCTGTCGGGGACAGATCTTGGGTGGAATATTTCAGTCCCCGGAGGAGGGGAAGGGTAAACCTATCCTCGAGATCTTCCTGTCTTGGGGCAACTGCTCCGTAATCGCCGCCGCATTGATCGATTCAGGGGCGGCAGGTCACTTTATTGACTCTGAATTTGCTGAAAGACATGGCATCCCTTTGCAGAACCGTGAGTCTCCTTTGGCCATTGAGGCCATTGATGGGAGGCCCCTTCAACCCTCCCACATCACTCATGAGACTCTACCCTTAACCCTGCGTGTGGGAGCCCTACATTCAGAAACTATTCAGTTCCAGGTTATTCAGTCTCCACATTACGCCATTGTTTTGGGGTATCCATGGCTGCAGAAGCATAACCCCAGGATAGACTGGGGGACCTGTGACATAATCTCCTGGGCTTCCAGTTGTACAAGTTCCTGTCTGGCTCACCCTACTAGACTATTCTGTACGTCCTCTCCTGGTCTACCAGAAGAGTACACAGCTTTTCGTGATGTGTTTGACAAGGGTCAAGCTGGGGCAGTGCCTCCTCACAGGGCATATGACTGCGAAATTAACTTGATTCCCGGTACTATCCCTCCTAGGGGCCGTGTTTATCCACTTTCTGCTGAGGAGACAAGGGTTATGGAGGAATATGTTGCTGATGCTCTTGCGAGAGGCATAATCCGCAAATCCTCTTCACCGGCAGGTGCAGGTTTCTTTTTTGTCAAAAAGAAGGATGGGGAACTGCGTCCCTGTATTGATTACCGTGGTCTAAATAAGCTGGTAACCAAGAATGCCTATCCGATACCCCTGATAACCGAATTGTTTGACAGATTAAAAGGGTCCAAGGTATTTACCAAACTCGATTTGAGGGCGGCCTATAACCTTATCCGTATTAAGAGTGGTGACGAATGGAAGACAGCTTTTAATACCCGTAGTGGGCACTATGAGTATTTAGTGATGCCTTTTGGATTGTGCAATGCCCCGGCTGTCTTCCAGGAGTTGATCAATGATGTCCTCAGAGACTTGTTGCAAAGTTCGGTTGTGGTATACCTGGATGATATACTCATACACTCGCCATCAATTGAGACACATTTCACAGATGTGTCAAGGGTTTTACAGCGTCTGAGAGAGAATGGTCTCTACTGTAAGCTCGAGAAATGTGAATTCCATAAATCCCAGGTCATTTTTTTGGGCTACGTGATATCTGCCTCGGGGTTTGCTATGGACCCACAGAAACTATCTGCCATCATACAATGGCCTCGTCCAGTGGGGTTGAAAGCCCTCCAACGCTTTTTGGGCTTTGCTAACTACTATCGTAGGTTTATTAAAAATTTCTCCTCGATAGTAAAACCTCTCACGGATCTCACCTGTAAGGGATCAGACGCATCCAGGTGGTCTCCCAGGGCCATTGGGGCATTCGAGACTCTGAAATCCGCCTTTGCCAAGGCCCCTATCTTAGTGCACCCTAATCCCGCCCTGCCCTTCACACTGGAGGTTGATGCATCTGAGACGGGAGTAGGCGCCCTCCTGTCCCAGCGCTCGACTCCTGGGGAGGCGTTGCTTCCTTGTGGATACTTTTCCAAGAAATTGTCTAAGGCGGAAAGGCTGTACGAGATTGGTGATAGAGAACTGCTGGCCATTATATTGGCATTGAAGGAATGGCGTTACCTACTGGAGGGAACTAGTACTCCGATCTTGATCCTCACGGATCACAAGAACTTATCTTATTTGTCTGAGGCTAAACGTCTGTCTGCCCGCCAAGCCAGATGGGCATTGTTTCTGTCCAGATTTAACTTCATTGTCTCGTATCTCCTGGGCTCTAAGAACATTCGGGCAGACGCCTTATCCCGTCAATTTTGTTCTAATTCTGAGGAGGAACCCCCTCCCGCCCCGATTATTCCAGCCGATCGTATTCTGGCTCACATTCGTACTAGTATTACGTCTCCTCTGGGTGAGGAGATTTTGGCTTCCCAGGGTTTGGCTCCTGCAGAGAAACCCGGTGGGAGATGTTTTGTACCAGTTCTACTGCGCACCAGACTGTTGGAAACTTTCCATACCTCCAAAACCGCTGGCCACAATGGACGCGATCAGTTGATCTGGTCCATTTCCCGATTATTTTGGTGGCCAAGCTTGAGGAAAGATTGCGCAGCCTTCGTGGCAGCCTGTCAGACCTGTGCACAGAATAAATCCCCACGTAGCCTACCTGTGGGTCTCCTTCAACCCATTCCCAATGGAGATCGCCCATGGTCTCATCTGTCCATAGATTTTATGGTTGACCTTCCCGCATCCCTGGGCCATACGGTGATCCTGATGGTGGTGGACAGATTCTCCAAAATGGCGCATTTTGTACCTTTGAAGGGGTTGCCTTCTGCCCAACAGTTGGCGGAGATATTTGCTAAGGAGGTCTTCCGTTTACATGGCATTCCTAATGTGATTATTTCCGACCGTGGGAGCCAGTTTGTGTCCCGATTCTGGAGATGTTTTTGCACGCAATTGGGGATTCAACTTGCCTTCTCTTCTGCCTACCACCCTCAATCTAATGGTGCCACCGAACGGTCTAACCAGGGCCTGGAACAATTCCTTCGTTGTTATATAAACCACCACCATGACAAATTGGGCTACTTTGTTACCCTGGGCGGAATTTGCCAGGAATTGTGCCATCAACTCCTCAACCCAGAGTTCTCCGTTTTTGATAAACTATGGGTTCCAACCCTCTGTTCTCCCGGAGACCTTTGAGGCACAACCTATTCCGGCTCTGGATGAGCATTTACGGGCTCTCCGCTCCTCTTGGGTACAGGTACAGCATACCCTACATGGTTCTATGCAACGACATAAACGGCAGGCCGACCGTAGGCGACTACCCGCACCCTCCTTTCAGGTTGGAGATAGGGTATGGCTATCATCCCGGAATCTTAACCTCCAGGTTCCCTGCAACAAATTGGCTCCCCGGTTTGTTGGTCCATTTCGCATCATTCGGAGGGTCAACCCTGTGGCATACGCATTACAGCTACCCGCTACCATGCGCATTCATAATGTTTTTCATGTGTCGCTATTGAAACCTTTAACCTGTAACCGGTTTACTTCTGCCTCCAATCCCCCGGCTCCCATTCAGGTGGGGGACCATGCTGAATTCGAGGTGCAAAGTATACTGGATTCCAGGAGGGTAAGGGGGAGTTTACAATATTTGGTGCACTGGAAGGGCTATGGTCCGGAGGAGCGCTCTTGGGTTCCTTCCAGAGATATGCACGCATCCAGACTGATTCGTAGGTTTCATTCCCGCTTTCCAGACAAACCTCGCCCCGATCCTCGCAGGAGGGACCCTTAAGGGGGTGGTACTGTCACAGTAGCGGCGGCTGCCGAGCCGACCGCTACCTTACCTGCTGGTTCGCCAGCATTTGCTATCAGCAGCGTGCGGTCCGTTCCTTCCTGCAGCCTGCAGCATACAAACGCTCCAGGGGATAGCCGTTGGGCACCTTGGTAGCTCTAGTGGCCTCTCGATCCTGGCTTCTGGTAGTACAGGTGCGGACCTGTCGGTTGTTTCCTATCTTTGTGGTACAGGTGCGGACCTGTCGGGCGATTCCTACCTTGGTTGTACAGGTGCGGACCTGTTGGCCGTTCCTACCTTGGTTAGTCAGGTGCGGACCTGTCGGGCGTTTCACACAGTTGGCCGTGCAGTTGCGGACCGGTAGTGGAGCTCCGGTGCGGACCTGAGTCAAGTCCTTCCTAGCTATCCTTGGGGCTCAGTTCCTTGTCTTCGAAAGAACAGTATTGCTACCAACCGTGTTGCCTTGTACTTTTCTGTACTTTTGCCTGTGTGTGTGTTTCTTAATAAACTCTGGTGAAATAGTACCGACTCCAGTATCGTTATTACTGCCGTGACAGTACGAAAGGGACATGACTACGGACGGTACTAGCAACCCTTCTAACCAAGACCTCCTAGCCAGAATGGAGGTTCAAGAGCAGCGTATGGATCAAATGACGTTGGCCTTGCAAACCCTGCTGAACCGTACTGCTCGTCTCGACCGCCCAGCCGGTCAGTCGGTGGCCTCCCCAGTTGCCAACCCGGCACCGATAGCTTCAGCCAACCCTGGTGCAAGTGTGATCAGGGGTTCCTCATGGCATGCTCCTACTCCTCAACGTTATGAGGGAGACCCAGCTCTGTGTCGTGGGTTCTTGAACCAAGTAGGCATATTTATGGAAATGGTTCCACAGGCTTTTCCTAACGATCGTAGTAGAGTTGGATTTCTCATTTCTCTACTCTCGGGCAAGGCTTTAGCTTGGGCCAATCCATTATGGGAGACTGACAAACCGATTGTGTATGATTTCCTGGCTTTTGTGGATGCCTTCCGTAAAGTCTTCGACATGCCCAGTCGTAAGGCATCGGCTGCCAAGCACCTCATGACGATACGCCAGGGTACTCGTACAGTAGCCGAATATGCGATTGAATTCCGTACCCTGGCAGCTGAGGTTGGGTGGAACAATGAGGCTCTAGTAGCGGCATTCTCTCAGGGCCTATGCGACTTAGTCAAAGACGAAATTGCGGCCCGTGAGTTACCCAGAGACTTAGACGAATTCATATCATTTACTATCCTGATTGATACCAGGATCAGGGAGAGACCTTCCTTCAGGGAGCGTCTGCGTAGACCTCCATCTCGTCTGGCTCCCAGCTTTACTTACCCACCCAGTCCTCCCACGCCTCCCACACCTCCTGGCTTTGTCTCTGGGGACAGTGAGCCTATGCAGTTGGGAGCGACTCGTCTTTCAGGGGAAGAGAGAGCCTTCCGACGAAGGGAGGGCCTTTGCTTGTATTGTGGTAAAGCCGGTCATTTGTTAAAAACCTGCCCTGTACGGCCGGGAAACGCCCGCACCTAAGGTCCTGTCGGGGACAGATCTTGGGTGGAATATTTCAGTCCCCGGAGGAGGGGAAGGGTAAACCTATCCTCGAGATCTTCCTGTCTTGGGGCAACTGCTCCGTAATCGCCGCCGCATTGATCGATTCAGGGGCGGCAGGTCACTTTATTGACTCTGAATTTGCTGAAAGACATGGCATCCCTTTGCAGAACCGTGAGTCTCCTTTGGCCATTGAGGCCATTGATGGGAGGCCCCTTCAACCCTCCCACATCACTCATGAGACTCTACCCTTAACCCTGCGTGTGGGAGCCCTACATTCAGAAACTATTCAGTTCCAGGTTATTCAGTCTCCACATTACGCCATTGTTTTGGGGTATCCATGGCTGCAGAAGCATAACCCCAGGATAGACTGGGGGACCTGTGACATAATCTCCTGGGCTTCCAGTTGTACAAGTTCCTATCTGGCTCACCCTACTAGACTATTCTGTACGTCCTCTCCTGGTCTACCAGAAGAGTACACAGCTTTTCGTGATGTGTTTGACAAGGGTCAAGCTGGGGCAGTGCCTCCTCACAGGGCATATGACTGCGAAATTAACTTGATTCCCGGTACTATCCCTCCTAGGGGCCGTGTTTATCCACTTTCTGCTGAGGAGACAAGGGTTATGGAGGAATATGTTGCTGATGCTCTTGCGAGAGGCATAATCCGCAAATCCTCTTCACCGGCAGGTGCAGGTTTCTTTTTTGTCAAAAAGAAGGATGAGGAACTGCGTCCCTGTATTGATTACCGTGGTCTAAATAAGCTGGTAACCAAGAATGCCTATCCGATACCCCTGATAACCGAATTGTTTGACAGATTAAAAGGGTCCAAGGTATTTACCAAACTCGATTTGAGGGCGGCCTATAACCTTATCCGTATTAAGAGTGGTGACGAATGGAAGACAGCTTTTAATACCCGTAGTGGGCACTATGAGTATTTAGTGATGCCTTTTGGATTGTGCAATGCCCCGGCTGTCTTCCAGGAGTTGATCAATGATGTCCTTAGAGACTTGTTGCAAAGTTCGGTTGTGGTATACCTGGATGATATACTCATACACTCGCCATCAATTGAGACACATTTCACAGATGTGTCAAGGGTTTTACAGCGTCTGAGAGAGAATGGTCTCTACTGTAAGCTCGAGAAATGTGAATTCCATAAATCCCAGGTCATTTTTTTGGGCTACGTGATATCTGCCTCGGGGTTTGCTATGGACCCACAGAAACTATCTGCCATCATACAATGGCCTCGTCCAGTGGGGTTGAAAGCCCTCCAACGCTTTTTGGGCTTTGCTAACTACTATCGTAGGTTTATTAAAAATTTCTCCTCGATAGTAAAACCTCTCACGGATCTCACCTGTAAGGGATCAGACGCATCCAGGTGGTCTCCCAGGGCCATTGGGGCATTCGAGACTCTGAAATCCGCCTTTGCCAAGGCCCCTATCTTAGTGCACCCTAATCCCGCCCTGCCCTTCACACTGGAGGTTGATGCATCTGAGACGGGAGTAGGCGCCCTCCTGTCCCAGCGCTCGACTCCTGGGGAGGCGTTGCTTCCTTGTGGATACTTTTCCAAGAAATTGTCTAAGGCGGAAAGGCTGTACGAGATTGGTGATAGAGAACTGCTGGCCATTATATTGGCATTGAAGGAATGGCGTTACCTACTGGAGGGAACTAGTACTCCGATCTTGATCCTCACGGATCACAAGAACTTATCTTATTTGTCTGAGGCTAAACGTCTGTCTGCCCGCCAAGCCAGATGGGCATTGTTTCTGTCCAGATTTAACTTCATTGTCTCGTATCTCCTGGGCTCTAAGAACATTCGGGCAGACGCCTTATCCCGTCAATTTTGTTCTAATTCTGAGGAGGAACCCCCTCCCGCCCCGATTATTCCAGCCGATCGTATTCTGGCTCACATTCGTACTAGTATTACGTCTCCTCTGGGTGAGGAGATTTTGGCTTCCCAGGGTTTGGCTCCTGCAGAGAAACCCGGTGGGAGATGTTTTGTACCAGTTCTACTGCGCACCAGACTGTTGGAAACTTTCCATACCTCCAAAACCGCTGGCCACAATGGACGCGATCAGTTGATCTGGTCCATTTCCCGATTATTTTGGTGGCCAAGCTTGAGGAAAGATTGCGCAGCCTTCGTGGCAGCCTGTCAGACCTGTGCACAGAATAAATCCCCACGTAGCCTACCTGTGGGTCTCCTTCAACCCATTCCCAATGGAGATCGCCCATGGTCTCATCTGTCCATAGATTTTATGGTTGACCTTCCCGCATCCCTGGGCCATACGGTGATCCTGATGGTGGTGGACAGATTCTCCAAAATGGCGCATTTTGTACCTTTGAAGGGGTTGCCTTCTGCCCAACAGTTGGCGGAGATATTTGCTAAGGAGGTCTTCCGTTTACATGGCATTCCTAATGTGATTATTTCCGACCGTGGGAGCCAGTTTGTGTCCCGATTCTGGAGATGTTTTTGCACGCAATTGGGGATTCAACTTGCCTTCTCTTCTGCCTACCACCCTCAATCTAATGGTGCCACCGAACGGTCTAACCAGGGCCTGGAACAATTCCTTCGTTGTTATATAAACCACCACCATGACAAATTGGGCTACTTTGTTACCCTGGGCGGAATTTGCCAGGAATTGTGCCATCAACTCCTCAACCCAGAGTTCTCCGTTTTTGATAAACTATGGGTTCCAACCCTCTGTTCTCCCGGAGACCTTTGAGGCACAACCTATTCCGGCTCTGGATGAGCATTTACGGGCTCTCCGCTCCTCTTGGGTACAGGTACAGCATACCCTACATGGTTCTATGCAACGACATAAACGGCAGGCCGACCGTAGGCGACTACCCGCACCCTCCTTTCAGGTTGGAGATAGGGTATGGCTATCATCCCGGAATCTTAACCTCCAGGTTCCCTGCAACAAATTGGCTCCCCGGTTTGTTGGTCCATTTCGCATCATTCGGAGGGTCAACCCTGTGGCATACGCATTACAGCTACCCGCTACCATGCGCATTCATAATGTTTTTCATGTGTCGCTATTGAAACCTTTAACCTGTAACCGGTTTACTTCTGCCTCCAATCCCCCGGCTCCCATTCAGGTGGGGGACCATGCTGAATTCGAGGTGCAAAGTATACTGGATTCCAGGAGGGTAAGGGGGAGTTTACAATATTTGGTGCACTGGAAGGGCTATGGTCCGGAGGAGCGCTCTTGGGTTCCTTCCAGAGATATGCACGCATCCAGACTGATTCGTAGGTTTCATTCCCGCTTTCCAGACAAACCTCGCCCCGATCCTCGCAGGAGGGACCCTTAAGGGGGTGGTACTGTCACAGTAGCGGCGGCTGCCGAGCCGACCGCTACCTTACCTGCTGGTTCGCCAGCATTTGCTATCAGCAGCGTGCGGTCCGTTCCTTCCTGCAGCCTGCCGCAGCCTCTTCCGGCGGGCTCTCAGTGTGCCTTGGCGCGCGTCCAGCTAGACGTGTGTCTGTATTTAAAGAGACAGGCACACCTTTTTGGTCTCCTCCTCTTCCTGAGTGCTGCTCCTTATAAACCACTGGACACTACTCTCAGTTGCCCTTTCGTGGTGTCCAGTGAGGTTGGGAGGTTGTAGTACTGACTATCTGTTCTGGTTATGACCATTGGCTTGTTCTGACTATCCGCTCTGTGTATGATTTTGGCTTGTCTGACAACCATTCTGGTGCATAATCTGCGGCTCTGGTAGACTACCCTCTTTGTGTATGACCCGGGCCTGGCTGACTATCCGTTCTGGTGCTGACGTTTGGCTTTACCTGATTTCCTGTTCTGTGCGTTACGCTGGTTGGTCCCGTTGCCCCTGGGATCAGACCTACAGCTCATTTCTTGTATATCGCTATCTACCTTGGTTGGCCTGCGGTTGTCAACTGCGCAACCAGCATACAAACGCTCCAGGGGATAGCCGTTGGGCACCTTGGTAGCTCTAGTGGCCTCTCGATCCTGGCTTCTGGTAGTACAGGTGCGGACCTATCGGGCGTTTCCTATCTTTGTGGTACAGGTGCGGACCTGTCGGGCGATTCCTACCTTGGTTGTACAGGTGCGGACCTGTTGGGCGTTCCTACCTTGGTTAGTCAGGTGCGGACCTGTCGGGTGTTTCACACAGTTGGCCGTGCAGTTGCGGACCGGTAGTGGAGCTCCGGTGCGGACCTGAGTCAAGTCCTTCCTAGCTATCCTTGGGGCTCAGTTCCTTGTCTTCGAAAGAACAGTATTGCTACCAACCGTGTTGCCTTGTACTTTTCTGTACTTTTGCCTGTGTGTGTGTTTCTTAATAAACTCTGGTGAAATAGTACCGACTCCAGTATCGTTATTACTGCCGTGACAACATCATAACTTGGGTTATGGGTGTTGATTGCCCATATTGATTATTACCCAACAATAGTGTTTTGCTGGATAGGGGCTGGACTTGGACGTTTTATGTTGCTGATGTTGACTGGCAGAATGACTGTATTTTTAGGCAGTTTTACTTGCCCAGACATTCAATTGATTTTTTAAGCAGTTTATAAACAGGCATAGTGCTCCTTTTCAGTGGTATAAAACTGAACCTTTTCCTTTCAACTTATTTTCTGACCATGTCATAATTTCTCTCACTCTCAACTTCATTTGTATCAGAAGAAGAGGAGGATGCTGGAGGGATAAATTCTATATCATCATCATTAATTAGGTAATTGTCAGCATTGCCCCCTGATTCTTCCCCACTACTCCACTGTTTTTATATTCTTCTAGGCTCTTTGAAGTCTTAACCAGTTTATTTTCTTACTTTTCCCTTTAAAGGGATTTTTGTTATGTTCACTAATACTTCCAGGACAGGTGTTGTACATGTTGCTCTTATTGTCAGATGCAAATGTCAGTTGAATTTCTACACCTTCCTCTGCTTTACCATCAGCACTAGAATGTTACTCATTCTCATTATCAGTGTTTTATATAATAATAATATTACTAGAGGAGGAACTTTTTATTCCACTTTCACAAGCAGCCTTCTCAGGAGGAGAAGGATCATAATCATGTATTGGACAGTCCACAGAAACCATGGTTGTAGTAAGCTTTTGGGATACCACTTTACTAACCTGCCTAGTCTGCTACTACTTCATTCTCTCTACCCCTGCCCCTAGTACATTTGTTGGACTTTGTTAAACAGTGATGTACCTAACAAAACTGATTGTGATACCTTGTCCTTTCAAAGTATCTGTCTGCCTCACAGCTATCAGTAAACAGTATTTTAATTGTTTTTATTTTTTTTTATTGTTTGTATTAACTGTAGCTCTCAGTGTCGAAAAGAACCCTCACTCTCCATGCAACTACTTCTTCCCCCATAATCCCTAACAGAGAGAACAACCAGTTGAAAACAACTTGGATAAGAGCTGCCTGTCTCTTCTCATTCACACAAGATTTTTGGGTACTTGGGATAAATCTACTATGCTACCTTCACACATTCCCAAACTCCCCTTACTCAGAGAATACCCAGCTGGAAAGAACTTGGATCACACAAAATGGGGCATTTGGGGTAAATCTACTTCCTACACCCCAAGACTCCCCAGAGATAAAACCATATCATAAAGGAACTTGGATCATAGATACCTGTCTCAGTCAATCAAGAGTTTTGCATACTTTGGGTAAATCTCCTTTCTCCCTTTACACTCCCCTCTCCCAGAGTTTCCCCAAGCACAGAGAACAAATGTCCTACCTACAAGACTCCCTAAACTAAACACTCCTGCTGTGAATGATGAAATGGATTATTCTTCAATATTAACATTCTTTGGTGGTGATCATGAAACACTGAGCATGTCCTGCTTTAAATAAGTGGATTGTTCCTTAGTTATGGCAAAAAATCCCATTTTCCGTTTGCAGGAATTGTCTCAAAAATTCACGTGAATAGAAAATCTGTCAAATGTTCTTTTTGCTACTGCTAATAAAATTCTAGTGAAAACTTGATAATTTCCACCTCTATGACCACAAAAATATCCTCTCTAATGCTATAAAAATCTGAAACTTCCCACAATTCTGTGAGATTTTAGTACCTTGTATGCTATCTGCCTAGATGCTGTCTGTGTATATAGTCTGTACTCTGGCCACATGTCCACGTTTCTGTGGTCAAGTGGACTTTCTTGCCATCTGAAATTTCCAGTCCTTTAGCCAAAACACCATCCACTTTTTTGTACAACTCAATCACATGGAATGTGTTAGTATTATTTTTGTGCATATGTTCTTTCTAAGAAATCAATACGGCTTGGCAGCACATAGAGGATCTCTTTGCCAAATGTTTTAAAATTACTAGCAGTAGTGGAAGTGGCAGTGGAAGTTGGGGAAATTGCCACCTCCAAGTAACTCATCCATGCTTTGCATTCATACAACAGCAGCAGGAGAGACATGATTGTTATTGAGGAAAATGTTGTCCTACTTCCTTCAAAATATATTACAGTATTATGTCCTCACAGCTCTGTACTCTTTTAGGAGTGCTGCTACTGCCGCAAGTTGGTGCACTACTGACATTTGTGTCACTGATATGTGTATATCCAAAAAGACCTGTGGTCTTTATTCAGGTAGGATCTCATTGAGAATGTGCCTAGATTTCCCCCTGTTTACTGTTTTTTCTCAAATAAAACTTTATTAACGTAATATGAGAGACAATACAAAGATAAGTCTAATCAACTCAGTACATGTTACAAACATTTTAATCACAAGGTTAATATCATTGTCAGCACATAACAATAAAAGATAACTGTCTTGACAGATGATACAGTATAAGTAAATCAGTGCAAAATGGCACATGGGGAAACTGCAAAACATCCATGAGATTGAACAAACCGTCCACTTGGGAAAGACCAACCTCAATGGTCAGGACTGGAATGAAAAGGGAGCTGTTTACCCAGGAGGCCTATAGACCATCCAGGTAGCCTATTTGAGGAAAAAAAAGAGAGGCACTATGTTCTCTCCATTGAGTATGTCCATGTGGCCTGAGGAGAGAAGAGAGAATAAAGGTGAGAGAAGCAAGAGAAAGGTAAGATGGTGAAAGAAGAAAGGAGAGGGACAGTAAAGGATAGGGAACAGAACTGCAAAGGATAAGAGAAGGGAAGGGGCATAGAAGAGAAAGGGAGAAGGTGGGGGAGGGAAAGAGGGAGAAGGTATTGCAGGAAGGAGAAGGAAGGGAGAAAGAGAATGTAAGGAAGAAGAGAGAAAGAAGTGTGGGAAAGGAAAGGAAGATGTGGTCAGTCAAAAACTGGGGAAAAGGAGCTGAGGTATCACCATAGGGTGGAGATATCTTGTACAATAGTCACCATCATGTGGCATCAGTTTCCCAGATTGAATATAGAAGACTCATGGTCTCCAGACCGATTCAAACTCAGTCCATCTCAGTGCTATCAAGGTGTGCAGTCTCTGCATGGAATGCATCATATGGTAGCTTAAATAGCTTATCACCTGTCCTGTGAGATAGTTTCACTTGTTCTATACCCATGACTGTGATAATTTCATGTAAACAATCACGATGAACTTTACAATGATTTGAGAGGCTGTGGGATTCCAAACCACTGGTTTTTAAGATATTCAGAAAATCTTAATTTAAGTTTGCGATCGTTCTACCGGCGTATTGTAGCCCACAGCCACAGGTTATTAGGTGCAATACATATACAAGGGGCCAGGAGTAATTAACAATTAAGAATTATTATTACATGGCTAAAGTGCAGTGTGCAAAATGAATTACATTAAATTCAATATAAATTGAGCAAAAGAACAAAAATGGCTGTTAACAGCTGAAATTGAAGTGTGTATTGTCTGCGAGTGGCAAGCACAAACACAAAAATGAGATCGCTACTAGAGACAGTTCTTTCTTCGAAAAAATAATATGCAACATATCATCTACTCATCACTGCTCAAAGCTGTTGCAGATCCGGATCAACCTCCACAATCCTGGCCAAGGATTTTGAAAAATGGGACAACACTGGAGGGTAGTGTTACTATGAATCCACCGTTCATCCACAGCCAGAGAGGTGGTTCATGTTCCTGATGTCCTACTGTGTATGGTTCCTGTGTTTGTACGTGTAACTTCCATCTTGTATGCTTATTTTATATGAAGATTAATAAATTGACTTTTATCAAACATGTTATCTGGGTCCTCTCTGGCTGTGAATGAACTGTGGATCCATAGTAGCACTCCCCTCCAGTGTCATGCCAGTGGCAAGCAGCAACAATTTGCAGCCTGAAATACTAAAATCTAGCAAATGGCTTCCACAAGTTAATGGATATCAACTGTATTACACCTGGAACAAGTCTCACAAATTCCCTCCTCACAGACTGAGGCCCTAATCATGATTTCTCCAACTTCTCCTAATCTTCTCCTGTATTCTTCATCTTCTAGCTCTTTTTCAAATATATTTTGTTGATCGCTAATTACTTTATGTAACAGATCCCTCACACCAACCTGTCATATCCTATGCAGAACAAGAACCCAGATGATGCATTTGTGAGGTGAATATCAAAGTGGCATCAAGTGATGTTGTTTTCTGTATCATACAAAATAGAAACAAAACACCTGTTTATTAATGCTAGTTCATGTCTTGCTAAAAAGCATGTTTACTACAAAGTGCAATCTTACAGAAATGTTGGACTCACCTCTGTTCTTGTTTAAAAATAAAGCTTAAAAACTGCAAAGTCACTGGACATCTCTAGGCAATTCTTCATTACCATGTTACAGGTACACTGGGATAACCACAGAAGTCAAAGGGGTTGTAGAGTCAAAAGGCTTGGGTTGCCTCTGATCCATATTACCCACTGCTCTTGCAATGTTAATTTTAAACTGTTATTGCAACCATTGGAACTCTGACTCAGCTATGCCTGAGATCTACCATCAATAGTATCAGATGGGTTTTACCTCTACAGACTATATCATTGGCCTTGAGTTTTGTAGCTATCACAGTCACAATGAGAAGGATGAACATACTTCCCAGGGTTATCCCTCTCTGGTCAGTGCAGGTTGCATGAAGCAGCATAAAGACAGTTAAAGAGCCAAACAAAAGGTAGGAAATTATATATCAGCATGTCAGCTCAGTAAGTGGATCTTTCATGCCAATATTTATACCAGTTCAGTATATGCTTGTGCCACTGTGTAAATTTGTATACTAGTGTGTGAATATGTGTGCTAATGAGTGAATGTGTATCAGAGTTTAGGAATGTGTATCGGTGTGTAAATATGAGTGTGGCAGTGTGTGAATGTTTTACCAGTGAGTGTGTGCCAGTATGTAAATATGTGTCAGTCAGTAAATATGCAGGAAAGCTCAAATATGTGCGCACTTTTATGAAAGTATGAGTTAAGTAAGTAAATGTGTGTGCCAGTGTGTGAATGTGAATATCAGTGCACAAACCTTTTTGTAGTTACATGTGTGTGTGTTGGAATTGATGCTTGGGGGACCCAGTTAAAATACTTGTTTATATCCAGGAAGCCCTAGCTACACTCCTGAGATGAAATAGCAAATAGGGATGAGTCAAATGTTTACATTAGCTCAGAATATGAATGTGTACTCAAGGCAAGAAATTTCTCGAAAAACAAGTATTTGTTTGCCTTTGTTATCCCTTTGAATGCCAGAGGGTTAAGCAGCGCATTGCAAAGCAATGTATTGCATACCCCTATGGCACTCAAAGGAAAAGCGATGAAGTGATGCCCAGAAAATAAAAAAGAAGCAGTTTTGCTTACTTTCAAATATTAATCACACAGAATCTTGTCCAGATCACACACCTGAACAAGGTACGAGGGCATTTTTTTGGGTTACTAAGCAGGCAGGACTGCTGGATGACTCTACCCTCTTTCTGCTCTTACTCCATTCTATCTCTCCCCCTAACCATGTCTCCCCTTCTCTCTATCCCATTGTCATGCTTCCACACCCTCTCTTCTGTAATCTGCAGCACTCTTGTCCCCTTTATGGGCTCGATCCAAATGTTGGACTAAAAAAATATCAGGAAGGCAAAATGGATATGACAAAATAAAATGTCTTGGTCGGTATTCAAATGTCCTACCAATATTAAGCACAACGGACGTTAGGACATAAAACTGGTGCTGTGTTCAAACGTCCGTTTTGTGCATTAAGTTCCTAAAGCGCTGCTAAATAACACCAGTTTTGGGAAATTAATAGTAAAAAAGTTAAGCATTGGTTCCTGACATACTGTCAAGCGCTAATCATTAAAAAATCTGTTAAACTTACCTGTCCTCCACTGTCTGTCTCCTTCTGTCTCCATTATTTCTTCTATCTTATTTCTTCTCTTGTATCTTCTGTCTTCTTTCTTCTTGCTGTAAAACAAAAACAAGTTTAAGTTAAAAGAATAAATACTTTAACCCCTTGCGTGCCAGAATGGTATGCAACGCATTGCAAAGCAATGTGTTGCGTACCTCTCTGGGGCCCAAAGGGTTAAAATATGTAGTAGTGTGCAACTTCTTAAAATACAAATGCCCCCATAATAAAAATAATAATAATAATAATAAAGGTTGTTAATATATTAAAATGCAATGGTTTTTCCATAAGTATAATAAAATAATACTTATCATATATGTGGCTGTCTCCGCCTCTGTGTGAAGCCACTGAGGCGGTGGCGGAGACAGAATACTGAGCAACACCCCCCTTCTTCTTGTCCATGGGCCGATGCCCGCTCTGGTCTTAATTCTCTCATAGCCATTGGCTGGGATATGCGTACACATCTCCCAGCCAATCAGTTCAATGCACAGTCGCTCAAAGCTAATTGGCTGGGAGGTGCGTAAGCATATCACAGCCAATGGCTTTGAGAGAATTAGAAGTAAAGCTGTCCATATTTAAGGGCAGCCTCAATTCTAATTCCCTCAGACCGGAACAGGCATCGGCCCGTGGACAAGAAAAGGGGGGGGGTGTTGCGCAGTATTCTGTCTCCGCTGCCGCCTCAGTGGCCTAACACAGTGGTGGAGACAGCGACATATATGATAAGTATTATTTTATTATACTTATGGAAAAACCATTGCCTTTTAATATATTAACAACATTTATTATTATTATTTTTATTATGGAGGCGTTTGTATTTTAAGAAGTTGCACACTACTACATACTTTAACCCTTTGGGCCCCAGAGAGGTACACAACACATTGCTTTGCAATGTGTTGCGTACCCTCTGTCACTCAAAGGGATAAAATATGTATACTTTTAACTTAAACTTTTGTTTTTCTTTTACAGCAAGAAGATAGAAGAAAGACGACAGAAGATACAAGAGAAGAAAGAAGGACAGAAGATAGGAAAGAAGATGACCAGGACATCTGGACAGCTGGACATCAGGATTAATGGTAAGTGTTACTTGTAATGTGATGTTTTTTAACTTAGTCGGGTTAACCCTATGAATGCCGGCAGGGTAATTATACCCCACTGGCACTCATAGGATTAATTCTACTAACGTGTGACACATTTTTTATACTTTGGGTGTATTGACATGGGGCTTAGAGCCCCATATCAATACATCCACTGAGGACTTCGGGTTTTTTTAACTTCAAGTTTCTGTGTCGGCTGTTTAAACAGGCAATAAGGGACTCAATTTAACTTTCCTGCGATAACTTGAGTCCCTTATCACCTGTTCTTGGCTAACTCAGACATTTGAATTGCTATTTACAGTGTTTTCACAGCACAGACATTTGAATAGCTTACTGTGCTGGAAAAAATGCTGTCGGCAGAAAAAACAGCCGTCTCCAACTTTTGGATCGAGGCCTATGTGCCACAGTCTCCAGCATTCCTATTCCAGCATACCCTCTTCTGCACACTTCCTGTGTTTTCAGTTGTACCTTCCACCGCCTATTATCCAAATGATATTCATTCCAAATCTATTCAAGTGGATTCAAAATTGTCTCTACATCTCTTGAATCAATTCACAAAATGAAATTAAGATGTTTTGCTCCTCTCTTATAGCAGTATGCAAATTATATATATATAAATAATTTTTATGGCACTTGCAAAGCCATTTCCTAAATACGTCTCAGTTTGGAATTTTTAAAACATGACTTTAACCCTTTGAGTACCAGAGGGTTGCACAACACTTTGGTACCCATGTGGCATTCAAAGAGTTAAAACAATAAGTTTATAAACAGAATGATTCTGTTGAGCAGTGCAAACTATGATATTTGCTAAGATGCAGAAATTAGACAGGACTAAGGAATGAATCTGTAATGCTTCCCAAATATAAATTATCCTTAGACTACTTTTGATGAAGGTCTCATTATACTCAGAATTGTTAAAAACCTTGCATTGTAAAAAAAAAAAAGATTTAAATGTTCTCATTTTAGGACAAATTATATAATGTGTAATTGTTCTTGCTGATGTGATATTAGTTGAACCATTTCAATATTCAAAATCTAATTAAAGAAATAAAGAACTAAATGTGACTACTCCAATTAAAATCAATCCCCACTCCATTGTCTCTAGGTCTAAGAGCTTAAATTGATAGAACATTTCTATCTTTCTCAAGGCAATATTTAACCTTTGGCTGTTAGAGAAGTCACTAATACATTGCTTCACAATGAGGCTGAATTACTAACAAACTGGGGCAAACCATCTGCACATCAGGGACAAATACAATGTCTAAAGTTTTCTTTGATTTAAATAGGCATTCAATGCTAAAGAGTAGGTATGGTGAAAAATGGCATCTCTCTCTTGACAAATAATTTCCAGCGAAAAGTGCAGATTTTTTGCTTTTTCCCACTTTCCTCACCTAGCTCATTCCTTTAAAATCAATGGAACATTGAAGTTACATATAATACATAGCAAATATTTATTTCCCAAAGGCATAGTATAAAAGGAGCATGAGGGTACCTATGTTGGTGGGGCGTGGGGAAAGAATTAGTTGAACAGATAATGTTTTTTGGGGGGGTTGTTTACTGGAATTGGGGGGCAGTTAATACAAGGGGTCTGAGGAGTGTTCTTGTGTTGGTGTGTTTTGGGGGGGTTTCTTGTCTGGTATTGGGGGGAAGTTAATAAAAAAACAAAATAAAATAAGAAATTTGTATGTAACATGATAGAGACTGGGACCCCCAACATAAGCTGTCACTGGGGTGGACTAGTATTTTACTTGATAGAGTATTTTGTAGAGGATAATTTGTAAGATTTGTTGTTAGAGGCCCAAGCACTGAGGAAACATTGATTTGCAGGACTTAGACTTGTTTGGCACAAGACCTAAGGAAACATTGATTTGTAGAACTTAGGCTTGTTAGAAAAAAACCCCCAAAAATTGTTTATTTTTTGTAGGACTATGTTTTTATTTTTTTAATTTTTTTTTAAAGCATAAGCCCTGAGGAAAAAAACCCTACTGGCTCAGTGCCAGCAGGTCATGTTGGTCAGTGGCCACTGGCCATTGCCAAATGTCCTCCTCCTGAGTCCATAATTGCGGAATTTGCAACTACTGTTCTTGCTGCTGTTGCTGAGCAGCAGGATGATTAGGCAGCTGAAAGGGAATGGGATCATGGATGATGAAGGTTCCACTTGCCGTCCACAACTAGCTGCAGTGATGCATCTGAGGCACTAGCAGCACAATAAGTATTCCCCACTCTATATGGAGAAAAGTAGAAGTTGGCAAATAATTCTTCTCCACCTGTCTCTCCTCCAAAATCATGGGTGTGTTGTTAATAGAATATAATTTTTTTCCTTGAGAGCAGGAACTGTGGCTCTCATCAGCAACTGTACTATAACATCTGGGGGCACAACTGTATACAAACACCATGACACCAGAAACCAAGTACTGCCGCTGTCACTATACCCCTTGTCCAGACCCCACTAAGTAAACATGATAACTTGCTGACAGTTTAAGAGTAATTATGAACCCTCCCTTCCACCATCTTAGCATATGCTGGATGGAATCTCCTCAGATGCCTCTTGATGCACTGCTTTCAATTCTCCTCCACCACAGTGTGCAATGGGTATAGACGAATGCCACATCCTATCATCAACAGAGTGGCTATCATTTGGTGGGGGAGGTAACGATGAATGAGGTAGATTGCAAGAAGATGTAGTTACCCTAGAAGGTGATAGCAAGCTAGTTGTTTCACTCGTCATGGAACTTCCAGTCTCTGCCTGGGTTGCTCTATTCTTCCTCCTTTTTGATCTCCGTCTCACCTCTTGTCGCCTTTCTGTAGAGTCAGGGGGTACAGCAACAGCGGTGCTTGATTTCTTTGGTGGGTGTTTGGCTTTAACATGTTTGACATAAATGTCGTGGTGTCTGTATTTCATTTGTTAGATCAGGTTGCTTGTGCCAAGCTATGTTCCCTCCTTTCCCCTTCTCACTGACTTGTCACAGATTGTGCATAGTGCCGTTGGTGATGACTGTACTGTGCCTGCCCCAAGAGAAAAATAGTCCCACACCCATGACTTCACTGGGGAGGGAACAGGTGGAGAAGAATGGCCTCTTTCTTCTTGTCTGCCACATTCCCTTTTACTGTCTATGCTGGCAGCGGATGATAATGCTGTTGTTGCTGCTACTGCCTCAGATTCAGCACTGCAACTAGGAGTATTGCTGGAGCTGGAATGTGGAACCTGTCCTAGTCCCACATCACTTTTTGATCCCATTCCCACTGTGCCCACGGTGGTCTATGGCACACTAGCTTGCTCCTCAGTATCCTGCTGCCCTTGCATCTCAGTAGCAGCAGGAATTAGAGCAGCTGCAAATTCCAAAATGTCGCTGATAGTGGTGGTGGTGAATGTGATGCCCATCCTCATCCCTGTCTCCCATTCCTTCTGAGTTTCTGCTAAAAAGGCCATCAATGTCTCTTCCATCACATCTTCTCCACCATCATCATCATCAAAACCACTAGCCCCTATGTGATGCTGCTCTATTAAAGACACCTCACTGCTGCTTGGAGTAGGTGACGAGCAATGTGACAGAGGGTCCCCTAATGTCACACTTGCCATTTCTTGGTGATGTGAAGAAGACAGACTGGCAGCAGTAGCAGCAGGTACAGGCAGCTGATCTGTGCTCCTTCTACTGGTGTTGGTATTAATTGTGTGCCTGTTCTGCCCCAACAACAGTTCTGGCCTCTTAGTCTTCAGGATCATGTTCTACTTGGACACTTTAGTGAAGGGAAGGGAAGGACTCCCAGTCCCAGGGTCAGAGGAATGGTGTGGGCTCCCTTGTCCACTAGTCTGGACGCGTTCAAATGTTTCCCCTACCACTCTGGCTGCTTCATCATTACTGCTACTACCACTAATACCAATTACATCAAGTTAAGCTGCAGAGTCTTCCTCCTCAAACTCACAGTCACTAGTAATATGAGGATATTGTTGTTGATTACCCCTCCTACACTCCTAACGCTAACAAGCTGCTGGACCTTAGTAGTAGTAGTACTTGAACTGGTGGAACTGCTTGGGAATGACAAGTGTGATTTAGGGTCCCTTGCTGTCCCACTTGGCATCATCCCCCCTGAGTACTACAACACACACAGCAGCAGGCAAAGTATTGGTGGCAGCAGGTTCAGCACTAGCAGCAGGTACAGCACTGGAGGCATCAGGGGCAGCATGTCTAGCAGCAGGTACAGCACTAGTGGTAGCAGGGGTAGCACATCTGGCAGCAGGTACAGCAATGGTGGCTGCAGGTATAGAAATGGTGGCACTGGTAGCAGGTCTTGCAGCAGCACAGGTAGCTGACCTGTCCTGCTCTTACTAGTACTACCCTTTTCTCCCTCCCTTCCCTATCCCTTTTCTCCCTCCCTTCCAATTAAATTCCCCAAGAACCCTTGAGGTGATTTAGGGGGACCGGACAGCATTGGTTCAGTACTGATCACTTCCTTCTCCTCTAAGTGTATCTATATTGATATAGAGTTAAGATTGTAGCCGTATTAGTCCAGTGATGTAGATGTAAAATTAATATCTTGTAATACCTTTTTATTGGACTAACAGAATTATGGATTGACAAGCTTTCGGGATAAGCTCCCTTTCTCAAGTCTAAAGTATTTCTGAGCACAAGAACACACAATTCATAGTTAAAACAGTTAATACAGTTAATACATTGAATTCAAAGCTGTGTTGTTTGCTGGGGTTAAGGGACTGCTGCTAAGACAAGAACCAAGAGAAAACCCACACTCTTCTTGCAGATGGACGTAAATATCCTGTGCAAGGCAGAGTGTGGGGAGTGGGAAAGAGAAAGAGAAGAAAAATACAGGAGATGGTATGGGAGGGGAGAGAGTTAAAAAAAATTGCACGTATTAAGAATGCTACAATGCCAACAATCCAGTATGGGCATGAAGGCCTATATACAACTTGTGCCCATAGTTAGATATATACATACACATACATACATACACCCATATACATAAACACACACACACACACATATATATATATATATATATATATATACACATACATACATACACCCACATACATAAACACACACATATATATATATATACATACATATATACATATACACACACACATATACATGCATATACACATAAATACATACAAATATACATGTATATAGCATATAGTATATAGTTTGTTATTTTACATCTATAGAGATATAGATACACTTTTAAAATAAAACATAGTGAAAGTCAAGAGAATTGTATAACCCCACAATTTTATAAAGTAAAAACATTTCTGTCATGAGACAAGAAGTGGTAATTAGTACAGCATAAATTGTACTCAATAATTTTATAAAATGACTAAATTCCTCAAAATGCAGCAATGTTTCCTTAGATATGATCCAAACGTTACAAATCAGCTATCATCTTTTAAGATCGTTTTGCAATTTTTTAATTCTAAAGAAATGGACACTGTCAAGCATTTTAAAATTATAGAACTACATTGTGTAGATAAGAAATATTATTACAAGGCAACCTCAAAAGTTTCAGTTTGGGGTCTTTCTAATAACTATTTAGAATAGATTGGTGAATATTTACTAAATATATGTATATATATTGTATTTTTTAGATGCAATAGCATTTTCATATTTACTAAAGCAATCAGCCTTTATTTACATTAATTATTTTACACATATTCACTATTTTGGTATAATATTGTGTGTTTTATATTTTGAAAGATATGCTGTAGCAGCTATATTTTTGTATTGAATCACAGGAAAATTGTATTGCTATTTATTGAAATTTTACCTAGAAATGTAGCATGTTTTCCCAGCATCTCTTGCTCTCTATATTAAAGAAACACTAACACTTAAAATGGAGTTAAACACACTTAATTTAATTATTTAAACTTATAAAAGCTAATTTAATTTTTATGTGTTAGTGTTCCTTTAACAGCGGTGCATTGCATGGAATCACAACACAATGCCACTGTCCAGTTGAATAATATTCCAAGGGAAAACATTTTAGAAGTGTTAAAAATTGATAGCTTTTTCAGAGTTTTCAAAGGCCTCTCTATAATTACGTTTTTTTACAAAGTTTTGTGAATGTTTTCCATTGTGTCTGCATGCTCACAAATGCAATTAATTTGACATACAGCAAATAAATTAATAATATGATTGTGAACATGTGCATATTCACTTCAATTAGAGCTCTTAATTTGCACTTTAGAGAATATGACCCATGTGAGTAGAAAATCACAGCAACTGTTACTGTAAACAGGGTAAGCAATTTGAGTCCACTAACAGGCCTTAATTAAGATTTTTTCAGGATAGGGTGGTAGCCCAGGGCCCTGACCTGTTTTACATCCCACTAAATACAATAGTGGGAATGACAGACACAACATGGAAGCAGGAACACTTGTGTCTTGGTTACAGCATAGAAGCTGAAACACTTTTAATCCGTAGCTGTTCTATGTTCCTTTATAGACAGAGAAATCATCATATCAATCATTATGATTATTTTATCTATGCACATTATGACCATGCACTTTGTTTTATCTATGAACATTATTTTATCCCTCCTTTTGGTGCAATCGTGATTGATTATTGCTTTATCTTAAATCTTTGTGGACTATAGAGATATGTAAAACATTGCTTCACAATCTATTGAACACCCCTATGGTCCATAAAGAGTTAAAAGAACAGACTGAAAATGTGGCAAGTCATGTAGAAGTGTTGAGTGGTGAAAAATAATGGAATGATATGCTTCTGCTTAGAATACATTTGTAAATTAAGTGGGATGCATGGGGCATATACAAGCAGAACATGCATAAGGCAAACTAAAGATTTCTGATGAATGAAACTTGAAAATAAAGGCGACAGTTAAATAATCTGCTGAATGAACAGTCTTCCAAGGCAACTGCAGATTATTTTCAAACTAAACTGTTTTCCATTGTACCAAATCTAGTAACAAGTTAAGTGATACTTCAGTGATGCAACCCATCCATCTATTGGATCTTCATTATTTTCCTTGATTCAGAGATGGGCAATGTTTGTAGATCTCCATTTTATTTTATTAATGGACTGATAGTGGACAGATAAAAAATATGGAACAAACAAACATAAAGGCTGAATGCTCCAAGTCTCAGATACAAATATTATTTTATTGACATCTTATAAGTGGTGCAAAAATGGCAAAAAATAGAAACTACAAATACAGCAAAATTATAGCTATAAAATATGATCAATATATCTGTTACCAGGATAATCTAGTAGAAGTGACATCACTACTAGCAAAAGATGTTCTTAGGAGAAGCTGATATAGTTACCCAAAGGTCATATAGCATGGAAATAGACAGAGTACATCCAAATGATTTAAAGGCTAACTTTCCTGTCCTTATAAAGCAAATGCCCTCCTCATAAAGACTATGGAGCTATGTTGGCAATAGCTCAAAGTCTAACTTCTTGCTCTGAACCAAGGGGCTGTTTACGGACCAAGTAACGGAAATCCGATAATGCTCTGCATCTTTGAGGCTTGTAGATGTAGATACCAGCAGGCAGAGTGCCTGTGTTCTGTATGTACTGCACGATACCTCCCAGGTCAGGTTAGTATTAAAATATAAAGTACATTATTATTAATATAGAGAGAAAGATCTCACTAATCTAGTTTCATACAGCAAGACTGGAGAACATTCTATCTTCACTGAGAAGACATTCCATAGTTTGGTTGATTCCTTGATATATCCAAGTGGAGACAGGAATCTCTCTAACCACCTTTTCCTTCATCTTATCTATGAACGATTTTACACTATGGAGCGCCCTGTATATTTTTCGATGATCTGAGACAAACATTATCATTCATAGTTTTCAATGCAGTGACAAAAAATTTGAATATTTAGCTTTTTGCTGTGTTGGGGAGATCATTTGATCTTACCCACAACTAGGTAACCACCAGGGCTCTCACTGTGAGTGGCCAATGTTCCGATGCTTGCCCCCTGTATACAGTATTCTTGCAGACTATGAAATTCCATTTGTGCTTTTATCACAGAGCAAGTTTCACCTTAGCATTCTGAACATGTAATAAAACAACTCACAGCTTTTATTACTAAACACAGTCATACTCTGTTCCCCATTCACTGCTTAACCCCTTGAAGACCAAAGGGGAAAATACATTGCATGCCACTTGGCTCTTCAAGGGATTGAATGATAGTAGTGAGGAAAACAATTTCATAGAGGGTTCATTTAGAAATACTGCCAGAAAGAGGGTAGTGCAGGTAAGGAAGCCATTTAATCTCCCCAAACCAAGGAGGTAGCCAGGATAGTGTAAGTAACACATGTGAAATTGCCCACACTCTGTATGTTTTTCTTGCAGACTGATCATCAAGAGCCAAGGTTAACAAATTAAGGAGAAGAATGTACAGAGGAGGTGCCCATATTCCTGATTTACCTGCACTGCCTATAGATTCATCATTGGCACACATTCCTCTCTAGGCCTATTACCTCCAAAATGGCATAATATGGCTTGTTGAGGCCACTGCCCACTGTGTCCCAGCTCACATAGAAACATAGCCCGAATCAACTGAACTTCAACCACCTGCCTGGCCTCTGATATTCAGGCAATGGTGTTGCCAGCCCACAGAACAGCTGCACACTGAGGAATTTCCAAATGCTTGATACAACAATCCCCCTTGCTATGATCTTTCCACTGTGTATTTGCATCCATGACATATGTATATATTCCCTTTTTTAACTGTAAACTTTAGTATCTCAAGTTCTACTGATTTGATTAATAAATAGGCTTTTTAAAAAATTAAGCAGGACTCACCAGGGCCCTGCTCCCTACTAATATTGATGACAATCCATAGGCTAGTTTGAGCTGTAAGTTTCTCTTAAAGTCAAATGGGGAAAACATTTTTACAGTTTGATACTCAAACTACCCAAACAATTTTTATGACACTTGATGCATTTGCTGGGACTGCCAATCCAAACTGGAAGCCAAAAGACCTAGTACTGAAAACAAATAATAATACAGGAAGCAATTTATAAAATTAATATATATATATATTATATGTTACAGCATGAATCTAAATATTTTTCCAGTCACAAATGGATAAGAAACCTCATCCATTAATTCATTTCATATAAATTATAATTGTAACAAATTATTGTGCAACGTATTAGTATTTTCTGAAATACTATTTGTGACACACGCTTTGCCAGAAAAACAATGGGAGATTTGGTCATTAAGGCCTCGATTAAATTGCGTCCGGTAAAACCACCGTTAAGGCAAAAAAAGCCTATTGATCGGTAGCCAAATCTGATTTACGTTGTATTCAATTCTCCGTCTACCAGAATGGCTAACGAGTGTAGGCCCACAAAATTCAAGTAGATTAAAATCCTGCATTTTACCCTTTTATTTTTACCTCACTGTGCTTCAGAACAATCAATTAATAAAGTACAACAAATCAAGTTTAAAGGTAAAAGTTAGCTGTCAATGCTATCTAGCAGTGTTGAATGTTGTCAATATAAGTTCAAATTCACAGCCAATCACAACACACCAAAGTACCAAATACATTCAAATACACCTATATATACCCCAAAATATCTAACATACTTTGTCTGTGTTTTGAATTTTGGTGAGATAGAGCATGGGACCCAGTAGCAGAGGATATAGATAGAGAGACAGAGGAGCATTCATTTGAGCTAGGTAGAGAGAGTTGGCAGTGGAGAGAGTTGGCACACCTATAGTGACACATAATACACCTTGGCACATATTACATACACACATATATTTTTGTTTACAACACATCATACAACCTTATCCTTTTATTTTGATAGTTTGGTTCAGTGAGTGCAAGAGACAGAGAGTGTGTCTGAGTATTTCTTTGAGGGCCTGTGTGAGTGCCTGAGTGATGTGGAGAGTAGCAGAGGGATGGGGAAAGTAGCAGAAAAGGAAGACGTTCAAGAGGGAATCCCAAGTGAGGGAAGGAGTGGGAGAGGAAGAACAGCTAGGCAGAGGGGGACCCGAGGCATACAAAGGACAGAGACAGCTGTGTCAGAGGGATGAGGGGTAGATTCTGGGGAACACCTTACACAGTCAGGTTCAACTCAGGAACAGCATGAGAGCCACAGCTCAGATACTTCCCAGGCTGCTGGTGATGATGATGAGAGGCTGTGGGACCCTAGGTACACTTAAAAGGAGGAGGGGGCCCTCATCCAAAGCATCCTGGAGAGTGAGAGTATCCTTAATAAAGGAAGAAGGTCCATGGCCTGGCTGCTAGGAAGAAGACCACCTGGTGTCAGGTCCTCAGCAGAGTAAACTCCAGCTACAAGTAAGTGATCGAGTCTATTAAAAAGTGGTGGAGTGATTATAAGATGTTGGTGAAGAACAAGATGGACAGCTCTGGTCCTGGGACCATAAATCTCCATAGGATGGTGTAGCAACAGTGCCACTGTACAATTTCAGGCCACTGTGATATTGCACTTAAAAAATTCAGCTTTGAAAATTAATAACTTTTGAATGAAACACCTTACAGCAGTGGGAGTACTCTTGTTTTACTCAGGGGGATAAACCCTACAACATATTTTTTTTACATTTTAAGTATTACTATCCCTTTAACATTTTGGCCTCATGTATATGGCTATACACATATATATAGAGAAGCAGCTGAGGCATTACACCATAACACTCCTACAGGAATGGGGTACACTACAAATTAAAGTAACAAAAGGCAGACACACACCATAAAGATGTATTTATTTAAACATAATGTTTTGGGCTTCCAGGGGAGCTTTTATCAAGACCAAACTGTCTAACACCTAAAGCAATGCGCATTTACACTAAAATGATGTCAGATTCAGCATTTTTGACATTTCTTTCTGTATAAAGGAACTTTTCTTTTGCCTTTCTAATATTGTAGGATGCTCTTATTAAAAGCTTCCCTTTCAGCTGGAACATTGAGTCTAAATAAATCAAACATCATGTGAAAGGCAAGGTGTTCCTGCATTCACATTTATCTTATCCTTTCTCAAAATTATTTCACCACTATCGGACAAGATATTTGTTTTTATTTTTTTGTAAGGATAATATAACAGAGTGTATGTATTTATATTTTAATTATACAGTGCCAACAGGTGTACTTAGCACTTTACAGCTTACAATTTTGAATAGATTTGTTACTATAAGTGCAGTAATTAATTGGTTATATAGATAATCAGAAGAGGAACACCAGGTAAGCATACATTAGGATAGGAGGTCCTTGCCCAGTAGACGAAACGTGTCGGATACCTGAGAAAAGGAAACATTGTATTTTGTTGGAAGATTGTGCCTATCCAGAGGAATAGAGACGAGTCGGAAAGAATTTCAGAGCTGTGCCGACGGGAGAAGCCTGGAGACTTGGGACTCGATCTACAGGGATAGTGCAGGGGAAGGTGTCCCTTCGTGCAGTTTTTTTAATACATTGCTTTATATGAGATGATACTGTCCCATGTGTGTTTCATTTCTTGTTTGAGGGAACACATTACTGAAGAGATATTATTTGAAGGTTTCACATACAAGACAAGGAGGAAGTGCAATTTTTGACAGTTATGGTTGTAGATATGACATAAGGTTTACATATTATGGTAATGCTACAGTTAAAAGGTGCTCTTATAGCTTGGATTTGAAATTGTTGAGGGTCGAGGCTTGGTGGTAGGGAGGTCCAGAGGTAGGGAGCCCCAAGAGAAATAGCCTTCAGTCGTGATACATAGGGATGGGTGAAAATTTTCACTTCCCACTTGATGAATAATTTCCTGTGAAAAGTCCAGTTTTTCCACTTTTTTCGCCTAGCTTATTCCATTGAAATCAATAGGAACATTAAATTTACACACACATAGCAAGTGTTATTTTATTTCCCAAAGGCATAGTATAAAACGGGTATGAGGGTGCCTGTGTTAGTAGGGTGTGGGAAAAGAATCGGTTGAACAGTGAATGTTTTTGGGGGTGTTGTTTACTTGGATTGGGGGTACACTTAATAAAAAATAAAATAAGACATTTATACATAAAATGATAGAGACAGGAAGCCACTGGGGTAGTCGGATACTTGACACTACAGAGTACTTTGTAGAGAATGATGTGTAAGATTTCTTGTTAGAGGCCCAAGCCCTGAGGAAACATTGATTAGTGGGACTTAGGCTTATTAGAGGCACAAGCCCTAAAGAAACATTGATTTGTAGGACTTAGACTTGTTTGACACAAGCCCTAACAAAACATTGATTTGTAGGATTTAGACTTAGGTTATACAGCCCTTTGTGTACTATCAAGCAAATACAGTTTCCTCTCTTTGCCTGTTTACAGTTTCAGCTACTTTCTCTCTCTCTCTCTCTCTCTCTCTCTCTCTCTCTTTCTTTCTTTCTCTCTTTCTTTCTTTCTCTCTTTCTCTCTCTCTCTCTCTCTCTCTCTCTCTCCCAAGCACAGACTAAACAGACAGTTCATGGGAATACATGGGGAAAACTCTGTGTGAGTAAGTGGGGGGAGATACATTTTTATCATTGATTTAAATACAATAAAAAAGCAGAAGATTCACCTTTAAGACAAAAGGATTTTCCTACCACTACTGCATCTCACGTGTTCAGGTTTCATTGATTATACCAGTTTATATGGTGATGAACTGCTACTAAATAACATCTATAATCATTATAAAGTTTCTCACGGTAATTATATCTTAAAAGCAGAGTGATACTTTTTAAATAAATATAAAAAAAAGTGAGCGCTAAACAACAGCAAACAATACGTATATAGTAATGATTATTTACTGACAGTGTACATGCAATGACCATTGTTTATATATCTATTTACTCTGCACATTATTAAGTATGAGGTTAGAGCAGCATTTATTTTAATTTCCATTTCATATTTGCACGTTATTATATGGTATTCTATTGCATTTTCAATTGAGATAGTATATAATTCATGCACTTCATACCTCACTGAAGGGACTGATCTGAGCGCCTCTTTTTTATTATAATATTACTTTTTAAATAAATTTGTTTAGCTAAACATTATTCAAACTTCTGTCACTCAAAAGAAATTGCAACAAATTAATTTTTCTTTGAATACTGTAATTCATACATAAATATTGGAAAAAATTCTAAAAAAAATATTCAGAATATAATTTCCTTTTTATAAATGAAACACAAGTTAAAGGGATAGTAATGTTTCATAATAAAAGCGGCTCTAATTAATATCAATCAATTCTGTCAGAGTTGTAGTTCAAGAGTTATTCAATGACAAAGTATCCCCTCCTGCTTTTACTGAGGTAACACTGCTCAGCCAGATCAGAAGGCAGGTGCCCAGGTAGACTGCAGAGAGGGACAATCTTTAATTAAGATAAGGGAAAAAAGCTGAAAAAATTGTCAAGGGGGGCAGGGCTTCCATTGTTCTCATAGGAAGAAGATTGTCCCCTGCTGTTATATGTCTGGTCTATGGACTGCATTCCACATCTGAGAAGAGATGGCTTACCCTAGGTAAAAGGGGCGGGAGAGGAAACTTTGCTTGTGAATATCTCTCAAACCATAAATGTTTGAGAGATAAGACTTACATCGTTCTTCGTGTTTTTTTAATGCCTACAAAATAAAGATAAAATGAAGTTTTACTGTCCTTTTAAATGTATTTTATAAATATATGCATTTATTGAATCAAGAGTAAGTGGTAGCCTTGCATACGTGGTTACATAGGCAATGTTAGAAATAATTTTGTAATGCTGTATAAAAAAATACAAATCATTTGCAAAATAGAATCTGACAGTGTATGAAACATGCAGTGAAGTCTGACAACTAGTTCAAAGCAGAGCAGCTTCTTTAATAAACAAATATGGTATTCAAAGAAATGGCTACACCTGTTAAAATAACCCTTAAAAAAATATACATTCCATAAGATAATTTTGCAGTAATTTTTCATTTTATATGACTTTAAAAGGTGGTTCTGTAACAAGCAGTGTATGCCCTTTACAGTAATTATTTGTTTTTACATACTGGAATTCATATCTGGTTTGTGTAATAAAAAGTAATGTGACAAGTGTAGAAGCTGAATAATTTTTATTTTTCATTCAGCTTCTAGCTAGCCTTTTTACACCTTGGAACAATTTATACAAAATATCTTATGTTTAAACATCACCCAAAATAGAATTTGAGGTATGACTCATGCTATGAAGCTTTACAGCTATTTTCAGGTATAGCGACTTCTTGGAATACCATATTTTGCTTTTTATAGAAGTGCCTACACCGGTTGAATGCAACCTTAAAAATGTCCATTCCATGAGGTGATTCTGCAGTTATTATTTCATTTTATAGTATACTGTGAAGTGGTTCAATTATATGTGTGTTACTGTAAATATATGTTTCTTTATATACTGGTTTTCATGTCTGGTTTGTGTAATAAAAGGTAATGTGACACAAATATAAACTGAATGCTTTTTATTTCTCTGCTTTTATTTAGCCTTTTTTGTACTTTAGAACACTTTATATCACATTTTTTATGCTCTGACAACTAAATAAGTGTATTTGTTAATCTTTAGTTCCCTTATTAGGTCTACTCCAACTGATTATTAACTTTACCACACTTTTAAGCCAATGACATATGGGCATTGTTACAGGCAAAAAAAACATGCCTTTATTATTTAATTATCATTAAGCCACTGGGGGGGGGCAACTAAATTCACTGGGCAGGAGACTATTAATGATGACATAACCTATGTGTCCACAGGATAAAAAGTATGCCAAGGTAACATATTAACATAGTTGATGAGGTTGAAAAAAGACATGCATGCATCAAATCCAACACCCTGTTGATCCAGAGGAAAAAGAAAACATCTCCGTAGCATCTCAGACTGAGCTGGATGTAACGTTAGCCCACAACAATACAGCTCCGAGGTAAAGCGAGAACAAGCTCGCTGGGGCTTCTGGGAGCGAAGTGGGAAGTCCTACTGCTCCGTGCCGCACATACACGGTGCCGCAGTATGCGGAAGTGGCACTTTTTAAACATCAATATCTCGGCTCCTAGTTAAGTAAATCTAAAACAAAACCCAGCGCTGATATTGCATTAGGAGCTATAACCAGCGCTCCATTTTTTTTTTCCATATGAATGTTCCCCTTTAAACTTTTAACAACAATGAAAATGTTGACAATTTGCATTGTAGTGGAGAGGTAGCTGATAATAATTTAGATGTTGCTGCCAATTACCTAATTATTGATTTTTTTATTTGCAATATGTCCTTCCACCTTGCTCTGATACAGATGAAGTAGAGGGTGAGAGTGATGATTATGTGGCTAAAAATTAGCTGAAAGGAAAAGACTCAATCTTCCATAACCGAAAAGTAGCAATATGCCTGTTTATAACTATTTTAGAGATCATATGAACATCTAACTTTGTACACATAAACATGCCTAAAATACACAATCATCATGTCAGTCATCATCATCAACATCACAGCTTCCAAGTCCAACCTCACACCGTCAAAACTTGTTGACTAAGTCATGTTTTTCACTGTAATCCAGGCTTTTTGGCTTTCCTTGCCTGATCTTTTGTTTTGTTCCAGATTTGTTTTTCCCAACCTGTTGTATGATGCTCTTGCTGAACCTTTATCAAGCGCTGACACTTTGTGTCGGCACTCGATCAATGAGCTCCTTTTGTGACATGAGTTCACTTTTGTTCCAGTGTTTTTCTGTTTGACATGGCTCCCCTTTGATTCCTCTTATTTTATGTGATTTGGCTCTGTATCCATGCTTCTGATATTTACTTTTGCTCAATTTCATCAACTCTCCATCTGCCTGCTCCTTGTGTACTGCCTTTTGCCTGTCTTGTTGTGACTCCAGTTTGTTCGACTTCTCTTTGTCTCATCCTGGTACAGTCTCTGCTCATTTGTTACCAGTGTGGCTTGTCGACCATTCTCCCTCTGACTCTGAGGGTCTCTATTACACCCTTCTGTCCAGTACGACCTCCTCGCCTCCTAGTTCAGATCGACCCAATTGACCACTCTGTCTAGGTCAACTCCTTCGACCCCCAGTCGAGTCTGTTTCCTCTTGAGTGTCGGTTGAGTCTCTTCTCATAGACATCAATTCATATCCAACTTATTGCTCCTGGTTCCTGTCCTCTCCTACTCCTGTGGCCAAGAGAGACAACTATATTGCTGGTAGGTTTTTGCTCTCTCTGATTCCTGTTTCAGTGAGTAGTTGCTGTTTCTTGGTTTGTCATCTGGGGTGCGGGATGGCTCCTCCTGTTGGCACTAATCTAGCCTTTTGGCTAACATCTCTAACTCACCCTAGGCTGCAGTAAGGCTTCCCAGGAACAGCCACTGCTAGCCAGCCAGTGTACACCAGCACCTCGCTCACTGAGGCATACTCATCAGTATATCTATTTTGTTGTCTGTTAACTCTGTATCTTTTATATATTAATAGCAGGCTGTTTCTTCTTTGTGGAGATTCTACTCTGCAAGGTAATACCCAGGCAGCTTACATTGGGAGCTTCCTAGTCAGAGCATCACACACAGGTCATCAACATCCACAACCCTAGCTATGAGTGTTTCTGTTGCTGTTCAAAGTGCATCACCATTAACACCTACTGTTAGTACTACTGAAACATCTAGTCCCTGCGGTAGTAGCAGCTGTCCATCAGGAAACCTTTAGTCTGTGAAATCTCCAGTATCAAGATAGTTCATTAACAGTTCAAAAGATAAACCTGTTGCTACATGTTGTCTCTGTAAAACCATGTGAGCAACCTTCATTGAGATCCCATCTGAAGCCCAACCACAGCTCTGCCTGTGAGACACAACATGTGGCCAAACTACAGATGATATGACTGTGATCACTAGGTATGTTTTCCATGAAACCAGTGGCATGTCAAATATGAAACAACAAACAGCTGTAGAAGCATGCCTAAAAGTGCATGGCAGGGATGGTTTTGGGTGGATGCCAAGGGTACAGTACAGCAAGTCCCACAAATTTACTGGCCCACACTGAAAGTCTCTCAAACTTAATTGTACCAGCATGCTGTTCTAGACCTGGCTGTCACAGTTGTGAAGTCACAGTTCAAAGCTGACCATAGTGTGGACTGGTCAACAATAACTGAAAAGATCATCTTGAAACTAACTTTCTATGGTGCACATGTTTATAGATACTGTGTTATTTGATGTTGTATAGTTACTTTTGATTGGGGATAGTGAACAATTTTCACCTCAAATGTGAAACAGGAGAAAAATAGCACTTCTCGACAAATGGGAAATTTCTTTTGAAAAGGGCCATTTTCTGCTTTTTCACACCTATTACCTATTACCTATTTCCATTACATTGAAATCCGTGGTAAGCCAGAATTCCAAACCCCCATGTGGCAAGTTTCCCTTCTTTCTCTGCATGAATAGTACACAAATGGTGTTAGGTTCCTGCAGTATATCTTTCTGTATTTGTGAGAGGTAGAAAAAGCAGCGTATAATTTTGAGCTAGCTAGGGTAGGCAAATAAAGCAAAATTGAAGTGTCGCTTATGGAGTGTTGTGAGCAGGCAAATTATTCTCTGTGTTAAAAGATTCTGAGGCAAACTGAGAGAGTGTGACTGGAGGAAGGAGATTTACAAAAATACCCCAAAATGTTGTGTGATGCAGACAGGCATGTTATCCAAATTTCTTCCTAAACTGTCTGCTCTCTATTTTAGTGGAGTCTGGGGGTTGTGTGAAGGGAGAAAGGAGATTTACCTCAAAATCCTGTGTGAGTGAGAAGAGTCAGGAATCTGTGATCCAAGTTCCTTCCTGTTGTCTTTTATCTGTGTTAGGGGAGTCTGGGATGTTTGAAGGGAGAAAAGATTTACCCAAATACCCCAAACTTTTGTGTGACTGAGAAAAAACAGGAAGCTGTGATTTAAGATCCTTCCAGGACTGGCTGGGCCTCTATCACTGACTGACAGACAGAATATTTCTCAGGCTGACACTGACTCCTTCGACAGCCAGAAAAAGAGGGACCAACATATTTAATAAGGTCTTTAGTTGTCTGCACAGCAAAATAAAAAATAAAGACTGCAGTGACATTGGGAGAGAGAGAAAGCAGCTGCTAGAATCCTCAAGACACTAGCTACAGACTAAGAGAGGAAGAAGCAGGAACACAGGGAGTATTTTTTTTTCTTTTGTAGACTGGGATAGGGACAGTTCATAAAAAAATATTAAAAAATTTTAAAGATATATTAAAAAAAAAGATAGTTTGGCTGATAGGTCACAGAGACAGAGAATCTGACGTGAGCTTTTGACTGAGGCAAACAGATACTAGAAGAGAGAGATGATTTTGTAAAGGAAAATACATCATTCACATTTAGATCTGTTGTGTATGTGCCTATTAAAATACACACTAGTTTAAAAACGTCGTGCAAATGTACTTGGGGCAGGGGTAGGGGACAGAAGTAGGAACGGTGCAGAGATGACAACACGTTGCATTCTAGTGTTGATGGCATAGTGGAAGAATGTGTAGTAATATAGTGGAAAAAATAGGTGACACTGTAATAGAGAAAATAAAAGGAGCATATATTTGTCATGGTAATAAATGTTTAACGTGCATTACTATTGGACAAGTCAACAAGTTTCTCATTCACAGTTACAACTGAGGTATTTGAAATTAAACAATTTATCATTTCTGGTTCCTGATATGTTGTGTACCTCTTGTGTTGCCCCTGTAACCTACAGTATGTGGGTCATACCACACAGAAATTGAGACTGCAGTTTGGGCAACACAGAAGGAACAATGAGGTGGGATATGCCCTCCATAGTGTATAGCGGCATTTTGATGTCCATCATTATTGAGACCCAAGAAACTTAGGAATTATACTAATAGAGTGGATTGGTCCTGGGGAAAATAGATTACAAAGGTTGATAAATTGGGAATCTGTAACGGTTTTCTGACACTCAGACCAGGGTGTAAAGTAAAAACACAGTTTATTGAATCAAGGAGTAATACAATGCCCCTAGGGGCCAGCACAGGAATAACAGTAATAGCAAACACGAACAGAGTGAATGCAATACAGCAAATATAATGGGCAATGAATAGATGGGAAATAACCCCAAAGGGGTAACAAGTGCAAGAGGAGAAACTCGGTCCTAGCTTGGCCAACGCCCAGGATATATAGCAGTCTCTGGAACACAGTTCTTGAGTCACAAAGCTGGAGCAAAGTAGTAGTCTCTGTAACACAGTTCTTGTGTAACAAAGCTGGAGCAAGGTGTCTGCACTGAATTCACTCTCAAATAGGATAGGAAGGCACAAGTGCCAGAGCTGAGCTCATACCACCGCCGTGGGTTATGGAGAAGTGCTAATGCCAAGCTGAAGTACAAGAACCTGAATCGCCCTTAACTGAGAATGGAAGTAAACCCTGCGTGTGCCCACTGGATAGTGCCCTGTCACCCCTTGAATGTCAATAATGATAGCGACTGCACAAGCACTGAGAGCCAAGCACTGGATAGTGCAAATGGATAGCGTAACCTCTCTACGTATGTAGGCCGGAGCCAGGACACCCCTCCGGTGCCGTACGGAACTTTCCCAGCAAGAGCGAACGGATACCAGTGCCAACAGGCGCGGTCATGGTGCACACCGAACACCGGACCGGCAATGCTCTGCAGAAGGTAGAGAGGCGTATCAGAGGTACTCAAGTAGCGGCTCTTAACGGATATATGTATGCTTGGCAAGATAACTGAGGCACAAGACTGGAGACTACAAAGCACAGCAGGAGTTAACAGGTTCTGTACAGAGAGACAGCAACAAACAACGTATGGCAAAGCAACCTCTATCTCAGCTAGAGAGGTGATAGGAACAGCGAGTCACCAAGTGATCGGAATGTCGCGGACGCGACCGAGACCGTGCAGGTACACCGGAACAGCAGACTGGAACTGGGCGATAACCGGAACCGGAGCACAGCAGGAACAGCAGCCGAAGAACAGGATCAATCACGGAGCAGGGTCGTCTACCAGAGCCGGGTCATACACGAAGCAGGATCATCAGCCAGAACCGGATCAATCACGGAGCAGGGTCGTCAGCCAGAGCCGGGTCATACACGGAGCAGGATCATCAGCCAGAACCGGATCAATCACGAAGCAGGGTCGTCAGCCAAAGCCGGATCATACATGGTGCAGGATCAGCAGAAGAGTCAGACAAGCCGGGTCGGTACACAGGAGAACTGGAACACAGCAACAAGGCGCAGATACTGGAACACCACGAAAGGGCAAATCACAAGTGCCCAAGCCCCAGTGTATAAAGGCACATCCTGGGCGGGCCAATCAGCATCCTCCAATGCACAGGTAGTACAGTCAAGATTGACAGCATAGCACGGGAACCGTCATAGAATCCTATTGGATTTTCAGATTATCAAATATGAATCCTTTAGACTTGAGTGAAATCATCGAGAGTACACAAATAGATTGATTAATTTTGACACATATATAAAACTGTTTACACAATTTATATCACAAATTAAAACATTGTTTATATCAGAGGACATATAAATATAATATTCATAAGTCAATTAGTACAACAGATAGCAAGGTAACATTTATTTTCAGATACACATAATCATTTATTTTATGCACATACAATGTATCATATCTAACACAACTATCTGACACATATATTATAGTTTCATAGTCACATTACATCAGTTGTAGGTATTCATAATCTTAGTCATCAATAAAAAGCATACAGAGCTTAACACTTTTAATATTCACGAATATTTTTTTTTTCAATTTTATGATGTTTTCATATTTCATAGAATGGCATAATACAATTGGTTTAATAGTTTGCTATTTGGTGGTTATAGCTACTTCAGTATCTTTAGATTCACAATGGATATTGTCAGGTCAAAATGATATAGATACATTGAAAGTTTTTTATTTGGGTTAGTTATATTTTCCTCTGATTGGACAGGGAGTTTAGGTATAGTTGTAATTTGGATCATGAGCTATATGTATATGAAACATATGAAGTACATTTAGGATATATTTTCTCCACATCATCATCACCATCACCAACACTAGTTCCTACAAACTGCTGCTGCTACTCTATTACAGGCATATCACTGCTGCTTGGAGGAGGCGAAGAGCAATGTGACAGAGGGTACCTAATGTCACACTTGGCATTTCCTTTTGACCTGAAGAAAACAGACTGGCAGCAGTAGCAGCAGGCACAGCTGATCTGTGCTCCTGCTGGTGGTGGTGGTATAAATTGTGCACCTGATTTCCCCCAACAACAGTTCTGGCCTCTTCAGGATCATGTTCCACTTGGTCACTGTAGTGAAGGGGAGGAGGACTCCCAGAGCCAGAAGAATGGTGTGGCCTCCCTTGACTGCTAGTCTGAACGCTCTCAAATGCTTCTCCTTCCACTCCCATAACACTAGTCCCACTGGCTGCTTCAATATTACTGCTACTACTGCTAACACAAACCACATCAAGTTCAGCCACAGAGTTTTTCTCTTCACAGTCACTAGAAATATGAGGATATTGATTACCCCCTCCTTCACTCCTAACAGTAGCAAGCTGCTGGACCGTCTTAGTACTAGCACTGGCGGGACTGCTTGGGGATGGCAAGTATAACTTAAGGTCTCCTGCTGTCACACTTGGCATCACCTTCCCCCCTCCTGAGTATTATAAGACACACTAGCAGCAGCTTCAGCATTGGTGGCAGGAGGTTCAGCACTGGCAGCAGGCACAGCACTGGTGGCACTGGCAACAGTGGCAGCATGTCTGACAGTAGGCACAGCACTAGTGGCAGCAAGTTCAGCACTGGCAGCAGGCAAAGCACTGGTTGCAACAGGGGCAGCATGTCTGACAGCAGGCACAGCACTAGTGGAAGCAGGGGCAGCAATGGTGGCAGCAGGGGTAGCATTTCAAGCAGCAAGCACAGGCAGCTGACCTGTCCTGCTCTCGCTAGTTCTACCCTTTTCTACCTTCCTTCTTATTCCCTTTTCTTCCTCCCTTCACATTAAATTCTCCCCAAAAATGCAAAAATTTTAATCGCTAGTTTTAAATTGGATTTTCCCGTGAAAAAGCGGACAATAATGTGTTTTTTGCAGAATTTCTCATGGGAACACGGCAAGAGATTTCACACATTCCCTATTCTTTGCATCTTTCCTCCTCATCTGTGCTGCTGTTAATAGATTTGGCCTGGCTTTCTCTGCCATAGCTTTTGGATCCTGAATGAAGTATCTCCATACTGTAGACTTCATAGACTGAGGGGTTCCCGAGGGGCTGCTACTACTACTGGGGATAGATGTTGATGCCTTCTACTGCTGCTACTACTACTAGGTGTAAAATGTGCAGCACTTCCAGCAGCAGAGGCACTTGACATAGCTGGATGTTAATAATCTGTGTTGCTGTTGTTGTTGCTGCTGTTTACTCAGCACTAGTGTGTGTGTGTGTGTGTGGCCGAATGGGACTTGGACTTGGAAGTGGGGATGATGCTGATGATGACTGACAGGGTGACTGAGTACTTTTTGCCATCTTTGCTTGTTCAGGGTGAGAGTTTCCAATGGTTTTCTCAAACAGTTTATAGACAGACACAGTGCTCCATTTCAGGGGTGCAAGACTGAGCCTTTGTCTTTCTACTAAGTTTCTGGCCATGTCATCTTCTCTATCACTCTCAACTTCATCTGTAACTGAAGAAGAGGAGAATATTGGGGGGATATATTCTAGATCTGAATCATCATCATCAGTCATCGTTAGGTCTTTCTCAGCATCAGCATCGCCCACCACTTCTTGCCCACTTCCCTGATATTCCTCTAAGCTTTTAGAGGTGTCAAACAATGTCTTTATTACATTTACATTCAGAAAGTTCCCTACAGGTGTTTTTGTGCTTATTTGTGTTACTGTCAGATACAGCAGTTGGATCAGCTGCTACGCCTTCCTCCGTTATGCCATCATCATCAACAATAGAACAAGACTTTATCTTCGTCTTCAGTGTTCTTCTTATATAGTTTTTTTTTATAGTACTGGCACTGATGGTGGTGGTGGTGGTGCTGGAATGTTTGGTGGGACCTTGACAAATTGTATCCACCATGGGAGGAGAGGGATAATTTATTGCACGCTCTGCAGCAACTATTGTCCCGCAGTAGACTTAGAAGCAGACATACTGACCCCCAGCCTTGTTGCAGTCCTCTTCCTCAAGCAAAAGGTTTTTGACCAAGGTGTCCTTATGTATGGCTGTGAGACATGGGCACTGAATGCCAAAGCCATACACAAATGTATGGTTACTCTGAGAAGTATGGAGTGGCTATTTCTAAATATACCAAAAATTGACCTAAAAATGTGTGCATGGATTGCTCAGCAAACAAATGTCTAGCACATAGTTGAAAGAGTAAAGTACCTAAAATTTAAATTAGCATGCCACATAGTAAGACCTCATGGTAAATGGACAAAACAAATTTTGGAATGGATTCCACTCAATACTAAATGCACAAGAAGATCAAAGACATGATGGGTAGATGAAATTACCAAATTCATTGGTACACAGTAGCAACAAAATGCATAGAACCAAAGTTGTTGGAGGCTTGCTGAGGAGGAGGCCTTCATCCTGCAGTAGATCGACAGTGGCTGAAGATGAAGATGATGACTATGATATATAGCTATATTATATTGTTCTCCTGATAAACATGTTGGAGATTATATTGAAATGTTGATACACTTATTAAACTTTTAGTGAAAATAGTTGGGGGTGCTGCCTTCATTCTTCCAATTGTATATTAATTTTTGTGTTCTATTGGGCATCAGAACTATGGGTGGGCGAAAAGTGTGAAACATTTCTCACATGACTTTTCGTGAAACCGTGCCATTTTTCCCACTATAATATTACTTCTTCTGAGTGTTGAAATTTAGAAATAAGTGTCTGAAAGTCAAAGTTGTGAGTCCTACAGCAACATATGGCTTGAAAAATGTGTTAGCATGCAGAATTAATTTGTCCTTTGCCCACAGCACTAACTTCCTACTTAAGTGACACTGGCACATATTTATGATGATATCAAGTAATAAAAAAAAATAAAGTACAACCTACAATGTGGCAGATGTGTATAGTAGTAGTGGTGGTGGGGGACTGGCATGGTGTGATTTGTGTATGTATATTGGTTTTACCATTGTCATACGCTATCCTCCTTCTCGGAGGATACTTATCGGACATAGAAGTGGTCCCAAGTGGGGTAGATGGTGGCAACCCTTCTTCACATCCCTTCTACACCTCCTCATCTATTCTGCTGTTAATATATTTGCCCTAGCTTTCTCTGTCATTGAGGTTTCTGCTACCTGACACTCAGATGTATGAGATGTTGGTTCATTTTTATGAATGTTAGTCTCCCAACATTGCTGCTTGATGACTGATAGGGTGATTGTGTGCTTTTTGACATATATGCTTGTCCAGGGTCAGACTTGGCTTTCTTACACAATTTATAGACAGACACAGTGCTCCTTAAAAGTGGTCGATGATTCAGCCTTTGACTTTCTGCTAACCTTATAGCCCTGCCATCATCCTCACTCTCAATTTCATCTGTATCTGTATGCTTCAGGGATATATTCTAGATCTGCATCATCATCAGTCATCATTAGGTCATCCTCAGCAGCACCAGCATCACCTGACAGTTCTTGCCCACTACTACCCTTATATTCCTCTAAGCTTTCGGAGGTCTCACACAATTTCTTTTTACTTTTACTGTAACATATTTCCCTAACAAGGGTGTTTTTTTCGTGCTTGTTTTCTCACTATCTGATACAGCAAGTGGTTCAGCTGCTACACCTTCCTCTATTATGCTATTGCCAGCATCCTCAACACTTGAACGTGACTTGTTCTCATCTTCAGTGTTATTCTTATATGGTTCTTTATTTCTACTGGCACTGGTGGTGCTGGAACTAGTTTTGCTGGGATCCTGACAAACTGCATCCTCCCTTGGAGTAGAGGGATCATCATTATTGATTGCACAAGCTGCAGCAACCATTGCTGCAGACAGTTTTTGAACTACTACTTTACTCTCACTTCCCTGCACTGCTCCACCCCTCCCCTTCCCCTTGTCGTTTGCTAGATATTACGGAACTACACTGTGTTTTTTTACTGTACGGTACACAAGACAACTGATGGAGCTGTATGATGCCTTGCCTAAGCCCAGTCAGCTACTGTTTCACTGTCACCTAATATATTTAGTTCTTTATTCTTTTTAATTTTATTTATTTTTTATTTATTTATTTTTTTGTTGTCCACCCTGTTTTCTTATCAAAATCTGTCCCAAAAAAAGTATAACTGAAAAACAAAATCAACAATATCTTTCCCCAGACTTCACCACAAAGCACAGAGACAGTAACATGGAATTTTGGAGTATTTGGGGTCAACCTCCTTCCTCCTTTCTTCTCCCCAGGGTGCCCCACTGACTCTCCTAACAGAACAAATGTCCTGCCTAAAAGATTCCCTAAACTAAACTTCAATTCCCCTCTCTCTCTTCTCTAGCTCAAAAAACATACTGCTTCCTCCTCTCACAAATACAAAATGGCTTGCTGTGAGAGCCTGACAGCCTTTTATATGGTTGTAGAAAACTTTTTCATGGTGGAGAAATATTTTTCTTCCCGTTGAATTCAACAGGCAAAAAAGGCGGGAAAAAGTGAAAAAAAACAGCAATTTTCACAGGAAATTATTTGCCAAGTGGAAATTGCCATTATTCGCCGATTTTAGTTTGAGGCAAAATTTTCGCCAATTCCTAATCAGCACCCAGCCAGTGAACCTGAAGTGAGGGTGCTTCCCTACAGATCTATATTTAATTTAGGATAGCCATGTTAGTTCAGTTTTGTAGATTACAAATTAATGAGTATCACAGTATGTGATAATAACGTTTTATTGGACTTATAGGGACAATCAGAAGCAGTATTCTCACAAAAACTTGTCCCTTTAATTGGTCCAAGTAGTCCAATAAAAAAGGTATTATCACATATTGCAATATTCATTCATTTAGTTTATATATATATATATGTGTAATGTCAACTATTTATCTATTTTGTTAAAATTAGAAAAAACTAAAATGTAGAATACATTGGCATGGAATAGCATCTCATTTTGTAATAGATATCTCCTCTTATTAACTGCTAAATTATTGGGTGCTGTAGTTTGATTATGCCTGATTAATGAAACTTCTATATATTTTGTTCCTGCTATGATTTAGACTAATCATTTGTCACTAATAGCATACACTGCAATTAAAATTTAGTGGCATATTTCATTAGCTACTTCATTAGGATGATGGTCACTTCACAGTGCTTGCTCAGCTCCAAATACAAGAGATAAGAACTAAATATAAAAACGTGCTTTCTAATTAATAGGTTATAAAAACACTTTTGAGAGTATTGTATATATAAACCACAATATTACATTTTCTTGGAATTCATTAATGATGTGCTTAAGTTTCAGTGCAAATGTAATGATGCATGTCTCAACAGCAATACATAAACAACAAGATTGGGCTGTTCATTCTCAAAAGATTACAATAATAATTCATTTATATTAAGTTTATTAAAATATATTTAATCCTTAAAAGCTCCAGACAAGAAAATAAAAAGCTTTGAGATGATAATGATGTCTTACAACTTGATCTATTGTAATAAATGCATGATGGTGACCTTATTATTAGCCAATAAATAATGTTTCTATATGAAAGATTCTAAAGTCCCTGTTTTATTCTCTGTAGACTATTTACCAAACCAAGGCATAATGTCCATTCCAGAAGAAAGGTTCTTTACCTGAGAAAAAGAGCAGCAAAAAAGGCTATTTTTAGCCTGTTTGTGACTTGAGCCATCACATATCACAAACTGGACAAACAGATCAAAATAGCACTGGAAATGGCCATCCTCCTGGCCATAACAATATGGCAGAATGAGCTTTCCAATGTTCTATTTTGCAGCTGGTGATGCGTTTACTATCTCAGCAGCTAAAGTTTGTTTAAACAGAAAAAAGGCTGATTGATTGCAAACTATTGCAGCCCTAGCTGCCCCCCCCCCCCACTGAAACCCCCACCACCTCCACAAGTCATGTTAAAGCAATGAAGTTTCAAAGTTTTATGCCATGTACTGTCAATGCACACTTACAGTGTTCTTGAGACGGAGTGAAAAACAAAAACAAAAATAATCCAAAAGTATGCCTGTGGAATGGCAAAGTTGCTGCTGTCTTATTCTTTTGTAAACAGTGGTTTTAAAGAACTGATGTCATGTGTTGTATGCCTCTAGCATATCCCAAGTCACAGTTATTTTTCTAGGATGGCTGTGCCAGAATTGTACAGATGGTGAGTAAACAGCAGTAAACCTCACAAGGAAAGAAAATTCACCTGATAACAGATATGTAGACAAGTGGCCAGAGTAAAGATTATGTGCTCAATTTAAAGGCAGACAACCCCACAGGTGACAACATTTCAAGCAAGGCCACTAAATTTAGATGAGTTTTTGCCCATTGAAAATAAAAAAATGGCACAAGCTTCCATTAAAAACAGACTGCATTTCCCTAAAGATCCGATAAGAGGATCACTTTAGTGCATGGAATTTAAGGCCCAGCTTGTTTTTGTTTTTTTTTTTACTTAAGTCCCTTATTGGATCTTTACTCAAAAAAAAAAAACAAACAAACAAAAAAAAAAACAAAGTACCCAGTGGATGTATTGATAAGGGGCCCTAAGCACTTCAGCATCATGGTCAACTGTCCATCTTCTTTCTTCTATTCTCTATTCTCTTCTTTCTTCTCCTCTGTCTTCTCTTTTGTATCTGCTTTCTTCTTGTGTTGTAGCTGTAAAAAGAAATATAAATGTTTAATACATGTTTGCATCAAATAACCCACACACTTATACATAGTTTAACCCACTGAGTGCCAGAGGGGTACACATTGCGCACCTCTCTGGGGCTCAAAGGTTTAAACCATGTATTAGTTTGTGGGTGCATATCAACATGACTCCAGTTATTAAAATGTTTCCAACATGGTAAAAATAAGTATTCCGATATTTTTGAATAAATGTCCTTAGCTTGTCCTTTTCTCTGCCACTGTATGTGGCTGCAGAGGCAGCAGCGGAGATAGGGATATGTAGCACAGACTCCCTGTCCTTCCTTCATGGGCCAATGCCTGTTTCACACTAAGGGAATTTGAACAGAGACTGCCTTAATATATGGGCAGTCTCTGTTCAAATTCCCTCACGGCCATTGGCTGGGATGTGCTTACTCACATCTCAGCCAATCAGCTTAAAGCACCGCCGTTCAAACCTCATTGAGAAAACAGAAGAGAAGAGAATAAAGACTGAAGATAGGAGAAATACGATGGATAATAGGTAAGTTTAACAAAGATAAGTTATTTTTTTTCTTTGAAGTTCCCAATATTTCCGCTGTTTAGTGGTGTTTTGGGAACTTAACGCACAAAATGGACGTTTAGCCACAAGACCATTTCTGTGGCCTAACTTGAAGTCTGCTTTTAGCTGGTAGGGCCTTTGAATACCAACTTAGACATTTTATATAAAAGGAGGGCAATGCATGTCGATTAAAATTGGAGAAAGAAGAATGTCGAATGGAAGCACTATATTTTAAAATAAAAATGGAGAAAGTTAGTATGTTGAATGGGAGCACTATATGTTGAAATAAAGGGGGAGTTTAATATGTCAAAGGGTGGGCACTGTATGTCGGATTTCTAACATGTTGTGCAGCATGGGGAACAATACCATTCTTCCTGACAGACCCAGCCTTCTTCCCTTGCCCAGGCAGTGGTCATGTGGATCTGTGGCAAGCAGTGGGCAAGGGGAAAAGGCTGGAGTGGGTCAGACAGTGTACATGTGTATATGTGGTTATCAATGGGCAAGGAAAGAAGGCTGGGGGGGTGTCAACAGAGCCGGCCCTTATATGGGTCCCGGTGGGTCCATGGGACCCAGGCAGCACTTTTACAGGGGCAGCAATTTCAGGCCACTGTGATATTGCACCTAAAAATTCAACTTTGAAAATTAATAACTTTTGAATGAAACACCTTTCAGCAGTGGGAGTACTCCTGTTTTACTCAGGGGGATAAACCCTACAACATATTTGTTTTTACATTTTAAGTATTACTATCCCTTTAAATAGCAATCTTTCACACAGGACACCACTTTAACAATTTCATAACCAGGGATGTCTGCTCCTAGATTTTATAACCCTTTGAGTACAGGAGCAGAAAATTCTAACGCTTTGAGTACATGAGTAGACATTCCTGGTTATGAAAGGGTTAAAGTGGTGTCCTATGTGAAAGATTGCTATCTAACACTGCTGTAATTGTAAAAAATGGACAGTTCATCTAAAATGTGCAGTTCTTCCATTTGTCTTTACATTACACTAACTGCACAGGGAATCTAATCAGGGGAGTTGGTTGGCTTTGAAAGACCTGGGGCGTAACCCTTTGTGTGCCAGAGGGGTATGCAACGCATTGCGAAGCAATACACTGCATACCCCTCTGGCACTCAAAGAGTTAAATGTGTGTTTTTGTGGGTGTGGTTTGGGGGGCAGCATTTAATCCTCGGACCCAGGCAGCACAATGTCTTGGTCCGGCCCTGGGTGTCAGGCAGTATATACAGAGCTAACACACAATGTGTTAGACAGAAAAAAAGACATGCAGTCCTCTATGTGGATTATTAATGTGAATAATCAATGTGAACCCAGTATAAGGTGTATTTTGTACCACTGTTAATAAATTTGGTGGTTTTGGCTGACCTCTTGGACCAGGCAGTCACAGAGATGAGGGAATACAATAGGATACAGACACAACTCATTCTCCATAAATCCTCCTCCACCCACTCATCCTCCACCGCAACACCAGCCCAGACACTAACACATAGTGTATCCCCAAGGAGGTCTGCAAGACAGGGACTATCTGGCCCCTCAGCCCCCCCCTCCCAGCAAAAAGGGAAGGAAATGAGTTTCAATAATAATAAAACATGCCTTCCTTGGTAAGATGGTGTATGTGTTTTTCATTGTGGTTGCACACTGTGTTTGCCAGAGGGGTATCCAATGCATTGCAAAACAATACAATGGCTACACTTATGGCATCAGTCTCAGGATGCAATCCATTACACCAGTAAACTCTGTAGAACCAGTAACACTGACAGATGGTGAGAGAGAGAGAAGGAAGAGACTGATAGGGCAAAGGAGAGAGAAGACTTAAAGGAAGAGAGAGGGGGAAGGAGACTGTCAATCTACACACCTCACTTTCACTCCTTTACATTCATCCCCTCTGTCTGTCTCCTTCCCTGTCTGTCAGTATCTCCTTCCCACTCTGTCCCTCTGTCTGTATCCTTCCCTCTGTTAACCTCCCTTCCTGCAAATCTGTGTCTGTCCTCCTTTTTCAATCTCTAAGGGAGACAGACAAGGGTTGGGGTTATGCATTAAGGTGTTTTCAAATGGTGATGAGGTGTACGGAACTTCTCCAGTGTGCTAAACTCTCCAATTCCTGGATTATTCCATGGAGCCAGTGAAGTAAGAATTTACAGGTTTGTTAAATCTTGGTTCACTAGCTAGATGGAAGAGGCAAGGATCTTTCATGTTCATGGTGATGTACAACTTCATTTGTATTCGACAAACTATGAAGGGTAGGCGGGGACAGGCGTGTTAGTTATGTTCATCAAACTATGCAGGGTAGGTAGGGACATACATGGGCTGGTGTAGAATGTGACAGACAACCCATGCTGGAGTAGAGATGACATGCACAGACTGGCAATGTCCCATCACGTCTGTTTTGGGGATGGATCTATTTCTATATACACACCCTGTGTGTAGTGCTTAGATATTACTAGGGACAATTATAAGGTGCTTACGGGGTAACAGTAGATCATAAGGAATAAAAAGATTTCCCTGCTGAACTCAGCAAACCTATATCAACCCCATCAATCACACATGGAGATTAGCATATACAAAGGTAATAAACCTAACTTTTATTCATGAACTTAAAAAGGGACAGAAGACATTATTAAATAAAGCAAAACTGTGACATCTGTACCCTAATGTAAGTGTTGCCAGGACATCATTCAGCTTTCCAAAGACTAAATATACAACAAAGTTTCTACACTCAAGTATCTATATGAAAGCTTCAAAGTGGATACAATGAAAGATCTGACACATCTGATCTAAGTAAATATTCATGTGATCTAGGCACAAATTAAAGTGAGCATTGGCATCACATCGCACCGTTACTTGCAGTACAGAGAGACCAGTTATACAGGCAATTCTATGGAGAATAAATTATACAAGGAGCAATGTATGCCGAATAAAATTGGAGAAGGAACAGTGTTAGATGGGAGCAATATTTGTCAAATTAAAATGGAGAAAGAAGGTCTGATGGGAGCACTCTATGTTGAATTTCAAAGGGGGAGAGTTAATATGTCGAAGGGGGGCAAAAATTCAAATTATACCAGTTTGATTAGACAATGTATTCCTCCACTGACCCCTCCTGCCGGAGATGTAACAGGGAACCGGGGACTGACCTGCATATTTGGTGGTCCTGTCCTAAGATTAGATCATTCTGGAACCATGTTCTTGACATATTATCTAAGATTATCCACGCAGACTTACCTACTTACCCCTTATATATTTTGCTTAGCTTACTATGGAATGATGATAAATTTTACTTGAAAGACAAAAGACTGCTCACTCACCTCTTAAATGCTGCCAAACATTGTATACACTATCCCAGTGGGAGTCACATTTGTCCCCTACTTAATTTGGTTGGGAGAGAAGAACTACTCACATCATATTAATGGAAAAATGAATGAGTAAATATTTAGATGACCTCAAAGATTATCAAACGTTTGGTAACCTTGGATAGATTATCTATCTGGGCATTGATCGAAGATTCAGTGTAGCTGTGATAATATTGAAAGTTTTAATCCTTAAAGTTCCTTGGCAGCATGAAGAGCCTACAAGTTCTCTTATTCTAATTTCTTTACTTTCCTTTTTTCTCACTTCTTCTCTCTCTCTTCCCCTTTATATTTGTTTCACTTCCAGTTCTTTCTTACATTTATTTTCTTATTTTTTTCTCTTTTCCAATTCTTATCTTCTCCTCTTTGGTTTCTCCATAATTTTTCAGTCTTGTGTTACAGATTCTATAATTGGTCGTATTAGAATTTTACACACATGTATAAATATCCTGATCTTATTTCTTTCCATAATGTGGAATATGTTTTGTCATGTGTAAACATGCTGTTCACATTGTTATGGAGTTAAAATCCAATAAAAACTGTATATGTATAAGAATGAAATAAAAATAAGACAGAGAAAGCACCTGGTCCTGATGGTATACATCTTCAGGAACTCAGTTTAGTGTTAGCAAGACCACTCTATTTACTCTTTAAAGATTCTCTCACCACAGACTCAGTGCCACAAGACTGACATAAAGCTAATGCAGTGCCTTTATTTAAGAAGGGATCTAAAACAGAACATGTGAATTACAAACCTATGAGTTTGACCTAGGTAGTTGATAAACTGCTGGAAGTGATAGGGATTATATTCTGGAATAGACTGCAGTACATACAATTATTTGCAGGAATCCACATGGTTTTATGAAGAATATTTCTTTCCAAATACATTTTTTGAGTTTTTATAAAATAGTAAGTACCAGCCAAGATACTGGTAAAGCAGTAGATATAGTAAATCCATATTTTATAAAGGCAGTTGATACAGTCTTAAATTATATTAAGTACAAGTAGGATGGAGGGCTGAGCCTTACTTATTGTGGGAGTATTCTTCATACCTGCAGGTCCAGGAACTAAGAAAATGTGAGGTTAAGTGTAGGATCCCCCCATCCATCTTTGGTCTAGGGCAGAAAGTTAGAGGGAGGATGCTGGGATGAAAAAAAAGTGGTTATCTGTTTGTGGAGCTATTCAAAATATTACCTTACATATTCCATTGAACAAAGAAACAGACCAGCCTCTACAACATGTAAGCAGCCATTTGGCTGTGTTTCTTTTAAATTTGTCTTAAACTCTATGAACTTATTATGCTAGTCACTGTTTGTGTTTCTCTTTTTCTATTGCCAGCTGTTTCTAAGTGGCTCTCCTTATTCCATACAACAAAGGAATTTTGCAGATCACATATTCCTGTTTGTTCATACAAATGGGTCATTCACAACATCTGTTTTTGGCACATAAAAATAAGCCAATGTGGGCATTCTGCTGATGCAGTTGTAAACATAAAGGCAAAGCAATAGCAGAAGGGAAATATGCTAATAGCTACTATCTGTATCATATATTTATTAGGCTGTGCATATGCATATCTAATTGTTAACTGGAATGTTTCTTAATAAAGGCAAGTATGTGCATAGCTTGTAAGCTGAGGGTGATGCCAAAAAGTCACAATAGGTGCAGCAGCTTCACTATTCTATATTTCATGGATTGTTGATCCTCCACATTCCCTGGCAACATGAAAGGGTTGACCTAGAAATTCATAGACATACATTATATTATATTCATTTTTTAACTTTAGAGGCATCTCAGATTAATATAGATACATACGTTCATTTATGAACAGAATTAGTATGTACCCCATTTTTTGGTTTAGTTTTCTTTCTTTGGAGTTGTATATGTTTTGCTTTACTTGTAATATACCAGAGAGCAGCCAGCTAGTGAGCATGGATTTATTCTCTTACAAATGTTTGTCACTTCTGATGTGTTCAATGTTTAATAATTAAGTAAATATAGAAGTCACATACAGAAAAACTGATATACTGTAGAAACAAACATTTTGACACCAGGGAAGAATCAACTGTCCCATCCAATCTAATGTTTTCATTGTAGTGCCTCTTCATCGAACTGTCTCTAATTTATTAATATCCTTCTGTAGATGTGGTTCTAGTAAGATCTTGCACAATTATGGGGGAAACCAGCTGCAACATAGGGACAAATTAACATTTCCATTAATTTAAAGAATTTGTTATCCGCTTGAATGTTAGAAAGGTCTATAAGGCATTAAAAAGCAATACATTAGAAACCTTTCTAGCTTTCAATGTGTTCAAAATTCAATTTCATTTAATTCAATAGTAAATTAACGCTGAGTGACAGAGTGGTATCTAATGCAATGCAATGCAATACACTGGATATTCTCTGGCTCTCAAATGTTTAAGGGATGCTTATTTCCCCTCGATTGTACAGTTAATTTGCCACAGATTTGTTCCATTTCCTCTTTTTATATCAGCCTCAGAATATGGGCTAAAAGTTTTCATTCAGGAAATATAGTATGGATTAAAATGGCTTCTATTTATGAATACTTTGATATGGCACCATTTAGAATAACTAGTCACAAAGATGTCCTATTTCCATCATAATGTAACACAGAAATGATTCACACTGTCATACCTCAACTGAGGAAAATGATAAAGTTGATATTTTTAGATATTACATTTCATATAGCTATATATATCTACATCATGTAGGGCATTTCAGTTTTAAAATAATTTGCAGTGTAAAATAAACTAAATGTAATTTCAAATCTTAAGGACAAATATGCACTGTCAAAAAGACACCTTCCTTGCACCTTCATTACATTCCTATAACCCAGCTGCTGCATGAGGAGAATACAAGATACTGAAAATACTATATGGTAGGCCCTTAACCTTACCATATAAGTTCTTCAAGTGTTAAGACAAGTTTATTTTTTACAGAAAGTTAAAAGGTGCCTATATGTTTTACTAGCCATTTTTCTGTAAAAAAAATAGTTTTTTGAGAAATTAACCTTTATGTTTTGGCTGTAGAGTGTGGCGCTTTATACTTGTTCTCTCACAGTATGCTAATTATTTATGTCACGGTTACTATTAGGAAGTGATTGGGATCAGTTAAGAGGACAGTGTGTGCTAATATTTGCCCAGCTTAGAAATGAATTAGAATAAAGTACCACATTGTGCCAAAAACAAATAAAGGATCATTTCTCAAAACATATTTATATTATTATATACTAGTAAAGCAAAAGTGGCTGACTGTGTATAAATATGTGCACATATAGGAGCATATTTTCATAAGTGTGCTTGTCCACTGGAGGTCACTGTTAATACTGACAGGCTGCATATTCCATGGAATTCTCATTGCAACCTGCTTGATTCTAGTGGGTTAACTTTTAATCTATAGTGGTTCAAATCTGTTAGTTTGGTTCCTTTAACTTTCAGGAAACTGAGGGCTGTCACTAGCAGCCAGATATATCTCCTGATGTCTGACCGAGATTGATGTCACAAGTAACAGTGTCCTCTGTCAGTTTAATGGGCCAGATTTGTACATATACAAACAGTTGCATGAAGGACCACTTTTAATGTCCATATGCACAAAATTTTAAGTCACTTTGAATCCACTTGTGCATCTCTTATTTTGGCTTAAAAAGTTGAACTTTTTTTTTTTTTAGATTTTGTAACATGATCTACCCTGATTGTCTCTGTAGTGAAGTTTGTTAAACCTGGATTTGGCATCTTATTTTATTTATGCAGTATGCCTCTGCTTTCTGTTTCATAGGCTGGGATCTACAAAAGGGAATATGCTTCCATGCATGAAAATTGTGGGGGAGTTAAAGCAAATTGCACACATGTTTTATTTACTATGTGTTTATTACTAAGGGAATTGTGTGCCTAGCAAGTTGCCTCTTTGCTTCTGTCTTCTCTAAGCATATAATCCAACTGGAATTTTTATTGCAAGCTCATCATGATCATAAAGTAACTTTATGCTCATATTGCCCCCCAGCCTTTTATTAATTTTTTACATGTTGATATTTGCATTGATTTTTTATTTATATCTTAGTAAATATAAGAATTTTATACTTCCGTTTTGGCATTTCTATTAAAATTCAGTTATAAAAATGTAGTTATAAAAGAAATATATTAGAAATTCACTTGCAGAATTGCTATCTTTCACAAAGAGGTTCTTAAATGCATAGTAACTGTCCTTTTAGTCTTTGCGTGCATGTTCATTGCCTGTCTGTAGTCAGACCCATGTGGCCTGTGGCGGTGGGAGGAAAAATGACTTTTATGACGGCTTCCACTCACTTACTGCAGGCCAACATATCTTCAAAGCAGGTGTGTATTATCATAGAATCTGAAGTTGTCTTTTTTACGTAAGGTCCCATAGGTGCACATTCTTATGCATTTATTTACAGGAAATCTTCAGGGAATGTTTTTAAACTATACAGGCTTAAATGTGTAATAGATAGGACTTAACTGATATTGTGGTAACATGAGCTTAAACATACTTTGGCCAAAATATGGAACAAAATCCTCATATTTATTAACACAGTGGCATAATATATGCTTTATACAGGATACACATTATTTTAGGTTGTATGGAGGCATACAGGCTTGATTTTTTGTTTAATGTTCTTGGTACCACCTACAGTTTGGGAAACAAAAAAACAGACATTTGTAAAAAGTATACACCAAGAATGAACAAATGTAATAGTTTGTTCTGAAAATATAATAATCCAATAATTGCTAGTCATTCGTGTTTTTGCTGTTTTGTGCCATTTCAGATTAGAAGTGTCAATCTTGTTCATCCACACTGACAGTTCATCCCCAAAATGTAAGACAAATATACTCTAGATCAGCATTATAAAACCAGTGTGCAGCAAAATCTCTCCAGAACAAAGAGAGCAAGAGCATATGCCTATACCCTTCCACTTAGGTAGACAAAAAAACCTGAACAGTTACAAACTCATGCTGAAAAAGAGCATCTTAATAGTTTGTTCATGAAGATAATACCCTTTCATGTGCTTCTCAATAATATTTCTTTCTCTATTAAAGATGAGAAATGACCATAAGGGAGTAAGGGAGCATGAGAGTATCCTAGAAAGGTAAATATTTTCAAGGAAGAGGGAGATAGCCAGACTGAACAAAATATAGTGTTCAATCATAATTAAGAACAAGAAATATGTTTGATTTTAAAACTAAACACTATCACCTTTACAAAATCAGTCAGGACTCCTGAGGCTGAATATGCGGCTCTTCTTGCCAAAACAGAAGCATGGGAGTTCTCCTGTTTACTAACAAGTCAGTAAGAAATGTTTTGTGTGTTCTGGTATTTAAGAAATGCACAGGAGAACAAGAATGAATATGTATAATATAGTTACAAAAGCTTCTCTTTGAGCAAAAAGTATTAATTCCTGGCTAATCTGCTTCACATATTATCCATTCTTTGGGATTGTGAAGCACACATGAAAATTATAAAAAAAAAAACTCAGGCTAGATGTACATGTCTACTACAAATGATAGAGAATTATTAAACAAACACAAAAGTATTGCACTTGAACAAGAACTTGTCACCCTGTCAAGTTGAAGCTTTGTATAAAAGAAGTTATTCCACCAACTGGAACTTGAGAGCAAAGAGTAGGGTGTGATGCTTAGGTATGTGGGCATTGGTGTATTCTTACTGCATCCAAAGCCATGGTTAAAGGTGCTGGCCATGAAGCTACATAGCTGGGTAAAAACACCAATGCACCGTGAAACAGTGGAATAAACTGTGTATGGATATATTATGCAGACTTCAAGGAGGACTGGAACTACTGAAAGCCAGGCAAAAAAACAGAGAAAGACAAATTGTGACTTTTGGAGTACAATGAGTTAATGTAACTGGAGATAAAAAGGCTAGATATAAACCAGAACTCTGGTGCCATCGATACCACACAGATGGGTCAGCAGCATTGAGGCTGCACTGGATAATCTCGGAGACAGAGCTATATGGTAGGCAACACTGCAGCAGAACTGAAACTTGGGTGATGTGTCTTTAAACAAGTACCATGTAGGCAGCATTGAGGCAGAACTGGAACAATCATGTGTACAAGTAAAATAATTGGGTTAGACAACTATGTAGCAGAACTGGAACTGGTTCTTTAAGCAGGTACCAGGTAGACCTCATGGAGACAAAACAGGAATAGTTTTTGAATAAGTAAAATATTGTTTGGTAGGCAACACTGAAGCAGGACTGGAACTTGGTTGCGGCTACTGGGTAGACAAAACCGAGGCAGAACAGTAACAGTATCTGTATAAGTATAACACTGAGGAAGCGGCACCATTGGCTTGAGGCAGAAGCAGAAACAACTGAAAACAGCTAGCAGAACGAATCGAACTAGAATAGCAGAGTGTAGGACTCAAATTGGGGTGACAGAAAGTGGGAGGGAGAGAGGAAGAGTTGTAACAAGCCCGAAGGAGGGATCTGTAATCCAGAGGAATGCTGGGTCTAAGCTGGGAGATCTGTAGCAGTGGGGAAGCAGAGAGCAGGTCAGATAACTAAGCAGGGACAAAACTAGAGACAAGAGATGGCACCATAGATTTAACAGAGGAATAGTTGAGTACCAGCCAAAATCCTAGAAAGGAGAGCATAGTCAAACAGGATCAATGGTACTACCAGAGACTTGACAAATAGGCAATTTCCCCTGGAAAAACGTGGTTTAAAAATGGCACACTCAGAGGGATTCATGTACTAATGAAAAATGGTACAATTGGGGCAAACCAACTTCATCATAAAATCAAATAGACATTTCTTTTGATATTAATGGGGCTCTTGAAAGCTAAAGAGATCTCTCTAGCATTCAAGAGGTTTAAAGCCCTTTTTAAATCAAGGGTTGTTTTAGAAATGTTTATTTCTCACCTATGATGCAGTAGACTTGCTCCAGATTTGTACCACTTTCTTAGTACATCTGTCTCATTCTGATGGACTTAGACCAGACACATCATTGACTATCTAATGATACAAAGTTGTTACTGATACTCAGTCAGTATTTTTTAAATAATGTGTTTTCCAAATATCTGAAAATGTTATCCTATTCCTTACTTTTAACTTTGCAACCATTGTCTTAAAATCATTGAATACAATGTTGTGTTACTTTGCTATACCTTTGCTATATTTTATTTTTCTTTTATGAACACAGAATGCTTAATTTACTGTGCGTTTAAGTATGTTGATTTATCACATTCAAATACAGCAGGTGGTTTAATCCTCCACCTTATGGCACTCAAAACAATTGTCATTTGTTCTGTTTATTTACTTTCGTCATTAGCATAATTGTGCACATCTGTGCTAGGATTTAGTAGTCTAAAACTGGGCAGCTGTGCAGGTGACATTTCTAACTATTGCAAGTAAAAATATAAAGCTCAGTAAATCCAAAATTATTCAGACATTTTTCCCATGAGTCATTCTTAAACACATAAAATCAAAAAAATATTGTTCAGGCTATATCTTTTGGGAAGCACATAAGGCCTTCATTAGTGGTACACTCATCTCGCTGTCTACGCATTATAAGAAACTGCACAAAAGGTTCCCAATCTTCCTCTTTAACATGAACAGACACAATCTAAGACAATTTAAAGCAATTTAATTTTAGTTGAAGAAAAATTGAAATCTCTTCAGTTGAGCAAAATACATAAAGGAATCAAAAGACTTAAACTAACTTATTTTGAAATAAGGCACACATTTTCCTAGCCAGGATACTTAAAGGTTATTAGGTTAAACAGACTATCGGTTCTCATAAAATCTGATGTATATATTACACATCCTATTTCCTGGCTAGGAAGGATAGAGGCAATCAAGATGAACATTATACCTTGGTTGATTTATCTTTTCTAAATTTACCTATCTGACTTACAAAAAACATTATAAATGATGTTTTATTTGAAAAAGAAGGGTAATTGGCTCCTGATATAAGAAAATACTGTATACCTACCCAGTTAAAACATATAGTGGCTTTAACTTTACCTACTCCTCATGCCATTTTGTTTGAGATGGAATAGTGTTCTGTTTCTTCATGTCACCTCCTTAATTCCTCAATGGGCAGCACTCTTCTAGGTTCAGTTAAATATTTATTGTGGTCGAGCCTAGGAGAGACTAAGATGATAAGGTGTATGTCGGATGCCTATTGCCCATTCCGACCTGTAAGGTAGTCCTAAGAGTGGGCCCACGTGTATAAGAAAAAGAATGAAATTGATAGAGCTGAGAAAGGGGTATGGGTTGGGTGGGTAACACAGAGCTCAGTCGGAGCTCTGCGCAGTCCCGAGGAAAGGATTGAGGTTGGTATAAATGTCTCCAACCGGCCCTCCCACAACTCCAGGCTAACCAATAGCCTTACATTTGTGGTCGGGCCTAGGAGAGACTAAGATGATAAGGTGTATGTCGGATGCCTATTGCCCATTCCGACCTGTAAGGTAGGCCTAAGAGTGGGCAAAAAAGGACCATGAATCCACAGGGATCATGACCGTAGATCTATATCCAACGTGAATAAAGAATGGGTACTGAAATAACCTGATACTGGATAACCCCCCAACTGGTGACCCCTGAAATCTAACAGAAGCCATAAGAAAGGTGGAGCAAATGTAACTAAAAAGGAGGGCTGATAACCGAAGGGCAGTGAGCCGTCTACCCAACTGCTCCAAACATATACAATCTAAGGTGTCAAGTGAAAGACTACTTACAATACCTCACATGATCAATCGTAGGAGTGTGCGACAGTGTAACTTACTGTAGTAGTTGGGTTGATAAAGATGTTTGATACCTGCCAAGACAGATTAACAAAATAAGATCAAATATGCATAACTAGTATATAAATGGCCAAAAAGATGTAAAGGCAGAACACATGTGGCACCCTACCACAGAGCAGCTAGCCCAGTCAACAGTTGACGTGTATGGTGGAAACGGTGAGAACCTTGAAATACTACCTCCCATATGTAGCTTCATAAACATGGCACACGTCATAACATCAGGGCCAGGTATGCAACACATGTACGTCTGAAGGAGGTAGTCTGTCTTGCCATGACACCAATGCAACGTCTCTGCCAAATTAACTCACAATTTGACTGACTTAGCCCCGAACATAAGGCAAATAAAATCCTTCTTCCCCAGACACCCTGTAAAGCCATAGAGCGGTGTCATGGCAGTATCTTACCCGCATGTTCCGCCACCGGATTTGATTATGTAAATTCTTCTGGTAACGCCACTGGTTCCATTGTGAGGGATCTTCCTTACATATAATGATCCTGTAAACAAAACTGATCCATGATACATAATGTATTCCTATAATGCTGCTGGTTCGTGACCCCCTGCCTACTGAAAGAGAGAGAAAAGAATTAACTTGCATATGGTGACTGGTGAGTCCCTCTCTAGTGCCAAGCGGCTGATGCGAGACGCTACCTATGGTTTGGACCGATGGGCGTGAGGCCTATGCGATAGGCTGAGGGGTGTTGGTCTTGCGGTGACAAATAATCTTAAGCAGTATAAGACCCTATGTCTATAGAGTGGGTGTGACAGGTGAAGCCCTGTCTATCAAGAAAACTAGGAAGAAGGCTCTGTCTATGAGTTGGGCCGAGGGAAACGTGGGACGGGACTAAGCTGTAGCCTTCCCCTAACTATCCTAAAAGACGAACCAGCAGTCTTTACATAACCTAAATCTAACTCTGCCTCTGAAAGTAACTTGCTCGAGCCTGTATGCGTGTCTCTGAAATGAGGAGACTGACTAAGATATACAAGATACCGAGTTTAATGACAAACAGTATCTCGGTGTGAGATAAAACCTATTAGATTTAATTGTGGACTACCTAGTTTAAGAACATACGAGAATGTACCAATAAACCCTAGAAACCTATCCATAAAAAATAATGATGAAAAAACATGAAGAGATCTCCGTGTGCGACTATCAACATAGGAATAAATGAAAAGTACCGCCAACATTACTTATTTTCTGTCGGTCACCTGAAAGCCTAACTGACTAGAGAAAAGGATAGATCAAAAGCACCTAACTGAGCTATATATGTGGGGAAGGTGAGGCCCTAAAATAAACACCAACCAGAACTACCTATGATTTGGACCGAGGGGCGATTGCCTAAGCGGTAGGCGGGAACGTGACTGGCGGTGTTATCTATCTCAAAATAAAAACCTGGCTGTCCGTGACGCCCTACCTAAAAGAGACCAGGAGGAGGTACGCTAACTATGCGTTGGGCTGAGGGGAAATACACAAGATTTCCCGGGGGACTGGACTACTCCTCCATTCCTACCCTAAAAGACAGGGACCGACAGACTTTAGAAAAATAAAAAACCTGCCCTACCTAATCTTAGTAGAGTCAGCTTCATAAATGCCAGAGCTCCCTTCCTGCCCCTGTAACCGAAGTAGCTATTTCTCCAAAATCAGATTAACTAGATACCTCTGAGATTTGAGACCCGTGATGCTTGGTCTAGATGCCCTAGCCCCAAAAGTCAAGATGTAGAATTTCACTATAACAATAGGGACCTATAGAACAGGATAAAGATCATGCTCAAAGCTGTATGCCTGTCTCTGAAATAAGGAGACTGAAATGATACACGAGATACTAAGTTGAATGATAAACAGTATCTCTATGGGAAATACCCCTATGTAATTCCTTAGTAGAATACCTAATTCAGAACGTACAACAACATAACCAAAAATATCCTATAAACCTAATCTGGAAGTATCATAGCAAAATGACTACATAGATCCCCGAGAGTGACCTGTACGTAGGAGCTCCCTAAATGACGGAGCTCCATACCTGCCCTTATCCCAGAAGTAGCTAACGCCCCAACTTCTGATATCTTAACACCTCTGAGATTGGGACACCAGATATGTCCTAAATACATGCTATATCCAGATACATATTGGATGACAACATAAGTTAGTAAACGTACTCATACACACTAAACGGCAACATGAAAGCTTCAAATTAAAATACCTTACCTTTGATGCTTGAGACCACCTTCGTGTGTCTTAGACAAACCTAAGAATGCAAGATTAACAGATTGCCCCATATGCTAAACCTGAAAAACATCAGTACCTACACGGTCAACCTGTACCTAGGATTAGTGATTATAACAAAGTACTGATAAACAGTTGCTGAACCATACAACCTTCCCCGAAGACCGGACCGATTTAACTGGTAAGTAATATGCTGGCCTAGACAACCTATCTCGCTCGCGATTAATCGAACGTCAGAAACTAAATACAAAATATATACATTACAGTAAGACAAGTGAATGGCTGTCGTAGCGGATGCCTGAGCAGCTGTACGAGCAAGATTACATAGTAGTATAAACCAGAGGAGTAAGTAGACATAAATGAAATCAAACCCGGTCTTGACTGCAGTAAAGTTCAATGCTTGTGGAAGGAAAACGAGCCTGCAAGAGGAGCACTTGGGGAGATCGCGTGCTTGACTGTGCGTGGCTGTACACGTGGTCGGGTAGTGATGACGTGAAAGTGACTTAGTCTAAGAGAATTGACGATTAACACAGAGCTCAGTCGGAGCTCTGCGCAGTCCCGAGGAAAGGATTGAGGTTGGTATAAATGTCTCCAACCGGCCCTCCCACAACTCCAGGCTAACCAATAGCCTTACATTTAGAATGTTTTAATTGAAGAATAAATTGATTTTACAGTTTACTCCATCTATATTAATATCTATTTTGAGGAATCCTAGATTTCCACCTGGTTTGGATCTGGCCTTCCTTAAAATAAGTGTAAGTTATACAGCCATTTTAATATTTCTGGTGTCTTAATTTAATTATGTTTTAGGAGCTGAAATCTGCACTTCAAATTCCAAATACATTTAACTTTTGTTATATACAAATCTCTCATTTTTGTAAATCTGTTTTTTTTAACTCAGGATATCCATTACTGACCTCTTTTGAAAAATCATGTTGAACCAGAGAAAGGCAAAATCAAAAAACCCAGCTGAAGTCACTTGCTAATTCCACCTCATTTGACACCATACTTCGTGGTGCACAGACCAATTCATCAGGAGAACAAAAATCAACAATATATGAAACATGTTGAGGGATTTTAAATTGTTTTAATAAATCTTTGATATTTTTTCAACATTTTTGGTCTGCTGTGAGAAGGTTTGCTTTACATACTGAAGATTTGCTTGTTCCATTGGTGGATGCTAAATCGTGAGGTACTGTTGAGGGGGGGGCCAGCATCAACATCCCCCGCTGGCTTATAATACCGGTGTCCATGGTGTGGTGTCGGTTTAATTTCCACTGTGAGCATATCTGAATATCTTATTTCTGCATTGTAGTTTACCAGCTGTTCAGTAGCGGCCCAGCTCTCCCCATTTCTTCCTGTATGTTTTCAAGCACGGTCTGAAGGTCGTGGCTGTTGGGGATCGAGCCTGTTGGGTCCATCATCTGTGTGGAGGCAGAGTTAATATCTTCCACAGGCCCAATCAGTAATTTGGGCAACCGGTGACATTTTCCCAATGTGAGTGTAAATATATTCTCTTTTATGAAACTTACCAATTTACCTTGGTATACTACACTATTGTAACGGTTTGTTCAACACTCAGACACAGTGGTTTAGGATAAAACACAGTTTTATTGAAATCATAAATAATAAGATAACCTTCACAGGCCCTGTAGTACTTCAGCAGAATAATACAGACACAAGACAGGTTATTTGTGCATTTGCCTACACAGGTCCAGTATAAGTAGAAAATTCAGAGTGGTTTTATACTGACACAGGTCAGGCAGGAAAAGGGTGAATACCCAGAGTGTCAGTTCAACATGGGTTAAAGTTCTCCAATAGGTGTAATCAGTCTCTGTGCAGAGAAGTCTGTGGAGAGTTCTCTCTGTAACGCCCAGTATGTTAGAATAGCACACGTAGGAGGCTGCAGTGCAATAATGGAAACCAGAGCAGTAACTGAGACTAAGACACACTGCTGTAGCAGTCACGAAGGCAACACAGATGCTCAGCAAGAGCTTAACGGAGGACTCAGCAAGTGACAAACTGCTGTAGCAGTAACGGAGGCAACACTGAAACTCTGTAAGAGCTTAACGGAAGTACAGCCAATGACACACTGCTGTAGCAGTAACAGAGGCAACACTGAGACTCTGCAAGAGCTTAACGGAGGGCTCAGCCAATGGCACACTGCTGTAGCAGTATCGGATGCAGCACTGAGGCTCTGCAAGAGTTAACGGAGAACTCAGCCAATGGCACACTGCCGTAGCAGTAACAGAGGTAACACGGAGACTCTGCAAGAGATAACGGAGGACTCAGCCAATGGCACACTGCCGTAGCAGTAACGGAGACAACAAGGAGGCTCTGCAAGAGTTAACGGAGGACTCAGCCAATGGCACACTGCCGTAGCAGTAACGGAGGCAACATGGAGGCTCTGCAAGAGTTAAAGGAGGACACAGCAACTGTCTAACTGCTGAAGCAGTAATGGATACAGGCCCCAGGAGCAGAGGAAGTCAGAATGTCACCCAAGCGACACAGCGAACACTGGAACAGGAAAGCCGGGTCGGATCACGGAGCAGGAACATCAGACAAGCCGGGTTGAATCACGGAGCAGGAACATCAGCCAAGCCGGGTCAGATCACGGAGCAGGAACGTCAGCCAAGCCGGGTCAGATCACAGAGCAGGAACGTCAGCCAGGCCGGGTCGAATCACGGGAGCAGGAGACAAGAAGCAGAGTAGTCAAACAGTCCAAGTCGGTACACTGGAATCCACGAAGCTCAAGAAGGCACTGGTACAGGAACACCATGAAAGGGCACCGGATAGGTGCCAGAGCCCAGTCTTTAAAGTCCATACTGGGTGGGCCAAACGTAGATCAACCAAAGGGAGCATAGTATAGCAAAAACTGACAGAAAGCAACACAGGGAGCACGGGCACCGTGATAGTACCCCCCTCTCAAAGACCCCCTCTCCTGGAAGACGGACCTGGTTTCTGGGGATATTTAGAGTGAAAATTGGGCAATAATCTAGGAGCATGAAGGTCCTTCTGATCAACCCATGAATGCTCTTCAGGGCCATAGCCCTTCCAATGGACCAAATATTGCAATTTTCCTCTAAACCTCCGTGAATCAATTATGCTTTGAACTTCATACTCCTCTTGGCCTTGAACATCCACAGGACCAGGAACCACCAGAGTGGTAGTGTAGCGGTTGCATACCAGAGGTTTGAACAGGGACATATGGAACACATTATGTTTGCGCATAGATCCCGAGAGTTCCAAAGCATATGAGACAGGATTAACTTTACGGATCACCCTGAAGGAACCAATGAACCGGGGAGCCAACTTATTGGATGGAACTTGCAAACTAAGATTTCTGGAGGAGTGCCATACCCTGTCCCCAACCTGAAAGGAGACCATTGGTAGACGTCTACGGTTAGTGTGGCACTGATGACGCTGGAATGACTGACTGAGGGCCCTCTGAACCTGTGCCCAGGTGGAGCAGAGTTGCTTGATATGTTCGTCCAGAGCTGGAATCTGTTGTGACTGGAATGAGTCCGCGAGCAAGCATCGCTGGAACCCGTAATTGATGAGAAACGGGGAGCTCCCTGATGATGAATTAACTGCACAGTTCCTGGCGAACTCTGCCCAAGGCAACAGGTCTGCCCAATTATGATGATCTGTAAAAAAACAGAGCAGGAACTGCTCCAGTCCCTGATTGGCATGCTCAGCAGCTCCATTGGTCTGGGGATGGTAGGCGGAAGAGGAAAAGGACAGTTGAATACCCATCTGGCCACAGAATGCCCTCCACAATCTGAACACGAATTGGCTCCCACGGTCGGGCACCAAAACTCTAGGAACCCCATGCAACCGGAACACTTCTCTCGCAAAAACCACTGCCAGCTCCTGGGCTGAAGGGAGACCAGACAGGGGTACGAAATGAGCCATTTTAGAAAATCTGTCAACCACCATCAGAATAAACGAGTAACCCCTAGACACTGGCAGCTCTCCCAGGAAATCAATGGATACGTGAGACCAAGGGTGTTCCCCATTCGGTACAGGTTGGAGTAAGCCCACTGGGAAGTGTCTAGGGGTTCTGGTACTAGCACAGGTGGTACAGGCTGCACTAAATGCAGAGCAATCGGCTCGAAGGGAGGGCCACCAAAATACTTGTGAGAGAGACCATATTAATTGATCCCTCCCAATGTGACCAGCAGCCTTAGAAGAGTGATATGTCTCAAGCAAACGGGTACAAAATGGTTCATCCACAAAACACTTGCCCACTGGGGTTTCTGGGGGTGCCGTAGCCTGGGTAGCCAAAATATCTTCCCCCAGTGGTGAAGTGATACTAGTATGTAGTGTAGCCAGGATGCGATCAGTCTGAATGATGGGTACAGGGGTCTCATCCTTCTCCATCTCTGGCCCAAATTGTCTAGACAGGGCATCAGCCCTAAGGTTTTTAGAGCCCGGCAGATAGGATACTACAAAGTTAAAATGGGATAGAAACAGTGCCCATCTAGCCTGACGAGAGGACAATCTTTTCACTTCTGAGAGATAAGTCAGATTCTTGTGGTCAGTTAAAATTAATATGAGAGTTCTGGTACCCTCCAGCAGGTGATGCCATTCTTTTAAGGGGAGAATGATAGCCAGGAGTTCTCTGTCACCAATCTCATAGTGACTTTGGGCACTAGATAGTTTCTTTGAAAAGAACCCACATGGTCTCAAGGTACCCCCCGCAACTGGGCGCTGAGACAGTACTGCCCCTACCCTATTTCCGAGGCATCAACCTCTAACGTGAATGGCAGGGCAGGGTTGGGGTGGGACAGTACAGGAGCAGATGCGAATGCAGATTTTAATGTCTCAAAACCATACTCAGCTGCATCAGACAATTGGGATGGATTAGCACTAGTGTTGAGCGAGCACCCCGATGCTCGGGTGCTCGGGTGCTCTGACCGAGCACCCCCTGAGGCTCGAATGCTCGGCCGAGCACCCGAGCCCCATTGAACTGCATGGGGCGACACGAGCATTACACCAGGCACCCCCTGCTCTGATGAGGGGAGGGTGCCTGGTCAATGCCCCCCTTCATCTCCGCTATGCCCCCGTCATCTCCAAATGCCCCCTTCATCTCCGTAATGTCCCCCTTCATCTCCGCTATGCCCCCTTCATCTCCGCTATGCCCGTCTTCCACAATGTCCCCCTTCATCTCCGCTATGCCCCTCTTCCACAATGTGCCCCTTCATCTCCGCTATGCCCCTCTTCCACAATGTCCCCCTTCATCTCCTCTATGGCATAGAGGAGATGAAGGGGGACATTGTGGAAGAGGGGCATAGCGGAGATGAAGGGGCACATTGTGGAAGAGGGGCATAGCGGAGATGAAGGGGGACATTGTGGAAGACGGGCATAGCGGAGATGAAGGGGGACATTGTGGAAGAGGGACATAGAGTCTATGCCCCTCTTCCACAATGTCCCCCTTCATCTCCGCAATGCCCCCTTCATCTCCGCAATGCCCCCGTACCTCCAGTCCCTGGTGGTCCAGCGGAGCGTCTTCGGATCTGTGCCTCTTCCGGCACAGATCCCCGCCACCTGAACATGGCGGGCGAGCACATGGCGGTACTCGACGAGTACCGCCATGTGCCGAGCAGAGCGATGCTCGAGCCGATCTGAGCATCGGCCGAGCACGCTCGCTCAACACTAATTAGCACCATTGTGCGTAAGGACAGACAGAGGTTTAACAATCATGGAGAAGTTTTGGATAAACTTCCTGTAATAATTGGCAAAGCCAAGAAAGCACTGAATCGCTTTTAACCCCTTGGGTCATGGCCATTGTAACACAGCTACGAGTTTCTCCTGGTCCATGGCAATACCATCATTAGAGATCACGAAACCCAAGAAAGGCATTTTGGACTTGTGAAACTCGTACGTTTCCAATTTACAGAATAGTTTATTCTTGCGTAAACGAAGCAGGACCTCGGACACATCCTTGATGTGTTGGGACAGATTGGCCGAGTGTATGAGTATGTCATCAAGGTAGACTACTACACAGGACTGAAGCATATCACGGAGGATATCGTTAATAAATAAATAAAGGCGGCCCGTAGATCTAGTTTCGTAAAAATGGAAGACCCTTTTAACCTGTCAAATAATTCCGTAATGAGTGGTATGGGGTAGGCATTCTTGGACATGAGTTTATTTAATCCGCGGTAATCAATGCAAGGCCTTAACTCGCCATTCTTCTTTTTCACGAAAAAGAAGCCAGCACCAGCAGGAGAGGTAGACTTGCATATAATAAAGGGCGTCATCAATGTAATCCTCCATGGCCCTATTCTCCTCGCATGACAGTGGGTATGTGCGACCCCTGGGAGGCACGGTGCCTGGAGGCAAATCAATAGCTCAATCGAATGCTCGGTGATGGGGCAATGCGCTAGCCTCTCCCTTACTGAACATGTCACTGAATTCACGGTATTCATCTGGCACGGAGGAAGAAGTACATAAAATCTTAACTGGGTGTGACACACAATGCTCCATGCAATACTCAGTCCAAGATGTGATCTCACACTTCTGCCAATCAAACTGAGGATTGTGCAAATGTAGCCATGGGAACCCCAGAATGACCGCATGATGAGGAGAATAGATTATCTGAAATCGTTGTTCCTCCTTGTGGAGGACCCCAATAGTCATAGAAATAGGAATAGTTCCATAGTTATCTGAGCTGGTTCTAACAGTCTGCCATCAATAGCTTTAATGGCTAAGGGAGATTCCCTCTTGACCAACGGAATCTTATGAAACGCAGCAAATGAATTATCCATGAAGTAACTGGCTGCGCCAGAATCCACCAGGGCCAGAACCTCAGCTGTCTCTTCTGCCCATGAAAATACCACCTGGATTGTGGGTTTCTGTGTACTTGGATCTAGGGACTGCTGAACACCACCTAGGGCCTGTCCCCCAAGGTACCCTAGGTGCGTTCGTTTGCCAGACATACAAGACAGGTACGTAATAGGTGCCCAGCTTTACCACAGTATAAACATAGGCCCTGCCTCTTGCCGTGTGCCTGTTCCTCCTTAGTAAGTTTGGTGAACCCGAGTTGCATTGGTTCACTGGACTCATGTAAATGATCAGGAGGCATGGGAAGTGAGGGAGGCATGGGTGGATTTGAAAAACTGTTATGCCCCCAATTTCGAGACCGTGGCCTGTGGTCTAGCCATACGTCTCTCACGAATACGGGAGTCAATTAGGATGACATATCAATGTACTCGTCCAGATCACTGGGTACTTCTCTCGCAGCTGTTTCATCTTTAATGTGGTTGGCAAGTCCTTGAGCAAAGGCTGCCACCAACGCCTCGTTATTCCACCCTACCCCTGCTGCCAATGTACGGAATTCTATGGCATAATTGCCCACAGTACGATTCCCCTGTCGTATCTCCATCAATCATTTGGCAGCAGAGGCGGATCTACCAGGAACTTCAAATACTCTCTGAAACATTCGTACAAACTCCCTGAAGTCTCTGGTGCAAGGTTTAGCATTTTCCCACAGTGGATTGGCCCATGCCAAGGCTCTGCCCGTCAATAATGATATCATGAACCTGACCTTACTACGGTCATTAGGGAAGGCATGAGGGGTTAATTCCAGAAATATCTCCAATTGATTAATAAACCCTCTGCACAAGGTGGGTTCGCCATCATATCTGAGTGGTAGTGGGGCAGATGCCGTTAGCCCTTTAGCTGAGGCAACAGTAGTCAAGGATTAACTCTCCGGTGTCAAAACTGGGGAGACCACCGGATTCAGAATTGGTTTATCGAGGTGCATCGTATGCTCAAGTAAGGTCTGAATGGCCAGTGCCAACTGGTCCAAACACTGCTCATGTACATCCATCCTCCAGTGGATGTTCTGTGAATTTCTCTCACCTTTACTGTCTGAGGTCATGGCCCTTTCGTACTGTAACGGTTTGTTCAACACTCAGACACAGTGGTTTAGGATAAAACACAGTTTTACTGAAATCATAAAAAATAAGATAACCTTCACAGGTAGTACTTCAGCAGAATAATACAGACAAAAGACAGGTTATTTGTGCATTTGCCTACACAGGTCCAGGATAACTAGAAAGTTCAGAGTGGTTTTATACTGACACAGGTCAGGCAGGAAAAGGGTGAATACCCAGAGTGTCAGTTCAACATGGGTTAAAGTTCTCCAATAGGTGTAATCAGTCTCTGTGCAGAGAAGTCTGTGGAGAGTTCTCTCTGTAACGCCCAGTATGTTAGAATAGCGCACGTAGGAGGCTGCAGTGCAATAATAGAAACCAGAGCAGTAACTGAGACTAAGACACACTACTGTAGCAGTCACAGAGGCAACACAGATGCTCAGCAAGAGCTTAACAGAGGACTCAGCAAGTGGCAAACTGCCGTAGCAGTAACGGAGGCAACACTGAAACTCTGCAAGAGCTTAATGGAAGTACAGCCAATGGCACACTGCCGTAGCAGTAACAGAGGCAACACTGAGACTCTGCAAGAGCTTAACGGAGGGCTCAGCCAATGGCACACTGCCGTAACAGTATCGGATGCAGCACGGAACCTCTGCAAGAGTTAACGGAGAACTCAGCCAATGGCACACTGCCGTAGCAGTAATGGAGGCAACACGGAGGCTCTGCAAGAGTTAGCGGAGGACTCAGCCAATGGCACACTGCCGTAGCAGTAACGGAGGCAACACGGAGACTCTGCAAGAGTTAACAGAGGACACAGCAACTGTCTCACTGCTGAAGCAGTAATGGATACAGGCCCCAGGAACAGCGGAAGTCAGAATGTCACCCAAGCGACACAGCGAACACTGGAACAGGAAAGCCGAGTCGGATCACGGAGCAGGAATGTCAGACAAGCTGGGTCAAATCACGGAGCAGGAACGTCAGCCAAGCTGGGTCAGATCACGGATAAGGAACGTTAGCCAAGCTGGGTCAGATCACACAGCAGGAACGTCAGCCAGGCCGGGTCAAATCACAGGAGCAAGAGACAAGAAGCAGAGTAGTCAAACAGGCCAAGTCGGTACACTGGAATCCACGAAGCTCAAGAAGGCACTGGTACAGGAACACCACGAAAGGTCACCGGATAGGTGCCAAAGCCCAGTCTATAAAGGCCATACTGGGTGGGCCAAATGTAGATCAACCAATGGGAGCATAGTATAGCAAAAACTGACAGAAAGCAACACAGGGAGCACGGGCACCGTGACAACTATCAGTTTCTCCTCTCCTTTTCTTTTTGTAAAACAAATAGAGAACTGTCAACTTAACCCCGGAAAGCACCCAAACAAATGGAGAAGTGTCAAGTTAACCCATGAAAGCATAAATAAAGAACCATAAAAAGTAAATCAAGTGTCCCTAAACCTGCACAGCTACCAGGAAAACAGGAACCACTTGAATACCAAAGGGGTGTACAAAACAGCACCTCCAGATCAACAAGGGTTAAAGCACAGGCACAAAAACACATACCTTCCTAATCAAGGTATGCACACCTGTCTATTGCAGTTGAAGGAAGATGCAACAATGTAATGTCCTGCACAAGCTCAAACCACATTTGGCTTGAACAGATAACAATCATCAAACAGCTGACTTTAATCATTCCTCTGCTACTATTTGCCCATACTGCCTTCAAATCTCCTTCTGCCCTCCTGATCCCATTGCTATCAGTTGGCCTATTACCTGTCATGACGCCATATCATGCTACCCTTGCATTTGTTGCGGCAGCAGCAGAATCAGGGAACAGTGGGGAGCCAGATGCAGATCCCCCCAAATACAAACCCCAGGTAGGGGAGCAGGTGAGGCACCAGCACCATCCTGAACAGCCAAATCCCCAGGTGCCATGTGAAACTGGTGGTCAACTGAGGAGGAGAAGAAGATGGCCCCAAAGACCCTGGATTTAACAGACCAGGGTCACACTATTTGTCATAGGGGAAGACCATTACAGGTTAACCTCACAGAGCATCATCAACCTGTATATAACTAGGCCTACAGCAGGACAAGGGTTATTATAGAATGCACTTTGGCCTCCTGAAAACTCTGTTCCATTGCCTGGACAGATCAAGTGGAGCCCTACAGTACGCCCCCTCTAGAGTTTGTGAAATCACACTTGCATGTACCATCTTGCATAATATTGCTATAGACACCAGGTTATTAGCTGACCTCCACCCTGACCCCCTTGATGAGGTACCAGTGCCACAGCCATTGTAGGGTAATACCCTTAGAGGTGGGGAGACATGGGCCAAGGTCTGAGTATCATGCATACACCCACCTCAAGCCAACAACAGCAGATCATGAACATGGCTCCACATTTTCCATTCTCCATTCACAGGATGCTGATCTCCTGCTGGACACCTGCCACTGCACCTGAGTGTTGTGGAAGTGACTGCTCCTCCTGGACATCTTCTTCAGAGCTGACACCAACTCTAACAAAGTCCTGGGTCATGCAGCCTGTCACATTCCACAGACATAGCCTTCATTGATTTGAAAGGATCCAGATACCTTGCAATGGATGGCAACAGTTGAGTCTGTACTGATGACTAACATGTGTGATATCCCTCAGTGTCAGTTGTTCCCTATGTGACACACCTCACATAGCCACCTGTGATTTGTTCACTGTCTCACATCTGTTTTCTCCTTTTTTTCTACAGAGTTTTATATGTCTGCAGAAGACCATGTGGCTCATGGATCCAGAAGAGATGTATGTGTATGTGTGATTCACTTCCCCTTCTTCCTGAAATTGTATGTTTTCCTGTAATTGTATGTTTTCCATTACACAATAATACATAGTTTAACCCCTTGAGTTCCAGAGGGGTACAGAGGCAGATTTAGAATTAGGCAGAGTAGGCATCTGCCTACAGGCGCACCCAACAGAGGGGAGCCTGTCACTGGGATCATGTGTGGGTGGGTTTTTTTTATTAAATATCCTTGAGTCACCTCCCCGCCTGGCGCCATGAAGACAGGTCTGTGCCTCCTTCTTCGGCACAGACCTGTAGCTGCTGTGCTTCCTCGTTGGGTTTTTAGTAATAGAGAGTGCTGGGAGCGTGGGAGCTCCAGCAGCTACAGCTCTGCAGAAGGAGGAGGCACAGACCTCTTTTGCTGCTGGACCACCAGGGAAGAGGTAGGAAACAGACACTGGGGCAATGTGAGGGTAATATGAAGATGATTGGGGCAATATGGAGCTGATGGGGGCATTGTGAGGGCAATGTGGAGCTGATGGGGGCAATGTGAAGGCAATATGGTATATGGAGATGATGGGGCAATATGGAGATAATGGTGGCAAATTGGAGCTAATGGGGGGCAATGTGGAGATAATGGGGGGCAACGTGGAGATTAGGAGCATTGTGGGGGTGTCCAGTGCAGATGGCCCACTGGGGGGGGCGCTTCAGATTTCTGTGCCTACAGTCTCCTGAGATGTAAAACTGGCCCTGGAGGGGTACTCAACGCATTGCAAAGAGTTAGATGAAGCATTAGTTCCCAGTTCAATATAAATATGCCTCCATTATAATATGTCCAACTTGCTCCATTATAATATGTCCCAAAGTGCAATAACAAAAAACATAGCTTAATTTTAGCTGTCTCTGTCGCTGTGTGCGGCCACAGAGGGGGCAGCCTAGAAAGTAATGCATGGCATAGCCCCCTTTTCCTGTCCTTCACAGGCAGATGCCTGTTCCACACTGAGTGAATTTGAACAGAGACTGCCTTTATGTATGGGCAGTCATCAGCTTCAAGCGGCTATGCTTTAAAATGATTGGCTGGGATGTGCATAAGCACATCCCAGCCAATGGCTGTAAGGGAATTTGAACAGAGACTGCCCATATATAAAGGCAGTCTCTGTTCCAATTCCCTCAGTGTGGAATGGGCACCAACACTTGAGGGACAGGGCGGGGGGTCTTTGCCACGCATTACTGTCTCTGCTGCCAACTCCTCTGCAGCAGCACACAGCGGCAGAGACAGCTAAAATTAAGCTACGTTTTTTATTATTGCACTTTGGCACATATTATAATGGAGCAAGCTGGAAATATTATAATAGAGGCATATTTATATTATACCGGGCACTAATATATAGTTTAACACTTTGAGTCCCCGAGAGGTACACAATGCATTGCTTTGCAATGTGTTGCTTACCCCTCTGGTACTCAAGGGGTTAAATTATGTATTATTTTCCATGATATTTCTGAAAACTTTTATTCATATTCTTATGCAAGACAGAAGAAAGAAGAGAATTCCGAAGGAGACAGACAGTGTATGACAGGTAAGTTTAGGCACCAATAGTTAACTTTTTACTGTGAAGTTCCTAATATTGCTGCTGCTGCTATTAAGCTTTGGGAACTTACGCAAAAAATGGACGTTTGGCCACGAAACCTTTTCTGTGGCCTAACATCCATTCTACTTTTAGCTGGTAGGGCATTTAAATACTGACTTAGACATTTTATTATGTATACAGCGGTACTCAGTTTGGCCCTACCACATGTTTTTGTGCAATCCTTTAAATTGAGCCCTAATTCTCATACTAATATGCCAAATTTTAGCCACCACGTAGCACCTTGGCATATTTTCATATAAAATAATTAGGATATTATATGTAGCCATCTGTCATTATTAAAGTACTTTGCATTTGTATTACATTTTTAATATATGTCTATGTCAAGTAAATTCCTATAAACCCTTTGAATCCCTTTTCTTCTGCCATTTTCTAACATATTCAAACCTACATAATCTTTACCAACCTATACACTTTATTAGTCTCCTAGCTCTATCATATAATAATTTCTCAAATGTAATGCTTATAAGCCAAATTGCATACATAACCATACCCATTTTGCTGTTTCTTACCCTATACCTCCATTTGATTATAATGAAATTATTCACAAGTATAAATGCTACCAAGCTATAATGTGCAGTTTTAAACTATAAAAATATTTAAATCTTTATAATGAAATTTTAAATACAAATCATTACCTGTCCAAAAATATACCAAATTATCCAATGTATAAATCATACAATTGAATAGCATCTTCTTACCATGCAAGTGTCACGATCACCATCACAATTTGTTTCTCCACAACCTGTCAATTGCTCCTGTCTGTCACCCTTTTCTCCTCCTTGGCATATTTTCATTGGTTCTACTGTGAATATCTACCAATCCCCTGGACAGGTAGAAACACGTTCTTCGAGCAGTCTCATGTTGCTCTAAGGTCATCTGACTACTGTTTACGACCTTAGCTTTCCTTCAACCATGCTCCTGTTTGCTGGTCATCAGACTACGGTGTATGACTTTGACTTTCCATTGACCACTCTCTTGTTTGCTGATCATCGGATTACCATGTACAACCTTGGCTTTCCTTCAACCATGCTTCAGTTTGCTGATGATCTGACTACCTATTTATGACCTCAGTTTCCCTTCTACCAAGTTTGTTGTATCCAACTATCTGTGTAAAACCTTGGCTTCCCTTTGACCAAGTCTGCTGTATCCGACTACCTGAGTATGACCTTGGCTTCACTTATACTAAGTTTGCTGTGTCCAAATACCTGTGTATGGCCTTGGCCTGTCCTTGTCCTTGCACCTGATTGCAGTTAGCATTCTAAAATCAGAGTAGGACTGTGGCTTGTCTCAGCTGACTTCCTAACCTTTGATCCTCAGAGTGATCTACTATCCAACAGTGCGGAGTATACCTATCATGTCATCTGTCTTCGCGGCCAGCAACTTTAACCCTGACTTACTCCACAGCAAGGGTAAAACTTCCACACTGCCACCTCTCTCTAGCATTGTTCCCCATCCAGATCACTCTAGCCTCATAGTAGATCACACTGGTGCCATAACCGCTTAAAACACATAATTTCTGCTCAGTCAGCTGTGACCACATGCTTGTATCAATGGTTTCATTAAACCTTCAAGGACCAGTGAAATGTGCACCCCTGTGGCCCTTAAAGGGTAAATAAAAATGTTAAGATACAACTCATTATCTATTTATATGGGTTAACCCATATGAAAAAAGTTACAACCACAATGTTAAGAAAGATATTCTCGTATGCAGGTGAATTATTCTAAGTGAACCAAATTTAAAAAAAAATCTCATAAATTATGTTAATTACAGTTTTCATGTGTAGTTTACTCCAATTAACTTTTTTCAAGACTGTATAACCTTGTAAGACAGGCCTGTTAAATTCAAATATAGTTGAGGGACACATATTCAACAATTCCCCTCTGACATAAACTGCCACTGATACTTGACTTGATAGAGTATTTTGTAGAGGATGATTTGTTAGATTTGTTGTTAGAGGCCCAAGTCCTGAGGAAAGATTGATTTGTAGGACTCAGACATATTAGAGGCACAAGCCCTGAAGAAACATTGATTTGTAGGACTTAAGCTTGTTTGGCACAAGCCCTAAGGAAACATTGATTTGTAGGACTTAACTTTAGGGTGTTTGTTTCTAACAAGCCTTTTTTGTTTTTTTAGGACTATGTTTTTTTTTGTTTTTTTTTAAAGCACAATCCCTGAGAAAAAAAATGCTTACTGGCCTAGTGTCAACAGGCGATATTATGTTGGCCAGTGTCAAATGCCCTGATGTAGATGCTGTATTTGTGACTGTTGTTCTTGCTGCTGCTGAGTTGTTTAAGCAGTAGGATGATTAGGTAGCTGGAAGGGAATGGGGTCAACAACAGCAGTAACATGGTTGATGGCTGCTGAAGGTTCCACTTGCCGCAACTAGCTCCAGTAATGCATCTGAGGCAGTAACAGCACAATAAGTATCCCCAGTATATGTGGAGAAAAGAAGAAGTTGGCCAATAATTCTTCTCCACCTGCCCCTCCTCCACAATCATGGGTGTGGTGTTATTAGAATATAAAGGTTTCCTTTGAGAGCAGGAACTGTGACTCTCATCAGCAACTGCAATGTGCAAAGTGTGTGTGGAAGGTAACATCTGGGGGCACAGCTGTATCCAAACACCATGACACCGGAACCCAAGTACTGCTGTTGTCACTATACCCCTTGTCCAAAACCACCTAAAGACACATGACAACTTGCTGACAGTTTAATAGTAATGATGATGAACCCTCCCTGCCAGCATCATAGCATATTCTGTGGGATGGAATCTCCTCAAATGCCACTTGATGCCCTGCTTGCGATTCTCCTCCACCACACTGCCATGTGTTGTCAGTGCACCACACAGTGTGCAATGGATGGAGACGAACTGCCACATCCTAACATCAACAGAGTGGCTCTCATATATAGAGGGGGGAGGTAATGATGAATAAGGTGGATTTGCAGAAAATGTAGTTGGCGACGGGTCACACCGCTTCTGGGCTTCCTTCCGGCCGGCATCTCTAGCAGGCGCACATCAGTTGACCTTACATTGGTGTCCAGTGCAGTAGTGTCCTGTGTTCCTGTAACGGTTTTATTGACACTCAGACATGGAAGGTTTGGGTAAAATGCAATTTTATTAAAGAAAACCGTAAATGAATAAACCTCGCCGGTCCAGTATGTATGCAACAGTATATTACTGACACAGGACAGGTAGTAGTACAAAATACCCACACAGGTCCAGTATATATATATATATATATATATATATATATATATATATATATATACAATACAATACTATACTGACACAGGACAGGTTTCAGTTATCAGTACCCACACAGGTCCAGTATATATATACCAGGGCTTATAATTTTACGTCCTTTGCTACTAGCCAGACCTGAAAAGTTACTCGCCACTGCAAGACAAAACGTACACATCAGGGCTGAATTTCTACTCGCCACGGCTAAATTTTCACTCGCCATTGGCTAGTGGTGAGTGGAAATTTTGAGCCCTGTATATACAGTACTATACTGACACACGTCAGGCACAATTCATGTGAGTCCGAATGATACAGATACTGATTACTATTAGGCCGGGAGAACGGGTAGGCCCTAATAGCGCAATGGCCCTTAATATACTCTCTACGCAGAAAGTGACACAATGGCGACCAAGGCAGCAACAGCAACGAAGGACCTGGACAACGACAGACTAACGGAGCTGCCAGAGGAGGACTGCCACGGAGTAACGCTAATCAGTGACTGCTAAAGCTGTACCCAATGTGCCAGGCACCAACCCACAAGGGGTTAATGAACGCTCAGACCCAGAATCAAGTTACCAGATGGAGAAAGCGTGAGGTGACCAGGAGACCAACCTCAGCTAGGTATCACGGTCCCCGTGATCTTTCCTGTCACTCTCAACTGTGCTGCTCCCAGATTGGTTGAGCTGTGTTGGCCCGCCCCTGGTTATCTGTTTTAATCCGGCCACTGGCACCTGTCAGGTGCCCTTTCGTGGTGTTTCCAAGCCAGCGTTGTTGTTGCAGTATTCTAGTATCCTGATCTACCGTGTACCGACTAGGCTTGTCCGACGACGTTCCTGTGTTCCTGTTCCGTGATTGACCTGGCCTGGCTGACTTCCTGCGTGTTCCTGATCCGGCTTGTCTGCGAATCTCCTACGGCATCTGACCCGGCCTGGCTGACGATCCTTCTCCGTTACCGACCCGGCTTGTCTGCGAATCTCCTGTGTATCCTGACCCGGCCTGGCTGACTACTGAACACTCTTGCACTGTTCCTGCTATCCTGACGGATGATTCAGTTGTCGCCTCGGCGACATTCTGATACTGCATAGTGTGTCTGAGCCTCCGCTCATCTGTTGCTGAGCTGTTGCTGACTCTCCCATTACCTTTCGTGTGCTGAGTCCAGACCTTACTGTGCTGTGTCGTTTTCTGCACTTGTGACACTGGTGTGATTCATCCGATTACTGCTACTCTTCCACCTATCGCCTAAGCCTGTTCGCTGTTTCTGTGAGCCGGCCGCTTGTGGGCCTCAGTAGTCGGCAGCTCTCCGTGACAGAGCAGCGGTTCCGTTACGTCCGTTGGCTGTTGGCAAGCAGTACCCAGCGGTCTCCGGTTACGCCCGTGGAGGGGCTATCGACACAAGCAATCACGATTCTGGTGGTCTCTGATTACGCCCGTGGGGGCTATTTACTCAAGCCATTTCGATATCAGTAGTCTCCGGTTACGCCCGTGGGGGCTATTGACTCAAGCAATCACGATACTATAGTCTCCGGTTACGCCCATGGGGGCTATTGGCTCAAGCAATTACGATATTGGTAGTCTCCGGTTACGCCCGTGGGGGCTATTGGCTCACGTAATCACAATACTAGTAGTATCCGGTTATGCCCGTGGGGGCTATCTCCTTATCACTTGCAGTTCCCATTCAGTCAGAACTTTATGCTACAGCTCTACACAGTGAATGGACTTGGGTGCTATCTTACAGCACACATCGCTATATGCAGCACCAAGGGCGTGCCTAACACCACACTTGAGACTGATAACCAGTACTATTAACCTCTTGTATCCTGTTTTGTGCTTCCATACTTTGTGTAGTATTACCTGTTGCACCAGGTATCTCTGCCTTATTTCTGCTTATGCCAGTACCGCCCCAGTGGCGACCTTGTCATTCATTTTGCTTTAATAAAACTCTATTTGTTTTATCTACCACTGTCTGAGTGTCTGAAAACCGTAACACTAGGGCAGTATAGGTCAAGGTACCGTGAGATGCCGGGTCATATCCCCGGCTCCAGACTTCATTAGTGAGACCATCCGGAGCAGTCTCTTATTTCTGGTAGGAGTCCCTTGCTCCGGGTTAGGGCTGCTCTCTCACTTTTATGTGTGCTCTGTGATATTTCCTATTACGTGTGCCTATTTTAATATAGTGTAGTTACATTACAGTACCTGTCTCTTGCCTTGTCTCTGATTCTGTGACATAGAGATCTATCATCAACTATTGGTAATTAAATACACAGCAAGTAATGGTTAATATTAGAGCCAGTGATTTCAAAAGGGTTAATTATATTAACTATTCACTATTAGATGATGTCATACGAGTTGGACTTGCTTAATAAAACAAACTATAAAAAAGGATGCTGATACAACCTAGCCAGCTTAAAATATTTCCTTCATGAAGAAGTATCACCTTATGATACGAAACGCATAGAAGATTACGGACCTCTACTGTATTTTGTATCTTAATCCTGATAACACAGGGACATTCACGGGACAGCTGAATGATTATAAGTTAAAGGACGGGAGGTATAGCTGTTGAGAGGAGTGCACTACAAATTTAAAAGACTCTGCCCACTAAACACACTTCAAGTAAGGTGGCTGCAAATGCACAGATTCCATGAATCATCAAAGATGGGAGAGACGCTTGATTGAAGGCTACATCATATCTCTGCCTGCGGTGGAAAAGTGTAAACCCTATAAGCGCTAATACATTGTATCAGTCTGAAGTTTATAGACGGGAGAGACATTAATATTGCAGATTACCTGCATCGGTATACCTGCCGGCTATGAAAATCTATTCAGTCCCTTCAGGTGACACTTGGGAGCATTATCTTCAATTTTAAATAATTTTTTGTGAGTTCACATTTTTATATATATATATAGAGCTATATAGTACATTACTATAGAGGTTTATTGTGATTTGTTAATGTTGTCACAACATATGTTTGTATTAATAATAAATAAATACTTTTATTTTACACTAAGATCTAGCATTCTCCCTTTTTCCATTTTATATATATCTATACATGAATATATATATATATATATTTATCTTCTTGAATGTTACAGAGGTATCCCATGTGAAACAATATGATTAAGACCTTTCGTGAATAAAAGGAGTTAAAAGCCATATTAAAACAATGGGAAAGTTGAAAATTTCAGCTTGTGTCCAGTTGCCTTTGTTAGTGTGTGTGTGAATGTAAGGTCCATGTTGAGCAAGTCTGCAAGAATACACATCTGTCATACTGTAAATATACTTTTTATTATAAACCAAATGATAAAACAGCTACACGAGTATCACTATAGGTTGAACACTTTTAATTCAGTCACAATGACCTTCCACCAGTGATTGTTCGGCAGCTGAAAAATGAACCTTTGCATGATAAGACTGCCTGTCACTGACATTTGTGCGCTGTATTAGAGTGATTTGTTTTCACACCTTACCTTGTCTATAATCACACTGCTTTTGGTTCCACAAAAAAAGAGAATACTTAATCAACTCTGACAGTTATGTCTGAGGACAGGGATTTAAAATAAACCTCTTTATATGGAGGAAATGTATTGCCTCCATAACACAGATTTTGTTGTCTACAGCTATAAATATTTAACTGTTTCCATACCCACTATAAAAATAAATAATACTTTTAACGTTAATGGTAGACAAGTACATCATACTAATTCTCTTTTTAACAATCACAATAAAAGATTACCTTCAGATAATTTACATAATATAATCTGCAAATAATCTACTATATTAATTGAGAATAAAATAGAAATAAATTATCAAAGTTTTGGGGCCTCAATAAACTAAGGCTTGGATTACATTGCATTTAATACCTGTTATCATTGGTTTTATCCAATGGCTTCCCATTGAAGAATATGTAACAATTTGTAGTTAAAACCCTTGATAAACTTATCAACTGCAATGTAATCCAAATCTAAACTGAAAACTATAACTACTACATATGGCACTAATAAAGGCCTTGATTGGAATGCATTTGCTTTTTAGGTTTATTTACACATTTCTTCATACTCTTCAATGGGAATCTGTTGGATAAATCCAGCATTAACACTTAGCAATTTAATCTAGGCCATGTATAGGTGATAGTACAGGAAACCAGACATATAGGCCTTGATTCAATTGGCCCCGTTGTATTTTTTTCATGCATGGTAAGCCATTCAAATTACTGTGCTATGAAAAAATATAGGTGGAAAAAAAGTTTGACCCCCATTTAAGCTCATTAAAATGAGCTTGACTTTCCCATTCAGTTCCATGCATTGGACATAAACATACATTAAGGGAAGCACTTTAACGACTGAAAGTCTGCACCTAGTTTTTTTGGGGGAGATAGTCCCCTAATCTTGCCGACACAGGAACTGAATTGATAAAAAGCCTAAAAAAACCCTAAGTGACCAATGAATGTATTGATATGGGGCACTAAACCCATATCAATACATCCAAAGTACTCAGAAAATGTGTTTAATGTTAGTAAAATTAACCCTATGAGTGGCAATGGGGTATGCAATGCATTGCACAGCATTGCATATCCCACTGGCACTCACAGGGTTAATTATACTAACTTAACAATATCCCCTGAAAATAAACACTGTAATCCTGGTCAGTCTTCTTCATTTATCATCTATCTTCTTCTTTCTCTTTATCTTCTGTCTATTTATTCTCTGTCTTCTCATCTTCTTCTGTGTCCCAAAGATGTCCCTGAAAATAAAAAAAAAAGTCAACATTAAGTGCGCTCCCAAAAAAGATGACTCAAAGATATGCAGTCATTAAACCTTTGATTGCCAGAGGAGTATGCAAAGTATTGCAGGGCAATGCATTGCACACCTCTCTTGCACTCAAAGGGTTAAACTGGTGCTGGCATTCCAAATCAAAAATATATTCTTTTAGTCCAAATGTCTAATATATGCAGTTATTCAATATGTCTAATATATGCAGTTTGTCCAAATCCATAATATATGATGTTATTCCAAATCTGTAATATACGTATGTTGTTTGTCTAAACAAAAAACTAAATGCTGGTAGTTCGTATTGAAAAAATAATATATTTTTGCTATGGACTGCCATCACCCTTTGAGTGCAAGAGAGGCATGCAATGCATTGTTCTGCAGCAGCATATTTTAACTTATTCACTGCATCTATTTTGTATTTGCACAGCCACCATATATTTTATCATTGGACTGCAAGCACCACTTCAACCCTTTAAGTGCCCTGCAATGCGCTGTGTACCCCTTCCAGAACTCAAAGGGTTAACAACTGCATATCTTTGATTCATACTTTTTGAGAGCAAATTTAATGTTGACTTCTTTTCAGGGACATTTTTGGGAAACAGAAGAAGATGAGAAGACAGAAGATGAAGAGAAATAAGATGATAGAAGATGACGGAAGAAGACTGACAATGAATTACAGGTTATAGCTCTGGTTTTTGGATGTTAGGATAGTGTTAGAGCTAGTATTGTTTAACTTTATTGTTAGGGATAGTGTAGGGTTAATGTTAGGGTGGATAACTGTGTGTTTGTGCTTACGCTCGGTTCTTGACAGTGTTTTAAGCACCATTAGCTGTTTTCCTTTGATGTTCCCATTTTTCACTCTATTTAGCGTGGGTTTTGGGAGCTTAAAACACATGATGACTATTTGGCCAAAAGTCATGTTCTTTGGTGCAACATTTGTTGTGGTTTCAGTTGGTAGGGTAATTGAATACCTCCGGTGACACACTGTGTATACCGGTCAGTAGACATTTTTACCCTGCCAACTGTTTTACCACAATTGAATCAAGGTAATAGTCTCAAAAATTGCTAAGCTGGAAACATAGTAGGTTGGATAATAGTCCCATAGTAGGATGGATGATAGTCCCAAGACTTTATTGGTAAGCATACAATGTACAGAAAATACTGCACTGATTAGATAAATGTTGACAATAGAGTTTATAGAAATATAAGTGAACATATAACTGAAGTTAGTATATATAATGATGTTGTAAGACACTTAGACATTTCAGTATGTTACTACACCACAGTCCATCAGGAATAATAGATAAATAGATGGAACAATAGGTGGCATGATAAGATGAATAGTTAAACAGAAAATGTATAGTTGCTTGAAGTGTTAAATCAACAAAAGTAGGCACTTATATGACTAGGTGGATGCACCAGTATAATTGTTATGTACCTCCACACTTATTCCACTATGAATTCTTCAAAGCTTGACGCATATCTGTTGGTTTCTTCCCAGCTCTGTCTGGCTTATCAAGTGTTGATTCTTTTGCTGGGTCCCATGTTCTCTGCAGCTTGTAGCACATCTCCTGGTCTCTTTCCATCCCTGTATGGTATCTCAAGCATTATTTACTTTGCTTGGGTTCTGTTGGTTGTCTGTTTTGTTTTCTCTTTAGAGATATGGTGGTCAGTTAAGAGAAAACACTCATTGTCACTGTAGAAAACATGTATGTTGTTATTGCCATGGAAACTATATAATAACAACTCAAATGTCCTATGATAGTAACATAGTAACATAGCAAATTAGGTTGAAAAAAGTCACAAATTCATCAAGTTCAACCCTTGCCTCATAATCCAAAGAAATGAGAATTATATAGTTTTCCTGCTACCAAATATGTTAGTCTTTATCAGACCTTCCTGATTTGCCTACTAATACACAGATCCTTTTTTAAAGAACTGTATCTAATATTCTCTTAAATGTATCCATTGTATCTTCTATAACCACATCCTTTTCAAGGAATTCCATAATTTAACAAACCTTACTGTAAAAAACCACTTCCTCTGCTGACAAAAAAACCCTCCTTTCTTCCAATCTCAAGGGGTGTTCCCTGGTCATTTGATCAGGCCTTGGAATGAATAGCTCACCACAGAGATCCTTGTATTCACCTCTCATATGTTTGTACATTGTGCTAAGATATCCTCTTGGTCGTCTTTTCTCTAGAGTAAATAAATCAAGTTTGTCAACGTCTCCATTGCCTTGATTAATTTTCTTGCTCTTCTCTGTACCCTCTCCAGTTCTAGAATATCCTTTTTCAGAACTGGTGCCCAAAACTGCACTGCATATTCGAGGTGAGGCCTTACCAATGATGTTATCCTCTCTTTCTTCACTACCCCTTTTTATGCAGGACAGGACTTTGGTTTTGCTACTGCTATTTGACACTGGTCACTGTTTCCAAGTTTGTAGTTTACAAAGATATCACATTTTCTGTGTTTTTCAAGGTCCACAAACTTCTTTCTCAGGACAGGACCCCACAAGGAAGAAGACAGTGGACTCTGAAATTAATAATATAGAGTCACATGCCCTTTATTATCCTTTGAAAAAACTATTTTTATAATTAATACTTTATAATTAAATTCCAACTAGACATGAAATGATAATTTCTTTATTCTAATTAATTCTGAATCAAAGCAGTAAATTACTGAATGCAAAAAAGGTCCCTTAAAGGTGGTTTAAAATTATATATACCATATAGTCACATTTAATCTTCTTGTTCAGCTGCTAAACTAGTTGACTGAGCACAAACTAATACATAATTGTTCCAGTAAATATAATTTTCAGTATCATTATCAGTTTAACAGTACAATATTGATAGTACGAACCTAATTAACAGTTCCATGGTTTTGTTGCAAATAGAAAAATAACAGATTCAGACAACCTATATCAGTGAAGCAGCATAAATTAATCAACTTTTCCTTTTCACTCATTCTATAGCTATATTCATCACCGACCCTGACAGGGCCTTCAATCACTGTGTTTCTAGATGAATGAAGAGAAGTAAATCAAACATTAGCTTGCTAATATGTTTAGACTCAGTATACATTTTATCACCACTTTTCTGCTGAGTTCAGCCCTTTCAGTGCCAAAGGGATGTCCCACAAATTGTTCTTAAAGGGATAGTAATACTTCATTTTATCTTTATTTTATTTTGTAGGCATTAAAAAAACACGAAGAACGATATAAGTCTTATCTCTCAAACCTTTATGGTTTGAGAGATATTCACAAGCAAAGTTTCCCCTCCCGTCCCTTTTACCTAGTGTAAGCCATCTCTTCTCAGATGTGAAATGTAGTCCATAGACCAGACAGATAACAGCAGGGGAGAACAATGAAAGCCCTGCCCCCCTTGACAAGTTTTTCAGCTTTTTCCCTTATCTTAATTGAAGATTGTCCCTCTCTGCAATCTACCTGAGCACCTCCCTTCTGCTCTGGCTGAGCAGTGTTACATCAGTAAAAGGGGCAGGAGGGGATACTTTGTCATTGAATTACTCTTGAGCTACAACTCTGACAGAATTGAAATAACACTCTCCAAAGTTCAAATACTATGATGGTTAATTAGAGCTGCTTTTATTATGAAACATTACTATTAGTGTTGAGCGAGCACCACGATGCTCGGGTGCTCGGGTGCTCTGACCGAGCACCCCCTGAGGCTCGAGTGCTCGGCCGAGCACCCGAGCCCCATTGAAATGAATGGGGCAACACCAGGCACCCCCTGCTCTGATGAGGGGAGGGTGCCTGGTCAATGCCCCCTTCATCTCCGCTATGCCCCCTTCATCTCCGAATGCCCCCTTCAGCTCCGCAATGTCCCCCTTCAGCTCCGCAATGTCCCCCTTCAGCTCCGCTATGCCCGTCTTCCACAATGTGCCCCTTCATCTCCGCTATGCCCCTCTTCCACAATGTGCCCCTTCATCTCCGCTATGCCCCTCTTCCACAATGTCCCCCTTCATCTCCTCTATGCCATAGAGGAGATGAAGGGGGACATTGTGGAAGAGGGGCATAGCGGAGATGAAGGGGCACATTGTGGAAGAGGGGCATAGCGGAGATGAAGGGGCACATTGTGGAAGACGGGCATAGCGGAGATGAAGGGGGACATTGTGGAAGAGGGGCATAGAGTCTATGCCCCTCTTCCACAATGTCCCCCTTCATCTCCGCAATGCCCCCTTCATCTCCGCAATGCCCCCGTACCTCCAGTCCCTGGTGGTCCAGCGGAGCTTCTTGGGATCTGTGCCTCTTCCGGCACAGATCCCCTTCACCCGAACATGTCGGGCGAGCACATGGCGGTACTCGACGAGTACCGCCATGTGCCGAGCAGAGCGATGCTCGAGCCGATCCGAGCATCGGCCGAGCACGCTCGCTCATCACTAATTACTATCCTTTTAATTCAGTGGGAACCCCTCTGGCACTCAGTGAGTTAAGGAGTATATTGAAATATCTATAGATTTTACAGGAAGGAGAAAAGGTGTTAAATGCTTAAAAATTTGAATAATGCATTTTGTGTGCCCATGCCTGTAGCTTCTAGTTAATAAACACATAAATCTTCATAATAGGCAAGCACTCGCAAGACTAGATTTAAACTATTACATTTATTAAATCAATGTTTCTGTCTGGTAGGGACCTTTCTCAAGAATATATAAACATACACACATACACAATACATTGTTGCAGTACACATTAGCTTATATTTCAACTTTCATATCTTAGTCTCTGAAACCTTTTGGGAGATATACAGGTCTTCAGTGTACTAAGAAGCATGTAATTGGTTAAAACATCAAGTTCTGTATGTTTTTAAGAATTGCTTTATGTTATTTCACATCAAAACTGAAAGTGCACCCAATATGTATGAAAGGAATCATTCAGGATAAATACAAGCAATTAAGTGAGCAAAGGATTAGCACAGAAAACAACTTATGCTGGAACACAAAGGGTTAAGGAATGCCATCATTGTTGCATTATTTGCTATGTTTGAACATTTGGGGTGCAGGACAGAGAAGCAACATGGGGGAATCTTCATTCAAATGGTGACAATGCACACTTGCATAGTGGAGCCAAGACCTTCATAACACAACAGAATAAATAGAGTACCCACTGCATGAAGACTGTACACTGGGAAAATTGATTTTATATAGTTGACTAGTTGAACAGCCCATGTACACAGGCCACAGTGCCAGGCAGCAATGGCCACGGTGCAGTCATGAACTGTAGATACTGCCCGCTCTGTGGCAGATAAGGAGCAGGGTGCTCCGAATTCAGACCGTACTCTTCTCTGCGCATGACCGCTTCTGACAAACATACATTAGCGAATTATTATAAAGGATGTTCAGAACTCATGAGGACAAACCCATGGAGACAAAAAAAAAAAATTCACCAAAGAGGATAAAAAGAATAAAAAAACAAAATGAAAATAAAAGGAAAGAAAGAAAGAAAGAAAGAAAGAAAGAAGAAAACACTGAAAGCAGTATTGATAGCTGAGTGAAGCCCAGTCATTTGGTGCTGCAAATATGCCTGAACAACCTTACTGTTTTGCTGACATAACATAAGTCACAGGGACATGTGATAAGGTACACAACAAATTCAGAGATTCATGTAATGAGATGCTTAATTTTATATAGCTTATCTGTATGAGGATGTGTGGTGGTCCAGTTGAAAGACATGCAATTTTCTTATTCGTCCAACTGGCAGTATCAATCAATTGCTCATTGACATTAGGACTAGGGATGTTATTAGCAAATGTTATTTTATTTCCCAAAGGCATAGTATAAAAGGTGCATGAAGGTGCCAGTGTTGGTGGAGTATGGGAAAATAATCAGTTAAACTGGGATTTTTTTTTGGAGGGGGGTTTTGTTTACTGGGATTGGGGAGCAGTTAATAAAAAATAAATCCTAACTACATGTAAAACCCCCCCAATTTGACATGGTATAAAAGGGGTCTGAGGAGGGTGGTTGTGTTGGTGGGTGGAGTCTGGAGAAAGAATAAATTGAACAGGGAATTTGTTTGGGGGTTTCTTGACTGGTATTGGGGGGAAGTTAATAAAAAAATCAATAAAATATGTAAGCCCTGAGGAAACATAGATTTGTAGGACTTAGACTTATTAGAGACACAAACCCTGAAGAAACATTGATTTGTAGTACTTAAAATTTTTTGGGACAAGGACTAAGTAAACTTTGATTTGTAGCCCTAAAAAAAGTCCTACTGGCCTAGTTCCAGCAGGTCATGTGTGTTATCCAGTGGCCACTGGCCATTGTCAAATGCCCTGATACAATTTTGGGATTTGAGACTGATGTTCTTGCTGCTGCTGAGTTGTTTAAGCAGCAGGATTATTAGGCAACTCAAAGGGAATGAGATCAATAACAGCAGTAACATTGATGATGGATGATGAAGATTGCACTTACCACAACTATCTCCAATGATGTGCCTGAGGCAGTTGCAGCACCATAACTAGCCCCCACCACTTCAGGCATATGTGGGGAAAAGAAGAAGTTGCCCCTCCTCCAAAATCCTGGGTGTGTCGTTACTATAATAGAACTTTTTCCCTTTAGAGCAGGAACTGCGCCTCTCATGAGCAACTGCAATGTGCACAGTGTGTGTTGTAAATAACACCTGGCACAACTCTATCCAAACACCATGATACCAGAAACCAAGTACTGCTGGTATCACTATGCCCCTTATCCACAACCTGCTAAGGACACATGACAACTTGCTGACAGTTTAATAGTTATGATGAACCCTTCCTGCCCCCAGCTTAGCATATTCTGCAGGGTGGAATCTCCTCAGATGGCACTTGATGACCTGATTGTGATTCTCCTCCACTACACTGCCATGTGTGGTCAGTGCGCCACACAGTGTGCAATGGATGGACACGAACTGCCACATCCTAACAGAGTGGCTATCACTTGGCAGGGAGGTAATGATGAACAAGGTGGATTAGCTGAAGATGTAGTTAGCTGTCATGATTCTGTCCTCTCCTTGGCCTGGTGCAGTATCTCACAGTGCCACTACCATTCTGTGGTGTTGCTGTAAGCTGCTGCACTCACACTGAAGACATCTGGTTCTATTCCCAGCTGGCCCTACCTTGCAATCACCTCCTCCCTGTTTAATTCAGTCTCCCCTTCCTCTGGGCCAGATTATACTGATCAGTACTGTTCAGTTCCAGTTCAGTTTCTTTTCTTTTGAGCCACCCTGAGTTCCTTGAGCTATCAGCATCTTGAGTTCCTTGACCTAGCTGTACCCCTGACTTCCTTGAGCTAGCTGCATCCTGAGTTCCTTGAGCTAGCTGCATCCTGAGTTCCTAGTGCTAGCTGCACCCTGAGTTCCTTGAGCTAGCTACACACTGAGTTCCTTGAGCTAGCTGCCCTCCTGTTTTCATGAGCTGGCTGCCCTCCTGTGTTCCTGAGCTGGCTGCCCTCCTATGTTCCCTGTACCCAGAGGCCCTGTTCTTTCCTGTTTTATTGAGTGTTCTGTTGTGCATTATAATTTCATATTATATATATATATATATATATATATATATATATATATATATATATATATATATAATATTGGTTCCCCTATAATTGTGTATGTACTGGTTTTCTTGCTTTCTGGGTTACACTTTATTTATGTTGCTTGCTATGGTCAGCACCTCTTCCTGACCAGCCCCCCATGACATTACCCTAGAGCAAGAAGGTGATGGCGAGCTAGTTGTATCTCTCGTCTTCAAACATCCAGCCTCGGCCTGGTTTCTCTATTCTTCCTCCTCTTTGATCTCTTTCTCTTGTTGCCTTTAAGGAGAGTAAGGTGGTACAGCAACAGCAGTGCTTGATTTCTGTGGTGAGTGTTTGGAGTTAACATGGTTAACATAAATGTCATGGTGTCTGTGTTTCATGTGTATTATCAGGGTGATTGTGCCAAGGAGTGTTCCCTCCTTTTCCCTTCTCACTGACTTGTCATAAATTATGCACAGTGTCATAGTTGATGACTGCACAGTTACTGACCCAAGAATGGCTGCTTTCTTCTTCTCCTCTACATTCCCAATCACTGTCTGGGATAGAGGATTATGTTGGTGCTGTTGCTGCTACTGTCTCAGAATCAGCACTGTAAATAGGACCAAAGGTATTGCTGCTGCTGGCAAGTGGAACTTGTCCTAGTCCCGCATCCCTTGTTGACCCCATTCACACTGTGTCCATGGTGTTCTGTGGCACACTAGCCTGATCCTCAGCATCCTGTGGCCCTTGCAACTCAGCAGCAGCAAATTCTGCAAATTCCAAAAGCTCACTGCTGGTAGTAGTGGTAGTGATGCAACCTCCCTAGCTCTAATTCCTTCTCATTTTGGGCTAAAAAGGCCATTATTGTCTCTTCCGCTCGAGCTTCTCCACCATCATCATCTACACCACCCCCAGTCACTCCGTGCTGCGGCTCTATTACAGACATCTCTTTGCTGGTTGGAGGAGGTGACGAGAAATGTGACAGTGGGACCCCTAATGTCACACTTGCCATTTTTTGGTGACGTGAAGAAGGCAGACTGGCAGCATTAGCAGAATTATAGGCAGCTGATCTGTGTTCCTGGTAGTAGTGGTATTATTGATGCTAGCTAACAATTCTGTCTTCTTCTGGATCGTGTTCCACCTGGAAAATGCTGTGGGGGGAAGGGGACTCCCAGGGTCAAGGGAATGGTGTGGGCTCCATTGACTGCTAGTCTGGATGCTCTACATTACTTCTCCTACCACTCCCCTAATGCTATTCCCAGCATCTGCTTCAGCATTACTGTTACTAATACTAACACCAACCACATCAAGTTCAGCCCCAGAGTCTTCCTCCTCACAATCACTAGTAATATGATAACTCCTTCGCTCCTAACACTAACAAGCTGCTGGACCTTCTTAGTAGTAATACTAGCACTGGCGGGACTGCTTGGGGATGGCAAGTGTGACTTAGGGTCCCTGCTGTCACACTTGGCATCATCTTCTCCTTCCCCCTCCTGAGTAGTATAAGACACACTGGCAGCAGGTTCAGCACTGGTGGCAGCAGGTTCATCACTGTTAGCAGACAAAGCACTGGTGGCAGTGGGGGCAGCACATTTGATAGCAGGCACAGTACTGGTGGCAGCATGGGCAGCACTGGCAGCAGGCACAGGACTGGTGGCAGCAGGGCAGCACTGGCAGCAGACACAGCATTGGGGACAGCAGGGGAAGCACATCTGACAGCAAGCACAGTACTGCTAGTAGCAGGGGAAGCACGTCTGTATCACGGTGCCCGTGATTCCTTGTTTATATTTTTTTGTCAGTTATCCGATGTGAGGTTCTCATTGGTTGCCCTGTGTTAAGCCCACCCAGTATGACCTTTATATACTGGGCTCCTGCACCCACGCATTGCCCTTTCGTGGTGTTCCTGTGCCAGTGCTACGTTTGCTCTAGAAGTTTCCAGTGTACCGACTTGGTTTGCCTGACTACTCTCCAGTTCCTGTGCCTGTGAACTGATCCGGATTGCCTGACTATTCTTCAGTGTCCGTTCCTGTGTATCGACCCAGCCTGGCGGACGTTCCTGCTCCTGTGTACCGACCAGGACTGGTTGACGTTCCTGCTTCTGTGTACCGACTCGGACTGGCTGACGTTCCTGCTTCTGTGTTCTGATCCGGCCTCTGCAACATTCTGATTTCCGGTGCCCTGCCTTGTCTGGCACCTCTGCACCCGCAGGCTTGCCTAGTGTTGTCCCATTTTGGCTCTACGGAACGCCTCTGGCCTAGTCCTCCACTCTGTACACCCGGCTGCAAGTGTTGCCTCCGTGATAGCACCGGTACATGGCCATTGGATATGTTCCACTCTGTCAAAACTGGCTGCAAGTGTTGCCTCCGTGATAGCACTGGTACATGGCCATTGGTTACGTTCCACTCTGTCAAAACCGGTTGCAAGTGTTGCCTCCGTGATTGCACCGGTACATTGCCATTGGCTGCACTCCACTTTGTCAAAACCGGTTGCAAGTGTTGCCTCCGTGATTGCACCGATACATTGCCATTGGCTACGCTCCACTCTGTCAAGGTCGGTTGCAAGTGCTGCCTCCGTGATTGCACCGGCACATTGCCATTGGTTCCGCTCCACTCTGTCAAAACCGGTTGCAAGTGTTGCCTCCGTGTCAGCACTGGTAGCGCTCCTGTTTACTTCAGTGGACTGGTAACTCTCTGTGAATACAGTCTTTGGCATGTTTAAGAATCAGTTCAATACCTTCACATATAGGACTGTTTTCCTGCCTTTAACTCCTTCATTGCTGAAACCTGGAAGTCTTATCCTCTGCTTGACCCGTGTCAGCATAAACTGTTTGTCTCCTATACTTGTGCTGGACCTGTGTGGGCCTAAATATTACCTGTCGTGTGTCTGTACTATACGTTGTATATTACAGGACCTGTGAAGGTTCTTTGTGTATTATTGTATTAAATAAAACTGTGTTTTTATCTTAACTCTGTGTCTGTGAGTCAAACAAACCGTTACAGTCTGACAGCAGGCACAGCAATGGTGGCAGCAGGGGCAGTATGTCTGACAGCAGACACAGCAATGGTGACAGCAGGAGCTGCACGTCTGGCAGCAGACACAGGCAGCTGACCTGTCCTGATGTCACTAGTACTCTATTCTTCCTCCCTTGAGATTAATTTCTCTAAGATCCTTAGGAGTGATTTAGGGGGGGACTGACCAGCATTGCTTCTGCAGTGGTCACTTCTTCCTCCTCAGACGCAGACACAAAAGGGTCCTTCCAGTTCCTCATTTTATTAGTTTTAAACTTTCTCATTGTGATAGCAGTCCCTATGAGCCTCTCCTGCCTCAGTTTTGCCTCAAGATCACAGCATAACAGCACACCACGTCTACCTCACTCTTTAGCTGCTTCTGTTGTGTTCCGCGTCCTGGAGTATGTCACGTTTTTATAGCAAAAAGGAGAAAAAATGTTAATCCACGGGCGGAAACTTTCTAGCCAAGTGCTGTGATTGCAAGTGCTGGGTTTGTTGAACCAGTTATAATGAAGGTATCCAAGGGGTTAAAACAAGAGAACCAATCAGGTTGGATATCTTCACATAAACAGATAAATGATATTATTAAATAATTTTGAGAACTTTACACAATATTAGGTATTGACACGTTACTTCACAGTAAAGAATTGATTAAAATAATCAATCCCACATATTTGTGCAAAAATATATATAATTTATTAAATACAATATACTATATATAAAGTGAACAACGATATCAATGAGTGATCAGCAATTACAATAGATATACATTAACTCAAACCACAATTATCACCATTAGGATTACCAGCAATTAAAGGGTTAACCACACATAGCTATATTCAGAGGTATTAGATAACAATAATTGCACTCAGCAGCATAGAAAAGGATAATTGATCCTTACAATTAATAAAATACAATTGGCAGCAATATATATAAATACCCCTGCCCCAGACACTGTATAAACTATGCTAATTGAGGTTTAAGGTATATTGTCAGATGAGTCAACTTTAATATGAAGCCAGGTCCTCTGACAATTTTCCTTGTACCATATGCAATAGTCTATTTTTAGAAAAACTAACTGGAATAAAATCCCAGATATAGATCACTATAATTTAATTATGTACTGATTTCAAATATTGCATACCTTCTAAATAAAACATATAAATTGCAGTTAATATAGTCAGTCATAGATTATACCAAGAATATAATTAGAATCAATCCAATAATATATGTCTAGACAGTATATTAAACTTCGTGCAACATATATCACAAATATGACTATAGCAATATTATGTAAAACCTATAAGGTACTTCAAGGGTTAATCCACTTATTAAGATAAAAGAAGGCTGCTTCTTTTGTCTAGTGAAAGTTTAAAAAAACTTTCACTTTACAAAAGTTCTAGACCCAAAACATACACAAAGTAATCAAAAGAAACACCACAAATTGAATAAACAAATAGCAGTTAAAGGGTTAATAAATGAATTCAAAGAATTCCCCAGATCAAATATTAGCTATTATAACATTTCCAGAACCACAAAAAAATATTTTAGAAATACCAGAATTACATTAAGTAATATATAAACCACTCTATTTAACTATATTACCCTTATCTGGCAAAATATAACAATTTACCAATAGATGAATGAATTCTGCTTAATTTCATGACACATGAATCTGTGTTTTTTCCTCAATTAGGGGGTTCACCGGGTCAACATATTTCATGTAAACATGTCATACTATCTAGACTTTCCCATATGGGAGTATCTCTTTCTTTAGACTTGATGTCTAGCAACTAATTGTATATCTCCATAACTTACATTCAGTTATTTTCACCCCCTACCTTAAATCAAAGGGCCATTGTTTTAACATGCGATTATTTACACACATCTTAAACAGAATTTCAGAGAATTTGGTTTAAAAGAAAAATTAATTTCCTCCCCATCATGGCAATGTCTCTGGGACTTATCGTTACGGAAAGGAAGTATTTTTCACAAGCTCTTTTGGGATTTTTTCTTATATTCATTACTAGTTGAAGAGCTTGTGTACACGGGCCACATTGCCACCCAGCAATGGCCGCGGTGCAGTCATGCACAGTAGAGACTGCCCGCGTTGCAGCTGATACGGAGAGGGGTGCTCCGAATTCAGACCATAGTCCACGGAGCCCTGCTCCGTTATCAGCCACAAAGCGGGCAGTCTGTACTGAGCACGACTGTAGCGTGTTCAGCTGTCTCTTCTGCGCATGACGGCTTCTGACAAACACACACTTAGTGAATTATTATATAGGATACTCTTGTCTGTCCTTCTTTGTCTGACGACCGTGATATACAGTCAAGGAATTTCTTTATTTGGGAGATGACATGGCAAGAGTTTTGAAGTAAGATGTAGCATGGAGACAGGTTGATAGAACGACAGGAGGGGTCAAAGTTAGCCTTCTTGAGTAAGGGTTTAATTTGTGCCTGTTTGAATGAAGAAGGGAAGGTGCCTGTGGAAAGAGGTGTTGAAGATGTGTGTCGAAATTGTTGTAAGGACTGGTGCAAGTGACTTGAGTAAGTGGGAGGGCATAGGATCCAAGGAGCAGGTGGTGAGGTAGGTGGATAAGAGATGCTGAGAAACGTCTGCCTCTGATACTGGAGTATAATGGTCAAAATATGATAAAGGGTGTTTGGGGAAAGAAAGTTCAGAGACTGATGGAAGAGTAGGAATCTGTTTTTGAATAAATTCTACCTTGTCTTTGAAGTGTTCATCAAAAGCTTGTGGTGAATGCATGGAGTGAGAGGAAGCTGTGGAAGAATGGAGCAAGGAGTCAATGACTGCAAATATACATTGAGGGCTACATTTGTTGTTGTGAATTAATGTGGTGTAGTATTCCTGTTTAGCCTTTGATAAGACAACATGTATGCAATACATGCTTGCTACATGTGAGCAAGATTTCCTAAAGAGGCGCTCAGCAGAGTGAGTGCAAGAACGTAGGAAGTGGGTGTGGGAGTTAAGCCAGGGTTGTGGATTGACTTGACAAATCCGTTGTAGTTTCAGAGGGGGAAAGAAATCAGTTGGAAAGGATAGGATTGAGTTGTGGGATTTAACAAAAATGTCTGTGACAGAGATGGGCAAGATAGAGGAAACGGAGATAAGTGAGGTGCTCATCCCAGGGAGATCAAGCTAACCTGTATCCCTTATAGATATGTTGGGAGGGAGGGAAGGAAAGGAGAAACTGTGAAAGAGGAAAGATCTAGGCTCTTAGGCTATAGTATTTCTGAAGTGGTGGAAATTAAAAAAAAAATCGCTAGAGTGCCAACTTACAGAAATAATTGTGCACACCAACCTAGGGGTAAAAAGGCAAAAACACACTAATTTGATGCAGAAGAATGTTTACTTACCAAGATGGCATGCCTTGCATACATTCCCTGCCTTGCATACCTTTCCATCATATCTGTAATAGGAACATTTAGTGCAGGCAGCCTATTAAAAAAAAAAAAAAAAAAAAAAAACAGGTTAAAAATAATTGGTATTTTCTCTGGGTCCAGGGCTTTTAAGAATAATTGAAAATGTCACTCTTGAGGTATGAAATATTGGTATCAAAAACAGTAATTGATATATTATTTATGATATTTGCAAACTAAATATATATCTATCTATACCCCTGGCTGTTTTAATTCGTGCTAACCCGCTGATTCAGGGACTCAGAATAGAGGGTAGAGAGGAAAAGCTTACATTGTGTGCTGATGACATTTTACTCTTTTTGGGTGATGACGGGAACTCCTTTCGGACTACGTTGCAGTTGGTAGATGATTTTGGTACATACTCTGGGTTTCAAATAAATTGGGCTAAGTCCTCTTTGATTACGATTGACGGTGGTCTGCGGGACTTTCCTTCAACTGACATCCCACTCTCTTATGTAACTGAGTGTTCATATCTAGGGATTCGGGTGGCAAATGCGACGGACTCCTTTTTGGAGTTGAATTTGGTACCTACTATCCAACACTTTGGCGAAAAAATGATGGCATGGCTTCAATTGCCCTTAAATGTTATTGGAAGATCAAATCTTATTAAAATGATTTTCTTGCCCAAATTTTTATATATTTTTCAAAATACACCAATCCCTATTCCTAAAAAATATTTCCGACAGATAGGCAAATTTATTTCGCAATTTATATGGCGGGGGAATCGGGCTAGACTCAAACTAACTACACTCATGAGACCAAAATGGGAGGGAGGAATTGCCTTGCCTGATTTTTATAGGTACTACTTGGCAGCGCAATGTCGTTATGCGATTGATTTTGTCTCTTCCCGACCTCGTTACCAGACTACTCAAATAGATGCACTACTATTGCAGCCTGCCTATAGGCCATCCCAGTTTCTACATGGTGGACCCGCCATTTTTAAAACTCAAATTCCTTTAGCAACAGCCCTGTATGGGGTGTCGTTGGAGCTGAAAAAGTTGATGGAATATATAGCCATGGATCCGGATACCTCCCTGTGGGGCGCTGCAGGGATATACCATTTACTCGGTAGTGAGTTTGGCCCCTTGTGGGCTAGATTTGGGGTTGATACTCTTAGACAATTATATCAAGATAACCAATTGAAATCTTTCAAACAACTACATGAGGAGTATCATATACCACATAATCTTTTTTATTCGTATCTATGTATCAGACATGCTCTAAGAGCTCAGTGGGGTGACCGTGTTCCAGCGATCTCTACGTTTCCACTTCTTACTAGATTGATGGCTCTTGAACCACCGAGGCCTCTTTCTTTCATCTATCAGTGGTTAGATTCTCATATGTGGCGACAGGAGTTTCCTTCCAGGACTAAATGGGAAATGGATGTGGGGCCGCTGGAAGATTGGGAATGGGATTTGGCTAAGGCGGGGTCAGCTCTGGTGGTGACATCGACTAGACATCAAATGATTCAGTTGAATATTTTACATAGAATCTATTACACACCGACTGTTTAAAATGAGAGGTTCTGGATCCGATCGTTGTCTTCGGTGTGATACTGCTCAAGGTACATACTTGCATATGATATGGGAATGCCCTGGAGTCAGGAGGTTTTGGAATGAGGTAGTGCGCACTGTGGCCCTGGTATTGGGAAGACCTGTTCCTGTGACTCCAAAGATCTGTCTACTCTCAGTTTTCCCTGATGAGATTGAGGATGCAAATGACAAGACTCTCTTGAGTGAGCTCTTGGTGATGGCGAAGAAGGTGGTGGCCCTGCACTGGATGTCAAACAGAGCTCCCGGTTATAGAGGGTGGATAAATCTGGTTTCACAGTGTTTTCCACATTATAAATTGGTTTATTTACACCGAGGTACTCCGGCTAAGTTTGATAAGATCTGGGGGCGATGGCAGACCTGGTGGATAGCTAGAGCAGATGCTACTGAAACTCCCGACGATATGCAACCTTTTGGAGCTGATTGATTGTGATCATATCTGCTTGTTGTGTGGATGGTGGTGACGTGTATTTGTTGTGTACCTTTGTGTATGACTCCTGTACATAACGGGATTTTGTGGAATCACTGGCTGGTGGGTGGGGTTGGGGGGTGCTGCGGGCTGGGGGAGAGATGAACTGGGATTGGGGGATATAGTCTTAGTTTAGTTAGGTTAGATGTTTGGAGTTTGGGTTGAATTATTATAAAAACCTCAGGTCAACTCTGTACGCCCTATTAATATGCATCTGTTCTTTTTATTGTTATAAATGTTTGCATACTATTGCTGTATTTGAAAGATTTTACATGTACCTCTTTCTTTGTATGTGTATGGAGAGATCTGATAATAAACTATATTTAAAAATATATATATATATATATCTATAGTAAGATCAAGGCAGTGACCAGGTTTGTGAGTGGCACAGTCAGGCCACTGTCGGATGTCAAATGAGGAGGTTAGCTCTAGAAGACCTGAAGCCCAGAGGACAGATATGTCATCAATTAAAGTCACCCAGAATAAGGACAGGATTGTCAGTAGAAAGAAAGGAGAGTCAGTATTCGAGTTAGCAGGTGGCCTGTATACTACAGCCATACGCCTAGTCAAAGGGTAATAGCTCTGTATAAGATGAGCAGCGGCAGCGCTTGATAGTATATGCCAGCCTATCTTTCATCTCCTTAGAGATTATTGGCCGGGTATACATTTCTTTTCCTATGTTATTGCATATCTTCCAAATCTACCCTTAGGTACTCCTCTGGCAATAAATCTCAAGATCATGTCACTTAAATGTCCATCCTTAATGGCAATGTTTAAATTATTATTTATAACACATAATAATTGTGATTTAGGAACTGATCCAGAAATTCCATAGACTCCCTGTCACACTGATAATGTTTAAAAATGTCTTCTGATTAGGCTGATTAGGCTGACTATATTTCCTTGAGACAAAAATGGGGCGGGGTGTGAGACTGATGGACAGTGGGACTCAGTCACTCCGATTTCTTAGATCGTAGTAAGCTGCAAGCAGCAAGAATGCGTTTGCTCCGCCTCTTACTAGCGATGTTCTCTCTCTCTGGCCAAAAAGCCTGCCCCTGAAGTAAATCGGAACTTCCTATCTTTGTCACTCTTCACACTGATTACCATACAGTCTAATGACTGGTCATCATATTACTGTCTAAGAGACTGTGTGGTAATTTACCATAATCTCGGGAGTCTTAGACAGTTATGAGTCACTCGAGTCATAAGACTCTATGGTAATTAATGTGTACAGTAAAACCACTACTGTGACTAAATGAAGTTCCGATTTACTTTATCTTATGAGAAATAAACAAGCCACGCTCAGTTTTTTACAAAAAATTAAAAACTATATATATTAAAAATGGGACAAAATTTACATTTATATTAAAAAGATGGAACGGTCTGGAAATATGAAAAAAAAACGGTACTGTCCCTTTTACAATGGTACATATGGTCAGCCTACTTCTGATCCAAGCCAAATAATAAACAAATCATCACTATATCTTTTAAACAATAACATTGTGTCTCCATATTTGTTACAAATATGTTCTTCTTCAAAAATATGCATGTATATATTAGTATATGCAAGCATGCTGCCTGCCAGGAAGATTTACATAGCCGGAAGTTTGCATTTTGCCTTCTCTTCTATTGGCTTCAGTGGGGACTTCAGTGGAACTAAGTAAGCCTTATTCTGAGAGCGGATTGGGCTGGGGGGGACGGAAGGAATCTTCCATCCCTAGTTTTTTTTAGTAGAAAAAACTTTCATGTATAACACACACCCCCCACTTCACATAATTGGGGTAAAATTGCGCGTTTTATACCCCAGATTTTACTGTGATATTTATGAATAATATTATATAATGGATGTTAAAGGATATTAGGATGTTAAACCTCAAGGAAATATCCAACTGCCATTTGGAGTCAAGGAAGGATTTTTTTTTGGACCACTTGGAGCCTGGTTGGCTTTAAAGTTTTTTTTTTCCCCTTCCTCTGGTTCAACAGGGGTGATATGGCATGGGATGAACTTGATGGATGAAAGAGTTTTACAGCCTCATAAACTCTGTTACTATATTTCCTGTTTATTATTATGATCTACTTGTGGGTTTTTCTGATTGCAGTTGATATTCGCTTATCATTGTAGTCTATATATGCATTCTTTACCCTTTAACGACCCATGTCGTGCCAGAACCATAATGGGTAAATTTCCCATAAGGACCCATGACGGTCCTGGCACGCCATGGGTTAAATTATAGCAGTGCGCCTCCGTGCACGCTGCTATCATTCATTTCAGGCTGAGACTGAGCACTCCGAAACCGCAGCATTCAGTCTCAGCGCTTGTCTCTTCTGCCGGTACACATGATTGCTCCAGGAGCGATCACATGTACTGGCATTTTGATTAAAAAAGGTAATGTGCTTGACACTCTGCCTTTCTGTCTGATCTGTGCCTGTCTCTACTTTGCTATTGAAGTAAGGGAGAGTGAAGAAGAGAGCAATCATATAGAAAAATAAAAGAATGCAGAAGCTGGGGCTATTAAACCCTTCAGTGCTGGTACTGGGGGCTGGCTAGATGCAGGTTCATTTTTGACCTGCTAAGAGACACTTTTTTTAAAAATTTTTTTTTTACAGTTTTCTGCAATTTGAAAAAAAAAAATGTTACGTTATACATATAATTTTTTTTTTTAATTTAAAACAGAACACACATAGTTGTTTTTTTTTGAATAAAAGCTTTTATTTGCAAAAAAAAAAAAGTTTCAATAAACAATATTGGGAGTTTGATTGTTGTGGAGCCATGTGGTACACTTATACACACCACTAATCCTCATTAATAAAAAAATAGTAAAACATTGAGGTAAAGAGGGACATGGGGATTTTCACCCAGGGGGACAGCATCCACTTAAAACTGCCCATTTTGTAGGTATGACTGGCCGGTCATACCTTTTTTTGCAGTCTACTTAAAAATTGAACCCATTGTGCCCAAATGTTCCAAGAGAAATTTTTTTTTTTTTTTGTAATTTAAAAAAAAAATAAATGGTACGTTATACATATAATTTTGGTATCAAAAGAAAGCCCTAATTGCGTGAGGAAAAAATGGTATATAATTTGTGTGGCAGTAATAAAAGCCTTAGAGGTCAGTGCAATCCACCCCAGATTTTCCTGGTCCTTAAGGGGTTAATGGATAACAGAGGGATATATGTGCCATCTGTAAACAATGTTTTTATTTATTTATTTTTTTTATTTTCATAAATTGTGTCTTTTCATATTCAGCAAATTAATTGCTTATATTATGTACCTGTTTTATTATATTTATTTTGTTGATAGGAATAGGAACGAAAAAGAAAGAGGAACATTTTGTTGTTTTATACATATGATAGTTGTGACTGTGATTTATACAATTTATTGCTTGTTTTCATGACTCACAGTAGACAAAAAAATTGGCATACAAAATTATGGATAGTTTACTTTTTGTTTATATAATAACCTACACAATAGTAAGCCAAGAAACAATATTTGGAGGTGGTAAACTTAAAGACAAATAAATGTATAAGGTAAACATAAAAAATATGACTCAGCATGACAGCCACATTCACACAAATCATTAAAAATATAAAATAAAAACAAACAAATTAATAAAAATGATTCACCCTAATAGGAGCTCACAACATGCAGGATGAATGGTTCTTAGGTGCTCTGTTATGCCCCACATCCTGTTTGTCTACACAGAATTACCATGTGCGTTCATTGAGCCACATAGGGTATTATGTGTGGACACCAATTGTCTGCAATGTGTGGGCACAAATTGCCAACACAGGTAATGGCATTGGTGGAAACACTTTGGATGGGTGTGGAAGTTGGGAGGGAAGAGGCCATTGGTGGTGGTGGTGTTTGCTGCTGCCTGATGGTGGCGGATGGTCTATGCAGCAAATCTGGTATTATTAGAGGATGTTTTCTTGAGTCCACATTTTTGAAGAGGGGTAGTACAATTAGTAGCTGGGTTAGTGGCAGCAGGAGCAGTATGAGAGTGGGACTTTCTTTTTTGTCATACACATCAGCATGCCTTTGCTGTATGTGCTCAATAAATGTATAGAGAGTAAAAATGGGTATCAGTGCAACAATATTGAATGAAAAGAACACACACAGAAAAAAAGTGTAGTATTAAAAAAATCACAGATGAATATTTATTGCATTAGATATACAAATTAGCCAATATAATGGAGGGTGATAAAATGTGGTAGTGTAGGGGAATAAAAAATCTCAAATGCCTAAGGTAAGGGGGTTGGATATCTGGCCTTAATTGTAAGGCAGGAGTACATATATATAGCCCAATACATATATATGGAATCTCAAAATAGTTCAACCTCAAATTTTACCTAAAAGTTTTGCCGTGCACAAGTCTAGTAGAAAGGTTGACGACAGCTGTGTAAAGGTGTAGGGACTCTGGGGCCTCCTTTCTTCATCTTCTATGGACATGCCCAAATGTCAGACGTTTTTGGACAAAAGTGACTGAAGAGATATCTCGGATGGTACACTGGACGCTTCCTTTGGATCCCAAAATATATTTACTTTCTGTCTTACCTGACCAGCTTCATAGATCAAAAGATTATATACTAATAAAAGAACTTCTAGTTCTGGCACACAGGGTGGTGGCGAGACTGTGGGTGGTGACTGACTCCCCTACCTGGACACACTGGTTTAGGTTGGTTAACAGTACTCTTCCTCATTACAGAGAGTATATATACACAGAGGAACCCCTCAGAAATTCATTGATATCTGGGATAAATGGCTAATGCACTACTTATGGTACGCGTTGAGCCCTTTGGTCTAGTGATAGGTCTTGTGGGGGGTGGTCCTTGTGAGTGGATGTTGCAGAGTTGTTGTTTCACCCTCCTTCCTCAGGAATTCATGTATAGACTCAAGTTGTAAAAAAAGAAAAAAAAAAAAAGAAAGATCCTACTAGAGGCACTCAACTTCTTCAAATTTTAATTAAAAAATATATTGTATAAATAATACCCTAACTAGTATCAAAAAACATGGTAAAGCATTGTGACAAACCCACACACAAAAAAACCAAAATAATGAAAATAAATCCCCATAAAAACAAAAACAGAACTACAGATATGTATTGCCTAATACATAGTGACTCCTAATGGGAAACACATAAATAACCTGGGCCCAAGCTCCAAAAAATGGTATGCATACCAAAAATATATAAAAAATATATATGTGATTCTCCAATTAGAGACTCAAAGTGGAAAGTAAAGTCAGTCACATAATATCATCAAATATAATGATGAAGCCTTCAAAGCGATCATTAATTGAGCCATGCAGCATGCTGAATGAGTGCAAATATAAAGCAAGTTAATACTTCAAAGCCGAAATAAGTATAAATCTCCGTGGCAGGTTAGTTCAAACAAACATGTAGCCAACATGTACCACAACGTTTCTTCAGACACTATGCACAGACGATAACAAAAAAGAACACAGCAACGGTCTCACCGTTCTGCTGCCGTTCCCCACTTCTCTGATCTTCCGTGTGCAGTCAACATGTCTCTCCTGGCACGAGCAAGATGTTTGTAGCTTTAAGATAGAAATGCAACAATATTCAACTTGCTTCAATCATAACAATGTATCAGCTCATGCACTCAAGCCGCTGTAATTGTAACAGTTGCACAAGTTGGTCCGCTTAAATGTGCTGACATCGATCCACATTACATAAATAGAAGTAAAAGGCAAAACATAGGAATAACTTTCCACCAATATGTTTCGCCACGCATCATAGGGCTTTCTCAAGGTGATAACAATCAGGATAATTTCCCAACCGGTTTAAATCTCTCAAAACCGGATGTCTGCAGTTTAAAACTCCCAATCCTATCCATCTATTCCCAATTCTAATAATCTTCATTTAAATTTAAAGGGGATGAATACCATTGAAGCAGTCACAGTGCACAGAGCAACCACGCTCTTAAAGGAGACTTACCTCGCACACATATGTTGCCAAAAATCCACATAAAAATTATCCTATCATAAATCTAAACAAAATCATAATTCCACATACTTTAGGGACACCACGAGACAGTCACTTACCCAGGAATCATAAGAACATGTGGTACTGTATCTCTTCATTTAAACCAAATTCTCCTGTTGCTTCTAATACAAAAATCCACCTTGTTTCCTTCTGAAGCAACATCCTATCCTTATCTCCTTTTCTCAATGATTTATGAAGTTGATCTATCCCCATAACTTTAAGATCAGCCTGGGAACCAGTATGTTTCTCCCAAAAATGACGTGCTATTGGACTCTCAAATCTCTTGTTAAAAACATCACCCACATGCTCAAGAATCCTTCTCCGCAACTGCCTCATGGTTTTACCCACATATATGTGATCACAAGGACTCAAGTTGTACAACGTTATCCTCTCCTATTATTATGTCTTTATTATGCCCTTAAATCCTGACATTGTTGCTTTCTTCTACTTTGGCCTGATATGGCCATTAGTGCCCGTTGCTGCTGTCCATGGGGGGGTCACGGGGGGGTCCATCTTGCCCGCAGGAGGGGGGGTAGGTTTGGGTGTTGGGGTTTGTTAGCTACAGGTTTTTGAGTTTAAACAAAAGTAGAAAACAGAGCAGCTTTGCTTCTTGTACTTAATATGTGTTCTATAGTACCTGTGCTTTTATAATTCTGTATAGTATAATGCAACTTCCTATTTGTTAAATCTATGTACCACACTGCGCTGAATAAAAAACTATATATATATATATATATATATATATATATATATATATATATAAAAAGTACAAGTTTAGTCTAGTGGTGGTTGTATCCAATGTTTTGGCACTTTGAACTGGCACCTTTCGCAAGGATAATTGAAAACATGGTGCCATTAAGATTTCCCTATTTAAGCAAAGGTTAACCAATTATGATGTACAAGATTGATAATACAAATGTGTCAATTAATTCACTCCAACCATTGATATATACATTTATACTTGTCCACAAGTTTGTGTTTTCTTGCATATTTCCATTTGCTATAGCTCTACTACTTATTCTTTCTCACCCAGTCATTGGATCTCAAGGTAGCTGGGCCTCCAGGAGGGTGGATAAGTGGCCATAGCACCCTGGCTCTCTCAGCTTGGGCTTATTGGGGTCCCCTCTCCTAGACCAGATGAGCTTGTCCTCCTCCTCCATTGAGTGCTTGGCTGCTGGGGTGGTTTGACACTGAGCCCTGTGCGGTAAGGCCCCTTCCTGTCTCCAATAGCTCTTCTACTTCTCTGGGGATAGATTGAAGCATCTTGCAATTTCCCTTAGTTGAAGCACTCCATGTTATAATTTTAGGTATTGGTCCTGTAGATGTGCCTTGTATATCAGAGAATCCCCAGAACTAAAGTCTATGGTTTGGAAACATGTTTTTTTTTAACCTAGGCTTTTGCTACTGGCATCTGTAGTAGGTCAATTCTTTCTGTCTGCTAAACCATCACTATAGTCTAAATTTGTTCCTAAACCTTGTTAATGTATCACAGCTTGACTTTCTTGAACTATATTAATTCCTGTCAGTTTTTCTCAATCTCAGTTTGGCTCTTTAAATTATTCAAACTTTCTGAACTGAATTCAGCTTTTAAGATCTCTTGGTGTTTGATTTCAAATTCAACTATTGTTTTTCTTATTTTGGATAACTCCAAGAACCATTAGATTCAATGAGCACTGATTGAGTACACCAATACACTTTTAGCAGAAATCATTTCATACAGGCCTATATCAACCTATTTTTTCTTTAATTTTAGTAACTAAACCAGAGATCTTTAATATTATTGATTACTAGTTCATCCTTATGGGTGACAATCAGTTCTTCAGTAGTAAATATCATTTCAGCAAATCCAGTTGTGATGCTAGCTGTCTCTGATAAACTTTCCACAGTTCCTAAAGTCTCCAAGTGTTCAATGCAGGGTGCTCAGTGGAGTAATTCCTTATGTGTATTGATGATTGGCACTCACACAAAATAATTAATAGATGTCAGGTGCAAAAAAAACATATAAACAAACAAAAAAACTGCACATTAATGGCCTTGAAATTAAATGTAGTCTAAAATGTACAGCAACTTTTCAGTCCACATCTTGGGACCTTTGAAAAACCAACAAGACCATCATTAGACAACAGAATAAATAGGGAACACAGCATTTGAAGACCCAGCACTGGGAAAAGTAATGTCATACAGGAGACACTGAGACACACAAGGATAAATCTATAGACACACAAAAATACCAACAAAGAGGAAGTGCCACCAGTGCCGCCCAGAGGACAGAACAATAGGAAGAATACATTGTAATATACAGTAGTATCTCAATGAGATCACACAAGCAGGAGTAAAAACAAAGCAATGAGAAACAAAAATAAAATATAAAAAAATAAAAAATAAGGAGAAAGAAAACAAGAAAAGAAAAATAAAAGAGAAGAAAGAGAAAGAAGAATGAGAAGAAAACAAAACAAAAACAGAATGAAACAAAAAACACAAATAATTTTATATATATATATATATATATATATATATATATATATATATATATATATATAATAATAAAGAAAATAACACATGTGGACCTGATAGCAAACACCTAAAGGTACTTAAGAACATTAGTTCAGATATAGCAAGAATATTATTTTTTTATATTTGTTGATTCACTCCCATCAGGCTTAGTGTCCTGTTATTGGAGGAAAGTGAATATAGTACCATTATTCAAACAATATATAAACTAGGAAATTATAGCCTGTGAATTTGACTTCTATAGTGGGTAAGGTGTGATGATTTGTAACAAATAATATTCAGTTTTATGTAACATCCAACAACATTATTAATAAGTCATCATGGTTTTATGAAGAATAGATTATGTCAAACATATTTACTTGCATTGTTTGGAAATGGCTGCAGTATGTTTTTTTTCTTCGCGTGTATAGACTAGGGGAGAAAAATTTCCCGCGTGACCTTTTTGTGAAAAATGGCTGATTTTTCGCTTTTTTTGCAAAAGTTTTCTTTTTTTATCCAATGCTAAATTTTCTTTCTTTTCACTTATTCCAGCAAATGTCCTTTTTAGCCTCCTCAACTATATTAATACTACATTACTATATTGGGAGAGGAGGAGAACATGATACTACAATACTTGAAATTTAGTATGTGAATTAAATGTCACAGTGCTTGGTGCATTTAATTTTTAAAGATAAACATTAACTTTTGGATAATTAATTTGTTGGATTTTCTGTTCTTGTAAAATTGACAGTCTGGTTAAATTACTGATCCACCTCCCAGAGGAGGCATTATGCTGCTAGATAGCAGAACTCTAGTGTTCAAGTGTGCAGTGCTTGTTACCCTTTACTTGTCTATCTACTATCACCCAATTAGACTATATGCTCCTTGGGGAGGGGGTCTCTCTCATATTGTTTCTATGATTATGATTAATGTAACCCATATTTTTATTGCAACTCCTGTTGTATTTATTGTATATTCTTTGTCTATAAGGCCCTGCATTTATTGTGGGTCATTCTATACATATATATATATATATATATATACAAATGTAGTACAAACCCATGACTACAAGTACTAATGCTTCAGAATAATGCAGATTCATTTGTGGTAATGATGAAGCAACCTCTGACCAAAGGTCTCCATATAGGTCACCAACTCAAAATGAAGAGCGTGTACTCCTCAAAACTTTGAAATAGAGGAAATAACAAAGCCATTAACTCTTTGAGTACCAGAGATTAATTCAACTCATTGCGATGCAATGCTTTGGATACCTCTCTGGAACTCAGAAGAATAAATTAGTTAAAAATCCAACTTCAGACTATATTCATCAACATTTAAATTCTGGCACAGGAGCCTTTATCAAGTTTCTAATTTAGGCCCAAATTCTATTGCAAATGATGAATGTTATCACTGGTTTATCTATCAGATTCTCAATGAAGTCTATGAAGAAATTTGTGGATTAAACATAGCTTTGACAGATTTACCAGATGCGATGCCATCCAGGCCTCAGTGGGTTATTGTTTATATACTGAAATAGAATGAAGCAAAAAGGATCACACCAAAATAAAACAAAAGTTACACATGTCAAAATGAGCTAATGTCATTGTTTGACATTGTTAGCATTATATTGTGAAGTAAACAAAGCGATAACAAAAATAGATGCAGCGCAGATGCACAGAAATATGTCATAAAAATAATGAAGACAAAAACATAAGTAAATAATTATTATAGAAACAGGGCGGTTGTATGTCAGGTTATTTCCGATGTTTGCTATGTTTTCAATCATCTTAAATAACTATTGTGTGTGCTATGAACACAGCATGAGAAAAACTACGATACCTTAGGTTATTTTAGAAGTTTTGGTTAAGTGTATATATATATATATATCGTTAGTTATAATCAGCAAAAAGATAACAGCAAAGGTGTCTAAACCTAATCTCATGGGAGGCAGACAGGTCGATCATGAGTGATTAAGTCTAAATGAATTCGCCAGTGATTACCAAATTAGTGGCCTATTTGTGGCTGTTTAGGAAATATGTGAACACACCTATTCTAGATGAAAGTTTACCATCCTTAATCTTATATAAAGTAAAAACAAAGAACATTACTTATCAAAACAAAGGTAGGCATTGTACCCAATCTAAAATGAAGCAATAAAAATGTATTTGTGCCCCCATACTAGGTGGATGACATATGTAAGAAATGTTATGGTTTTAGTAGACATGAACAGAGGAAAAAAAGCAGTAGCTATATACACTTTCTTAAGCACATAAATCAGGAGCAGATTTTACATTTACCCTGTTTGTTAATATCCATAAACATGAAAGAGAGACAGACTAGGTAAAAAAAAGCTATTTAAATGTAAAATCTACTGGATGCGGGAATTGATTGCATTAGGTAGACATGACTTTAATAGGAACTTTAAATGATATGGGGCTAGTGTTTTCCCTACAAACTTTAAGTATTATATACCTCTATCCACCCTGGAAAAACGGGAGGAATACATGAGCTAAACAGGTAAAGTTTGAGGGCAGAATGCAGATTTTAATAAGTTAATAAATGTTTTGTTGTAACATTTTAAATGTCTTATCACAGCAGTGTATTCATCCCTTCCTGCTCTACTACAAATGCATTTTATACAAGGATACTTAAACTGGAGGAAATGAACAGTACGGTGATGAATTACAACCAATGCTACCACATACGGGCATCAGAGCCATATAAAATCAAATAGGTCATAAAAGTTCAAAGACTGGATTCTAATAACAGCAGACAAATGTATCTTTTGTTTTATGTCCAAATTCCCACTTCAGTTGAAACCTGTGAGATTAATTTAACTGATTCATGTATCACCTGATAGAGAATTAATTTCCTACAGAGAGATATATGGGTTAACAACGAGTAATCATTGATGTGCATCAATGGATGTATACTCCAGCTTTTTACATTTATTGTGTGTGTGTGTGTGTGTGTGTGTGTGTGTGTGTGTGTGTGTGTGTTTGCATACTAAAACCTTGACTGGAATGACATAGGGTTATGACTGGCTCTTCCATGTGCTCCTAATATAATAATATCATATATTACCAGCTACATCTGCACAGAGAATGCATCAATTCTGACCTTGTTTTCACATTTAGATACATTGAATTAGTGTTATGTTTTGTATTATTTTCTGCAGATAAAGCAACAAGTGATATTTTTCCAGTATATATACAGGCAGGCAGACAAATAGGATATATTAAATTGTCCCTCTGCCCACATTTTGCACCCCTTCCCCCAAAATGGGCTAGAGACTAATGAAATCAAGACATCCCTTTTCTTAAACATCATCAAAAGTAGGTTTCGAGCTCAAGCCTGGTAACTCTGTTGTGTCACTTTATAAATATATATATATATATATATATATATATATATATATATATAATAATTTGCATGTTCACAAACTGTGACTAACAAGAACATATAGGAAATGTGACATAAATCTTGAGGAGTAGAATACTAGCTAAGAGCTCTTAAGAGCTGTTCCATATTCATACTGAACTGTCTGTAATACCTTTTTTGGTATTCCCTACCTACTGGTAAATCTGTGTAGTTTTTGGGAAATTGTTGTGATTCATATAATAGAAAGTGAAATTATATTTTATTTACCTTCACCTTCTCAGATGTCATTAACCCACATACAAATGATAAAGGTTTCACCTACAAAGAGGTGTGTAATGCATTGTGCATTCCTTTGGCACCCAGTGGCTTAAATGTAAAAGATTTTCTATTGTAATCATTAGTTTGTAGTATTTAAAAATATCAAGCAATATTAAGAGAAATATAACATATTTTCAAAGTCATATTTTCCATTCACTATCTGCAAAAAAATCTAATTGGTATATTGCTCCATGATTGTACTGCATTGCATTTTTAATAAATAATTATTGATTTGGGAAATGCATTTATTATATAGACAGTACATTATTCTGTCTGTCGATATTTATTTCCTGTTGGACTTTCTACTGTAAACTCCTGGTACAAAACCATAAATATTCTGAACTGAAAAGGTGAATTCCTTGTCTGGAAAGGTTAGCAATCTTATTGATGCATTACAATAAATATTTTTAGACTTCTCCCATATCATGTAGGAAAAATCACATTATTAGGACTAATAAATTACAGTGAATATGATATATAAGACATACTGAATATACTATGAAAGAGATATTCATCCATACTTAAAAAGGGGTCAGTACTGGTACAAATTTAAAATGGTGCATATGGGTATTTTGTCAGGTAAAGTTCTGCATCCAAAACCCGTCGAAGCACCCATATACACTATTTTACACTGTGCCAGCACTTCATCCCTGTATATTGTTTGCCTTTTTTCCCACTGAAATAGCCTGGATTCCACTGCTCATAGTAGCAAGACAAAATATCAACAGAGACAGACTGGGGAATCCTTTTTGGATTTCAGATCAAGTACTGTATATCAATTCAAAAATAAAAACTGGAAGAAATACATTTTACCTTTGCAGATATTAATCTATACTTAACAACGTTAGCCCTTTGAGAACCAGCAGGATATGCAATATATTGCAAAGTAATATGCTGCACGTCCCTCGCTGGTTCTCAAAGTCTAAGTGAAATACACTACAGGTCTTTGAGAGAAAGAGAGAGAGAGGGGTCTTAAAAGACAGGATACATACATTTAAAATAGTCTAAGGGTAATACAACTGAGGCTTGTACTTTAAATCTATTTAATACATTACCATCTGGGTCGAGATGCACTAAAGGACGATAGGGGATCAGGACAGCGATGTTTTGTTGGACCTGCGTCAGTTACTCAATGCCAAAAAGACTAACATGTCTTTGCCATCATATATCCATCAATCCACCCCCAAGTTACCGTCATCGCCATGGATCCTCTTTCAACAGGTGTATGATTTTGCACTTAACACAGCAAAAATGATTCATTTCCACATGGAAATGCAGGTTAACAACCCATTGTCCTATTCATGTGGCATGTTTACATGTTAATGTGGCACTTCACCACATGCCCTAAGCTTCTACAGCAGCCTTTGCTGTTGGAGTTCACAGTCCATCCTGAGGTTGATAAAGTTGGGATCTCGCTGTTGCTTTTTTACACAGCCAGCTACAGTCATGGTCACAACCACATTTAACCCTTTGATTGCCAGTGGAGTAAGCAACACATTGCACTGCAATGTCTTTGTTACCTAACATAGGGCTCGATCCAAATGTTGGCATCAACAGAAAAAACTGGTGAGGGTGGATTTGTAAGTCAAGTATGCAATGCAAATGTTCCTACAAGTAAGAAATAATGACAGTTTTGAAAACAATACGCTCGTTGCCAAAATATCATAATCTCGCCCACTGAGGACAATGTAAAAGCTAACCCCAGAGCCATTCAGATGTTGGAGTTAGGGATAACCTGAGTTAAATTTACCTCCAGAAATCTAACACTTACTTTTTTAGGCGCATAGCACACAACTCAAAATAGAAAACCACCGCAGAGGAAAACAAAACAGAGAAGCAGGTCATTCAAGGACATAACCCAAGCATACAGAGGTCATATTAACCCCTGCAATGCCTAGAAAATAAATCAACAAGGCCTAGACCAGTGGTTCACAATCCCTCCATCCAAGACACCCCTAACAAGCAATCTTGATGTTCCAGGGCATCCTTTGAAGGCACAAGGAAATTCCCAACAAGAAAATAACATATACTTAACATCAGGTCTCACTGTGTCAATGACAATGAGGAGAACATAGTGCATTATATGTCTCATACAAAAATCTCCCCAAAAATGTGTGAAATTAATATTACAAATCATTAATGCAGAATATAGCAACGTGGGAAAAGTGACGCACCCGGAGCTGGTGCACATGGGACACCAACATGCCATGACACTTGAGTTGTGAACCACTGTCCCGCACCATACAAACAAGTCACAGACCAACAAGAATCCAGCAACCGCACAGGGACAGGGGGGACACAAAGCAGCACAACATAATCCATCACAAAGGGGTTAACACACACCACAACATGCACACCTGGCACTCAGAAATTAGAATGTGCCCATTACATAACATTGATGGACTACTGGAGGTTCCTTTCATCACCGGTGTCAATCCACCCTGGGATTCCCTGCACTGCTGTTGTGGACAGGGTCCGCCACACTGCCTCCTCCTACTCCGTGTAGTGCATGCGCAGGGGCAGCCACCCCCTATGCCGGCAGCATGCATAGCTTCCTGGCCCATCTTCTTCTTGACCCTGCCCTTGCAGTTGGCCCACCTCTTCTTCACCGCATCCAGTGACCGGTTGCAGCTGGACACTGCACTGACTGCAGCCAGGACCTCCCTCCATGTGGCTTTTCGCTTGGCCCCCGTGTCGACAACCTTCCCCCTGGGGAACAGTATCCGATCTCTGGATATGACTGCCTCCACCAGGGCGAGGTTTTCCTCCTCGATGAACTTGGGTTCTCTTGCCCTGTCCTCCTCCTTACCCCTAGAGGTTCTATGAGAGCCCTGACTGTGGCTCTCCAGCCCTGCCTGCGTTGGCCCTGGCTATGTTGGGTGCTCCCCGTGATGTACCCCTCATCCCACTGCCATCTCAGGCCCGGCACTCTGTGTGCCTCTTCTGATGGTACTCCCCCTCCTCTCCCAGGGCTCTCCCTGCTCTACCTGACTGGGGATGCCCACCAGCTCCTCTTCCTCCTCTCCTCCTACTCTCCCCACCCCTCTCCCCTGTCTTCCTCTCCTCTCCATTCCGCTTACCCACTCACACCCAGGCACTCACTCAGGCCCTCACACACTCACTGAATCTCTGTCACTCACTTGCACTCACAAACTCACACTGTTAAAAAAAAAAAAAAGTGTTTTATTACAAAAAAAATATGGGCTATGTGTGTGTGTTTGTGTTTGGATGCATGTTATGGGTATGTGCAAAAGTTTGTTATGTGTCTCAAGGTGTATCAGTCCTCTCCAACTCCTCTAACTATGTGTATATGCGCCTCTCTACTACCTGTCTCTTTATCTAGCCTCCGCTCGTGGGTCCTGTGCTCTAGCTCGAATGAAAGGGATACACAGACAAAGGTGTGTCGGTTATTTTGGGTCTCTATATAGTTTATTTGACTGAACTTGATACTTTGAGGTGCTGTGATTGGCTGGGGCACTAGGTAACGTCAGACGTTCGTTTTTTTTTTTATTGCAACGTTTCTCGCGTTATTTATTGTGTGTTTTGCGATGGCGTTCAGGTCTCATTTTTGTCGACACATTAACCTTTCCAGGTAAGGAAGATTTGAATCTCTTGTTACCCAGTCTTGGTTAACTCGCGAAGGCCTTTTTTTTCTTCTCGTGGTTTTAACTCCAACATTTGCATTCAGCCCATAGTAACATAGTTGATGAGGCTGAAAAAAGAGATGAGTCATTCAAGTCCAGCCCATGCCAAAACACCCCTGTTGATCCAGAGGAAGGCAAAACAAATATTTGAAGCCATTTCTAATTTAGCCCCAAGTGGGTAAAAAAATACCAAATCGCAGTCAGATATTTCTCTGGATCAACAACCTATCTGCTTTGAAGCCATCTGTCATAATTTTCAAATATGTGCTAGAGAGGCATCCATTACATTTTTGAAAACAGTTGCATTATCTGCAAGTATAACATCCCGAGGCAAAGAATTCAATAGCTTTACCACCCATAGTGTAAAGAATCCCTGTTTGTTTTAGTCGAAAGTGCCTTTCCTCTAGTCTTAATGGATGACCTCTTATTCTTAGCTCAGCTCGTTGCATGAATAATTCATTGCATAGTTCTTTGTATTGAACCTGAATGTATTTGTAAATGGTAATCATATGCCCCCTTAGACATCTCTTCTCTAATGTAAGCAATTCCAGTTTGGCTAGTCTCTCTTTGTAACTCAGATCCTCCAATCTCTTTATCAATTTTGTTGCACGTCTCTGCACCCTTTCCAGTTCAGTAATGTCTTTTTTAAGAATAGTGCCCAAAATTGTACTCCATATTCTAGATGAGGCCTACCCATCGAATTATACAGAGGTAGGATAATATTAGCATCCCTTGCATCTACATGTCTTTTTATGCAGGTTAGTACCCTATTATACAGCCCAAATGCATAACCTTACATTTATCTATATTAAATGTCATCTGCCACTTTTCTGCCCATTCACTCAGTTTATCTAAATCCTACTGCAGAGGAAAACATCCAGCTCTGTATGTATTTCCTTACATAGCTTAGTGTCATCAGCAAAGATTGAGATGCTACTTTCAATTCCCACGTCTAGATCATTAATAAACAAATTAAAAAACATTGGGTCCAGGGCTGAACCCTGTGGCACCCTTCTTATTACTTTAGACCAATTTGAATGGGTTCCATTTACAATAACTCTCTGCTATCTATCATTTAACCTGTTCTCAATCTAGGTACAGATAACATGCCCAAACTGAAGCCTTTTAATGTATGCAGTAACCTGTTGTGAGGCACTGTATCAAAGGCTTTTGCAAAATCCAAGTATATTACATCAACAGCAATTCCATTGTCCAAATTACTACTTACTCTTTCATAAAATACAAGTAAACTAGTCTGACATGATCTATTCTTCATAAAACCACACTGACTTCTACTAATAATTGTGTTTGTCTTCACATAGTTCTGAATACTGTCAGTAACCCTTCTAGTATATTACCTAATATGGAAGCCAAGCTCACAGGTCTATAATTTCCTGGCTTGAATCTTGCCCCCTTTTTAAACATTCAGCTTTCCTCCAATCACAGGGCACTATGCGTGATGAAAGTGAATCAATAAATATTAAGTATAATGGTCTTGGTATTACTGAAATACGTTCCTTAAGTACCATTGGGTGTATACCATCAGGTCCAGGTGCTTTATTCACCATAACTTTTTCCAGTTTCTTTTGGACCTTGTCCTCAGTAAGCCATGTTCATAATGAAGGAAATTAAGTAGTTTTGTTCTGTTTGCCCATAGCCTTTCATTGTTGCTTCCTTTGTATATACTGAAGTAAAGAATGTATTTAGGGTGTCAGCCATAGTCTTATCCTCACTAATCAATTCACCTGTCTCAGCCCTAATATCAACCTTAACTATTCTCTCGGGCATGCAAAGGGTTAATATAGTAATAGTACAGAAAGAAGGATATAGAACCAAAGGTCCTCCAAGTGCAGTCAAATGCCCACTAAGAAGGTGTGTGGAGATACAAAGACTTTGTTGTGATTAATCAAAAGGCAATTGATCCCTTTTCTTTGTTTGTCCTTGCCAAAAAGGAATTGTAGCCCTTTGTATAGCAAAGAGAAGAAATATGGAAATACTGTTCTTGGCTTGTGAAGGGAATGCAATTAATTCTGTAGACAAGCTCACTTGTGAGTGCTTAGGACATGCTGGACTTGTCTATGAATGCTCTTCTTGTAAAAGGGTCAAGATAAGGGCTGTCAAAAATGCAATTGAAGATGACTCTGTGGTGGCAAGTGCAGGTGCATTAAAAGTGGCTGTAGCTGATGCCCTTGTGAAACATAATATCACCAGAAACACTACTCAAGGCCAGTGGTTCTAAGCACTGCTGGCCTTGTGCAGTGTGTCTGGAGATGTGAGCTCACACCTGCTCACATCTGCACATGGAGCAGATGCAGGTTCATTAGGATTCATTTAATTTGAATTCTCATATTTCAATGGCTAAAGTGTATTCGGCTCACCTTCTTTTTTTCCATTTATATTCTATACTGTAACTTAGGGTGGAATTAGAACATAGCACCAGTGGGGATTTGACTTCACATGGAGGACCTATGGATCTATATTCTTCTTTTTGTTATATTACTATATTAAACCTGTGAGTGCCTGGATGGTATCCAATGCATTGCAATTCAAAGTGTTACTTTACCCACTGGCACTGTAAGGGTTGAGTAGGGGCTGCTGTTCTTGGTGCTATAGTCTCTCTGTATGCTTTCTGCTTCCTCCCTTCCCTCCTCAACACATCAACACCTTTACACCAGGATGATATTCTGAGAAACATCTCTCTCCTCCCCTTGCATCCATAATTCTTTGTGCCTATGGCAATGTGCTCGCCACATATCTACAGACACACAGCACCATAACATTAGTACATCACCCCCTGGTATCCATTTGACATTTGTTTCTTCTGTTGCCCTCTATCGGAGAGCTGAGCCATAGGCTACATCTCTTCATATAATGTGATAGTAATAGCTCCACTTTATTGTGATATTTTTTATACTTTGAGCTGTAATAACTTCTTATTCAATCATAGGCCATAAACTGAACTTTACCTTGTTTCACTCAGCAACTCAGAAGGACAATGTATTTTTCCATAATTAAGCAGGGCTGCTTCTTCAACCCCTTAATGACCAGTTAAGGACCACTGATAATTTTTTTTTTTTTTTTTGCTTATTGGATTCTTGATTCCCCGAGCAGTGAGAAGCCATATGGGGACCCCTGAATGTCATGAAGTGCCAGGACCGTCACTGGTCCTCAATTGCAGAACCACAGTGGTCCTGGCACGTCACAGATCCTTAAAGGGTTAATGGTGTGAACATGCAAAAATTTTGATTTTAATCAGTCTATATTACAGTGGTTCAAAACCTGTCCTTAAGTCCCTCCCCCAACTACGAATGGTTTTAAGAAAGCGATCCACTTGTGATCTTGCTAAATTGCCAGGATAGCATGAAAACCTGCACTGCTGGGAGACAAGTGACCATATTTGAGAATAACTGATAAAGCAAAACTTATCTAGTATTCAGGAAATACTTACACTTTTTTGTTTTAATTTAATGAACACTGCATCTAGGAATGTGATTGCATCATTATTATTTTAATACCTTTGCTAGAGCAGTCTCCGATGCATTGAGAAGCAATGCAATGGAGACCTCTTAAATTTCCAAGAGAGTTAATAAACTGCACTCAAACTGTATGCCAACTGCCAGAGATTTTCCATTATGATCCTTGAATCACTTTTACTTCAAACAGTATACACAGGATTTAACAGCTTTAAATCAAAGCAAACAGATGAACCCTGCTGATTTATGGTCCTCTCCTAACATCTCAATAACTACTCCTGTTTTCTTGTTGAAGAAAAATGTCATAGAGCTGAGATGTAAACTGCTGTGAACATTTCACATTAATAAGATATTGACTCAACATATTGTATCAATGTTTAATCATTTTGGAACTAACTAGAAATCAACACCTTGCTTTGTGGTACCTCATATAGTTACCACATATGTGTCATTTGTAACTTCTCTTCTCAAATTGTATGCCTTTATAAATTGCAAACAGATGAAAACAAGAATTACTGCTATATGCATGTTTCTTTTTTAGAACAAAATGAATTTGCAGCTACTACTGGGTATTGTATCCACTCCTAAAATGATGAAAACCAGATGGCAGCAGATGTCTCTAATGGCTTGTCAAATGAATGACATATCGACTTGGGGCAATGCACATAGTGATGGAGCAGAGCTCCATAAAAACCAAGGTTCTTACATCAATACATTTTGACAAATGTATGCTTGGGAATAAAAATGTTTTACATAATATTTTATGTGCAGATGGAATTATTTGGTTACTAGTTGAAGAGCCCGTTACACAGGCCACAGGCCAGCCACGTCCAGCTCTGTATCAGCCGCAGCGCGGGCAGTCTCTACTGCGCAGGACTGTAGCACGTGCAACAGTCTCTACTGCGCATGACTTTGTCGTTACACACGTTTTAGCGAATTACTATATAGGATGATCATTCAGTTGTAATATCTGAACAAAGAAAATGGAGCCTTATATGGCTGCATATTTTATTTGAATTGTTTCTTTAAAGAGATTGTAGTGCTTAATAATATGGAAAAATTTATATTTCAGGCTTTAAAACAAGGGTCTTTCCTCTGCTGAGCAATTTTTTTATTCAAAAGTTACTTCAGTTAAAACTTGCATATTTTGGTACAGTTGATCTTTGTCCTAAAATTTTATAGTGGCGCTGTACTACAGCAGCATATTGGGATTTGTGTCCAACTGACAAGAGTTGTCCATTAAGTACTGCACCCAAAATGCAAATCTGAGATGCAAAAAAAAAAAAAAAAACCAAAAGGGCACACATGGCACAAAATAATGTAGTATCCAAAGATAAAGGCATGAAACAATGAAACCCAATGACTATAAAATGTCTAATTATATTTCCCCCCTTGCTGTTACATAAGCTGATATTTGCCATCATAAAGGACTTGTGTGGTATAGTCTGCTTCCACACAAATTCTTTACTCCTTAATCTGTCTGTTGCTTCACCCAACCCCAAGAATTCCTAAGGTTCAGAGCCTGTAAACATGGATGTATTATACAACCACAAACACAAATGTTCCTGGGAATTGTTCAGCCTAGGGAAAGTCATGTGTTGTGTCAGACTCTGGCTCTGTAGCACATATTTTCAGTTGCAACAATGTTATCTCCTCCTCTTTTCCCTGCAGTCTGTAACAGTGCAGGAAACTACAAATGTTTTATGCACCTTGTCTGAATGCACAGTAACAAGGTGAAAGGAGGGATCCCACCTTGGCACATCTTTATTAATTAAGCATATGCAGCATGAGAAAGCTGATGTGTATGCATCTAAATCTGCTTAGTTAGCCAATAAAGGTATTAACTTGACTATATTTGCCTACTGTATTTCTGCAGCTAACACGGTACCAACTCTCATCTGTTAAAAAAAAAGTTCCACTCTCATGCTGCATCTGCTGGTACTGACCCTGCTGGTACTTCTACTACCCCTGTTTAAACAGATCATCACAAAAAAGCTCTATTAACAAGACCAAACTCAAGAACAAACTGGATACACAGAACACAGTGGCTCCCCTCCAAAGTGTTCCCACTCAGTCCAAAATCCCTCCACCAATGATTTTACTCCATCCAGACAGTAAATCTGTGTAGGCACTGATATGGATATATGTGTCAACACATTTAACCCTATTTGGTGCAATGACTACACACAATAATATTGTGGAGAAAACCTTAGAATATGAGTGCCTGTTAGCAGAGAAGGAGAATTATTTTTATAAAAAAATTATCTTTCTTTTTCTTTTGTTGGAAATAGAGGCTTTAAAGAACTGATGTCATGTGTTCTGCAGGAAATTTCTCTGGCTTTTGGTCCATCCCTACAAATGAGACCACAGAGGGTATAGTACTTCTGCAAGTAGTATCAGTAGCAGCGACTGATACACAAGGTGGGAGATGCACTAAGGTTTGATGCTGTGGTCATGTGTGTCTGGCGATGTGTGGGGAGCACATCTCCATATGCACTAAAAATTAGGTATGCAAAGGAAAGGGTAGGAAAAATTCCCCATTATCATACAGGGTCATTAAACTGTTGATGATGTGTAAGGGGTGTCCTCCTTTAGATATCACCATCAGCAGATAACCCTGAAGTCTGAGAACATTGTCTCTGCCTCTCTGCTTGCACAGTTGGAAGCTGAGAGGGTCCACTCAGGACCATAAACAACATCACTCCCGTAACCCTTTGAGTGCCATAGGGATGTACATTGTGACAAAAGGGTCAGAGGAGGGGCAAACCGGTATAGGAGGGGTAGCAGATCAGTGAAATGGTGGAGGAACTGGTGGAATAGTGCTGGATAGTTCATTTGTCCTCTTTCTCATTTTCTTTACCAGGAAGCTGCAAAACATGTGATGTGCTTTGTAGCCTGAGACTCGTCACTGTAGATAATGCATGTTTCATATGTGAAGGAGGGGGAGAAGTAATTTTCATTATTTTCTTACATATTTTTAACCTCTGGCTGCTAGAAGTGTCTCTAATGCATTGCAAAGCAATATGTTAGAGACATCTCTACCACCAAAAGGGTTAAATTCCATTTTTTAGAATAATGTGTATGCATTACAAATATAAATAAAAGAAAAAAATTGACATAGAGCTGTTTGGATGATTATGTACTAATTGGTATACTGTACTCTTCTAAACCTTTGAGTGTCACGGGAGTGTCCAATGCACATCCCTATGGCACTGAAAGGGTTAAGGGAGTGATGCTGTTTGTGGCACTGAGAGAATCCTCTCCTCTCCCCCACTGAGCATTTGTGGATGCAGAGAGGATGTTCTCAGACTTCAGGTTTGTCTACTGTTGACAATGTGCAAGGAAGGACATCCCACACACATCACCAGCAGTATGACAGCCCTCCATGCTTATGATTAACTGTGGGCTGTTACTGCATAAGACGCTACAGGGACATCCCAACATTGCCAACCCCAGAAAGGCGATGTTGGGACTGTGAACACCGACAGCAGAGGCTGCTGCATTTCCAGATGGAAATGGATCATTATCAAATGAGCCATTGTCTATGTGTTAATCTCAAAATAAGAAACCTGTCGAAGGCATGGCAGATTGATGACGGATTGAAGGGGATATGACAGTAAAGTGCATGCTGACAATGTGCCTTCAACACAGATCCAAAACAACATCACCATCTTGCGCCCTCTCCCTAGTTGTTTAGACTAGTTGCCGTTCTCCTGTGAATGATAAAAGTGCAACAACAGAAGTTCCCATCCAGCTTCCGTAAACGTCTTCCATGTGTTATCTCCAGTTGGCTCCTGCCTACATACTCTACCATCCTTTCCCCTTGCCTTTTAGAAATGAATGCATTTGAGTCTTAAATGTTGCCTATATTATATGATGATACGACTTCAATTCTGTTTCCAGAATTACAACTAAACTATTCAACTTCATAATTAAGTTTCATTTTATGTTCAGAGTCATATTATAAAGACATGTTTTTTTCCACAGATCTGTTATTTTTACTTATCTCTACTTTCTTTAGTGCCTAGGTAGGCATTGCCCACCTGGACATAACAGCTGGGACAAGATTGTTCTGTGTGGCGGAGCTTTTCAAGAGCCTTAGCCAACTTTAACAGAATTATTCTGCATTCCACGAGGAACTGCAGAAACAAAGATAATATATATATATATATATATATATATATATATATATAAAGAGAGAGAGAGATTATTGTATTATTGTAAGATTCATTATCATTTTTGCTTAATATACACTGATATGGTACTGTATCACTAAGTATATTTGTGTTTACTAGATGGATTGTGGTAATAAATAGAAACCTTTTTTGCTAGTCTTAGCTTTGTCTTTTACTTTTCCAGTTCTGTGCATCTGTTATTTTCTTTATTTAATATTATATTTAGTACTTTGATTTATATTCTTGTTTCCTTGACTTTGTGACAACATTCTTAGTATTATGTGTGCTTGATATCTTATCCACCTTTTTCTCTGCTTTTGGGCAATCTCTCTTCAGCAAGATGAGGCACATATAAGCCATTGAAGTCTACAAAGGCATTTAGATTTTATCATTTCATGTTCTGAATGATTATTATATCCCTCTATGTAGGAACTTATGTTCCTCTGATATATTATCTTAGGTGACTGTCCTTAATATAAATTTACTACTGAGTAAATCAGGGGCATTCTCACCATTAAACAAAACAACAGAAAGTCATACCAATGCTTCATGTGAAACAGTAACATCAATATTAAATCCTCATAAAAGCATCAACTTTATTAGAAACTATCTTAAAAACATACCTTGTGCTTTACTATACCTTATTTGGTCCTTGGTGGTGTCTTATGTTCAGGACAGCCTTATACCTATCCCTTAGTAACATAGTAAATTAGGTTGAAAAAAGACACAAGTCCATTAAGTACAACCTTTGCCTCATAACCCAAAGACATGAGAATGATACAGCTTTCCTGCTGCCAAATAATTTAATATATCAGAACTTCCTGTTTTGCCTACTAATACACAGTATAACCTTATTTGTTCCCTTTTGAAAGAAATGTATCTAATCTTCTCTTAAATATATCCATTGTATCTGTCATAGTCACATCCTTGGGCACCTCACTGTAAAAAAACCCTCTGCTAAAGTCTAAACCTCCTTAACCCTAATCTCAAGGAGTGGCCCATGTTAATTGATCAGGCCTTGGAATGAATAGCTCACCAGAGAAATCCTTGTATTCACTTATCATATGCATGTACATTGTGATAAGATCTCCTCTTAGTTGTATTTTCTCCAGAGTAAAAAACATGTTTGTCTAGCCATTCCTCATAAGTCCTCCATTCCCTTAATTAATTTTGTTGCTGTTCACTGTACTCTCTCTAGTTCTACATTATATCCTTTTTTAGAACTGGTGCTCTAAACTGCACTACATTCAATGTAATGTCTTACCAATGAGTTGTACAATGGCAAAATTATGTTATTCACTCTTGTTTCAATACCCCTTTTTTTGCAAAACAGGAATTGTTTGCTTTTGCTACTGCTATTTGACACTGGTCTCTGTTTCCATGTTTTAATTTACAAGGATCCCCATGTCTTTCTCTGTCAAAGAGTCTCCTAAAATGATTCCATTTAGTACTTGAGTAGCAATGGGATTTTTTCATTCCAAATGCATGACTTTAAACTTCATATTCTGTTTGTTTGCCCAATCTCCTTGTAAGAAAGTCAAATTTAACAAACATGACTGGTGACAGGGATATATATATATATAGATATATATATATATATATATATATATATATATATAATCTTTAAATACAGGTGTGAGTATACATGTATACATCTGGATATAGATATCTATATTATGGGCCTCAAGAATATACAGTTGTAATTATGTTTAATTGAGAATCGAGGATAATTTCAACAATACCAAACTCCAGGGGAACACACCATGACGTCAATAAAAGGGGCTTCAAACGTTTTGACAGGATGCACTTCCTGTCACGGTTTATTACGACTCTCAGATGTAAGGTTAGGTAAAAACACAACTTTATTGAAAAGTTTAAAGAAAATCCCATAGGATTTCATACACGTACATACAATACATAAAATGGCAAATAGAAATGGTAATATAGAATCAGGCTCTACCAGCCCTGCCAATATACCGGGCAGGGCAGCCTGGGCAAGCAATAGAGAGGTGGCTCTACCGGCCCTGCCAATATACCAGGCAAGGCAGCCAAACAATAATCAGGTGTGTACAGTCTCTTCCAGCCCTGCCAATATACCGGGCAAGGCAGCCTAATGATAGTCAGGAGAGTACAGGCTCTACCGGCCCTGCCAATATACAGGTCAAGGCAGCCTAATGATAGTCAGGACTATACAGGCTCTACCGGCCCTGCCAATATACCGGGCAAGGCAGCCTAACGGATTACCAGCTGAAACAGACTCTACCGGCCCTGCCAATATACCGGGTAAGGCAGCCTGAAGGAACACTGAGAGGCTAGGTTCTACTGGCCCTGCCAATACCGGGTAAGGCAACCTTAAGATGGTATGTATAAAAGGTTCTACCGGCCTTACCAATATACCGGGCAGGACAACCCAAGGAGGAGGTGTCAACCGGAGTGGCCACAATAACTGTCAGATGAAAAGGACAGTCAAGATGTAAAGTAAGTGAGTAGTCCAAATACACCAGTAATTATGAAACCCAATACCTGGGGATAGATGGAGGAAAGGCTGTCTAGGACTGGACAGCACACTGAGGACCAACAGTATAACTGAGTAGTAAGCCACGAGGGCCAGGAGTGAACCAGCGTCTGCACTCTGGGAACCAACAGATCTCAATGTGTAATACTGTGAGGCAATGGAGCGAACCAGCGCCCGCGCACTGGGAACCAACAAACAGTATGATGTAGCTGCAAGGTTTAAGAGCGAACCAGCGTCCGCACGCTGGGAGCCAACGGATCTCAATGTGTAATGCTGTGATTTCAAGGAGCAAACCAGCGCCCGCGCACTGGGAACCAACAACTTGTCTAATAGCTGCAAGGCTTGAAAGCGAACCAGCATACGCACGCTGGGAGCCAACAGAGGTCAATGTGTAATGCCATGAGGCAATGGAGCAAACCAGCGCCCGCGTACTGGGAACCAACACCCTTGTATAATAGCCGCTAGGCTTGGGAGCGAACCAGCGTCTGCATGCTGGAAGCCAACAGAGGTCAATGTGTAATGCCGTGAGGCAATGGAGCGAACCAGCGCCCGCGTGCTGGGAACCAACACCCTTGTATAATAGCCGTTAGGCTTGGGAGCGAACCAGCTTCCGCACGTTGGGAGCCAACGGAGGTCAATGTGTAATGCCGTGAGGCAATGGAGCGAACCAGCGCCCGAGCGCTGGGAACCAACGACCTGGAATAACAGCCACTAGGCTTGGGAGCGAACCAGCATCCACACGCTGGGAGCCAACAGAGGTCAAGGTGTAATGCCGTGAGGCAATGGAGCGAACCAGCTCCCGCGTACTGGGAACCAACTGACAGGAATGTCGCCACCGCTGTAGGAACCAGGCTCAGGAAGTGACATGAACCAGCCGGGACGTCAACCGGATTAAGAACGATAACGGAGACCAGTAGCAGGAAACAGCAACTCAACCGGAACAGGACTGTAACCGACACAGCAGACAGCAGCACTGGAACAGCATGAACTGAGGAACTCAGGAACACAGCCGAGAGGCCAATGAAGATTCCCTAGCATGGTGGTAATGGAGGCGTCAGAGACACCACGAAAGGGCAACAAAAGGGTGTCCAAGCTACGTTTAAATAGGCAATATGAGGTGGACTAAAGGCAAGCAGCCAATGGGAGCCCCCTATAGGTGATAGACACAGTAAAGCAGCAGTCACGGGCACGGTGATACTTCCTTAGTTAGGCATCTGAGAATGCAAAGAAATGTATTTCTTAATTAAATATGAAAGGAGTGAGGACAGATGTCCAAACTGTCTTTTGTTTGTCAACTAAACAAAGAGTTGAGATAAGAAAACAAATGCTTCACAACTGATAGTCACATTACAACCTCTACGATGCCACTATGAATTTGCAAGTGGGAGAAAATGCCAGCTGAGACGCATCTCAGTCGTTTTGGGTGAGAGAGTAGCATGTGAGGGAGAGCAGCATGTGAGGGAGAGCAGCATGTGATAAAGAATAGCATGTGATGGGGACTACAGACTGTAAGGTGAGCAGTGCAGAATGTGAGCAGTCCTGATTCCTAGGGGGAAGACCTGTCCTTGAGAATCTGGATGTGAGCCCAGCAGAGGAGCAGACCAGAAACAACTTAAGATCAGTGCTGGAGGCTGTGAGGAGATTATGATTATCATAATATTTACTGGTCTCACATATCATTCCATCTTTTCCATTTCTGTGACACATAATATTGTTTTACACCTGTATTAGTATAAAAGCCTATGTACACGGGCCAAAGTCTGTGCATTTGGGCAGTGTCTGCTGTGCATGACTGCATCAGACAAAGCCTGCGTTTGGGCAGTCTCTATTGCACATCTCTGCATTTGGGCATTCGGGCAGTCTCTACTGTGCATGACTGCATCAGTCAAACATACATCTGGCCTTTTATTATTAGTGATGATATACCATCCAAAATGTAACAGAATTTTGATTTTGTACATAATATAATAATGTTTATTATTATCACTTTGTTTTCTTAGTCACATCTACCCAAAAGAATTCATATCTGTATCAGTATTTGCACGGGAACTCTGTTCTAATCTACATTTAATCACTTTCAGTTTGCAGTTGTATACTTGCATCTAAGTAGGACAGATAAGTGGGTCTATTCTTTATGTGTTTTCTATTGTGAGTGGACTTGGACTAAATACAGACCAATGAGTAAATACAGACCAATAAATATCAGCAAACAATTCAAACTATAACTATATAAGTAATAAAATACATACTGTATATCCATATCTAAATGTTTACGAATTTATACCTATTGGTAAAAGTGGTTCTTAAAAAAATTACAAAAGCCACTTATTCCTGGAGGGATGATTTCCTTTTAAGATAAAGAAATAAAACAATGAAATATTGAAAATGTTTCCAGTTCACTTCTGAAGAACAAACTAGAAAAGTAAAACTAAAAGCAATAAGGTCATAACCTATGTCTACCCAAACAATTACAGGCAATCACTTTCCAACTGTGTCATATACAAAAACAGAAAATGAATTAAAGAATAACAAGGACCAGAAAGAGGTCAATATCTTTGTTCAAAAAATTGTTCCATGGCAATAATAATAATAATAATAATAATAATTAAAAGAAAAAGAAGAAAAATCTGGAGATGAGAAATAATTAGAAACTATGACATCCCCTTGCTACAGATTTTCACAATGCTTTTTCAAAGCTGTATGTTGGAAATGTCTCTAGTATCTAAGTAGATAAAGAGCCATGTCTCTCATGATTCAAGGAGGTTTAATCAAGTCAAATTTAGTAATTATAACTGAAGCACTCTGGAGGAATGCTAGATGCAGTGACCTTGTTATGTTTAATGCAGCATTGCAGTGAGACAGGACATTATGGGGCATTGCCTTATTAGGTCTGCTGCTCAATTACATAATTAATGTTTCACAAGGGACTCTGTTAAAGCAAACAAGGTTGTTAAAGGCCCTAAACACATATACTGTATGATGAAATAAAGAATGAGCTATGATGATATTGCTAGATAATAGCAAAAGAAAATAAAGATAACTGAAAATAAAAGCTCTCTCAGGGCAATATGAAAGAAAATTGAGGAAATGGAAGGTTGAAAAAATGATACCTCCCATCATAAAGACAGGAAAGGGATTTTTACAAACATTCACAGGCTAGTGAGGTGTAAATTTAAAGTGCATATTTTTCATGCAATAATTCACCTTTAGTTTTATTTATTTATCAAAGTAGTTTTGTACATATAATTCAATGGCAATTTTGGCTAAATAAACATAAACAAAAATAATATATAATACAGTGAAAAGATAAAGATAATAAAATTGTTAGGAAAACCTCAAAACTGGGCCTAACTTGGTCCACCAAGGGGAAACCAAAGTATATTTCTTTTAATATAGAAACTGGAGCTTGTTCCATTTTTATTTCATCCAGGATTAGGGATAGGCAAAATATTTCGCCCTAAAAGAAAAAGTGTGAAAATCAGTACATTTTGTTATTGGTGGCATTCCCATGTAAAGTTTAGTGACCCACAGTCTTGTACTGTGGTAGCTATAATACAATGAGTAATAAACTCCCAGCCTCATCCTACTGCACTAGGAACCACAGAACCACAGATACTGAGCCCCCCAACCTTGCCCCACAGCACTGGTAGACATAGAACCACATTTATTGACACCCCCCCCATCCTTGTTCTGCCTGGAGCATGATGGGCAATGTGAGGTCCTCCAGCTGCTGCCAGGTCAAATTGACTGAGGCAGTAAACTGCGTATACAAGACAGGAAGTAGGTACAGAGTAACACATATTGGAGTGGTTACATTTTATTTAAAATACTTAACTTCATTTCTCAGTAGAGACTGCCTGAACGCACAGAATGCTGGGAGCATTCTGTGCGTCTGGGCAATCACTACAGCGCATGACTGCATTGCGTGTGCCGCCAATGAGGCAGCGCCTGTATGCAGAGAAGGACAGACCTCTTAGCCATTTGAGTGCCAGAGGGTGAATGCAACGCATTGCAAAGCAATGCGTTGCATACACCTCTGGCACTCAAAAGGTTAACATCACCTGGACCTTGGCCCATGTACACGGGCATTTACACTAGTATATTATAATAAAGAATGTTCCTTTGTTTGCGTTTGAGACCAAACCACTTGGTTATACAGGAAAAGAAGGGCGTGGCTTGACATATTTTAGGTGTCTCAAAGTGCTGTCTAATTTCCATACAAATCACCTCTTTGGCATGGGAGTGAGCATGCTCAAAGTATGTATCAGAACTAAGTAACATAACTTAAAACACTCAAGAGACTTAAAATACAACAGGTGCAATTCCATACGCTAAAGAGGTGGAGAAAAACAACTGAACCATAGTGGAGAATAGAAATTACCCATTATTTAAATGGTACTTTTAACCCCATCACTCTGCTTCACAATGCATTAGAGACCTTTCTGGCATTCACGGGGTTACAAGCCCCACTGAAATCAAAGATAATTTGGGGAGATTTTTACTTGCCTCCTATGGTGCCTTTTGTTTGTTTTGTTCCATAATTGCTCATTTCTACCTTATTGAATTGCACCTAAAATGAGGCCAACTTTCTCCAAATTTATACATATACAATCAATTACATAAAACAACAATAAAAAGGCTCATGTGTGTTAACATTCTTTGTATTTATTGAATCACACAATAAAATCCTCCCCGAGAACTACCGTATATATTTCACTTTTCAAAGAAAAGTACAAGAATGTAATCAGAACAAACGTGTAATCAATGGGGGATTGTACATTAAGCTAATAAATCCCAAGTAATTTGTTAGATAAATTTTCCATTTAAATACAGGAGTTTCCTGTATCAAACAAACAACAAACTAATTCAGAACAAGAATTTAGTGAAAGGTTTACATATTAATTGGAAACTGAGTAATTGCTTCACAGCAGTAAAGAGGCCAGAATGTATGAAAAAATACTTGCATAGATTATTGTTTTATATAATTTGTCAGTGTAGATTTAGGGCTTTATGTTCAAAAGAAAAGTGCAGGATAAACATTGGAGAAACACACAAACTCTGAAAATTCCCATTCATTTTATGTGAGGGTTTTAACCCCTTGAATGTTAGAGAGGTCTCCAACTCATTGCTTCTGAATGCGTTGGAGACCTCTCTAGCATTCAAGGAGCTAAAATCCCCATTTAAATCAATTAGAATTGTTACTTCCCCTCTATAGTGAGCTATTTAGCCTCAAACCTGCAAATTTTGGGTGTATAACCCACATGGCCTGATATTTTAAAGCATCCAATGGGGGTTTATGGTCAACTGACCACAGTTGCTTATAGAGTGCTATAGCAACAATACCGCCATAAAATCTCAGGTCATGGAGGTACAGCACTCACAAAATCTGTTTTAGCTTCAATAACTTTTGACAGAAATGTTTATCAGCAGTGGAGGTACTCACATTTTACTCAGCATGATAAATCCTGCCATATATATTTTTCCAATATTAAGCATCACTATACCTTTAGTATAGGTAAAAGTTGGAAGCCTGTTAGCTATGGAAAAAGGGATAGATAGTGTAAAACTGATACTTTTATTTTATCAGTCATGGATATAATACTGAGGTCACCGATACCCAAATTTAGAGATCCACCCATGTATCCATAAAACATCTCCTGGAGTAAAAACAATCACAGGAAGAGAATATTGTGCCACTAGTTGCAACCTACAATCCCGTTAAGGACACATGACAACTTGCTGATAGTTTAATAGTAATGATGAACCCTCCCTGCCAGCATCTTAGCATATTCTGCAGGATGGAATCTCCTCAGATGTAACTTGATGTACTGCTTTCGATTCTCCTCCACCACAATGGCATGCGTGGTCAGTGCACCACACAGTGTGCAATGAGTAGAGACTAACTGCCACATACTAACATCAGCAGTGTGGCTATCATTTGTCAGGGGAGGTAACGATGAATGATGTGAAGAAGCAGAAGATGTAGTTACCCTAGAAGGTGCTGGCAAGCTAGTTGTTTCACTCGTCATGGAACTTCCAGTCTCTGCCTGGGTTGCTCTATTCTTCTTCCTCTTTGATCTCTGGTTCGCCTCTTGTTGCCTTTCTGGAGAGTCAGGGGGTACAGCAACAGAGGTGCTTGATTTCTGTGGTGGGTGTTTGGCTTTAACATGTTTGACGTAAATGTCATGGTGTCTGTGTTTCATGTGTGATAACAGGGCACTTGTGCCAAGAGATGTTCCCTCCTTTCCTCTTCTCACTGACTTGTCACAAATTGTGCACAGTGCTATTGCTGACATCTGCACTGTGCCTGCCCCAACAGAAAAATAGTCCCACACCCATGACTTCAGGGGGGAGGGGGGAAGTGGAGAAGAATGGCCTCTTTCTTCTTGTCCTCCACATCCCCCTTCACTTTCTGTGGCAGTGGATATTGTTTCTACTGTTGCTGCTATTGCCTCAGATTCAGCATTGCAACTAAGCTCAGGTTTATTGCTGCTGCTGGCAAGTGGAACCTGTCCTAGTCCTGCATCACTTGTTGACACCATTCCCACTGTGTCCACGGTGGTCTGTGACACACTAGCCTGCTCCTCAGCATCCTGCTGCACTTGCATCTCAGCATCAGAAGAAATTAGAGCAGTTGCAAATTCCTCTAATTCCAAAAAGTCACTGCTATTGGTGGTGGTGGTGATGCCCATCCTCATCCCTGTCTCCCATTCCTTCTCAGTTTCTGCTAAAAAGGCCATCAATGTCTCTTCCACCCCAGCTTCTCCAGCATCACCACCACTACCACTAGCCCTTACATGCTGTTGGCTTCCATCAGCAAATGCAATGGCACAGTGTGTGTGTGGTAAATAACATCTGGGAGCACAACTGTATCCAAACACCATGACACCCGAAACCAAGTACTGCCACTGTCACTGTACCCCTTGTCCAGACCCCGGTAAGGACACATGTCAACGTGCTGACAGTTTAATAGTAAGGATGAACCCTCCCTGCCAAAATCCTAGCATATTTAGTGGGATGCAATCTCCTCAGATGCCGCCTGATGACCTGGTATCGATTCTCCTCCACCACACTGGCATGTGTGGTCAGTGCACCACACAGTGTGTAATGGGTGGAGATGACTGCCATATCCTAACATCAAAAGAGTGGCTATTATTTGGTGGGGGAGGTAACGATGAACAAGGTGGATTGGCAGGAGATGTACTTGTTACCCTAGAGGAAGAAGGTGATGTTGATGGTGAGCTAGTTGTTTCACTCATCATGGAACTTCCAGTGTCTTTCTGGGTTTCTTTATTCTTCCTTCTCTTTGATCTCCACCTTTCTGGAGAGTCAGGGGGTACAGTAACAGTGGTGCTAGATTTCTGTAATGGATGTTTGGCTTTAACATGTTTGACATAAATGTCATGGTGTCTGCTGTTCATGTGTGTTATCAGGGAAGTTGTGCCAAGGTGTGTTCCCTTCTTTCCCCTTCTCACTAACTTGTCACAAATTTTGCACTGTACCATTGTTGATGATGACTGCACTGTGCCCGACAGAAGAGAATAATAGTCCCATACCCATTCTGGGGGGAGGGATAGGGAACAGAGGGAGAAGAATGGCCTCTTTCTTCTTGTCCTTCACATTCCCCTTCACTTTCTGTGGCAGCAGATAATGTTGCTGCTTTTGCTGCTACTGTCTCAGATTTAGCACTGCAACTAGGATCAGGAGGAATATTGCTTCTGCTGGCAAGTGGAATCTGTCCTAGTCCCACATTACTTGTTGACCCCATTCCCACTGTGTCCACAGTGGTCTGTGGCACACTAGCCTGCTCCTCAGCGCCCTGCTGCCCTTTCATCTCAGCAGCAGCAGAAGTTACAGCAGTTGCAATATCAAAAGCTGACTGCTAGTGGTGGTGGTGATGCCCATACTCATCCCTGTCTCCCATTCCTTCTCAGTTTCTTATAAAAGGGCCATCAATGTCTCTTCTACCCCAGCTTCTCCAACATCACCATCACCACTAGTCCCTACACAATGCTGCTCTATTCCAGTCATCTCACTGCTGTTTGGAGGAGGTGATGAGCAGTGTGACAGAGGGTCCCCTGCTGTCACACTTGGCATAATTTTCTCCTTCCCCCCTGAGTACTACAAGAAACACTAGCAGCAGGCAAAGTATTGGTGGCAGCAGGTTCAGCCTTGGCAGCAGGTTCAGCACTGGCAGCAGGTTTAGCACTGGCAGAAGGTTCAGCACTGGCAGCAGGTTCAACACTAGTGGCAGCACATCTGACAGCAGGTACAACACTAGTGGCTGCAGGTACAGCAATGGTGACACTGGCAGCAGGGGCAGCACGTCTTGCAGCAGGCACAGGCAGCTGACCTGTCCTGCTCTCATTCGTATTACCCTTTTCTCCCTCCCTTCCCATTCCCTTTTCTCCCTTCCTTCCCATTCTTTTTTCTCCCTCCCTTCCCATTAAATTCCCGAAGATCCCTTCGGGTGATTTAGGAGGACTGGACGGCATTGGTACAGTAGTGGTCTCTTCCTCCTCCTCCTCAGAATTTGTGGACACATAATGATCCTTTCAGCGCCTTCATTGATTATTTTTTACCCTGCTCATAGTGATAGGAGCATCTCCTGCCTCACTTTTTGTACCTACCTTACATCCAAAGCCATTCAATCCTATATAATAATTTGCTAGGATGTTTGTCACAATGCAGTCATGCGCAGTAGAGACTGCCCGTGTTCGGGCAGTCTCTACTGCGCATGATTGCATTGCATGAGTGAGGCGACACAAGACTTCATTGCGTGGAGCAGTGAGGTAGAGCTGGCCTCTTAACCCTTTGAGTGCCAGAGATGTATGCAACACGTTGCAAAGCATTACCCAGACCTTGGCCCACGTACAAGGGCTTTTACACTAGTTAGCCAATAAAAGTATAATTTTTACTCTATTAATCTCTGACAGATTGGGAGATACTTCTATATCCCAACTGGTTATAACGAGCAACATTTAATTTGATTTAAGAGCTCTTCTGCAACGCTATGCTGTCCAGAGGACCTCAGGGCGACTGAGGGAATTATTAAATCTAACATTCACTGTGTATTGTGCTACATCAGCTGCAGTAGAATGAAATGCATACACACCTGGGCCCTGAAACTCTTATCCTGGAGTTGGTTGTTTTCGTGGTCTCTTGAATAAAGGAATTGCATTATGGATGACTAGTTAATACTTATAGTTTAAATTAAAACATGTGGGTGAGATGCTACTACCAAAACTTAGCTTTTACATTCAGTGTCCCCTCTAAGGTAAGCAATCCAGCATTGAAATAGTTAAATGTTATTAAAAAAAACAGTGCTGTTCCAATGCAAACTTCCATAATTCCTTTTTATAACCAATCCTCTTTAACCCTTTGAGTACCTGAGGGCATTGCTTTTGCAATGTATTTCATACCCCCTATCACTCAAAGGGTTAAGTCTTTCACTGCTAGGCTGCTCACACTAGAGGAAAGGTTGGCACTTGTCTAAGGAGACTATATTTTCACCCCAGTCATTACCTGCTAGTTTCCTTGGAGAAGGAGTCAAGGTCATGAAAAGGTTTTCCATTCTGTACACCTATGGGAATAAGTGGGCAAGGTGATGGAGGATGGCACTGAGAACAGACTGGAATGAGAATTACATTAATTTGCTATATCTATGTAAAAGGGTACATAACTGCATCAAGACATTTATGGATTTCTAGGAATACACGTTCAGAATGCATGTGTGACAACAATAATTTCTATGGGAGCCTTAGACTAGACACCAAAGTAATAATAACAAGAACATTTATTTTCACAGAAATGTACTGACACTAACACATTTTCAAGGGACATCAAGGGAATATGAATTAAATGACTCCAATAGAAAGACTAAATTATGGTCAACTATGCCCAGATGTGGATAATGGCAGAGACATAGATTACCACTTTAGGAATGTGGATCAAATATTTTGGACCAACAACATGTCTTGGATTTCATTTAAAAAGTTCTTATCTTCTGCACTTTTTTTTAAACAAGAAAAAAGCCCTCAAATTATGATGAAGCCAGACTTAACGTTGTGATTTATTTGGACTTTTTCCACCATTTCTAGTTAACTAAATGAAAAAATCCCATGTAAATCAGTGGAAGCTGCTTATTGCAAAAAGATAACTAAAACAATGTAAAGTTATGTTTGGCCACACCGTATATATATCCCAAATGCTGTTTGTACATTATCTAGTGATGAATACACAGTTATAGGCAGCAGTCCAGGATCCACACACAGTTCAAGATATCAATTAAACTTAAGAATAAAAATACTAAGATCATATATTTTATAGATCCAATAGTTGGTTAATAAAGAAGGATTCTAGCCATTATTTTGTGACATTTTCTGGGACACCCTTTACTAATATACTGTTATGCTGACTAACAAGACAAAAGTCGAACCTGCAGACCAGAGGAGGGCTATTACGAAGAAAAGACTTGGGAACACAAGGCAGGAATAGATACAGGAGAGATGTATGAAAACTTACTTGCTAGAAGCTGGGATTCCTGGGTAGCCAAACCAAACACACTCTCAAGGCTGCCACTGAAGTGCTGCTTGAGAGCAGGGGGTACACCCTTTAATTCTTATACACTCTTCATCCAATATTATTAGGATAGAGAGATAGGAGGATACTCTTATATCCCCAAAATGTATTAACAAATGTTTTATAATGTGTGCCCAGCCAATTCTGAAATAGAGAAGTTAATAGTTGGCTTGGTTAGTATAGGGGGGTTATAGGTAGTTAAACATCATTTTTTTAACAGTTTACCCTGCTGTTGCCAGTGAGTTTGCAATGCATTGCACAATAATGTATTGCAAGTTATTTGGCATCAGCGGAGTAAAAGGGGACTTGGGTGAGTGTAGGGATGATGTTTGGGTGCAGTTAGGGACACTTTGGGGGTGCTGTGGTGGTTGCTGCCTTTTCTAGCTGAATGGTCTTTTTTAAGGCTTAGATGTCCTGAGCTGCTAAGCCTGGGAAGGCCTGTCCAGCAGCAAAACAGAGTATTGCGAAGGCCATCCTTCTACAACTTATTAGGAGAATGGCTGCTTGCAAAGTTTTTTTTTTTTTATTCAGATGTATCCCACTTGTCTATATTCATGATATATACTTGCAGTAATGGAGTGAAAAGAGTCAGGAAAAGGCTAAAAAAGTGTCTTTCTCCAATATTTTTGCCAAGCAAACTTCATCCTGTCACAATTAGTGATGAGCGAGCATGCTCGGCCGAAGCTCGAGTACCGCATGTTCTCGCCCGCCATGTTCGGGTCTCCTCCCCGCACGTTTCGCGGCTGCTGCGCAGCCAATAAACGTGCGGGGAGGCTCTGACATCAGTGTAATGCCAGCAGCCATGTTGGCTGCTGGCATTACACTGATTGGCTGGCCAGAACCCGTGATCGGGTGCTGTATAGCACCTGACCAGCGAGTTCGGCTCAGTCTTAGTCAGGGAGAGATGAGGATAGGAAGGGAAAGTCAGTGTAGGGAGAAGAAAAGTGTTGGAACAACATATAAAGACCCAAAAGTCCTTTTTAGGACTGTTGTGTGTGGGGGCAGCAGTTATATTTTGTTTGGGGGGGCACAGATTTAAAAAAAAAAGTCACATATTCCGTTCACTGTGCCTAGCCGCAGATTAGCAGCACATTCTGTTTAGTGTGCAAAGTTGCAGATTAGCAGCACATTCTGTTTAGTGTGGAAAGTGTAAAAAATAAACGTCACATATTCCGTTCACTGTGCCTAGCCGCAGATTAGCGTCACATTCTGTTTCGTGTGCCTAGCCGCAGATTAGCGTCACATATTGTTTAGTGTGCCTAGCCGCAGATTAGCGTCACATATTGTTTAGTGTGCCTAGCCGCAGATTAGTTTTTATCTTCCTTTTTGTGTGTTTTACGGTCAGTCTGTAAAAATGGCGTACTGCGGGCGAAACATCGTTCCCAGCAGCGACGTTGGAGTCCAAGATGCATCCAGACATCCTCCCTATGCTGTCCCTGAACCATTTCTGTGGTGTTTCCATCATTTTCTGACCTTTTCCTATGGACCAGGCACCCTCCCCTCATCAGAGCAGGGGGTGCCTGGTGTAATGCTCGAGTCCTCCCATTGACTTCAATGGGGCTCGGGTGCTCGGCCGAGCACTCGAGCCTCCGGGGGCGCTCGGTCAGAGCACCCGAACACCCGAGCATTGGGGTGCTCGATCATCACTAGTCACAATGGAATCCCGCCCTAAATGCCCTATTTTCAAAAGAAAATTGAAGCAATTCTTATGTAAATCATCTGCTCCATAGTGAACAAATATAAATTCCTGACATTTCATTAATTTACATAGATCTTTTAACACTGTGATAAATGGAAAGTTCTCATATCTCCATGCACATGACATCCAGGACTCATTGATGAAATTATTTAAACAACAAAGAAAAGTAGGTAAAATTCATAGGAGTCATTATGATTTTCTTGACATAGTATGTGTGGGGTTACTATCAAGAGGTTTGTATGTGGAAATGGTGCCAGTACAGGGAAATTATGTGTATAGAAATACCATGGATAAGGTACCTGGCCAGTGAAAGTGGTATAGATGTGCAAACCTTTTTGTTTGTATCATTTATCATTTCCAGGGATCAGGATACAATAACGGCACCTCTGCTTAGAGCATCTCATTGTCAGGTATATCATATTGAAATTACCTCTCATTGAGAGATTTTTTATTTTTGAATATTGTGAACTCATCTATACCCTGTGACTACATAACAGGAGTAGAGGTTGAGCCCTGTATTTATGGTGATGCTAAATCTATAGTGACACCATCCATATATACAGCCTCATATCTTGCAATATCCAATCAGTCTTAACTACAAAGATGTTTCAGATAACTAATGCAAAAATTGACAGATATATTTGTTAATGAATGCTAGCAAAAAAGCATTGTATATCACCACACACCTGAATAATTTTCTAATCCCCTACACACACAGTGTCGTTGTTTTTCAATTTGTATGATGTTTGAATACATTTTGAATATCTCTTGAATAAAGGTAAAATTTTAAGAGGGTGGCTCTGGTCCAGAAACAGATAAGTTTGGCTCCTCTACTAGTTGGGACAGAAACAGATAAGTTTGGCTCCTCTACTAGTTGGGACAGAAACAGAAAAGTTTGGTTCATCTACTATTTGGGACATGAAGATGTCATTAAGCATTCATATAACATTGTCCCTTTGTTGTGCTCAAAGTCTCATTACCCCAGATGAAGGAAATAATGTTATATTTTTTTATATAGTACCACAAGTGTATAGAATTACACTATAAGAGTTTGTACAATACAGGGTGTCAAGTGGTTAACAAATTGAAACACTAGAAGTGGGGTCCCTGCTTGAAAGCTTGCAATCTAGTGTTAAATGGAGACATACAGAGAACATAAGGGTTAAGTGCAGAATACAGAGCTCAAGTTCTGGTCAGGATAGGGGAAAATAAATAAGTAAATTATAAGAGCTTTGGATGCACAATGTGAATGTAGTTTGTTGAAGCCTTGTTTAGGAGGTGTAATTTTAAGCATGTCTTGAAGACCATAAGAGAAGTACATCAGGGTAAACAAGGTGAAAGGGTTTGATATAAAAGAGCCATAGACACAAAAGGAACTGAGAGAAAAAGTATTTGTCTAATGGTAAGTGGCAGGATGGGGTATAGCAGGAGATCAGAATGAAAATGCAGGAATGGGTAGAAGAGAGAATGGTCTTGAATGCGATATGCAGTATTTTGTAAGATATCCAGAGTTTGATAGGCAGCCATTGGAGTGAATGTAGGAGGAGGGGGGCAGAGGTAAACCTTGGTAACAGTGAGGTAACTAATACTGCAACATTCTGTATGAATTATAGTACACGTGGGATAGGATGAGTGCTTGTGCAAGAATTTTAACTGTGAAGGAAAACAGGAAGGGAAGGAATTTTTCTGTTACACAAGAGAAGGTGGCAGAATTTGGCTAATTATCACCCTAGGCACTGTGCTTCTGATACTGGATTTATGGTAGTGCCATTTACTGTCACTTGGAAAGGCACTACTGGGCCAGGTCTAAGTGGGGTGAGGATTACCTCAGTAACTGACATGTTGAGCATGAATGATATTGTCAAAAGCAGCTAAGGGATCAAGCAGGATAAGTATTGAATAGTGACCTTGTGATTGCGCAATATGTAAATCATTGACCACTCTTGTGAGAGCAGTTTCTGTGGAGTGAGCAGTACACAAGCCAGACTGCAATGAGTCCATCAGGTTGTATGTGCATGTGTTAAGGAACTCAAGCAGGCAGGGGTAGGCTAGGTGTTCCAAAAGCTTAGAGGGAAATGAGCAGGCGAGAAATCAGTCAAAAACTAGAGGGTGTGATGCTGTCGGTGGAATTGTTCTTGAGGACAGGTGTCACTATGGCATGTTTGAAGTCATTAGTCAAAGTCACAGAGGCAAAAGAGGAGTTAAATATATGTAGCCTACAGGCAAGGTGCACGGACAAGTTCAAACGACTCTCCACATCATCGCACCTTAATCCACTGCCATCCTGCTAGTTTAAGGGCTCCACAGCCCAACTAACCTGAGGATTGCCCTCCCTGTGTGTTCTTCAGTCTGTGGAAACCAATTTGGCTGTGCCTAACCCTAGGTTGCTGAACCTCTGAGTCGATGACGGAGGGATTGGTCGCACAACCAAGGCCTTGAGTGCCATACCTGTCACTTGGAGCTAAGGTGACTGGGGGATGAAGCTAAACAGCCCCACAAATCTTCCACCTCAACAGTAACTGTAGAGTTCCTGGACAGCAGCCGAGCCACATTACTGCATGGCCATTGGGATCACCACCACCACCATCAGCATCAGGACTCTTCTTCTTCCTGTAAGTTGCCCCTACCAGGGCTTAAACTGGCAATGCCTGACTGAGTGGTCCCTGCCCTGTAGTCTCCTTCTATGCTGTAAGAGAATACTCTTTCTGCCCAAGGAGAATAGCACCTCACATATACCACTGGGGACCACCTGCCTGGCTTGGGACCTACAACTCACTTGAAGTGGCAGTATTGGCTGACTGTTCCCCTCCATCCCAGCTCCCCTTATTGCACCATATAATTTATTATAGTATCACCCTCCCAATCAGCTACTCTGTGATTTGTTCCTGATTAGGGCCCCTTGGTGGTTTTGACTGGCCCAAGGAGCTTGGTATACTAGTTGTCCCACATGCAGGTCCTGCAGAATCAGTGGGCCCCATCACCAGATGGTCGTCACTGCAGTACTACTTCGTACCAGCCAAGCATGCTAGAGATAGCCTTTACACCACTGATTACCACTCCTTACCTCCTTGCCTAATTCCTCACATAATCCTGCTTCTTCTGCATTGTTTAACCCTCCTACATACCATATGTTGTGAATCACTTTCAGAGCTAGTGTTCCGCTATTTTCCTGTCACTTCAAAGTTGTTGGTATCTACTTCTAAACCACCCCTTATTTAATTCCTGTGGCATGTCTCCCCACAGCGAGGTGCTCCAGCTATGGGTCAGAAATTAGATGAATACAAGACAAAATTGAGCAAGTTTGCCAGGTGCCAGATGGCCGAGGATGAATGTAGGTGATTATTGACGGTCAATTTGCCTCAAGTCTCAAGTCCAGATCTCACTTCACAGAACATGTCTGCCATTGTCAACTGTCAAGCAGTCTTAACCATCAAAATAGAAACTTTCCAAGTTGACCTGAACCTCTTGCGAGTGGACCAGCAGGCATTGAGAGAAATCCTCCTGGATGTGCAGAGGTGGGTGTCAACAGTGGAGGATGCATTGCCTCCTGTTCAAGAAGCTGTACGCACCTTGCAATCTCAGGTACAGGCCCAAGGCAGATGATCTGGAGAATAGACTTTGCTCTATAATATACAAATAGTTGGTCGACTGAATTGTTCCTTGAAAACTGGATAAAGTTGACATTGGGCACAGAGGGATTCCCTACATGCTTTGTTATAGAGAGGGCTCACAGGGTGCTCTCCAAGGCACTGCCCCCAGGATTCCCACCTAAACTGGTAATCACAAAGCTACTGAACTTCAAAGACACTGTGCTAAGTCTTTCAAGGCTGAAGGGCCCATTGACCTATGAAAATCACTGAGTTCAAATCTTCCCTGACTTCTCAAGAGGATACACAAAAGCAACAAAGGATGTCAAGCGGCGCCCGTGGGAGAGGAACATTCCTTATGCTCTGTTGCACCCAGCCAAGCTTCAATTGACCTATGGAGACCATGATTACTTCTTTACTTCAGAAAAGGAAGCTACAATGTCCTTGCTACTTGTCAGTCTCTGAGAAGGGTCAAGAGAGGTTAGCAAGGTAAAGGACTCAGGTTAACCAGGTCACAGTTCCTCTGAGTTCGAGACTGGATCAGCCGGTACTAGGAGGCTCGGGAAAGGTTCAAGACCGTAGGCAGACTGCAGGACAGAGTTCCCTTTAATCGAAGGTCTCGAGGTAAGATAAGGTTCGATGCAGGTTCGAGGTCTTGGGGTATCGATGAGGTTCGATGCAGGTTCGAGGTCTTGGGGTATCGATAAGGTTCGAGGCAGATTCGAGGTTTATGGACTACGAATCCTCTATTCTCTGCTGAATCGAGTTTGGATTCGAGGCCCAGGAAACTGGAAGCAGGTAAGGGGAATACGAGTTCCAACACCCTCGACTGGCCGGGGCAGTCACCGGAGCGGCCGGTGATGGCAACCCAAACCAGTCGGAGCCCCGGAGGTGAAGGAACGGTAGACTGGAACCAAACCTTGAGAGCAGCTGGAGGGACTCTCGTTGCGAGGCAGAAAGTTCCGAATGGGAAGCGTAGTCCGAGAATACTGGGTCAGGCCGGAATCGAATCAGGAACCAAAGGGGCAGACAGAGACATGGTCAGGCAAAGCTGGGGTCAAGATCCACGGGCAGAAGACAAGACTAGGTCGGTATTCAAGCAGGGTTCGGTACACGAAATCAGCAAACACAGGAACTCAACGACAAAGGTTTCTCTCAGACTTTTGGCGCTAAAATCGAGCAAGGGTTGATCGAAGATCCAGGTACATAAAGCCTATAAGATTATAGGTAGGAGGAGCAGTCAAGGGCAGCATGACAGTGCCCCCCCTTCAACGGCCGACCTCCGGACGGCCTGGAGCATCAGGATGCAGGCGATGAAAGGTCCGTACAAGGACCAGAGCATGGACCTCAGTAGCTGGCACCCAGGAACGATCAGCAGGACCATAGCCCTTCCAGTCGACCAAATAGTGTAATCGGCCCCGAGATAGCCAGGAATCCAGAATCTTGCTGACCTCATATTCTGGATGACCATCCACCAAAACAGGAGCAGGAGGAGTGGCCGGTTGGTAGAAACGGTTCTTGACCAAGGGACGTAGAAGGGAGACATGAAAGGAATTGGCCACCTTCATGGTGGATGGTAAATCAAGAGAATAGGTGACAGGAGTGAGCTGAGTCTTGATCGGAAAAGGTCCAATGAACCTGGGACCCAATTTACCAGAGGGCTGCTTCAAGCGAAGGTGTTGGGTGGAGAGCCAGACCTGGTCACCAGTCTGGTATGAAGGAGCAGGTTGCCTTTTCTTATCCGCCGTGGACTTATAACTGGAAGAAGCGGCTGTCAAAGAGCGATGAACAGAAGCCAAATGAAGACGGAGATTTCGTACTCTATTATCAGCTTCGGGAACATCGGATACCGGGAGGTTGGGCAATGTCTGAGGGTGATAGCCTAGAGCGGCATAGAAAGGAGAACACTTTAAAGCGGAATGGTAACGGTTATTGAAGGCGAATTCGGCCAGAGGAAGCAATGATGCCCAGTTATCATGATGTGAGTTGACATAATGACGGAGGTAGATTTCTAGGGTCTGATTAGTCCTGATTAGTCCTTCACATTAGGCCTCCATGCTGCACTCTCATGCTGCACTCTCGCACGGAGGCCTTCAATTCACTCACACACCAAGGCCTGGCAACAGGCAGGGAGGTGGAGTAGGCATCATGCTGTCCCCTAACCACACATTTCAGGTAATCCCCACTGTTCCCTCTCTCTCCTTCCCTATATTTGAAGCTCACACACTTCGCCTCTTCTCTCCCTTCCCCTTGCGTGTTACAGTCATATACAGGTCACCTGGTCCTACTGCACAATTCCTGGATCAGTTCACCTCCTGGCTCCCTCACTTCATGTCCTCTGATGTCCCTACTCTCATCTTTGGTGACTTTAACATCCCTATAGATAATCATAACACCTCCCTGCCCTCAAACTCCTCTCCTTAACAACTTCCTTTGGCCTATCACAATGGACCAGCTCTCCCACGCACAGTGACGGTCACTCCCTTGACTTCACTAACCTCTGTTCAGTCTCCAACTTCTCTAATATCCCCTTTCCCCTCTCTGACCACCCCCTCACTGGTAACTTCATAACACCATGCAAACCCATCCCTCCCGATGTGATCAAGAACATTCAGAGAAATCTGCATACTCTTGACCCGAAACAATTTTCCACACCCCTGTAACCTCTTCTCAAACCCATCCTCACACTTACTTGCCCAGAACAAACTACTGAACTCTCACAACAGCCCTTGACACAGCTGCACCTGCAACTCCACGCCACCCATGCACAACCCGACTACAACCCTGGCACACAAGACAAATACAATACCTCCAAAGGTGCTCATGCACTGCCGAAAGGCACTGGAGGAAATTGCGCTCCACAGCTGACTTCATACACTACAAATTCATTCTCTGTTCATATAGCTCTGCCCTCACCTTGACCAAACAGTCATACTTTTCCTCTCTAATTTCTAATCTTTCCACTAACCCAAAACGCCTCTTTTCAACTTTCAAATCTCTTCTACAACCACCAACACAAACACCTTCCACGAACTTCTCTGCACAAGATCTTGCAACCCACATCAAGGACAAGATTCAAATCTATCAGACATGACATTCCATCATTCCCACCCCCACCCAGCCAGACCAGCCCTGTCATCTCTCCCATATACACACTAAGCTCTTTCTCACCTGTTGCCGAGGATATAGTTTCTCTTCTCCTTACTCGCTCAAACATAACCACATGCCCTCTCGACCCCATCCCGTCTCAACTCATTCAAGAACTTTCCCCTCTACTAACTCCAATCCTCTTATTCAACCTCTCTCTGTCAACCTGCACCTTCCCATCCTCTTTCAAACATGCACTCATCACACCTATCCTAAAGAAATCCTCCCTGCACCCAAACTCACTTTCAAATTACCGGACAGTTTCTCTATTCCCGTTCGCCTCCAAGCTCCTTGAGCGTCTCACTAAATTCCTCTGCTCCCATTCCCTGCTAGATCCAGGGGCAGACTGACAGGACCCAGGGCCCCTGGTCCAAAAAGAGGTCTGGGCCCCCTGCTCAATGGCATAATTGGCCCCTCCCCGTGACATCATTGGCCCCTCCCTGTGACATCATTGTCCCCACCTCCCACTACATCCTTAGCCCCACACACCTACCTACCCTCCCCCACACACACTCTCCTCCCATGCAGAAGATTCACATTACACAAATTAAGGTACTCCACACCATTTTAGAAGTAACCCTGTTTTAATAAAATTAATCTTGCGTTTAAAAATAAATAAATAAATAAATAAAACTAACCTTACACTGATGGCTAGCTTCTTGCTGGTTGATTGGAGGCTACTTGGCTACTGGCTGGATAGCTTGAGGGTGTGCTGGATGTCTGGCCTGGGGGCTGTGCCTGCAGCGAGTACAATGTTCCATATATAATTTGCAAAAGTGTGGCTGCCTGGGGTATTGTATGGCCTGGGGTACTGAATAGCCTGGGGGGCCTCCAGACCATTCAGTACCCCCCTCCAGGCCATCCAGTACCCCCCCTCCAGGCCACCCAGTACACTCTCTCCAGGCCACCCAGTACCCTCCCTCCAGACCATCCAGTACCCTCCCCTCAATCATGCCCCTACCTCGAGTCCCTGGTGGCCTAGCAGAGCGATCTGTGCCTCCTGAAGCTCCCACGCGTTCTCAGTAATGCAGAGCGCTGGGAGATGATGTAATCTCCCATCGCTCTGTATTACTAGAGCGCCGGTCATGACGCCAATACATAGTTGCTGCGGGCGCGTGGCGAGGGGGTCGCAGGGGGAGGCCGGGTGCCTGGAGCAGTGTGCCCCTGCAGCGGGCACCTACAAGGCAGGCAAATGGAGAAGGCCAGGAGACTATTTCAGGTGGCAGCGAGCCCCTTTCGGTTGCAGGCCCTCTGTCCGTGACCGAATTGCCCGGCTAGATCCCTTGCAATCTGGATTCCGCCTTCATCACTCCACTGAGACTGCCCTCACCAAAGTGGCCAATGACTTGCTCTCTGCCATGTCAAAAGGCTACTACTCCATAATTTTTCTCTTGTACCTATCAGCTGCCTTTGACACAGTAGATCACACACTCCTCCTCCAAGCCCTCCACTCCCTAGGTCTCTGTGACAGTGCACTCTACTGGTTTTCATCTTATCTCTGCAACCACTCCTTCAGTGTTTCCTACTCTGGCTCCACTTCTCCACCCCTCCCTCTGTCTGTTGGAGTGCATCTAGGATCAGTCCTGGGAACCTTGCTTTTCTCAATCTACACTGCATCCCTTGGAAAACTAATAAACTCCTTTGGGTTTCACCATCATCTCCATGCTGATGATACTCAAATAAATCTTTCCTCCCCTGACCTCTCCCCTTCCCTCCTGTCCCAAGTATCTGACTGTCTGTCTGCTGTGTCTTCTTGGATGTCCTCCCATCAACTCAAAATTAACCTTGGCTAAACTGAAATAACTAACTTCACACCCTCCACAACCACCCTCAACCAAGATATTACCCTCACCATTAACAATGCTACCATCACGCCAACCCCTACAGCTTGTTGCCTGTGGGTCACATTTGACTCTGCTCTAACCTTCATTCCTCACATCCAGTCAAACTCCAAATCATGCCACCTCTGCAACATCTCTAGTATCCAACCCTTTCTCACACAAGACACTACCAAAATTCTAATCTAAACACTCATCATGTCCTGTCTTGACTACTGTAACTCATTACTAATTGGCCTTCCTCTCACCCGACTAACCCCACTACAGTCCATCATGAACTCTGCTCAAGACTAATCTACCTCACTCATCGCTTCTCTGACACCAAACCCCTCTGTCAATCCTTACACTGGCTCCCATTAGCATACAGAATTAAATTCAAATTTCTGGTGCTAACTTATAGAGCCCTCACTAACACCGCACCCCCCTATATTTCATCTCTCATTTCCAAATACACTCCCTCTCGCCATCTTCGCTCTGCACATGACCTTCTGCTCCCCACAGCTCTTATCACATCTTCCCACTCCCGCCTACAGGACTTCTCCCGTGCTGCACTTCAGCTCTGGAATTCCCTCCCCTGCCCCATCAGACTCTCCCCTAGCCTTTAAATCTTCAGACGCTCCCTGAAAACTCACCTCTTCAGGGAAGCCTATCAACTACATCCATAAACTTTCACCAAGAATCACCCCTTGCCTGGACCACTGCTCTCAACAGCACTTCTCACTCCCACCCACTGACCGGCAGTTCATGTGGCAGGAGGCACTAACACTCAAACCTACCTTAGTCTAGACTGTAAGCTCTCAGGAGCAGTGCCCTCTGATCCTTTTGTTCTCTACAGTTGATTGTACTATCTAATATCTCTGTATGTCTATTCCTAATTGTAAAGCGCTGTGGAATTAGTTGGCACTATATAAATAAAGAATAATAATAATAATAATTATAGTCTCATTTTCACTACAGTACCTTCATCTTTTAACTTTTACCTTCTCTTCATTCTACAATTCTGATTTTTTTCTCTACCTTATACTGTAACCTGCCTTTTCCTCCATTTGTCCTCTCTCTTTTCCCTTTTCTGTCATCCCCACAAATTTTCCCCTGTTTTCATGCACACCCTTTGTCCTCACATACTTTACCCTTTTTTCTTCCTCCACCTCTTTCCTTCCTTGTTACCTCTACCCTCCTTACTTCCACTCACCTCCTCCTCTACTTCTCTTCTGTCTCCCCTTCTTTAACTTTACATCTCCCTTTTTTTTTGGTGGCTTATTTCCTTCCCTACTTCTTCCTACCTTTTCCTTCTTCCTCCATTCTTCCATTTCTCTCCCTTTTAATTTTTTACTTCCCACATTCCTAAAATGCACACATGCAATCCTTTTCTTTTCCCTTCCTCTCCTTTCAATGTGTCACCATTGTCAGTACATTACAGGCTGACTTTCTGTAGCCTGTTGTAAATATGTTCTCTTTTCAAGTTCCACAAAAGAAAGTATTTTAATGCAGCTACTTCCATTGCCCCACCATCACCAAGGAGAATACTGGATGCTTTTTTTTTAGCCTGTTATAATTATGTTCTCTATTCTAGTGCTACAATAGAAAGTATTTTAATGCATCTTTTTTCAAACCTTTTAAATGATTCATAACATAACTATGCATGTTGTAAATAATTCTGTGTGTGTGTTATACTTTTAAAGAATAATAAATTAGTCTGAAAACATTTTGCAATATTCCATTCATTTATCATAGCAGAAAGGCTTCATTCATTTCCAACTCTATAAAGGATGTACAGTAACTCTAACTTTATTGGCACAAATACTATATTCATAAGGCAAGTAATTAGACTTTTGTAGACTCTAAAATTGAACTTTTAAAAGTTTTATATAACAGCAGAAAATTATTTAAGCTACATTTCTCTTGTAAGAGTGTTTTTTTTTGGGGGGGGGGTGATGTTTTATACAGTACAAAAATACAACAAAAATAGCATGTTCTCCTTTTATTCCAGAAGAGGACTACAACCTCCCTTAATAACACGTACATAAAAACAAGCAAGCAAAAACACATGGCTATAAACTTTCATGTTTTATACATCACTTTACATTTTATGTACTGTATTTTATTGACTACAACTATAAGACATGGGGGATAATCAGGAAATATTGTTCAAGTACAATAGGGATCTTGTAGTCAGCACACATAGATGAGATAGCTGCTCCTCCCCAGGTAGGACAGGAAAAAACTCATAAAAGGACCTCCCACACCCACCATCCCTAGTGTGTGAACAAAGATGATCCAGGCACAAAATAAATGCAAAACAATGTATTAATGAAAGAAATAAGGGTGGGAAGTCCAAGTGCTGCCTATGGAGATCGAAAGGATAAGGAAAGAAAATTCCATCTTTCCTTCTGGGTCTCCTATTGTAGCCCAAGCAGATGAGATATATCAAAGCTGAACAAACTGGGAGGGATCACAAGCTGCTTGCGATGCCTTGTGACCAAATGCAGCTTCTTCAGCTGCGTGCAGGTCCAGATGGTAATTCTCAGTGAAAGTATGGACATTTTGCCAGGTTGTGTCTCTACAGATCTGCTCTGCTGATGCTTCTACCCATGTTTCTTCTATGACAGGTGGAGTGGGCCTTAATGAATGTTGGAGGTGCAACATTCTGTACTGCATATGCCCCCGTTATAGAAAAAAGAATCCATCTACAAATGGTAGATTGTTTTTTTAATTTTTTTTTTTTGAAGAAAAATGTTTATTGAAGAGTTGGGTGTACAAATACACAAGTATAATAATACAGTACAATATTTAAAAAAAGTAAGTAGATGCACCAACAACATCAGGTGAAAATATAAAGGTTCATGGCAGATATAAACTTTGGTATAGAAAAAGAGCAATAGCATACAGCATTAAATTCGAACGGTTAGCCGTAGAACAGTGCAGTGACAGTGCGTACCATCTAAATCTCAGAGCAGCCTAGAATGGTCCCCAGGATCCCTCGCCACCAAAAAGAAGAGGTGTATAGATTCCAGGGATTCACCCACACCATCCACTTCATCTTCGTGGACCTGATTTCTCTAGCAATATGGATCGAAAAAATGGTGTCATCACAATTGTCATCTCTCCATTATCTTTGGATTGAAAATGACACTCGTCCAGTCAAGGGAAGTCTCAGGACTTGGGTACCTTATAACCCTTATTTTTACGTTGCAATGTTATAATTTTATATGTTGATCTTCTGAACATATTTCTCTTTAGTGTACATTTTTCTCTAGGCATACAGTTAAATTTAGACTCGACTGAGCATCAGTACACTGTGTCACACAGTAGGCCCTACTTTCTAGGAGAGGCTCACACTGCTCATTGGATAAAGTACATTTTTGTATCTACCTTTACCTACATGTACTATGCCCCCTTTTAATAGTGGTGATACACATATCTAGATACACACTTTTATTCTTCCCTGTATCAGTTGAGTGGCTTGACCCTCCATTTGTTCACTTTTTATTAGCATGTACCTTATAATTTAGGGTATCATCCATTCAAAGACTCCTATTTGTTTCCCAACCTCACCCTTTAGAATTACCCTCCATTCCTAATCTTGAGAGATAAGCCAATATTGATAGGCCCCTTGGGTTTTCTTCTCTCTGTAATTTCCTAATGCGAGTATTATGTCAATCCTACATGGCTCATACTATATTGCCCCATCCTCCTTACTGCACCACCCAAGAATAATACTGGGCCCACACAGAGTGAGGTTACCATTATACTCCAATAAGTTATGTCCTCCCGAGATCTTATACAACACCATATAATCACGATATATTTAATCTTGACTTCAGTCGTGCGATGTGAGCTGTCTGTTAAAATAGAGATGCTCGTCTGTTAGAGCCCTCCGATTGTGCAGCAGTTCCATGATCGTCCGATTGAGACAGAGGAGGTTTGTCTAGTCTACATTTTTTATTGGATGGGAGAGAAGTCATCAGAGTCCAAATATAATTCACTACAGTGTTTAAATAGCCGTTCCTATGGCAGCCGGCGCTCATATGCAATTTATTGTTGGCTTTGATACAGCAGTTGATCCGCGAAACTCATTAGCCACATTTTTATCCTAAGTGTGAGGTATAATTTTTAATATTATTATTAATTTTTTTAATTATATTTTAAATGTGTAAAGTTTTACTTTTGGAAGAGAACAGCAGCTGTTTATCCGTGTGATACACCAACAGACGGTGTTAGATCTCCATAGGCCTGTTAGTCAGCTTTGGTATATCTCTCAGCTGACCAAAGATAAATGTGAGAACATCGGAGTTTATTCAGGGTGGTTCTGTGAGGGTATTATACGATTGGGCACCCCCCGTTCCCTTTTTTTCTTTTGTATGTTGTAATCCTTGGTCCGTTTGGGAAGGACAAGTTTAGTGGAGGTGCAACCCATATCTTACAACTAACAACCGAAGGTGTCCTGTTTCTGGGTCAGGAATATCCCAGAGAAGATTCTGGACACATGTGTGTCCAGCAGTCTATACAATTAGAGTGTACCCACGAGTAGGGAGACTTATGCTGCAGTGGTCTTGAGAGTCATATTGTTCTGCTTACTTGTGTCCCCCCCTTCTTGTGTTGGCTTTAACATGTTTGACATAAATGTCATGGTGCCTGTGTTTCATGTATGATTTCAGGGCACTTGTGCCAAGGTGTGTTCCCTCCTTTCCTCCTTTCCTCCTTTCCTCTTCTCACTGACTTGTCACAAATTGTGCACAGTGCAGTTAGTGATGACTGCACTGTGCCTTCCACAAGAGAAAAATAGTCCCACACCCATGACTTCATGGGGTAGGGAACAGGTAGAGAAGAATGGTCTCTTTCTTCTTTTCCTCTTCATTCCCCTTCACTGTTTGGGGCAGAAGATAATGTTGCTGCTGTTGCTGCTACTGCCTCAGAATAAGCACTGCAACTATGACCAGGAGTATTGCAGCTGCTGGCAAGTGGAACCTGTTGTAGCCCCACGTGTCTACAGTGGTCTTGGCACACTAACCTGCACCTCAGCATCATGCTGCCCTTGCAACTCAGCAGCAGCAAAAATTCCAACAGCTCACTGCTTGTGGTTGTGGTGATGCCCATCCCAATCCCGGTCTCCCATTCCATCTCTGTTTGGGCTAAAAAGGCCATCAATGTCCCTTCCACCCCAGCTTCTCCACCATCATCATCACCACCACCACCAGTCCCTCAGTGCTGCTGCTCTATTACAGACATCTCACTGCTGGTTGTATAGGGTGATGAGAAATGTGACAGAGGGTCTCCTAATATCACACTTGCTATTCTTTGTTGAACTTAAGAAGGTAGACTGGCAGCACTAGCAGCAGGCACTGTCAGCTGATCTGTCCTCCTGGTGGTGGTGGTATTATTGCGGTGGTAACAATTCTGCCTTTTTCAGGATCATGTTTCACATGGACAATGCTGTGGGGGGAAGGGAACTCCCATGGTCAGGGGAATGATGTGGGGTCCCTTGACCACTAGTCTGGATGCTCTCAACTGCTTCCCCTATCACTCCCCTAACACTAGTCTCACCGGCTGCTTCACCATCACTGTCACTAGTACTACCACTAACAGTCATTGTGAGAATGAACGTACCCAGTAGCGGGTCAGGGATGAAGGTTTCTACACATGTACTGAAGTAGCACATCATCAGACATTGATGAATGTATCAGGAGATGTCAGAGCAGGTGACATTTGACTGACTTGCAACCAGGGGATGTACCCATCCTGCTGCGCTCACCTATAGAAGAGACACCACATCCAGAGACGTTAAATGAAGAATAATAAGAGCATACATGGTACACCAATGGGTTTGCTGAGCTAACATACACAAGTAGAACAAGTGTTGCAAATGCAAATAACCCAAAACAGGAGCAGTGATACAAGAAAAAGTGGCTCCAGCCAGTATACTAAGGTGGAAGACACTACAATGGTGATAGAAGATAACAAATGGCCATTAATTATCCATGTCAACAGTTAGACATGTTTCAGAGATTTAGCCACTTGGATGCAGGTATAGAAGCAAGCAGACTGGAAAAAATCAATGGAAAAGATATGAGGGGGTGGAGCCCAGTTATGTGCTGGGGTTTTGAACCAGGCTCAACATGGAGAGAGGGTCATGTTGATGCACACTGAAAAGGAGCCCAATCAAGAAGCTGACAAGATGGCCAAAATCAGCCAGACCAAGATGTTGGATCCCAGTCTACTAAATATTGCACTCATGGGAAAGAAGTCAGAACTGGTGGTGGATGGCAGGTGGATAAATTATACCACCACCAGCAGGAGCACAGATCAGCTGCCTGTGCCTGCTGCTACTGCTGCCAGTATGCCTTCTTCACGCCACCAAAAAATGGCAAGTGTGACATTATGGTACCATCTGTCACATTGCTTGTCACTTCCTTCAACCAGCAGTGAGATGACTGTAATAGAGCAGCAGCAGTATGTAGGGACTAGTGGTAGTGATGTGGAGAATCTGGGGTGGTAGAGACATTGATAGTCTTTTTAACAGAAACTGAGAAGGAATGGGAGACAGGGATGATGATGGGCATCAGCACCACCAGCAATGAGCTTTTCGAATTTGCAACTTGTCTAATTTCTGCTGCTGCTGATTTGCAAGGGCAACAGAATGCTGAGGAGAAGGCTAGTGTGCCACAGACAACCGTGGACACATTGGGAATGGGGTCAACAAGTGATGCAAGACTAGGACAGGTTCTACTTGCCAGCACCAGCAATACTCCTGGTTCTAGTTGCAGTGCTGTTTCTGAGACAGTATCAGCAACAACAGCAACATCATCCTCTGCCCCAGACAGTGAAGGGGAATGTGGAGGACAAGAAGAAAGAGGCCATTCTTCTCCACCTGTTCCCTGTCCCTATCCCCTGAAGTCATGGCACAACTGCCCTGATAACACACATGAAACACAGACACCATGACATTTATGTCAAACATGTTAAAGCCAAACACTCACCACAGAAATTAAGCACCACTGTTGCTGCAGCCCCTGACTCTCCAGAAAGACAACAAGAGGTGAGGTGGAGATCAAAGAAGAGGAAGAATAGATAAACCAAGGCAGAGACTGGAAGTTCCATGATGAGCGAAACAGCTAGCTTGTCATCACCTTCTTTCTCTAGGGTAAATACTTCTTCTGCCAGTCCACCTGGTTCATTGTTACCTCCACCGCCAAATTATAGCCACTCTGTAGATATTAGGATGTGGCAGTTCATTTCCACCTATTGCACACTGTATGGTGCACTGACCACACATGGCAGTGTGGTGGAGGAGAATCGCAAGCAGGTCATCAAGCGGCATCTGAGGAGATTCCATCCCGCAGAATATGCTAAGATGGTGGCAGGGAGGGTCCATCATTACTATTAAACTCTCAGAAATGTATGTGTCCTTAGCGGGGTAAGGACAAGGGGTATAGTGACAGCGGCAGTACTTGGTTTCTGCTGTCATGGTGTTTGAATACAGTTGTGTCACCAGGTGTTATTTACCAATTACCACATACACTGTGCACATTGCAGTTGCTGATGAGAGGCACAGTGTTACGGTTCAGTACACTCAGACACGGAGGTATAGGTAAAAACGCAGCTTTATTGAGACACACAATGAACAATGCAACCCTCACGGGTCCAGTATAGCACAAACTGACACAAGACAGGTTACAGATGGTTAACTCACACGGGTCCAGTAAAGTGAACACACAATACATACACAGATCAGGTAAATGAAGCAGATACAGTGTATGAAACCCACTTAACCAGTGCAGTGCTGGTCGTAGCGTAATACAAGCTAAATGACGCCTGATGGTAATAGGAGGCAACAGGAACGGAACTGCAAACTCAGGCTCTGGACGCCTGTAAATGTGACCAATGGTGGACGCCCACCAACAACTAACGGAATGGTCAGAACTCGTGCTTATACGGAGACCCTACTGGAGCAACCCAGCACCGTGTGCACGTACTACCTGAAAGGGTTAATGGGCAATGGGATATATGGGTGGCAACCGGAAGCGCCCTACTCATCAACGGGATACAATAGCCCAAACAATGCAGCTCAATGGAACCCAATATGGTAGTGACCACAGGTCTTAGTGTGCGAGCAATGGAACACATCTACTAGGACCAGTACACAGGAATGGTGCCCAACTGGTGGGCATGCAGTAGTAATACGGATCAGCCAACTGGAATGGCAGAACAGGAACCACGCCAAGATGAGTAGGTAGAGAGATCAGGAACGTCAGCCAGGCCAAGTTGGTACACAGAGCAGGATCCTCAGACGCACCAGGATGGTACACAAAGCTGGGTCGTCAATCTCGCCGGGTCGGTACATGGAGCAGGAACGTCAGCAGGGCTGTGTCAGAACAGGAAGCAGGAACTTCAGCCAATTTGAATCGGTACACATAAGCAGGAACAAGACAATAGCGTGGTCAGGCAGTCCGGGGTCATACACTGGATCAGTACAATGACAACTAGCGCCAGGCATCAGGTACACCACAAAAGGGCACTAGCAGAGTGACAGCCCAGGGTATAAAAAGGCTGTCACTAGGAGCAGACAGACATAATTATGAGCAGTAAGTGGAGCTACATTTATTCACTTTCATTACTATCCCTTTAAAAAAGAACACATGCCAAAAACATTAAAAAATCCCAATATGTTTCTTGGTTACACCAACCCATTTCATCAGGGGATATTACAAAAATACTCTCACAAACCAACCACATAAGTAATCAGAGACTTTTAGAATGGAAATCATTCGTTGGACTTAACCAGTCTATACAGATACATTTTTAATGTGAATACAAATGGTCACAACTTTATCAAATTCTAACATACATTATACCTTTCAAAGTTAGTATAGAAATGTTTTATATTCCCACATTTAATCCTAATTTAAACATATACTATAAATATACAAAAGTTAATTGAAAAAAACAAACAAAAGTAAATCACATGAGAGACATATCTCTCCTGTAAGTGCAGTATCTCAGCAGTCTGAAATTGTACAGTGGCACTGTTGCTACAAAATCCTATGGAGCTTTATCGTCAACTGACCTGAGCATTTTTCTTTTTATGTATTAGGTATTAGAATCCCTTTGACAGCTCAACCCATCTCTTTCCATCTTCCACTGCTACCTGTATATTTCCCTTACCCCAGTAACTCTCTATCTGGCCTAAACTGTTTTTCTATCTGCCCTATCTTCATTTCTCTCTTCTCATTTCCTCCATTCCTTCATCCCCTTTTGTCTGTTTTTATCTATATATCATCTATGTTCCAAACTACAACGCAACGTGCTATTTGTCAAAATACAGCAAAAATACAGGAAGTAGTGTTGAGTGAGCACCCCGATGCTCGGGTGCTCGGGTGCTCTGACCGAGCACCGCCGGAGGCTCGAGTGCTCGGCCGAGCACCCGAGCCCCATTGAATCCAATGGGGTGACACGAGCATTACACCAGGCACCCCCTGCTCTGATGAGGGGAGGGTGCCTGGTCAATGCCCCCCTTCATCTCCACAATGCCCCTCTTCCACAATGTCCCCCTTCCACAAAGTGCCCCTTCATCTCCGCAATGCCCCCTTCATCTCCGCAATGCCCCCTTCATCTCCGCAATGTCCCCCTTCCACAAAGTGCCCCTTCATCTCCGCAATGCCCCCTTCATCTCCGCAATGCCCCCTTCATCTCCGCAATGTCCCACTTCATCTCCGCAATGCCCCCTTCATCTCCGCAATGTCCCCCTTCCACAAAGTGCCCCTTCATCTCCGCAATGCCCCCTTCATCTCCGCAATGCCCCCTTCATCTCCGCAATGTCCCACTTCATCTCCGCAATGCCCCCTTCATCTCCGCAATGTCCCCCTTCCACAAAGTGCCCCTTCATCTCCGCAATGCCCCCTTCATCTCCGCAATGCCCCCTTCATCTCCGCAATGCCCCCTACCTCCAGTCCCTGGTGGTCCAGCGGAGCGTCTGCAAGATCTGTGCCTCCTCCGGCACAGATCCCTTCCACCCGAACATGGCCGGCGAGCACATGGCGGTACTCGTACGAGTACCGCCATGTGCCGAGCAGAGAGATGCTCGAGCCGATCCGAGCATCGGCCGAGCATGCTCGCTCAACACTAACAGGAAGTACTCCGCTAAATATGCAGAACATTTGCCACAACAAAAATGAAATGCATGTGTCTTATAACAGGATGTCAGTAATAGAACATGTAATACGTTAAGGTGCTATAGCCAACATATGGAGATTCCATTATAGGTACAGCCATTAACAACCCATTTTGATTAGGTACCTTAGCCTCTTGTGCATTTAGTGGTGGAAAAAGGAATGCTGGCCAGTTTAAAGGTAAGAGGATGCCACAAGATAACTATCTCCTGTTTCTAAAATTGATTACCTTTATTTATTCATGCTAATAGGGTACGTTACATCCTCTGGCATTAGTCAAAATGAAAGTTCTTGTTGTCAGACATTAATAATTGATTGATATATGTAGCAGGCACCACTGCTCCAGGCCTCCACCTCGTCTTGTCCTAGATTAAAGCACTGTATGGACAATAGCAAACTCCATTATGAATCTACCCTACTCACTATCAATGAGTTAAAGATCCATTTCCATGTGTGGGTTATATGAGATAATCAGCATTTTAATGGCTTTATTAGCCAGAGCCAAGCTGTTCCATCTGTACAGTGTTCTCTATTTCAAGCATATTACCAAGGTTTTACTCACAATAACACTGTAAACACAGTGGAAGTTTTCATAAAAGCAATTAACAAGCAACTTAAAATTCATTAGTTTATACATTAATTCTTCAAGAATTTACTCTCATTTGTTTTGCTGTATATTTTGAGTTCCATTTTCAGATAAAAACTCCACATCCTGATCAACCATGTTTATCAAACAAGATTATGTTTCTTGGAACCTGAAGATTAGAGACATACACCAGCTTTGCTTGAAGCATTTAATAGCTCTGATGGGAATTAAGCCTGCAATTTCTGTTAATGTAGCTGTTGTGTCAATACTTTCAATGAGAAATAAATATATTTTAGCATTCTCATCTAACTTAATACTTCTTTGGGAGTTCAAAGTATCAACTGACAACACTTCTTGTTACTTCTACAAGGTCTACTTTTTACTGTTTAACTCACGACACCTTGGGCTTGCTGCATTCATGTCCATCGCAACAGTTCCAATTAATAAAATATCAATGTGGTTTGAGGATGAAAAATGAAAAAGACTGCCATTAATGGTAAATATTGCTTGCTCTCAATGTTTCTTCTTTGCCTCTGTCATAACACACCGACGATGTAGGAAAGGGTTTCTTTCCACATGATCTCCAAGTAGATTACCAATGATTGTCAGAAGAAATAGCTTCCTATTGGAAAATAGCACACATTAAGAAATACAGGGCAATAAGAGACACTTAGGAATAGGATAACGAGTCAGATATAGTGTAAGATGTGAGTTATTCAGAGTGAAGTAGACAGGGATACACGGGTTAGAGTAAAAATAAGTCATTGGGTTACTTGACATTGGGTGGCAAGAGACTATGGTGAGGGATATTGGATAGGGTTTGCAGATGCATTACTGGGAGAGGTTGATAAACACTGGTAGTACAAAAAGGAAGGGAGTATTTGAGGTAAGATTAGAGATAATGGGGTGAATGTCAGGATCTGACAGTGCAGCTCCACTTGAGTTCCAACACCAGTGGCTACACTCCAGGGTATGAAATAAAGTGTCACTGTATTGCATCTGGTGGAAATACTCACCCTTCCTGAAAAATGTAATGCTTTAAAGCCACTTATACCTGCCACTTATTGTGCAATGAAACTGGTGGAATGTGACACCAATTCATCTGTGCCTCAAGGCCCCAAGACATCAATAGTCTGCCTCACTGCCTTCCTCTTGAATGTAGCATTAAGTGGATAATTTTTGTTGTAAATAGATTTAGGCAGAGGTTGGTCTAGAAAGTCAATTCAGGCACCTGTTTTTGCACATAATCATATAGTGTATATTCTTCCCAATAAGTAATAAAAGACATGCACATTATAAGCCATATCTAAGCTAGTAATTTTGATACTCTTCATAACATCTGCACTTTCTGCTGAGCAGATTGATGCTTAAAGTGGAACTGCCATTTTTAAAAATTATATGCTTTTGAAAGACATTTCAGATGCAACAGTTTTTTTCTCATCTATTTATTTAACCCCTTAACGACCCATGACGGTTCTGGACCGTCATGGGTTGTTTTGCCTTAAATGATAGCAGAGCACCTCCGTGCATGCTGCTATCATTAATTCCCGGCTGAAACTGAACGCTTCGGGACCGGAGCATTCAGTCTCAGCCACTTTCACAAGTGCCGGGTCATGCAGCGATCCCATGTACCTGCATTGTGCCTCTAGTGTTTCTTCTCAGCCGTCTGTCCCTTGCTATCAAAGTAAGGGGCAGAGAAGCAGAGAGGAGATACCTAGTGGACAAATGAAATGTAGCAGCTGGGGATATTAACCCCTTCACTGCTGTGTTGGAGGCTGGCTAAATACAGGTCCATTTTTGACCTGCTAAAATTAACTTTTTTTTTTTTTTTTTTTTTTTACAAGACACAAGACTTTTTTTTAACAAAAATTGTATTAAAATAAAAAAAATGTCAATTACCAAAATAGGAAGTGTGATTGTTGTAGAGCCATGAAATACATTTATATACACCGCCAAATGTCATCAATAAAAAAAGTGTGAAAATAAGGTGGGAAAAAGGGACATGGGGTTTTTTCACCCAGGGGGACAGTGTACACTTAAATCTGCCCATTTTGTAGGTATGACTGACTGGTCATACCTTTCATACAGTGTCCATATAAATTTAACCCATTGTGCCCAAATGATCCCAAGAGAAAAAAAAATGGCATTTTTTTTACTTTTTTTACCGTTTTCTTTCATTTTACTAAAATAAATGGTGAGCTAGCTATATAAGTATGGTATCAAAAGAAAGCCCTATTTGTGCGTAAAAAAAGGGTATATAATTTTCATGGGTAAAATAAAGTACTTAGAGGGAAAACATTGTTGAACAAAGACAAAGACAAAAAGGTCAGAATTGCTCAGGTCCTTAAAGGGATAGTAATACTTCGTTTTAACTTTATTTTATTTTGTAGGCATTAAAAAAACATGAAGAATGATATAAGTCTTATCTCTGAAACCTTTATGGTTTAAGAGATATTCACAAACAAAGTATCCCTTCCCTGTTCAACCAGATCAGAAGGGAGATGCCCAGGTAGACTGCAGAGAGGGACGATCTTCAATTAAGATAATGGAAAAAGCTGAAAAACTTGTCAAGGGGGGAAGGGCTTTCATTCTTTTCATACAAAGAAAATTGTACCCTTCTGTTATCTGTCCTGTCATACAACCAGACTCACATTTGAGAAGAGATGGCTTACACTAGGAAAAAGGGGCAGGGAGGGGAACTTTGCTTGTGAATATCTCATAAACCATAAAGGTTTGAGAGATAAGACTTATATCATTCTTCATGTTTTTTTAATGCCTACAAAATAAAATAAAGTTAAAACGAAGTATTACTATCCCTTTAAGTGAAATTGACCTCAGATTTTCCCGGTCGTTAAAACAATAACGATATTTATCTTTATTTGTATTCCAGTTATACTCTGCTCTACATTACTGGTTGTTACTTTCTACCAGAAAGTACAAGCTCAGTTGTATAAACTGACAAATAAATAGACCTAAACATCTCATATACTATTTTATGGAATAAAAACTGGCTAACATAAATATATGTGATTTTGTAAGTTCTTCAAAACTTCCATATTTATTACTAAATGACACTTCAACTTAAAAAATGTATATGAAATACTAAAAATAGTTTCTTTTAAATTAAATTAATTTAGCTTTTGTTCCAGTATGGCTTTTGTACCAGCACTGAAAATATAGCACCTTAGACCTACCCATGAAGTACTCCAGCAGAACTTTGTTTCCAAGAGCAGCTGAGTGTGAAGCTAAAGGAGGTTGCTAGACAGTGGTTGGTTGCTGTAGCCACTGACCATGGTTAAAGATTCTAAACATTAAGTTGAATAACCAGGACTAGAGATAGAAAGTCCCATGGATACTAGAGGTAATGTCAAGGTTCAGAAGATAGATCCACAGTGCAGAAATGGGAAGCGCACAAGGTCAAGATGAAGTCAGATGGCCAGAGCCAGTGGCACAGAATAAAGTTAAGACAAAGTCTGTCAAAAGCTAACTTGGTTTAATTACCTTTTGAGGCAAACCAGTGCATGCAACTAAAAATGCATTTCCATTACATATGCAGAAAGTCTTGAAAAGGCATCCATTGTGACTAAAATGCTGCTGAATAGCACCAGAGCAAATGATGGGTAGGAGACTATAGTAACATAGTTGATGAGGCTGAAAAAAAGACATGCATCTTTCAAGTTCAGCATATGCCATATCACTCCTGTTGATCCAGAGGGAGGCAAAAAAACAACCCCACTGAAGCCATTGCCAATTAAGCCCCAGACTGGTAAAAAAAATCCTTCCATTCTAATACTTTCTTGGATCAACATATGCTGTGAAACCATCTATCATAATTCTCAATATTATTCTGAGCTGGAAAGATATCCATTACTTTTTTGAAAGCAACTACAGTATCTGCAAGCACAAATCTATATCAAGGTAGCAGAGTAAGCGCACCAATCCCCAAGAAAAGAATAAAGTAGGTCATGATCCCGTTCGTCCCTCAGGAAAGCCAGCCTGATTAGTAACACCTGAGCTCACACCCCATTTGCCCAGTGGGAGATAGAAGTGGATGTTGATGCCTTCCAGTTGGATGGAATAAAGGCCTTGGCCACGTTCAGCATAGCCGGCAAACGTTTTTATTGTATGGTAGTGAGGTAAGTCCCTAAAAAGGAGGATCTGCCAAGAGTCTCTAGACAAAGAGATGTGTAAGAACCATTCATTGTGTGGGAGGCAGAGATACCAAAAAGTCTGAATGAGTGGGCAATACCAACTGCCAACATAGGTTGGTGTTATATGAGTATGGCATGTATGCAAGTTGGAATGTAATACCACCGGAAAAAGCAGCTTGTAGTTCATTTCAACAAAAAAGTGAAATTCGAGGAGGATTGAGTAACATGCCAGATGTTGGTCCAGTCATCCTCCAATAGGGTAGCCCCCAGCTCCCCCACCCAAGCCTTGGCATAGTCTGGTTTAAGTGTTGATTGGGGGAGGGAAAGAATATGGTATATTTTTCCCAAGTATCCCTTGTTACTGAAATCGCTCAACAAAACCATCTCAAAAGGGGGTGCAGGAACATGATATGCACTGTCTGAACAACGGCATCTCAAGAGGTCTTTAGTCCTAAAAAATTCCAAAGTTCTGAAGGAGGAAATTGTCCTTGAGAGTTTGGAAGGGTAAAAAAGAATTGTGAAGAGTAGCATCTCGTATGCAAAGATTCGGTATAGATGCCCAAGATGGGAAATCCGATTCTAGCAGAGTAAAGGGAGTGAGGCTGTTGCGAGATAGGGAGGAATATGAACCAGGTGTTGGACTCATAGAAACGCTACACTTGCAGAATGGGAAAAAGCATTGCATGTAATCCAAGGGACTTGGTTCTGACAGAGGGCTTTTATCTATTCTTTTTTTTTTTTTAAACATTTTTATTGAGAGGACAGTAATAAAACATTACAAATACAATGATATTGCACATACCAATCAAAGTATAGAAACAATACAGACAGTCAAGTAGATATTGTGACAGAGAGGCACAGCTGTCCCATTTCAATTTTTAAAGTTAAAGAAACTAAGCTAAATCGAAACCACAAAATACCCTCCCCTATCTCCACCCCAACCAAAACTCTAGAGGAACTAATCCCGCCCACCCTCCCTGGGTTATGAGCACACCATCTTATTCATTAAGTGGACATAAACATAGCAGATAACAGCTTAGTCATCAATTTATGAATAAACATACAGATAAATTAATAGGTAACCATGGTCTCCAGGAGCATCACAAAGTGATATTTACGTATCTCACAGCCCTCACTGGTAGAGAACTCTAGAATTACAATAAGAAGTCCATAGACCCCATATTTGATTAAATTTGTTCGGGGTTCCCCTGTACAGGTAAAGTCCCTTATAATGAGGGAGATGATGGGTCACTAAGTTCATCCATTGGGCATGCCTGGGAGGATGTTCCGACATACCTATTCTTAATGAATGACTACTTGTTTTTTGCTCAGCTCTTTGAGTAAATTGTTCCTTAAAGAGTTATTTGTATTGACTTCAAATTTATTTGTAAATGCTAATCATATCACATTTCTTCCCTTTATAACTTAGACCACCCAATCACTTTACCACGCACTCCATATTTTAGATGAGACCTTACCAAGGATATATAATGGTAGAATTATATTCTCCTCCAATGCATCTATACTTCTTTTATACAGGATAGTGATCTATTGGTTCTTGCAGCAACTGCACACTATTATCTATCAGTACTTCAAAATATTTTTCTAATGAGGATTACCTAAGTAGTTTCCCATTTAGTGTGTATATAAAGTTTTGTTTCTGCAACCAAAATTCACAACCTTAAATTCATCTATATTAAACGTTTGAGTGTCAGATGTGTATACTTTATTATTATTATTAATAATAATCTTTATTTATATAGCACCAACAAATTCTGCAGCGCTTTACAGTAGGGAGTAGACATACAGAGGTATTAAATAATACAATCAAATAGTGTTGAGCGAGCATGCTCGGCCGAAGCTCGGTTCGGCTCGAGCATCGCTCTGCTCGGCACATGGCGGTACTCGTACGAGTACCGCATGTGCTCGCCGGCCATGTTCGGGTCTCCTCCCCGCACGTTTCGCGGCTGCTGCGCAGCCAATAAACGTGCAGGGAGGCTCTGACATCAGTGTAATGCCAGCAGCCATGTTGGCTGCTGGCATTACACTGATTGGCTGGCCAGAACCCGTGATCGGGTGCTGTATAGCACCTGACCAGCGAGTTCGGCTCAGTCTTAGCCAGGGAGAGATGAGGATAGGAAGGGAAAGTCAGTGTAGGGAGAAGACAAGCAATTGTGAAAAAAAAAAAAGACCCAAAAGTCCTTTTTAGGACTACTGTGTGTGGGGGCAGCAGTTTATTTTGTGTGGTGGGAAAAAAACAAACAAAAAAAAAACTTCATATATTCTGTTTAGTGTGCAATGTTGCAGATTAGAGCACATTCTGTTTAGTGTGCAAAGTTGCAGATTAGAGCACATTCTGTTCAGTGTGCAAAGTTGCAGATTAGCAGCACATTCTTTTTAGTGTGCAAAGTTGCAGATTAGAGCACATTCTGTTTAGTGTGCAAAGTTGCAGATTAGCAGCACATTCTGTTTACTGTGCAAAGTTTCAGAATAGGAAAACATTCTGTTAAGTCTTCAAACTGTAAAATATCAAAGTCACATATTCCATTCACTGTGCGTCGCCGCATTTAAGAAGCAAATTCTGTTTACTGTGCAAAGTTTCAGAATAGGAAAACATTCTGTTAAGTCTTCAAACTGTAAAATATCAAAGTCACATATTCCATTCACTGTGCGTAGCCGCAGTTAAGAAGCAAATTCTGTGTACTGTGCAAAGTTGCAGAATAGGAAAACATTCTGTTAAGTCTTCAAACTGTAAAATATCAAAGTCACATATTCCATTCACTGTGCGTAGCCGCAGTTAAGAAGCAAATTCTGTTTACTGTGCAAAGTTTCAGAATAGGAAAACATTCTGTTAAGTCTTCAAACTGTAAAATATCAAAGTCACATATTCCATTCACTGTGCGTAGCCGCAGTTAAGAAGCAAATTCTGTTTACTGTGCAAAGTTTCAGAATAGGAAAACATTCTATTAAGTCTTCAAACTGTAAAATATCAAAGTCACATATTCGATTCACTGTGCCGAGCCGCAGTTAAGAAGCAAATTCTGTTTACTGTGCACAGTTTCAGAATAGGAAAAAATTCTGTTAAGTGTTCAAACTGTAAAATATCAAAGTCACATATTCCATTCACTGTGCGTCGCCGCAGTTAAGAAGCAAATTCTGTTTACTGTGCACAGTTTCAGAATAGGAAAAAATTCTGTTAAGTGTTCAAACTGTAAAATATCAAAGTCACATATTCCATTCACTGTGCGTAGCCGCAGTTAAGAAGCAAATTCTGTGTACTGTGCAAAGTTGCAGAATAGGAAAACATTCTGTTAAGTCTTCAAACTGTAAAATATCAAAGTCACATATTCCATTCACTGTGCGTAGCCGCAGTTAAGAAGCAAATTCTGTTTACTGTGCAAAGTTTCAGAATAGGAAAACATTCTGTTAAGTCTTCAAACTGTAAAATATCAAAGTCACATATTCGATTCACTGTGCCGAGCCGCAGTTAAGAAGCAAATTCTGTTTACTGTGCACAGTTTCAGAATAGGAAAACATTCTGTTAAGTCTTCAAACTGTAAAATATCAAAGTCACATATTCCATTCACTGTGCGTAGCCGCAGTTAAGAAGCAAATTCTGTTTACTGTGCACAGTTTCAGAATAGGAAAACATTCTGTTAAGTCTTCAAACTGTAAAATATCAAAGTCACATATTCCATTCACTGTGCCGAACCGCAGTTAAGAAGCAAATTGTGTTTACTGTGCACAGTTTCAGAATAGGAAAAAATTCTGTTAAGTCTTCAAACTGTAAAATATCAAAGTCACATATTCCATTCACTGTGCGTCGCCGCAGTTAAGAAGCAAATTCTGTTTACTGTGCACAGTTTCAGAATAGGAAAAAATTCTGTTAAGTGTTCAAACTGTAAAATATCAAAGTCACATATTCCATTCACTGTGCGTAGCCGCAGTTAAGAAGCAAATTCTGTTTACTGTGCACAGTTTCAGAATAGGAAAACATTCTGTTAAGTCTTCAAACTGTAAAATATCAAAGTCATATATTCCATTCACTGTGCCGAGCCGCAGTTAAGAAGCAAATTCTGTTTACTGTGCACAGTTTCAGAATAGGAAAACATTCTGTTAAGTGTTCAAACTGTAAAATATCAAAGTCACATATTCCATTCACTGTGCGTAGCCGCAGTTAAGAAGCAAATTCTGTGTACTGTGCAAAGTTGCAGATTTGCAGCACATATTCCGTGTAATATGAAGAAGGCGGGTAAAAAGGGACGGGGAAGTGGACGTGATCCTGATAGTTAAGGGCGCGGGTCAGGACGCGTAGAAACTGCGCCTTGTGCCAGAGCACAAGACAGAAAGACATCCACCATACCTAGCTTCATGTCTCATTTTACAGGGCGTCGCAGGACATCACTCTCGAGGTCCGACCACTGCGAACAGGTGGTCGGTTGGATGTCAGCTGATACTGCTTCCAGTCGGTTAAGCACCACCCTGTCTTCCACCAAGTCCACTCTCAGTAGCCAAGAGTCTGGTCAACATAATCCTCACTCTGATCATCCTTCCTCCCACCATAGAGGATCTGGTCAAAGAAGTGATCCCACACTGGGATATAGTGAGGAGCTCGTCTCATCACCAATCCTTAATTTGAACCTCTCTCCAAGCACGCTTGCAGAGGAACATGACATCTTGTGCCCTGATTCACAACCTCTAGAGGGTACCCAATCACAAGAAGATGACAGAGGTGAACGGCATTTAAGGTCAAAGGAAGTGGATGATGATGATGATGAGACACAGTTGCCATTACATCAACCACTATTACTGTCTCAAGACCTTGATGAGGAGGATGATATACAGTTGTCAATGACTGAGTATGTGGTGGGATCAAGACATGAGGAGGATGATCAGAGTGAGGAAGTGGAGGAGGACTTGGTGGACGATGAGGTGACTGACCCCACCTGGGAAGGTGTAGAGCCGAGCGATGACAGCAGTCCTGAGGGTGAGCCATCTGCAGCACCGCAACAGGCTGGAAGAGGCAGTGGTGTGGCTACAGAAAGAAGGAGGACCGCACCAAACCGGCCCGCAAATGTTCCACGGAGCACCCCCTTGCGTAAATCTCCCTTGCCAAGGGGTAGGTGTTCCGCGGTATGGCGTTTTTTTAAGGAAAGTGCGGACGACAAAAGAATTGTAGTTTGCAACCTGTGCCACACCAGAATGAGCCGAGGCATGAACACTAGAAACCTCACCACCACCAGCATGATCCGACACATGGCATCCAAGCACCGTAATAAGTGGGAGGAACGCCTGGATCGCCCATCTGTGTCTGCAGGCCACACCACTGCCTCCTCTTCCCCTGTTTTCGGTGCCGGCCAATCGCCTGTCGAAGGCGCAGGCCCGCATACCTCCCGCCCTGCACCTGTACCATCTGAAGCACCATCAGCGACCACTTCCCTGTCTCAGCGCAGCGTCCAAATGTCGTTACCCCAGGCATTTGAGCGCAAGCGAAAATACCCAGCCAGCCACCCACAGGCCATAGCACTAACCTCACACCTTTCCAAATTACTGGCCATCGAAATGCTGCCATTTAGGCTTGTGGAGACTGAGTCCTTCCGCAGCCTGATGGCAGCAGCTGTCCCTCGGTACGCAGTCCCCAGCAGCCACTACTTTTCCCGGTGTGCCGTCCCTGCCTTACACCACCATGTGTCCCGTAACATCACCCGTGCCCTGACCAACGCAGTTACTGGGAAGGTCCACTTAACGACTGACACATGGACAAGTGCTTGTGGCCAGGGACGCTACATTTCCCTGACGGCACACTGGGTGAATGTCGTGGAGGCTGGGAGCGACTCGGACCCTGGGATGGCACAGGTGCTACCCACGCCGAGGATTGCGGGCCCTACCTCCATCAGGGTTTCCGCCAGCACCTACGTTATTGGCTCCTCCTCCTCCGTTTCCACCTCCGAATTCTCTGCGCGCAGCGCCACTCACCCATCAGCCGGTAGCTGGAAGCAGTGTAGCACTGCAGTGGGGAAGCGTCAACAGGCCGTGCTGAAGCTGATCTGCCTTGGGGACAAACAGCACACGGCCTCAGAGCTGTTGCAGGGGATTAGTCACCAGACCGAGCAGTGGCTCTCGCCACTCAACCTGCAACCAGGCATGGTTGTGTGTGATAATGGGCGTAACTTGGTGGCGGATTTGGAGCTCGGCAAGCTCACACACGTACCATGCCTAGCGCATGTATTTAATTTAGTGGTTCAGCGATTTCTAAAAACCTACCCCAATTTGCATGATCTCTTGACCAAGGTGCGCCGCGTGTGTGCACATTTCCGTAAGTCATCTACAGCTTCAGCCGGCCTGTTGAAGCTGCAGCAGCGCTTACAATTGCCAGCTCACCGGCTGCTGTGTGACGTGAGCACGTGCTGGAACTCCACCTTCCACATGTTGTCCCGGCTTTGTGAGCAGCAGAGGGCAGTAGTGGAGTACCAGCTGTTACACGGTCGTCGCCTCTCCGTTCAACTTCCTCTAATCAGAAGTGAGGAGTGGGAATGGATGTCAGACCTCTGTGAGGTTTTACGCAATTTTGAGGAATCGACACAGATGGTGAGCGGCGATAACGCTATTATCAGTGTAACCATCCCACTTCTATGTCTACTGAAACGCTCGCTGCTCACAATTAAAACCGACGCTTTGCATGTGGAAGAGGTGGAAATGCGGGAGGAAGAGCTTACACAAAGTGATAGCCAGAGCACCCTCACTTCGTCTTCTCAGCGACAATTGGAGGAGGCAGAGGAGGAGGAGGAGGAGGAGGAAGACACGGTTGCCTCCGCTACAGAGGGTAGCCATGGAACTTTAGTTCCATCTCTTCAGCGTGGGTGGGCAGAAGAGGAGGAAGAGGATGAGGAGATTGAGAGTCATCCTCCTGGTGAGGACAGCGAAATCTTGCCTGTTGGTACTCTGGCACACATGGCTGACTTTATGTTAGGCTGCCTTTCCTGTGAACCACGCGTTATACGCATTTTAGACAACACGGATTACTGGGTGTTCACCCTTCTGGACCCCCGCTACAAAGAGAATTTCTCATCTCTCATTCCTCCGGTGGAGAGGACAAGCAAAATGGTGCAATACCAGAAGGTTCTTGTTGAAAAATTGCTCCAAAATTTTCCATCTGACAACGCTGGCGGCAGAGTACGTGCTACCTTGGCCAACAGAGAAGGGGAGAAAAGGGGAGCACACAGCAGTTCCGACAAAGGCAGGGCAACACTCTCCAAGGCGTGGGACACCTTCATGACACCCCGCCAGCACCCTCACCCTGATGCGCAGCCTAGTGTCACAAGGAGGGAAAAGTTTTGGAAGATGGTGAAGGAGTACGTAGCAGACCGTGTCAGCGTCCTCAATGATCCCTCTGTGCCTTACAACTACTGGGTGTCCAAGCTGGACACGTGGTATGAACTGGCACTCTACGCCTTGGAGGTGCTGGCCTGCCCTGCCGCCAGCGTTCTGTCTGAGCGGGTATTTAGTGCTGCTGGTGGCATCATAACAGATAAGCGTATCCGCCTTTCCACCGAAAATGCTGATAGGTTGACACTTATAAAAATGAACAAGGCCTGGATTTCCCCTGACTTCTCCACTCCACTGGAGGAAAGCCCCGGAGGAACATAAAGTGACTTTATATATGTTATTTACAATGATGGGAATACTCTGTATTCCCATTCACCCCTTCCACCCAAAAAACGGGTATATGGTTGACTCTTAATCTTCTCATCCTCCTCCTCCTCTTCCATATGCCCTGTGATATAATTTTTATATAGGGCCAGCTCACCAGCGGGCCCTGTTTGACAATTTTTGTATAGGTCAGCTCACCAGCGGGCCTTCTCATATAATGTTTTATTGGGTCAGCTCTCTAGCGGGCCCTCTCATATAATGTTTTATAGCGTCAGCTCACTAGCGGGCCTTCGCATATAATGTTTAGGATGGTCAGCTCCGCAGCAGACCCTCACCCATAATGTTTTGGATGGTCGGCTCAGCGCACGTTTCCCTCTTAATCATGGCCCCAGTTCAGAAAAATTGAGGAAATTTTTGGGAGAATTTGCCTTTGCGCACGTTTCCCTCTTAATCATGGCCTCAGTTCAGAAAAATCGAGAAAATTTTTGGGAGAATTTGCCTTTGCGCACGTTTCCCTCTTAATCATGGCCTCAGTTCAGAAAAATCAAGGAAATTTTTGGGAGAATTTGCCTCTGCGCACGTTTCCCTCTTAATCATGGCCTCAGTTCAGAAAAATCGAGGAAATTTTTGGGACAATTTGCAGATGATATACAAGTAAATATACAGCAAATACTGTTTGGTAACAATTTTTCGCCTAAAGTCGTTTTTATCTGCCTTTTTGTGTGTTTTACGGTCAGTCTGTAAAAATGGCGTACTACGGGCGAAAGATCGTTCCCAGCAGCGATGTTGGAGTCCAAGATGCATCCAGACATCCTCCCTATGCTGTCCCTGAACCATTTCTGTGGTGTTTCCATCATTTTCTGCCCTTTTCCTATGGACCAGGCACCCTCCCCTCATCAGAGCAGGGGGTGCCTGGTGTAATGCTCGAGTCCTCCCATTGACTTCAATGGGGCTCGGGTGCTCGGCCGAGCACTCGAGCCTCCGGGGGTGCTCGGTCAGAGCACCCGAACACCCGAGCATTGGGGTGCTCGCTCATCACTACAATCAAATGTAGAGAACAGAAGGATCAGAGGACCCTGCTCGTAAGAGCTTAAAGTCTAGAGGAAGGTAGGTATGACACAGAAGGAGTAAGTGCTATTGGGTGTAAGTGCCTCCTGCCACCTGACCTGCCAGTCAGTGGGTGGGAGTAAGAAGTGCTGTTGAGTGCAGTGGTCAAGGCAAGGGGTGATTCTTAGTGATATTGTTTATGGAGGCAGTTGATAGGCTTCCCCGAAGATGTGAGTTTTCAGGGAGCATCTGAAGATCTGAAGGCTGGGGGAGAGTCTGATTGGGCGGGGGAGGAAATTCCAGAGCTGAGGTGTGGCACGGGAGAAGTCCTGTAGGCGGGAGAGGGAGGATGTGATAAGAGCTGTGGAGAGAAGAAGGTCGTGTGCAGAGTGAAGATGACTAGAGGGAGTGTATTTGGAAATGAGAGATGAAATATAGTGTGGTGCGTTGTTAGTGAGGGCTCTATAAGTAATCACCAGAATTTTGAATTTAATTCTGTATGCTAATGAGAGGCAGTGTAGGGATTGACAGAGGGGTTTGGTGTCAGAGAAGCGATGAGTGAGGTAGATTAGTCTTGCAGCAGAGTTCATTATGTACTGTAGTGGGGTTAGTTGGGTGAGAGGAAGGCCAATTAGTAAAGAGTTACAGTAGTCAAGACGGGACATGATGAGTGTTTGGACTAGAATTTTGTAGTGTCATGTGTGAGAAAGGGTTGGATTCTAGAGATGTTGTGGAGGTGGAGGCAGCATGATTTGGAGAGTGACTGGATGTGAGGAATGAAGGATAGGGCACAGTCAAATATGACTCCCAGACAGCGAGCTGTAAGGGTCGGTGGGATGGTAGTGTTGTTGATGGTGAGGGTAATATCTGGGGTAAGGCTGGATGTGGTGGGAGGGAAGATGATTAGTTTGGTTTTGCCAAGGTTAAGTTTGAGTCAACGCGAGGACATCCAGGAAGACACAGCGGACAGACAGACACTCAGGACAAGAGGGAAGGGGAGAGGTCAGGGGAGGAAATATATATCTGAGTGTCATCAGCATACAGATGATGGTGAAACCCAAGGGAGTTGATTCGTTTTCCGAGGGATGAGGTGTAGATTGAGAAGAGCAAGGGTCCCAGGACTGATTCTTGAGGCACTCCAACAGATAGTGGGATGGGTGGAGAAGTGGAGCCAGAGTAGGAAATGCTGAAGGAGCGGTTGCAGAGATAAGATTAAAACCAGGAGAGTGCAGTGTCACAGATACCTAGGGAGTGGAGGGCATGGAGGAGGATAGTGTGATCTATTGTGACAAAGGCGGCTGACAGGTCCAAGAGAATGAGTATAGAGTAGTGGCCTTTTGACTTGGCGGAGAGCAAGTCATTGACCACCTTAGTGAGGATGGTCTCAGTGGAGTGATGAGGGCTGAATCCATATTGCAAGGGATCGAGCAGGGAGTGGGAGCAGAGGAATCTAGTGAGCTGATTATATGCGAGACGCTCAAGGAGCTTGGAGGCAAATGGGAGCAGAGATATTGGTCGGTAGTTTGACAGTAAGTTTGGGTCCCAGGAGGGTTTCTTTAGGATCGGTGTGATGAGTGTATGTTTAAAGGAGGATGGGAAGGTGCCAGTTGAGAGGGAGAGGTTGAATACGTGAGTAAGGATTGGAGTTAGTAGAGGGGAGAGTTCTTGAGAGAGCCGAGATGGGATTGGGTCGAGAGGGCATGTGGCTGGATTTGAGTAAGTGAGGAGATGGGAAACTTCATCCTCTGTGACGGGTGAGAAGGAGCTTAGTGTGTATGTGGGAGAGGTGACAGGGCTGGGGTGGCTGGGTGGGGGTGGGAGTGATTCGATCTTGTCCTTGAAGTGGGTGGCAAGATCTTTGGCAGAGAAGATAGTGGAAGGTGTAAGTGTTGGTGGGTGTAGAAGAGATTTGAAGGTTGTAAAAAGGTGTTTTGGGTTAGAGGAGAGATTAGAAATCAGAGAGGAAAAGTATGACTGTTTGGCCAGGGAGAGGGCAGAGCTATATGAACAGAGAATTCATTTATAGTGTATAAAGTCGGCTGTGGAGTGCGATTTCCTCCAGTACCATTCGGCAGTGCGTGAGCGATCCAAGTTTCTTCCTGATCTGGATGTTGTCTTCGTGCTAGGGGAGCCTGGGGGTGTGAGAAGAGAGCAAAGGTGTTTTATTTCAAATATCGCAAAGTTTTGTGTGGCTGAGTAGACACAGACGGCTGTGATCCAAATACATTTTTGATGTGGCTATTATCCCTGTGCCAGGAGAGTCTGGGGTTGTGAGAAGGGAGTAAAGAACTGACTGGAAACACACTGCTTATATAGACTGGGTTCTGGCACCCTTTGGTTGCCCTTTCATGGTGTCTCTATGTCAGTAGCCACCTGCTTTTGTATTCCTGTGTTCCATGGGCCTTGGTTGAATCCTCTACAGTGTCTGCCTTCCTACCTGACTGACAGACTTCTCTGCTGAAGTGGTTCCTGCCTCCGTTCCTGATCCGGTTTGTGCTGACGTTCCTGCTTTTGTTCCAGATCTGGTTGACTACCATTACTGTTCCAGCTTCCTGTCCCGGCCTGGCTGTCTCTCCTGCTCCTGGATCGTTTTGGATTCTCTCCGTTATCACGGTCGCTTGGGCGACATACTGATCTCTGGGCGTGTTACGTGTAGTCCAGTACGCGGGTACTGGTTTGCTCCCTTACAGCACTGGTTGTTTTTTCCTGTAGTCCAGTACGCAGGTACTGGTTTGCTCCACTCTTCTCCAGTTGCTTGCTGCCACCTCTCAACACCGGTAGCGTCTCCATATAGTCCAGTACGCGGGTACTGGCTTGCTCCGTTACCGCACCGGTTGTGTATTCCTGTAGTCCAGTACGCGGGTACTGGTTCGCTCCAATGTTTTACGGTTGCTTACTGCCACCTCTCAGCACCGGTAGCGTCTCCGTGTAGTCCAATACGCAGGTATTGGTTTCTTCATTTACAGCACCGGTTGTGTAGTCCAGTACGCGGGTACTGGTCCACTCCTATATTCTCCGGTTGCTTGCTGCTACCCATACAGCACGGTAGCATCTCTGTGTAGTCCAGTACGTGGGTACTGGTTTGCTCCTTTACAGCACTGGCTGTGTTTCCCTGTAGTCCGGTACGCGGGAAATGGTTCGCTTCTATATTATCCGGTTGCTTACTGCCACCTACACAGCACCGGTAGAGTTTCAGTTTAGTCCAGTACACTGGTACTGGTTCGCTCCGATATTCTCCTGTTGCTTACTGCCACCTATACAGCACCGGTAACATCTCCGTGTAGTCCAGTATGCGGGTACTGGTTTGCTCCTTTACAGCACCGGGTGTGTTTCACTGTAGTCCAGTACACGGGTACTGGTTTGCTCCTATTCACCGGCTGTTTACTGACTCCTATACAGCAGCGGTAGGCCTCCTTGTTGTCCAGCTCTTGCGACTGGTTTGCTCCACCACTTCACCAGTCTCTGAGGCAACCTTCATATAGTACCAGTACTTGCCTACACTGTGTCCTTTTGGCTGCCTTGCCCGGTATACTGGTAAGGTCAGTAGAGCCAACTATTCCTGGGTATCATTATATAGGCTGCCTTGCCCGGTATATTGGCAAGGCTGGTAGAACCTACTCTCTCGTTGTGCCAGTCCTAGGCTGCCTTGCCCGGTATATTGGCAAGGCTGGTAGAGCCTCCTCTATCTCGTGTGCCAGTCTCCAGGCTGCCTTGCCCGGTATATTGACAAGGCCAGTAGAGCCTACTCACTCGTTGTGCCAGTCCTAAGGCTGCCTTGCCCGGTATACTGGTAAGGTCGGTAGAGCCTATTCCATCATTGTGCCAGTCTTTAGGCTGCCTTACCCGGTTATTGGCAAGGCCGGTAGAGCCTATCCATATTTTCTGTACCATTGTTCTCTACTACTTTGTACAAGTTGTGTGTTATTATATATGTGTATGTCAGGACCCGCGAGGGTTCTCTTTAAACTTTCAATAAAGTTGTGTTTTTATCTTAACTCTGTGTCTTAGAGTCAAAACAAACCATGACAGTATGATAAGGGAGCAATTGGAGGTTTGCCCCAAATACCCTCACTCATGATACAAAAGCTAAGCATGTTGGTATCTATTGTCTGTGTAAAAAGCATATGATCAGAGGGAAAGCAGGCTCACACCTAGACACCTTCTCAATGAGTTCCCACCTGAAGTACATCCACAGGTCTGACTGGGAGACACACCATCAACAAGTCAGAGATGTAACGGTTTTATTGACACTCAGACACGGAAGGTTTGGGTAAAATCCAATTTTATTAAAGAAAACCGTAAATGAATAACCCTTGCGGGTCCAGTATGTATGCAACAGTATATTACTGACACAGGACAGGTAGTAGTACAAAATACCCACACAGGTCCAGTATATATATACAATACAATACTGTACTGACACAGGACAGGTTTCAGTTATCAGTACCCACACAGGTCCAGTATATATATACAATACTATACTGACACAGGTCAGGCATAATTCGTGTGAGTCCAAATGATACAGATACAGATTACTATTAGGCCGGGAGGATGGATAGGCCCTAATAGCGCAATGGCCCTTAATATACTCTCTATGCAGAGAGTGACACAATGGCGACCAAGGCAGCAACAGCAACAAAGGACCTGGACAACGACAGACTACTGGAGCTGCCAGAGGAGGACTGCCACGGAGGCACGGAGTAACGTCAATCAGTGACTGCTAAAGCTGTACCCAATGTGCCAGGCACCAACCCACAAGGGGTTAACGAACGCTCAGACCCAGAATCGAGTACCAGATGGAGAAAGCATGAGGCGCCCAGGAGACCAGCCTCAGCTAGAGCAGTATAGGTCAAGCGTACCGTGGTGCTACAGCGGGACACGCGACACCGGATGAGATCACAAGACACAATACTGATCGGGTTACAGCAACTGGCTGCCTGAGCAGCAACGGAGGCAACAGAGGATCTGTCCATGGACAGAGAGAGAGACTGCCGTATGGCCCACAACTGGATACCAGATGGGTAGAGACAAGGCCGGGTCTGTACACAGAGCAGGAACGTCGGCAAATCCGGGTAGGTACACAGAGCAGGAACGTCAGCCGGGCCAGGTCGGTAAACAGAGCAGGAATGTCTGGCAGGTCATACACAGGAAACACAGGAATTCAGGAACAAGCGCTGGTAACGGAAACACCACGAAAGGTCCCTGCAGAAGTATCACGGTGCCCGTGATTGCTCGCTCTTGCTGTCAGTCAGGTGTGTGTATTCGCCATTGGCCGCCTGTCTAACGCCCGCCTAGCACTGCCTATTTAAACTGTCAGAGCTGCTGCTGCAAGGTTCCTGTCTTTGTTCCAGAACAAAGTTGGGCTGCTGTTCCTGCTTCTGCTTCTGATCCGGTGCTGGCGTTGTTCCTGCTTCCGTTCCTGACCTGGTTGGCCGTCCTACCATTCCTTTGGTTGTCCGTGCAGGCATCCTGTTCCTGATGCTGTCTCCTGTTTATCTTCGTCTGGCTGCCTAGTCGCGTGGGCGACATTCTTATCACGGGGTTCTCTATTCATACCGGTTGCTGATTCCATTGTATAGAACCGGTTGGGCATTCCATTGCTCTAGTATGCGGTACTGGTTTACTCCACAGACCGGTTGCTGATTCCGTTGTATAGAACTGGTTGGGCGTTCCATTGCTCCAGTACGCGGTACTGGTTTACTCCATATACCGGCTGCTGATCCCGTTGTATAGAACCAGTTTGGCGTTCCATTGCTCCAGTACGCGGTACTGGTTTACTCCAGATACCGGTTCCTGATCCCGTTGTATAGAACCGGTTGGGGGTTCCATTGCTCCAGTACGCGGTACTGGTTTACTCCACATACCGGTTGCTGATTCCGTTGTATAGAACCGGTTGGGCATTCCATTGCTCCAGTACGTGGGACTGGTTTACTTCATACACCGGTTGCTGACTCTGTTGTATAGAGCCGGTTGGTTGCTCCTTTGCTCCAGTACGTGGTACTGGTTTACTTCACATGCCGGTTGCTGACTCCGTTGCATAGAACCGGTTGGGCGTTCCATTGCTCCAGTACGCGGTGCTGGTTTACTCCACATACCGGTTGCTGATCCCGCTGTATAGAACAGGTTGGCCGTTCCATTGCTCCAGTACGCGGTGCTGGTTTGCTCCTCACACCGGTTGCTGATGCCGTTGTATAGAACCAGTTGGGCCATACGTTTGTACTGTTTGCAATACTGACAGAATCTCCATTCACCAGTTGCTGATTCCGTTGCATAGAACCGGTTGGGCATTCCATTGCTCCAGTACGTGGGACTGGTTTACTTCATACACCGGTTGCTGACTCTGTTGTATAGAAATGGTTGGTCGTTCCTTTGCTCCAGTACGTGGTACTGGTTTACTCCACATGCCGGTTGCTATGACTGTGACTATGACTGCACTTGTTTACCTTGTTACCGGTTGCGGCTGCCTCCTTTAGTCCACCGGTCTGGGCTCCCCGACTGTAATACTGGTTTGCTCCACTCTCCACCTTTGGCTGCTGCATTATCAACTCAGCATTAGTGGAGCTGCCCTCATATTCCTGGATGCTTTGCCCAGTATATTGGCAAGGCCGGTAGAGCCTCATTCAGTGCTTGTGTACCCTCCAGGCTGCCTTGCCCGGTATATTGGCAAGGCCGGTAGAGCCTCATTCAGTGCTTGTGTACCCTCCAGGCTGTCTTACCCGGTATATTGGCAAGGCCGGTAGAGCCGGTTTACATTCTTTAGTGCCATCTTTCTGGCTGCCTTGCCCGGTATATTGGCAAGGCCGGTAGAGCCTATATTGCCGTTTCTTACTACTACTCCTGTTTGTACCCATCTTGTATATGTGACATATGTGTATGTACTGGACCCGTGTGGGTTCCCATAAAACTTTTCAATAAAGTTTGATTTTTATCTTACTCTGTGTCTGAGAGTCATAACAAACCATGACAAGAAGTGACAGGGCTCAGTATATAAAGGTATTTACTGGGTGGAGCAACACCATGTAGCCAATAAGACTGACTCAGGAAGAAACATAGTAATGCTGTCGCCAGCAATAACATGGGCACTGTGATAAGAGGTCCCACAACTAGCAGCAGTAGAAGTACTCATGAATGTTCCTGGGGCACTGAGGTACATTAAAGAAGTGCTGCTGATGTGCCATAAATTGTATCAAGATTTTCTGCTTCTGCTGCAGAGGAGTATGACTCTGAGTAAAAAAACAGAGACAGTGCAACAACGCCTCTAAGAGCGATCTCTTTTAGCAGTATAATCCATTTTGTACATATATATATGACTCTCCCCTTGTAGATGGGTACTCACTGGAACTTGAGGCTAACTTAGCCGCTAGGTGTTAATGCACATCAATATATCCCCACTTTGATATCTGGAAATTACTGGAATATCTCAAGCCACAGTTATTTTTCAAGGATGGCTCGGCCAGTGTTACTTTAGCAGGAAGTTATTGTTGTGGGCAATGGACAATGTCACTTAAACGGCAAACAATGTTTTCAAGGCATATATTGCTGTAGAACTCACAATTTTACATTCAGCTATTTATTCCTCCACGTCAGCCCTGGCATTGTGGCTCTGGGACCTGTTGCTGAAGAAGGCAGAACTGACTAGCAGCAGTATCAGCATCAGCACGGATCAGCTGCCTGTGCCTGCTGCTAGTGTTGTCAGTCTGCCTTCTTCACCTGTAGAGATGGAAAGTTTGACAGTAGGGGACCCTGTGTTACATTTGTCATCACCTCCAACCAGTGAGACTCTCATAGAGCAGCAGCAGCAAGCAGGGACTGGTGGAAATGAGGTGATGGTGGAGAAGCTGAGGTGGAAGAGACATTAATGGCCTTTATAGTCCAAAGCAAGAAGGAATGGGAAACACATATGCAAATGGTGATGACCATCACCATCACAACCACCATTACCAGCAGTGAGATTGCAGAATTTGAAGAGTTTGCTGCTGTTATAATTCCTGCTGCTACTGCTGAGTTGCACTTCCAGCAATACCCCTGGTACTAGTTCTAGTGCTGATTCTGAGGCAGCAGCAGCAGCATCCTCTGCCCCAGCCAGTGAAGGGGATTGTGGTGTAGAAGAAGAAAGAGGCCATTCATCTCTACCTTCCCCTCCCCCACTGAGGTCCTATTTTTTCAATTGGGCAGGTACAGTGCTGTCATCAGTGATGGCACTGTGCACAATTTGTGATAAGTCAGTGAAAAGGGGAAAGGAGGTAACGCACCTTGGCACAACTGCCCTAATAACCCATATGAACTACAGACACCATGACATTTATGTGAAATGTAAAAGTCAAGTGACAACAAAAAGAAATTGGGGGGTGCTGTTCCTGTACCTCCTGTCTCTCCCCAAGGGTATCAAGAGACATGGTAGAAATCAAAGAGGAGGAAAACTAAAGAAAACCCAGCCTGAGCCTGAAAGTTCGATGGTGAGCAAAACACCTGGCTCGCTATCACATTCTGATGTTCGGGTCCGGGTGTAGGATTTAGCAACATCTTTTCATGACCTGTCTCTGTTATCATTACCTGCCCCACCAGATGATAGCCATTCTGTAGATGTCAGTATGTGGCAGTTTATGTTTATCCATTGTACATTGTGTGCTGCGCTGAAAACACATGGCAATGTGGTGGAGGATAAGGCAACCAGGGCATCAAGGAGCATCTGAGGACATTCCATCCACAAAATATGCTAAGCTGTGCAGGGAGGATACACCATTATTATGAAGTCTGCTAGTTGTGAGGCATCCTTAACAGACAGGACAAGGGTCATAGTGATACATCAGTAATTGGTGTCTAGGGGGATGATTTGACATTGCGGACATAAGCGTTATGGTGTTTGGTTACAGTCATGCCAGTTGTTTGATGTGACTGCAGATGTGCCCATTGTTTCCAGTCCTTCCTCTATTACATAGCTTTCCTATTAAAACTATGCACATTGCAGTTGCTGATGAAAGGCACAGCTCCTTCCAGTTCTAAAGGGAATCATTTATATTCCAATAACATACCCATCATTTTGGAGTAGGTGCAAGAGGAGAAGCATTATTGGCCAATTTATTTTTCTCCACATATACCTGAAGTGGTGAGGGCAAGTTTTGGTGCTGCTACTGCCTCAGGCACATCACTGGGGCTAATGGTGAGTGGAACCTGATTATCATCATCCATATCACTGATTTTATTGATCCCATTCCCTTGCAGCTGCCTAATCATCCTGCTGCTTAAACAACTCAGCAGTAGCAAGAACAGTAGTTGCAAATACCGCAATGACACCATGGCCAATGGCCAGTGGCCACCATAACATGACCTGCTGGCACTAGGCCAATTGGGCATGTTTTATTTTTCCTCAGGGATTGTTCTTTAAATATACAACAGAGGCCTAAAAAAACAGTATTGGGGGGATTGCTAACAAGCCTAAGTCCTACAAATCATTGTTTCATCAGGGATTATGACTAACAATCCTGAGTGCAAAAAATCAACACTGATTCCTCACGGCTTGGGACTCCAGCAAGCTTGAGTGCAAAAAGTCATCACTGATTCCTCAAGGCTCATGACTCTAACAAGCCAAAGTCCTACAAATGAATGTTTCCTAAGGGCTTGTGCCTAACACAGTCACAGCTTAAATCAGTAGGGTCCCTGTCTCTGTCATGTTACATACAGATTTTTTATTTTATTATTTTTATTTTATTAACTGTCCCCCCAGTCCCAGTCAATATCCCCCCAAAAAATCCTTTCCCCCTCTCCATCAACACAGGAACCCTTTTATACTATGGCTGTGGGAAATAAAATTAAATCTGCTATGTGTTTAAATTCAGTGTTCCCACTTATTTCAATGCAATGAGCTAGGCAAAAAGAGAGGAAAAATTATATTTTTCACAGAAACTTTTCCACTAGGTAGGAAGGGCCATTTTTCATCAGTTTTGGGTTTGCCCATCCCTAATTGACACCATGTTCAAGTTCCAGAGCAAACTTAAAATGAACTGTAAATATTAAGTGCATTCCCTTGCCAATCTGCACAACTTTGCTAGTATACCAAGAGAATAGTAGAAGTGTGAAGGTTTTATATTTTACACCTGTTTATTTACCTGTAGCTGTTCTTCTGTGTTTGTGCACCATGACCCCGATAATAAATACAATGTATTATTTTTTTGTCTGGCTGGTTAATTGTACCCCCTGTGCCTAACCTTGGTTTACCAATCTGTAACGTTACCAACTACACCCACTCTATCTCCCCCTTTCTTGAGCTAATGCCAGAGCTATTGTGATGAGCAGACCAAAGTGAGTTCTGGGTTGGCATTCTTAGTAAATACAAAGCTAGCCCTGAGACAGAATGGGGGGAATAAAAGAGGTGGTGCCACTGGACTGCAGGTGTGGGGCTCCGTCCAATCACAATATCAATGATAGTTTATAACATCAACGTATTGGGGGTTTGAACAACCAAATGCTTATGATTATAAAGTGCTACCCTATGACATGTGACTGTAACAAATGCCTTCTTTAGGCTTGAAAGAATGAGCTGTTCCTGTTATTCTCAGGCATTAAACTGTATTGGACTGTTCTTGACTTGTACTCTCATGGATTCTGAGTCTAATGGAAGGAAGAACATTATGGGTGAGATGTTCAAAATGTCGTCATAATGAAAAACTTGTCGGATCATGAGCTGGTGGTAAAAGAAGGATAATATTTTCGAAAGTAAATCTGTCACTTTTGAAGATTCACCTTAAGAATTAAAAATGACGGTAAGAAGATCTCTTTGAACATTGCCGTTAAAAATTCTGATCTTAAAAATTGTCTTTGATTTTGTCTTTGAAAAGTAAATTTTCAAAGAAACAAAGACTTTTTTTGTCTTTGAAATGAAAATTTTCAAAGAAACAAAGACTTTTTTAGTCTGTGAAATGAAAAATTACTTCCCAGTACTTTCATTTTTGTTCTCTAAGTTTAGACCATTTTTATTAAGTTGGGAGCAAATGACGTTACTCAGACAAAAAAATTACATTCAAACAAATATATTTTCTGAAAATACCTTACATTATGACAGAAGACTAAACCACACCCATTTTTAAGACGGCTTTTTCCCTTTGACGGAGATGGCGGAATTGGACGCAAAAAATGATGGAAAAATGTCTGAGAATTGACGGATCATAATGTAAGAACTTTTTTATTCTAATTACAGACAATTTGAGTTACCACCACTTTTTTAACATATCGCCCTAAATGTTTTGCAGGAATCTGACACTCAAGGAGTTTTTTTAAAGATGAACCTTCTACTTCTAAAATCACTCTCAGTATGCCATTCTGTGTTTGTGAAAGGAAGAGAGAGCAGATAATGTTTGAGCTAGAGAAGACAGGCTAATAAAGTGAAGTTGGAGCTTAATTTAGGCAGGACATGTCTTCTCTGTATTAAGGGAGTCCTGAGGACAGGAAGGGAGCAAAGGAGCTGGAAAGTCTGATTTGATTTAAAAGACACGGGCAGCTGCGGTCCATGTTCCTTGCTGATATTGTCATTATTAGCTCTGAGTTATACATGGCTGGGGATGTGAAAAAGGAGCAAACAAGGTTGACCACAAACACACCAACATTCTGTCTGACTGATTTAATTTGAAAGACACAGACAGCTGTGGTCCAAGCTCCTTGCTGATCTTGCTGTTATTATTTCTGTGTTGTAGATGTCTGGGGTGTGAGAAGGGAGCAAAGAAGGTTGACCCCAAGTACCCCAATATTCTGTTCAAGGTCCTTGCTGATCTTGCTGCTATTGTCCCTGTGCTGGGGGAGTCTGGGGAAAGAAATTGTTTAACAGCTGACAGGGAGCCTGATGTGAGCTATATGACTGAGGCAGACTTGATTGATACCAAACAAGACTGAGTATTTTGTTCACGGCCAAAGCAAGACATCACATTCCATCAGTTATGTTATGTACTTTACAGTAAAACACACACACACACACATGCACTAATTGAATAATATCCAGCAAACACACAAGGTGGAGGGGAAAAGGAGTAGTAGCAGTACAGGGACATGTGAGTAAAGTGGTAGTCTAAAAACTGACTGCAGCCATGGTTGCTGCAGCATGTGCAATAAATGATAGTGATCCCTCTCCACCAGAGGAGTCTGCAATTTGTCAAGGTCCACCAAAAGTTCTACCACCACAAGCACCAGTACCATAAAAAAAAATTAGAATACTGAAAATGATGAGTCACAATCTAGTGTTGACGATGGCATAATGGAAGAAGATGTAGCAGCTTAACCAACTGCTGCATCTGTCAGTGAGAAAAACAAGCACAAACCTGTCCTCAAAGTAGTAGTGACCTTTGTGAAAGTAAAAAGAAACTGTTTGAGACCTCTAAAAGACTATATATAATAAAAAGGTAGTGGGCAGGAAGCAGCAGGCGGTGCTGAGAATAACTTAATGATGACTAATGATGATGATGATGTAGAGCTAGACTATATCCCTCCAGCATCCTCCTCTTCTTAAGATACAGATGAGAGTGTGAGAGATGATGAAATGGCCAGAAAGTTAGCTGAAAGGCAAAGGCTTATTCTTCCACCACTGAAAAAGGAGTACTGCGTCTGTCTATAAGCTGTTTGAGAAAACATTTGAAAGTCTGACCTTGGACAAGCAAAGATGCCAAAAAATACAAAGTCATCCTGCCAGACATCATCAGCAGCATCATTGCTTCCAAGTCCAAGTCCCACTCAGCCACACACACACACACACACACACACACACACACACACGCATTAATAGTAATGAGTAACCAGAAACAACACAGGTTATGAGCATCCACAGCCTTAGCTTTAATGAGTGTGTCTGCTGCTCTTGGAAGTGCAGCACCTGTGACATCTAGTAGCAGTACAATTTCAGCATGTTGCAACATCTAGCCTCAGAGGGCTCTGAGGTACATAACAGAAGTACTCTTGATTTGTCAGTGATAAAGTGGAGATGGCTTCTCCAGTGATATCGCTTCCCCAATTGCTATGTTATTCTATAAAACCAATGCACAAGGATTTCTCCAACTTTGGAGATCTTAGGGCATTGGCACTATAGAATAACAAAGGAACTGGATAAGTGATATCACTGGAGATGTCATCTCCACTTTATCACCTCTTTATCACACCTTAGTGCATAACCCCCATAGAGTGCCTACACATACCACCACCACCCCCACCACCACCAGAAGCCAAGTTTACAAATTTACACAGTTATTCTACTATGTACTGCCATCACACACTTAGTGAGTCCTTATAAAGAAGTAAAAATCTGCACAAAAATAATGCAAAAGTACGCATATGCAATAGTAAACATGCCAAAATTTTGGTTATTGATATGCTGTCATTTTTGTTGTTGAAAACACAGGCTTTAAAGAGCTGATGTCATGTTTTATACCTGGTTGGAATTTTCCAAACCACAGTTATTTTTCAAGGATGGTTGTGCCAACTGCCAATGTTATTTAAGCAGGAAGTTAGTACTGTGGGCAAAGGACACCCTGCTAATAATTTTTTCAAGGCATATGTTGCTGTAGGACTCAACTTTTTACAGATATTTATGTCACCACTACAGCATTCAGAAGAGGTATTATTGAAGCAGGAAATCTTGTAGTCATAGAAAACATATGTGAATAAGGAATTATCATTAGGACTAAATGAAACAAGCTTTCAACTAAAATAGAAGTGTTGTTTTTTTTTTTTTTTACAGTAAGGACATTTTTTGTGTTGGAAGCTGTGTTAGCAGATACTATAGTTTCTTAAGATATATTTCTATCTCAAACAATATTGCCAGTTGATTTTAATCCCTTAACAACCCTTGACGGTCATAGTACGTCAAGGGTCGATTTGACTTAACGACCGATGACGTACTATGACCGTCATCGAGTTCTGGGCTCCCCCCGCGGCTGCACGCCGTTCGGGGAGTCTGGAACGCAACGGAGCAATAAAAAAAAATTGCTCCGTGGTCGTTCAGTCGCGTCCGCATCCGGATTCCCCGGTCGTTAAGGGGTTAATGCAGATAGGATTATTGCTGATCCAGGGAGATATCCAACTGCCTTTTGCAGTCAGGAAAGACTTTTTTACCTACTTAGGTCTTAAGGATGAACATATGGAGACAGGAGTGGTAACCAATAACTTTGATAAAGATAAAAAAAAAAAAAAAAAAAAAAAAAAGAACTGGACCTTATGGTTATGTATCTACTGTGGACAGAAGGGTCATCTACTCCGGCAGTGCCCAACCAATCCAGGAAACTTCAAGGCTTGAGAAGCACAGGAGACACCTCTCAATCCTTCAGTCAACCTCCCATTCCAGATTCAGTAGAATGCTGGTTCCAGTTACATTGTTATGGGAGGGAATGTCTCCACCAGGGGCAGACTTACATCGGGCACTCTGTCATGGACCGGGGGCTAGTCTGTTGCAGAGTATAGGCCTTCCCACAGCCATCGGGCCTCAGCTTCAGACAGGGACTATTTGCTGCTATAAACAGGGGAGTGCTTACTGGTAACTGGAGAAATTTCTTGCAACAAAGCAGCCCACCTCTTATTTACCTGACCCTGACTGGTCAAATGAGAGAGGTTGACCTTTAATCTCTCTCTCCATCTGCAAGCTCAGGTTTAAGCACAAGAAACTCCCCAGAAGCATGCTCTGCTACTGTATATTATTTTTTTACCATCTACTCCAGCTGGGGTAGGTCCCTTCCTCCTGCAGCTCTTGAATCTGAAAATTTTTATAGCAAATCAGATATATGACAATAGTTTCTAGTCTTTATACCTGGGATTGGTATTGGTGAGAGATCCACTCCTTCATGCTATTTTCCCTGTCATTTCAACAGGGCAGCTCTTCAGACTAAGTATTCATCTTCTATCCTCATTATGCTGGGATTAGTGTCAGAGAGCGGGAAGGGGATGTCCAATGATTTGCAAACCACATTGCTTTGGACAGCCCTCTTGCACTCAAAGGGTTAACCCCCCTTATCACTGTCAATGCCAGATAGTTAGTGCCTTCTTTGGCATTCAGACTTTGCTACATATTGGATGTTCAATCTGAGACTCTCTAGCAGCTGTTGCAGCTACAATACTAGTGTAGCTCCATTTCATTTGCAACCTCTATGGTACCATTAATGTAGTTCTATTTCAATTTAATTTCTGTGGTATCTCTTTCCTTACTTTACAAAATTAATGCTAGTTATAAAGTTAGAAATGGGATGGGATGGTAGGTTGGAACAATAATTTGGGTGTGGAACATAATTGTAGGTGGGGCATTACTGTAGGCAAAGTGAAGGGGGCTCATGACCTCCATTTTCCAGGGGCCCCAGAGTGCTGTCATCCATCCTGGTCTCCACCTTAGCCTTGGTAGATTCAGGAGCCACCTGCATGTTTATGGACCCGTCCTTTACCCTTTTCCATCACATTTCTATCAAGAGTAAGGTCAATCCCCTCCACTTGTCAGCTGTACATAGTTAGCCTTTGATCAAGGGACTTGTGTCTCAGGAAACCATCATGTTATCCCTGCTACACAAGAGGGAGATTCAGTTGCACATCATAGACTCTTCTATTGCTTTGCTCATCCTGGGGCTACCTTGGCTCCAGTTACATAACCCAAAGATTGACTGGTGGTTGGGAGAAATCACTGTCTGGAGACTGATTTGTCATCACAGGTGCGTCTCATGAAACAGAACTATGATGGCCACAGCTCTCACAGAGGAGCTTTCTAAGACCTTCATTCCAGAAGAATACTGGGAGCACCTGTACTTATTTTCCAAAATTATGGATGAGGTTCTGTCTCCACCTGGCGAATATGGCTGCCCCATTGGCCGTATGCCCAAAACTATGCCTCCTAGGGGTAAGATGTACCTGCTATCCCAGTCTGAGGACCAGGCCCTACTGAAGTATATTGAAGAAAACTTCTCCAAGGGGTTTATCCAACCCTCATCCTTCTGTACACTTTACAGACCATAATAAGACCTTTTGGGTGGAGATGGATGCTTCAGAGGTTGGTGCTGGAGCCATATTGTCTCAACGAGAAGAAAAAACATCCTATCTACATCCCTGCTCCTTCTTTTTGAAACTATTATCAACTACAGAGAGTAACTACCCTGCTTACATTTGACTACCCTTCTGGCTCCCTAACTTGGCACCTTGATCTACAGATCTCCTGGTATCGCTAGACCTATGTTCAACTGCTTATTATCTGACATCCTCTCCTGCACTAGCCGGCTCTGTACTGACTACAGATGGGCATTTTCACCTCAAACTGAAATCATCGATGAACATAAGCAGGGTCATGGCACTTTCCACTTGGCAAATAATTTCCCACAAAAATCCCGCAATTTTTCTGATTTTTCCTGCCTTTTCCCCCCATTGACATCAATGGGAAGAAAAATATTTGTCCACCACACGAAAGTTTTCTACAGTCATATAAAAGGATGTCAGGCTTTCACAACAGCAATTCTGTGTTTGTGAGCTAGAGGATTTAGGCAAATAAAGGGGAATTGAAGCTTAGTTTAAGGAGTCATTTTGGCAGGACATTTGTTCTCTATATTAGGGGAGTCTGGGGGCACTCTAGGGGATAAGAAGGGAGGAAGGAGGTTGACCACCAAATACTCCAAAATTCCATGTGACTGACTGGCAAAACACAGGCAGCTAGGGACCTATTTGCTTGCTGATCTTGCTGTTATTGTCTCTGTGCTGGGTGGGGAAGTCTGGGGAAAGGTGTTGTTGATTTTGTTTTTCAGTTATATTTTTTTTTGGACAGACTGTGATAAGACAACAGGGTGGACAACAACAAAAAAAGAATAAAAAACTAAATATCTTAGGTGACAGTAACAGACAGCTGACTGGGCTTAGGTAAGGCATCATACAGCTCCATCAACTGTGTTGTGTACCGTACAGTAAACAAACACAGTGTAGTCGCGAAATGTCCAGCAAATGCACAAGGGGAAGGGGGAGAGGTGGAGCTGTGCAGGGACGTGAGAGTAAAGTGGTAGTTCATAAGGTCCCAGCAAAACTAGTTCCAGCATCACCAGTGCCAGTAGAAATAAAGAACCATATAAGAAGAACACTGAAGACAACAACAAGTCACATTCAAGTATCAATGATGCTGGAAATAGCATAATAGAGGAACGTGTAGCAGCTGAACCGCCTGCTGCATCAGAGAGCGAGACAACCAAGCACCAAACACCTGTCCCCAAAGTAGTAGCGAATTTTGCTACAGTAAAAGTAAAAAAAAATTGTTTGAGACCTCTAAAAGCTTAGAGGGATATAAGGGTAGTGTGTTTGTGAGAGGAGACAGCAGCATGTTTTTGAGCTAGAGAAGATAAGCAAATAAAGGGCTTAGTTTAGGGAGTCATTTAGGTAGGACATTGTTCTCTGTATTAGGGAAGTCTGGGGGCACTCTAGGTGATATGAAGGGAGGAAGGAGGTTGACCCCCAAATACTGCAAAATTCCATGTGACTGACTGGAAAGACACAGGCAGCTAGGGACCTATTTGCTTTCTGATCTTGCTGTTATTATCTCTGTGCTGGGTGGGGAAGTCTGGGGAAAGATGTTTTTGCTTTTGTTTTTTAATTATATTTTTTTTGTACAGACTGTGATAAGACAACAGGATGGACAACTTAAAAAAAATGTAAAAAAATAAAATAAAAAATAATAAAAAAAATAATAATCTTAGGAGACAGTGACAGACAGCTGAATGGCAAGGCATCATACAGCTCCATCAGTTGTGTTGTGCACTGTACAGTAAAAAAATAGTGTAGTTGCAGAATGTTCAGCAAAAGCACAATGGGAAGGGGGAGGGGTGGAGCAGCATAGGGACATGGGAGTAAAGTACTAGTTCAAAAACTGACTGCAGCAATGGTTGCTGCAGTGTCTGCAATCGATGATGATCCTTCTACTCCGAGGGAGGATGCATTTTGTCAATGTCCCAGCAAAACTAGTTCCAGCACCACCAGTGCCAGTAGAGATAAAGAACCATATAAGAACACTGAAGAGGACAACAAGTCACATTCAAGTGTTGATGATGCTAGCAATAGCATAATAGAGGAAGGTATAGCAGCTGAACCGCCTTCTGCATCAGATAGTGAGATAAAAAAGCACCAACACACCTATAGTAGGGAACTTTATTACAGTAAAAGTAAAAAGAAATTGTTTGAGACCTACAAAAGCTTAGAGGAATATAAGGGTAGTGGGCAAGAATTGTCAGGTGATGCTGATGCTGCTGAGGATGACATAATGATGACTGACGATGATGCAGATCTATAATATATCCCTCAAGCATCCTTCTCTTGTTCAGATACAGATGCAGTTGAGAGTAAGGATGATGACAGGGCTATAAGGTTAGCAGAAAGCCAAAGGCTATATCTTCTACCACTTTTAAGGAGCACTGTGCCTGTCTATAAACTTTTGAGAAAACCATTGGGAAGTCTGGCCCTGGACAAGTACAGATGTCAAAAAGCACACAGTCACCCTTTGTCACGGTTTGTTATGACTCTCAGACACAAGTTTTAGGTAAAAAAACTCAATTTTAATGAAATAATAAAATGATCACTTAGAATGGCAATCACGTACATATATATCAAGAGTAAATAGCAAAGACAGTATGCAGGCTCTACCGGTCCTGTCAATATACCAGACAGGACAGTCTGAGATGATGGAATAATAGGCTCTACCGGCCTTGCCAATACCGGGTAAGGCAACCTGCAGATGGAATAGCGTCAAGGTTCTACCGGCCTTACCTAAATACCAGGCAAGGCAGCCCCAATAAGTACACGGTGTAGGCTCTACCAGCCTTGCCAATACCAGGTAAGGCAACCTCAGATGGAATGTGGCAAAAGGTTCTACCGGCCTTACCAATACCGGGCAAGGCAGCCCAACAACCCTCGATATAGGCTCTACCGGCCTTGCCAATACCGGGTAAGGCAACCTCAAGGGAAATGCGAAGCAAGGTTCTACTGGCCTTACAAATACCGGGCAAGGCAGCCCAGAGGTATCAATAGCTGTCGGATGATAATGACAGAGTGACAGGATCGTAAGCAACCCAGTGTCCGCACACTGAGACCAACAGAGGAATCGTATAGCCGCAAGGCTTAGGCGCAAATCAGCGCCCTCACACTGGACTAACAATTGAATCGGATAGCCGCAAGGCTTTGGAGCAAACCAGCGTCCGCACGCTGGGACCAGCTACTGAATCGTATAGCCGATAGGCTTTGGAGCAAACCAGTGTCCGCACACTGGACTAACAAGTGAATCGTATAGTCGCAAGGCTTTGGAGCAAACCAGCGTCCGCATGCTGGGACCAACCACTGAGTAGAGTAGCCGATAGGCTTTGAAGCAAACCAGTGTCCGCAGACTGGACTAACAAGTGAATCGTATAGTCGCAAGGCTTTGGAGCAAACCAGCGTCCGCACGCTGGGACCAACCACTGAATAGTATAGCCGATAGGCTTTGGAGCAAACCAGTGTCCGCACACTGGAGTAACAACTGAATCGTGTAGTCGCAAGGCTTTGGAGCAAACCAGCGTCTGCACGCTGGGACTAACAAACAATGTCGCCGACGCGACCAAGCAGAAGGTCGCCAGGATCACAGGAGACAGGCGAGGAGATGGCAGCAACCAGCAGAGCGATCAGTCAGGGCAGGAAACAGCAGAGAAGAAGGTCAGCAGGAACTGCAACCCCAGAGGACTAGGCCGGAACCAGGACTGGAACAACTCAGCATTCAGGAGGCACTGGAACAGCTGCAATCAGGAACTCAGGAACACATGAACAGAGGCCCAACAATCACTGGACATAGTGATAGTGAAAAATGTCAGAAACAACACGAAAGGGCACTCAAAGGGTGCCCAATCCAGGTTTAAATAGGCAATATGAGGCGGGCTAAATGCAGACAGCCAATAGAAGCCCCCTACTGGTGACAGACAAGAAAATGCAGCAATCACAGGCACTGTGATACCCTTTCAGCCATCATCAGCATCATCGCCTCTTCAAAGTCCAACTCCCACTCAGCCACAGACACCTGTATTGAGTACCAGCAACACAGGCTAACATCCACAGTTTTAGATATGACAAGTACCTCTGGTGCTGCTGCTGTAAGTGCCGCACCTCTGACAACTAGTAGTAGTGGCAGTAGAATTACATCAACATCCAGCTCCAGTAGTAGTAGTAGTAGCAGAAACCACACATGACAGACAAAGCCAGGACGAATATATCAACAGCAGCAAAGATGAGGAGGTGGAGGACAGATGTGAAGAAGGGTTGCCACCATCTATTCCACTTGGGACCACTGTTATGACCGATATCTAATGTGTGTCAATAATCTGAGAAGAAGAATAGAGTATGAAAATAGTAAAAATACATATACAAATCACAACATGCCAGTCTTCCACCACCACCACAACCACCACTTCAATACATATCTGCCACATTGTAGGTTGTACTTTATTTTTTTCATTACTTGACATCATCATGAATATGTGTCAGTGTCACTTAAGCAGGAAGTTAGTGTTGTGGGCAAAGGACAAATTAATTCTGCATGCTAACACATTTTTCAAGCCATATTTTGCTGTAGGACTCACAACTTTGACTTTCAGACACTTATTTATAAACTTCAGCCCTCAGAAAAAGTAATATTACAGTGGGAAATGTAGTACTTATAAGAAATATAGGCAAAATATGTGTTAAAATAGGTGAAAATGTGTTAACATAGGCAGAAAATCTGTTAAAATAGGCAAAAAGGAGGACATTTTTGCACTGGTGGAAAGGCAAAATTTTTGGCGGGAAAATGAAATATCTGCACGTTTTCTCTAAAAGTCATGCGGGAAATTTTTCACACTTTTCACCCACCCCTAGTAGTGACGCTCCTAGTGGCAATCCATGTGATGGATAACGGTATCACCTTCATTACTTTTCCTTAGTTATTACCAGTTCCCCATTTTCTGGTATTGCTTGTGACCTTTCCTCCTCAGGGGTGCTATACTCTTCAGCCTTTAGAGTCTGGCTAACCTTGCTTAGCATAGGACTCTACCCTCAGAACCTCCCAGGGAACCTCATCTGAAGGAAGTAACTATTCTGTCATTTGGTTTTATGGCTAGCAACTTTAACAACAGCTAAAGCTGCAGCAAAGACACTTCCAATGGTTGCTTTGATCCCCACCAATGCTCTCAAAGCATCATTCTCTAGCTACACCCTAGGGGGTTCTGTTATGCAGCTCTAACAGTGTCTGACAGCTAGCTGACTTATTTGTGAAGGAGATATTCTGTCTACATGGAATTACCTACAGTTGGTTTCAGACCAGGGTTCCCAGTTCATCTGTCCGTTCTGGAGGGTTTTCTATATTCGACTCAGAATCGAACAGAGTTTCCCTTCTGCATACCACCCACAGGGCAACGGTCAAACCAAAAGGGTGAATCAGGCGCTGGAGAAATTCTTCAGACATTACATTGATGCTCATCATTTCAATTGGGTTGATCTCCTGCCATTGGCAGAGTTCGCTCTCAACCACTGCTACCTCCACATACTGTGAACCACTCTGTTCTTTGCAGTTCTTGGGTACCATCCCTGTACCCTGTCTCCATCTGATGGCCTTGGGGTGTCTCTGGCAGACTCCCAGGTAAAGGAGCTCCGGAAACACTTAGATACACCAGCAAGTTCCACAGTCCATGAAGTCCTACAAGCTTGCCCCAGATTCCTCCAGGAGCCCCTGTGGAGGCAGAAAACAATAGCAGAAATCCCCCCCTCATCTTACCTTTCGGGACGTTACCCTTTTAAATGACCAATCCCTGTTTAAATTGCCCCCCATGCTCCCATTGGCTGGGATGTGGGCTTAAGCAGGGCATGGAACTTGACCTGCAGTAACCACACCTCCCAGCCAATCAGCTTATAGTTGGGGGTATGACTCAATGTGGTAGAAGATGATTGGCTGGGAGGTGGGGTTACTGCAGGACACATTCCGTGCTCTACGTAACCCCACATCCAAGCTAATGGGAGAGTGGTGATTTGTTTGAACAGGGACTGGCCATATAAAAGGCAGTCCCTATTAAAATTTCCCTCAATGCTCAACGAGGAGGGGGGGGGGGGTTTGCTATTGTTTCCTGGTGCCAGCAGAGTATGTTTAACATTAGATTATTTTTAACAACTATATTTTTTGTTTTTCAGGTTCCACACTAAGGTTAAAGATGAAGAAAGAAGACCAGCACAGATTAAGAAAAAAGATGACAGATGAAGATGGAGATGACAGATGAAGAAGATAGAAGCTTACAGAAGAAGAACTGAAGAAGAAGTTATGGCTGCAGAAGACCCCACTGGACATCAGAATTACAGTTAAGTGTTGATTTTATTTTTTGATGTCATATTTTTGACTGATTAACCCTTTGAGTGCCAGTTTGGTATGCAACTCTGTGCATTGCATTGCATACCCTAGTGGCACTCAAAGGATTAATCCTTTTATTAACATTTACACACATTTGTCTGAACCATTTGTGTGTAAGAGGGGTACGCAATGCAATATTTAAGAATGACTTGTCTACCCCTCTGGCATTAAAAGGGTTTTTATTTATACTTTAAACATATTTTGAAAACCCTTATAGTGCCTGAGGGTTATACAATGGATTGCTTTGCAATGCATTGTGTACCCCTCTGGCACTGAAATTGTTAATTATTTTGACATTACATACATTTTTTAAGTACTTTGGATGCACTGATATGGGACTTAGGGCCCCATTGCAATACATCTGCAGGTCACTTAGCTTTTTTTCTATTTTTCTATTTTTTTATACTTCTCTTCCATGTCGGTGCTCTTGAATGCGAGTTGGGTAATCAACACTAACTTTTTAGGCACAGATTCTTGGAGATAAAGTTGAGTCTCTTAATGTGCCTTACTATCCAACAAATTGAATTGAATCAGAAATTCAACTTATTTTCCAATGCTTTTAATGGATGCAAATTTTGTGCCCAACGTGGATTTTTTGATTTCAGTAGTGTGTCACAGCACAGGTAATGCATAACCTACTACCGACGGTACTTTTTTTTTTTTTTTTTTTTTTTTTTTAACAGAGTCAATTGGATTGAGCTCTAGATGAGTTGCTGAGAACAAACTGCAATGCAGAAAATGAACACAAGGTGAAGTCACTGGAGACAGGCTGCAATAGAGAGACTGGATATGAGGTGGAGTCTCTGGAGACAGGCTGCAGTACAGGCACAGAACATTGTTTGCAGTATAAAAGAAAGTAGCAACAGCAGCATAGCTGGAGGGACACTTGAACAAGACTCAACACCACAAGCACTTAAAGGTACACAATACTTAAAAGTACAACAGTAACTGAGAAGCAGGGGCAAATTATGATTATTGCCCCCAAATAATTTAAAACATAAGAGGGGTTATGCACCAAGGCATGATAAAGAAGTCATAAGGCTGAGATGAATTCGCCACTGATATTACTTCTTCAGTTCCTGTGTTATTCTATAGATCCAAAATACTAAGATCTCCAAAGTTGGAGAAATTTTAGTGCATTGGGTGCTAGATTCTATTGCAGGTGATAAATGTTAACAGCCATTTTATCAAACATTTTCCTATTGAAGTCTATGGGGAAACCTGGAGATAAAAGCAGTGATAAAATTAGCACCTGCAATAGAATCTAGCCCTGGCTCCATAGACTAACATAAGAATTGGGAAAATCACTGGAGAGTCACCTCCGCTTCATCACCTCTTTATCACGCATCTAATTTAACAGTTATAACATCACTAATTGTAAAATGAGATCAATGCCTTGAGGACAAGAGGAGTCTGCAAAGCAATTAGTTGCACACCCTTTAGTCCTCAAGGGTTTTACCACAAACTTTTACCAGTTCCTATGTTATTCTATAGAGCTTATGCACTAAAAAGGTGGATAAATCTTAGTGAATTGGCTCCACAGAATAGCAAAGGAATTGTAGAAGAGATATCACTGGAGAAGTCATCTCTGCGTTATCATCTTTTTCTCACTCCTTAATGCAACTCCCCCATAGTATCATAGCATCAGCCACCTAGTAGATAGAGGTATTAATTACAGTGAACAACTGAAATATGGAGAGATGCACTAAAAGGTGATAAAGAGATGATAAAGTGGAGATGACTTCTATAAAACCTATGCACTAAGACATCCAAAGCTGGAGCAACCTTAGTGCGTTGGCTCCATAGAATAACATAGGAATTGGAGAAGTGTTATCACCGGAGAAGTCCTCTCCACTTTACCATCACTTTATGACACCATAGTGCATCTATTTCAATGGTTCACTGTAATTAATATCTCTATCCACTAGGATTCTGTTGATATAACACTATGGGGGAAATGCTCCAAGGTGTGATTAAAGAGGTGTAACCAGAGATGACTTCTCCAGCAATATCACTTCTCCACTTCCTATGTTATTCTATGGAGCCTATGCACAATGAATTATCCAGTGGGAGACATCTTAGTGCAAAGGCTTTATAAAATAACAGGAACTGGAGGTGTGATATCACTAGAGACATTGGGGTTATGCACTAAGGTGTGATAATGAGGTGATAAAGTGGAAATTACTTCTCCAGTGGTACCACTTCTCCAGTTCCTATGTTATTTTATACAGCCTGCGTACTAAGGTCTCCGAAGTTGGAGACATCTTAGTGCATTGACTCCATAGAATTACAGAGGAAATGGAGAAGTGATATCAATGGAGATGTAACATAGTAGTAACATAGTAACATAAAAATTAGGTTGAAAAAGGACACAAGTCCATTAAGTTCAACCTTTGCCCCATACACCAGTGACATTAGAATTTTATTGCTTTCCTGCTACCAAATACGTTTATACAATATAACCCTGTATGTTATCTTTTGAAAATGTATCTAATCTTCTCTTAAATGTATCCATTGTGTCTGCCATAACCACATCCTTAGCAAGGAATTCCATAATTTAACAGACATTACTGTAAAAAAACCCTTCCTCTGCTGAAGTCTAAACCTCCTTTCCTCTAATCTCAAGTGGTGTCCCCTGGTCATTTGATCAGGTCTTTGAATGACTAGCTTACCACAGAGATCCTTGTATTAACCACTCATATACTTGTAGAGTGTGATTAAAATCTCCTCTTAGTTGTCTTTTCTCTAGAGTAAATAAACCAAGTTTGTCTAGTCGTTCCTCATATGTCAAGTGTTCCATTCCCTTAATTAATTAATTGTGTTGCTCTTCACTATACCCTTTCCAGTTCTAGTATATCCTTTTTCATAACTGGTGCCCAAAACTGTACTGCATATTCGAGATGAGGTCTTACCAATGATTTGTACAATGGCAAAATTATGTTATCCACTCTTGCTTAAAATACCCCTTTTTATGTAAGACAGGATTTTGTTTGCTTTTGCTACTGCTATTTGACACTGGCTACTCTTTCCAAGTTTGTAGTTTACAAGGATGCCTAGGCATTTCTCTAGCAATGAGTTCCCTAAAATGATTCCACTAAGTTCATAAGTAACCTTGGGATATTTTCTTTCTCACATTAAACTTCATATTCAATTTGTTTGCCCAATCTGCCATTTTATTTAAATCCCTTTGAGAGCAAATATCCTGTTGTGAGTTAATTACACTGCATAATTTAGTGCCATCTGCAAATATTGATACTTTGCTTTCTATATCTATTTCCAGGTCTTTTATAAACATGTTAAAAAGCAGTGGACCTAATACTGAACCCTGAGGTACTCCACCCTCAACTTTAACTGTACTGGAGAATTTTCCATTTACAACCACGCACTGTTCTCTATCCTTCAACCAGTTTTTTGTCCAATTGCAAAGCTTATCCCCTGCCCCAATTTCCTTATTTTATTCCCCAGCCTTCAGTGTGGTACTGTATCAAATGCCTCTGCAAAATCTAGATATATTACATCAACTGCCTTACAATTATCTAGGTTGCTACTTACTTCTTCATAGAAGCTGAAAAGATTAGTTTGGCATGATCTATTACTCCTGCTAGTTATTTTAATTTTTTGTGATGTAACCCTGAATATATTCCCTTATTATCCCTTCTAGCAGTTTTCCCACTACAGATGTCAAGCTCACAGGTCTATAATTCCTAAGTTTTGTTATATTTCTCTTGTTAAATAGAAGCACTACATTGGCTCTTCACCAATATTGTGGCACTGAGCCTGTGATGAGACAATCTTTAAAGAGTAAAAATAGGGATCTTGCTAACACTGTACTGAGTTCATGAAGAACTCCATTTTTTTTTCACACCTCGGTGCATAACCCCCTATGTATGCTGAGGTCTCTTCAAACTTTGAGCACATCACTGGTTCCTCCATGGTTGTTTTGGTTGGTCATGAAAGACTAGTTCACACATCACTAACTATAAATATACTTTAATTCTAAAAATAACTGATTTTATATTTTGGTTGATATATTTGATTAACCATTGTTAAATGAAATAGGACAAGGTTTGAACTAGCCAAGCTTAGTGAACAACTAAGTCAGCTCCTGGTGACCATGGGAAAGACACTTTGGTAAGAAACTATGCATATTATACCTCAATGGGACATGTAATACCAACCTTAGTACTATATAATCTAAATGATATGTTACAGTCAACCAAATTAATTAATGTTAATTGATTCTCACAATAAACATCTAAAAGTTCAGAAACCATGGGATTTTTTTTATACATTTGTTAATCCCTTTCATGATAGAGAGGTCTACAATACCTGGGGAGAGATGCACTAAGGTGTGATAAAAAGGTGATAAAGAAGAGATGACTTCTCCAGCTATATCACTTCTCCAATTCCTATGTTATTCTATGAAGCCAAGGCACTAAAATGTCTCAAGTAGGAAAGATCTTAGTGCATATGCTTCATAGAACAACACAGAAATTACAGAAGTGATATCATTGGAGATGTCCTCTCCACATTATCACCTCTTCATTACCCCTTAGTGCATAACCTCCATGGTGAAGCAGTACAATAGAGATATCTCTAGCATCTTTATACCTTCCTAACAACTCATTCTTCCTTCACTCTCTTAGCCTCCCTAATTTCTCCAGTGGTGTAGTGGTTACTGCGTTTTCTTAAGTAATAACATCTGGAAATAAGAATTACTGTTTTCCACATTTTTCCATAAATTGTGCTCAAAACGTAATGTTTCAGGTGGTTGAACTGGAATATAAAGTGAAAGAAATGTAAAGTATTGACATTTTAAAATAGGGAAAGTAAACAAAATCTTATAAAAAGCAAGACAAATACTCTGTTACCTGAGCTGACATAAAATATTCAGTGTTGCAAGGATATTTATAAAAAAAAAAACACATACACAACAAGATGCTCTTTACCATCTTAAACTACCAAAAAATTCTATCGATTTTCTCTGCTAAATTTTTCCAGTATTTCTTCTCAGCTTAATTGTATCCTTATTTGCTAGAAACCATCAACTACATGAATTCGAAAATATGAATACATTGTAGATTTATTGTGCTAAATAAATATGCTACAAACACATGTGGATTGATTTTAAAGAATGCAACATTTTATAAAATTAACAGACACATGAATTGTTTTGCATAAGTTACCAGACCAGCAAGTAACCAATAACACCTTAAATAATACATATTCCAAAAAAACATTTTTTTACAGAGACAAGCATATGAGGAATGTCTCAATTAAAATATAAAAAAGATCAAGCTAGTACATTTTCAACAATATTCTTTCGGCTGGCAAGCATCTTCCAAAAATGTAATATTCAATTTAAAATTATTTATTTACTCAGATAAACCAGTGATCTCACTATACAGATATACTGGTATTTATTTAACTACATAAATTATCAGTAAATTCCACAATGAGTGATCTACTATGTCTATGCAATAGTGATGCACTTCAGTTTCCTTAGTAGAAGCTATCTGATAATTGTCAAACTTTCAGAATACGAGAAATGTGAATATTAGTTAAGGATGGAATAAAATTAACAGAATGCACAACTGGTTAAGCTAGTTGCATGCATATTAGCTGGAACACCTATATTTCTATCATGAAAAATAATAATTTGGTTTTATTTGCACAGTCATATTAGTAACAATATTAACAAACTGTTTCTAACAGTTTTTGTTTTCTACTGCATGAACATCTTTCTTCTTATGGACTTTATGAAAGTAGACTGGACAATTTTCTTTTGTTAACTCCTACTGATAGCACTTGAAGCTTATATTTTTATATTGTGTCACAATTTCATTTCTGTGTAGTTTTTATATTCTATACATTTTCTGTTTTATTGAATTAATATGGCTCACCTATAAAGTTCTTCATCTATATGCCTTTGCTCAAAGTTTCTACCTGCAGTAGCACTACTTTTTCTCGGGGATTCTGTGGGATGCATAAATGCATATGGATACCTTCTGTAGAAGTTTTTTTCTTTTTATAAAATACATTTATAAATACTTCTCCATTTTTGTTGGCATATTTAAGTTGTCTAATCTATTTTTTAGATTGATCAATTGTATTTATCAACAAACTTAGACAGGGAAGATTATAATACCAATGACATAGGCATTTATTGAAACTATTCTCATTTTCAACATAGGGGAGAACAGTAAAAGCACAGTCCCAGTTTACTGATTTATTTTACATCTCTCTACTTTACATTTTTTATGTATAGTGAGGTCTCCAACATATTACTTCATAAATGTAAAATACTAGCAATCATTTTATGGCTTGATTCATTAACACTCTATGTTTATGTCAAACAGAACATTGCAATTATTCTACAGTCTGGAATTAATTCAATAGTGCTAGTTGATAGATCAATTCTTGCAAAGTTCAAAATAGTCTCCAAACCCTCTTGAAGTAACTACACTGTTAATATATTTTTAATGCATTACAATCTGATCTGGTGGGAAATTTATACTTAATGGTTAAATTCCATATTTATGCTTGTGACTACTATAGATCAAAATATTTATACAACTTTTTTGAACAGGCAAACTAAGTAGCACTGCACCTTCAAACACTCATTAGTTTATCACATTAATTCGTACAGCACAAGGGCAAACCAACAGGAATACAGCTGTAATGTGAGTCACTTAAAATACATTAAGCCTATTTTTGCATATTTCTTATAAATAATAATGTCCATTTTGTTAATCTTCTTGCCAGCAAATGAAGGACAATGGTTCACAAATAAAAAAGCTTTTATAATGTACAGTACTTGATTTTTGATTAAATCATGTTCCCTGGAGAAAATAAAGTTAATTTGCGTTAACAGCAAAACTTTGGGAACTGGACACACAATAAGACATTTATGAGATTGGTAGCCAGTACCAGTTGCAATCTTCAATGTAGTTTTAAAAAATAAACTTACAATCATAACTTTTTTGTAACTTTAAAAACTCTAAAGATGAAGAAAAGTAGTGTCTATATATATATAAGTCTTCATATAAATTATAAAACTCAAGTCTCTTCCCAATGGGAAGTTTAATGCACTTTTGTGGTACCTTATATTTGTGTCACATTAACAAATACTATAATGACTGATATTGCATCCTATGACACTCAAAATAATTTTCAGCATGAGTCATGGTAGATGAACTACAAAACATTTTTGTTATGTTTTAACGCATTTCCAAACTAAGAAATCAGAATAAAAATGAATCCCATCTTCAACAGGAAATAATACCAGTATTCAGTAGAGTTATTTTGTCTGTGATCAACAAATATCTTTTGGAAGACATAGAGGAGCTTATGGACAATCATGACAAAATAATAACATGAGGTAAACTCCCCTTCAAGTCAGGATGAGTTGATATGTCAGGAGCGAGTTTGGTTATATTCAATACCTAAATGTTTTTCTAACCATATCTCAGCTAATTGAGCAGTTGATGCAAATGTACTTGCTTTGGAACCCAAGCACATCTTGTATTGCTTGGGATTTAAATTAGGGTCACACTGAACAGGATGAAAAACATGAACTACTCCTGTTTCCTGACTCCGAAACGCCTTCAGGCCAGAAGATATTACTTTAGTAAAGAGGTCAACGTCTTCTAATCCCCAGCCTTGAATAGAGGTATCAAATCCACCAATTTTCAATAAATCACTTTTATAGATACATGTTATTCCAAAACCATAATCTCTCCAAAATCCAGTTTTCTTTGTAAAAACAAAGTTATTGTCTCCTGCAGGATTTCCTCTGTATGTAACTTTGGGGTCATACTGGCTAAATACAATAGGATAATAGACTTGTTGCCCCTGAATAGTATTATCTCTGCATCGTTGAAGAAAGTCTGAGGTGAACATAAGGTCTACATCACAGAAGAGCAGTAAAGTGTCATTATCAAACTGAGCGGAGCCTTGATCCAGACTCAGACCCCTAGAAAATTGTCCTGACATTGTTATTATAGACATGTCTGCCTGTGGATATTTGTTTTGGTATTCTGCCATTAACTCAGTGTGCTTATTGGGATCTGAACTTGTATCAGAACTGAAAAGCATAATTACCAGTTTTACGTTCTGCTTTGGGATCAAGCAGGTTTTTTCATAGTTATCCATAAATCTCAGAAATATATCATACCTTCCATTGAGAGGAACAATAAAATGTATTTTCTTGTCATTGTTTTCTTTCATTTCTTTAGTGACATGAAGTGAAGAAAACATTTTTAATGAATTTGAAAAAAAAGAAAAAGATTGTGAGCCACTATTGATGCTCTGTAAAACACTTTGTACATCTAATTCTTCTTCTTCTTTGAAAAAAGGCTTGCTAAATGATTGCTGAAGGTAAGCATGCCGTCTCACAGGTACAGTAAGCTTTCTTCCCTTATGTCTTTTGTATAAAAGCAACAAATCCAATATATATTCAATCCCATACAGAGGATGAACGCGTCGGTACCCATACTGAATCTCTTTAAAATCAATTAATCTTCCTCTAGATTTAGAATTTTCATTAATCATTTCCATTACTTGCATTACAGTGTCATCCAAAGATACCTTTAAAACATTATTTAGACTCTGGCATGGTGGGACATTTTCAGACATAGAATAAATATGTTTTCCTGTAAGAAACTCCCATTCAATTACTTCATTCCGTTCCCGTGGCTGAAATCGATTGAAAGATGGCATCATGCCAAGTTGCTGGTCTTCCTTGTTTATTTCAGTGTTACTAAGTTTGCTCATAAGTAAACTTTCCCTTTGAAGTTGGATAGTGTGAAACCGTAATTCAGAAATTTTTCGACTCAGTATGTAATTATGGAGCCTATACTGGTAGGCTGGTCTTTTGTTGGGATGCAATGTTATAGCATTATGAATTTTGCTGTTGTGGAGATCTTGTATATATCCTTTCCTGTTGTGTTCATAATTTTCATGGAACAATTGCTGCATCTAAAAAGAAAACAGAATAAAGTATATAAATGGACATAAATAAAAAAAAATAATTCTTAGTTTGAATACCATATAAATGAACCTCAGTGATTCGCATAGTTTAACTTAAATAACTAAATGCTATAATTAAAAATAAATACATCTTTTATTTATTAAATTGAACATTTCCCTTCTCTAACCTTATCTGTTTAATGCAAGTAATAGTCAATATTTATTATCTCCAGCTGTTAAAGACTACAACTCCCATCATCACCAACATGGTTGAGGATCATGGGAGACGAAGTCCCCAACAGCTAGAGGACCAAAGACTGATTATCCTCTTGCTACGTAATACTCATATTTTTTGGGGTACATAGCATTCTATTTTACTAAGTTTTTATTCATTTACATACATTCTTTTAATTTTAATTTTTATGAAACATAAAAAGTATAAAATATTGTATTTATTTAAAATAATGCTTGAAACGTGTTACATTAAAAAATATAGATGTTTAGATGTCAAACATTTTACCTCTTTATATAACTTTATATATAATAGAGCCTGCACAGTTTGGTACAAACAATCATTTCTTCATCAGTGGTACATTACAGTTGATATACACTACTTTGGAAACCAAAGGGTTAACAGTATTTGTATTGTGTTTAAAAAGCAAATATAGAGGGGTAATGTACTAAGAAGAGCTGGAGTGTTTGGGGCAAACCAACTGCACCATAGGGGTCAAAGAAACATTTATACATCCCTCCCAACATTTCAAATGGCCAAAGAGGGACACTGGTGTTTTCGGTTGGTTTGCCTGAGGTGTAGCTAGTGGGCGGGGTATTAACGAGGATTTCTAATTTACTTTACAACCTCTTTATACCTCTTTGTGCAACAGTAAATATAATTTAGAGCAACACCAAGGTATTTTATTCATACAGACTAATTTATAAACACATATACTGAATGTATTCAAACATTATTGTGAGTTTTATTGCTGTGGAGCAATGTGATACACTTATATACACACCACACAGTAGGATCTCCTAAAAAGAGGGACACAAAAGTGGGAAAGAGGGACAGAGGGATTTGGGTCTTAAAGAGGAACACTTGGGAGGTATGTTCATATTGATTTAACACCTTGAATGCAAGAGAGGTATCTAATGCATTCTTTTACTGGAGTAAGCAGCTTCTGAATTACAAGTGCTTTATTTTTCTACTAGTGTAAAAGCCCATGTACACGGGCCAAAGTGCATCACAGCAGGTACCTACATGGTAGTATAACTACACCACCCAGCATTTTGTGCGTTCAGGCAGTCTCTACTGTGCATGACTGCATCGGACAAACATACATCTGGCCTTTTATTATCCTCCTATATAATAATTTGCTAGGATGCTTGTCAGAAGCTGTCATGCTCAGTAGAGACTGTGTGTGTTTGGGCAGTCTCTACTGTACATGATTGCATCTCGTGGAGCAGTGAGGTAGCGGCATCTTAACGCTTTGAGTGCCAGAGGGGTACACAACGCATTCCTTTTAACATTACCAGTACCTTGGCCCATGTACATGGACTTTTACACTAGTTAGTGATAATCCACTATAATATAAATTATTAGAATGTTGCTGTATTTATAGACTACGGTTTACTTTTGATTGACATAGCATGCTACAACATTCACACAAAGCCTGATTTACAAAGAAGAATTGGAGCAATTCTGGAACAAACCAACTGCATAGAGACAAAGATTACGTAAATGCCCATTGATTTAAATGGGGCTCTTAAGCTCTTAGAATGCTAGAGAGGTCTCTAATGCATTCTTTCACTGGAGATTTCTCTTGCATTCAAGAGCTTAAAAGCCCCATTTAAATCAATTGACATATATGTAATCTTTGACTCTATGCAGCTGGTTTGTTTCAGAATAGCTCCAATTCTTAGTACATCAAGCTCCATGCAAATGTTTTAACATGCAATGCCAATCAAACATAAACTGTATTCTAGAAATGCTGCAACCATTATAATAATTGATATTGTAGTGGAATATAGAAAAATAAAGCACTTGTAATTCAGGCTCTGCTTAAAATTCATTTGCTGCAGTTTGTCCATACAACTTAGATCTGAAATACTCATTTGGATGGATTGGATACCCCCTCTGGCACTCACAGGGTTACATTAAATTACAATTATCAGCCAAAACTGCAATCACTAACATCTTAAAAAGCCCAAGACCTCTTCAGTACTTGGGGCAGGAGGGTATACTAACATGATTCCAAGCTAAAACAGGTACACAAACCATTTTTCTGCCCACTTGCTCAAAGCATATTTCTTTTTCATTCTGTGTGGAACAAATGAGCCATGGGGTAAAGTTCCCTCTGCAGAAGGACAGGGTACTTGAAAATAGAGCTCTTTGTGGTGGAGACTCCCAGCCTGCACTGCATCACCCTGCCCATACGTGCTCAGTTTAAAAAGTGCTCTCATAAGGATGGAAGCAAGTAAAAGCTCCCCTAGCTAGATTTTCCATTTTTCTGTCTGTTAGGATATGGGGCTGTATAATCCCCCATTAGGTAGATCCCTATTACTGGCTCCATTATAACAGGATTAACCAGTTACAGAACTGTCAGGACCATTTCTGTGGAGGATAGAGTATATCTATAGCCAGTCCCCTCTGCCCAGTCTGTGAATCCTGCATGTATTCTAATGGTAGTTTAAAGACTGAAGAGAGGATTCTACCAATTTGAGAGCACAGGTCCTGTAAGTATGTCCCTATATTTCTCTCAGGCAGTTGCCTTTGGTGCACTCTAAGGCTAATGATAAAAGCAGCCTTACTAACCCTTCCATATGTTCACTGTGGCAATCATGTGCTGTCATCCCTTGTACAGCTGGTTGAGCAGGTTTTTCAAGCTATGGGGGCTCATACCTCCTGTCAGACATGGTTCCTATCTGGCAGTGCCCTGCTTTTAGTGTTGTAATATTTTCACTTTATTATATTCAATTATATTTAAGATCCGGTTGCAGGTTTTTCAGGCAGTGATGCCTTTAAGAATGGGCAAATGTGGAGGCCATTGTTTTTTTAAGTATAAGAGCACTATGGAGGGAGTTTTACTGCCTCGGCAGGGATTTAAAAAGGCAGATATTCATTTGATGGGAATCCAGGATGACTCAGCAGCTATTCCATACCTCCCAACATTTCAAATGACCAAAGAGGGGCACTTTTGTATTAGGTAGTGGTGTTGGGGAAGTGCCTGTTGGGTTGGGCACGACCAATAATTTTTTGGTTATTTCATGACCTATTTACAGTTTTTCTTTTGTACCTGAATAAATGATTTATAACAAGACTTAACAGGACAAATTTATAAATGCAGACGTTTATACAAACATTAATGTGACTTTTATTGTTGTGGAGCAATGACATACAGTTACACACACACACTGCATCCTGATCTCTAAAAAAGATGGACACCATACCTCCCAACATTTCAGATGTTTTAGGTTCTGTTACCTGGGGCATGACCAGTGGGTGGTGTATTACTGAGAATTTTTAGGTTGTTTCATGACCTTTTGACTCAATAATCAATTTAGAACAAGACTAGAGTATTTTATTTAATCTGGCTAATTTATAAATACATCAATACATCAACTGAAGTTTAAACAAACATTACTGGGAGTTTTATTGTTGTGAAGCAATGTGATACATATAAATACACACACTATATAGATGGATTTCCTAAAAAACAGGAACACCAGGGTGGGAAAGAGGGACAGAGGGATTTGGGTCTCAAAGAGGGACTATCCCTCCTAGAGAGGGACATTTGGGAGGCATGCTGTTCTTTTCTATGAGGACCCCTCTTTTTCAGAGAATGCATGTGGCTGAAGAACCGCCGTACCATTTTGTTTCTGTGAAACTATTTCCCAGCAGCCTGTTTTTCCCAGGCTTTTGTGTAGGGGAAGAGGTTGTACCTGCATAACTCTTTTCCTTTTAGGAACTTTCTGGCTACGTGGAGCCTGCTTACACCATCCTGCTTGCCACATTAACCCTTTACAGTTGGTTAAGTACTTTTGTAGTCTTTCAAGTGCTTTTATTCCACTTTCTCTGCATTTTTCCTACTTTTATCAATCTCTTTGGGGGTTCTCTGGTTATATCAGAACCCGAGGGAGAAAAGGGCAAATTCAAGGCTATTAAGGATTAAGGGGCCCCTTTAACACCTTTATTCCATTGTTTTTTATGCCAGGTGTGTCTTCCAAGGGATTTTCCAGGTACTCGTCCTCTTGCACTGGGGCCACAGATCTCTCAGCAGGGCCCCTACCCATTGTAAGGGAGCCTACATGGGTCAAGATCTTAATTTACTCAGTTAGTTCTATCCCTCTCATCCATTAGACCCTTGGTCCAAATGACACTTACTTTATTTTCTTGTGGGAGATACCCCCCATTGTTGGGGTTTCATCTGCTGAGGAAGGAACATGAATTTAGATTTGTTCTTCTTGAGCTAGTATTTGTTTTATGTACACCTCTGTCCTACTGCTGAAGGTCTTATTCAGGTGGTGGTCTTAGAGATGCTTAAGGTATCGCAGGCTTTCATCTCTAGCGCCTCTTCCCTGGATATTTTTAACCCTTTGAGTGAGTGTCAGAGGGGTTCACAATGCATTGCTTCCCAGTGCATTGAGTACTTCTCTGCATTAAAAATGGAGGTTGCTATTATTCCTCACCAAAATTCCTTGTACCGATTGCTGATTGAGGGATGGAAAACTCCAGAAAAACAGGTTTTTCCTTAACCGGCATATTCCCCTGTTATATCCCTTTTATGATGAGGCTCTGTGCAATGGGCTACTCTCCTCTGGTTGACCCCCCAATTTCTCACCTGGCTAGGAATAATGCCTTTCCACTGATGAATGCAGTGTCCCTCAGGAATAGGGCTGATAAGCTCTTGGACTTTTTGTTGCAAAATGTTGGGACCACCTTAGGGCCTTCATTTTCCATTGCATGGGTTACTAGGGCTACAGGGGAATCAGCTTTTGGGTGATGTACACAGAATCACACCCAAGAAGGACATGGTGGTCCTTATTTCTAAGATCTTTTAAGATAATTCTCATCTTTCAAACGTGGCATTTGATGTTGCTAAGCTTACCAGAAAAGCTTTGGCATCTCTGCAGCCACTCATCACACCCTGTGGCTTATGTTTTGGTTTGCTGACCAGTCCTCCAAGAAATTCTTGGTTTCTTGTCCAGTTGTTGGCAAACAGTTGTTTGGTCTGGAATTTGATAAGGTTATCAGTCATGACTCAGGTTACTCCTCGTTGCCTCAGGTTACACCAACCCGTAATGGTACACTCCCAGGGCTCCTCTACACTTTGCCTCCCTGGCACATCTCACTTCAAAACCCAAGCCGGCTAGTGGGCAAGAAGCCTGTTCAGAAGTGCAAATCTGACATACCTACCTCCGAATTACTTGTAGGGGTCTGGTCCATCACTGGTAACAGGAGGTCATACTTGTCATATCTATATATCCAGGGTTCCTTACATCTCCAAGTGAAACCATTTATTTTTGTATGCAGTGGCGTTCCTGTTAGACATGCTGGTATTGGTACCAGCTCCTTCATAGATGGATTCATGGGGTTATATTCCAACCTGTTCATAGTTCACAAAAAGAATGCCATTTGTCACTCTGGACCCTGGACCTAAAATATTGCAATAATTTTGGCAGAGCTTCATGGTTTACGATTCAGTTCAGTTATTGCCACCATGTGTCCAGGGTAGTTTTTGCTTCCCTAAGGAAACTTTTCTGCACATTACTATGCACACAGATAATTAGCATTTCTTGCGGTTTGCTTTCCAAGACCATCATTTTCAGTTGACCACATTTCCTTTTGGATCGGCATCCAGTCTGTAGGTATTTACAAATCAGCTATGGTGGCTCACATAAACTCTCAGGGGATTTCTTTGACTCCCAACTTGTCAACCTTTTAGTGAAGGCTCTCTCAGAAGAGATTTTGCTCACTCAAATTCTGGAACAGCATTGTTAGGTGCTCAATCTCAAGAAACTAGCCCTGGTTCGGTCCCAGGTCCTTCACTTTCTCAATGTGAGATTCAATAATATCCCTTTCTACCAACTGACAAGGTTTGGTCGCTATCCCTCCAGCTATCTCTGGTGGTGTCCTGGCTGTCTGTGATGGTGCAGGAATACATGCACGTGCTGGGCTATCTAGTCTTGGCCCTGGAGGAAGTCCCATTTGCACAATTGCAAACTCAGGGTTGCAATATTGTCACCTTTACCGTGTCATGCCTACATCTGCCAGGACAAAAGAGGACCTTTGTTGGTGGATTCATAGCCTCCACATGACCTTGGGGCAATCCATGGTCATTCTGACTTCATTCATAGTTATAACAGATGCCAGCCTGACCATGCAAGGTCTCTGGACTGACTTTGAGAGTACTCTGTCCATGAGAGTCCTGGAGCTGAGGGCAATTTGCATAGCTCTGAGACACTGATCTCAGTCCCTCCTGGATTTCCCAGTGTGGATCCAGTCAGACAACATGACAGTGGTTGCCTACATCAACTGCCAGGAAGGGACTAGAAGGCTTAAATCTCGGCTCTCTATGCCATTAACATTCTTGAGGTAGACAATGTTGCAGCAGACTTGCTCAGTCACCAGCACCTGGATCCTGCCAAATGAGAGCTCAATTAGAGCATCTTTGACTCCATAGTTTGTCTATGGGGCATCCGGAGGTGAACCTAATGGCTTCTCAGCTGAACCACAAGTATCCTCAGTTCAGTGTCAAGTCATAGGACCACTGGTCCTCATGGTAGAAGTGATGGTCATCCCATGGCACTTTCCTCTGGAATATGTGTTACCTCCGGTTCCCATGATTCTCTGCGTATTGAGGAAGATCAGAATGGAATGCTCCCATATCATTTTGATTGCTTTGTTCTGGTCATAGCAGGCAAGGTTTTCAAGTCTCCTCACTCTGTCTGTAGCAGAGCCATTTCCTCCATTGGGATGTGTAGGAGACATCGACAGCATCTAAAGAGTGCATTAATGTAAAAAAATATAAATAGGATACATGTGTATCAAATAATAAACTGCAATGGCAGAAAACAGAGTTCTCCAAAGCTTTGCATTTCAATGCGTTAAAGGGATAGTAATACTTCGTTTTAACTTTATTTTATTTTGTAGGCATTAAAAAAACATGAAGAATGATATAAGTCTTATCTCTCAAACCTTTATGGTTTAAGAGATATTCACAAACAAAGTATCCCCCCCCTGTTCAACCAGATCAGAAGGAAGGTGCCCAGGTAGACTGCAGAGAGGAACAATCTTCAATTAAGATAATGGAAAAAGCTGAAAAACTTGTCAAGGGGGGAAGGGCTTTCATTGTTTTCATACAAAGAAAATTGTCCCCTTCTGTTATCTGTCCTGTCATACAACCTGATCCACATCTGAGAAGAGATTGCTTACACTAGGTAAAAGGGGCGGGGAGGGGAACTTTGCTTGTGAATATCTCCTAAACCATAAAGGATTGAGAGATAAGACTTATATCATTCTTAATGTTTTTTTAATGCCTACAAAATAAAATAAAGTTAAAACGAAGTATTACTATCCCTTTAAATACCTCTCTAGCATTCAAGGGATTAAAAGCCCCATTTAAATCAATGAACAGTTTTTTTCTCCTGTTAGGTACTTTTTTTGTGCACAAATTGAACTTAAAGATAAGATGCAAAGCAAACAGCATCTAACTTTGAGTGAACCAATTCAAAAGACCATAAAAATGAATACAGTTATTTGTTATATAGGTTCAATATTGTTTGACTATAAAATGTAAGTGCCCATTTTTCAACTCACTCTGATAGAATGTTTTCATACATCTTCTTGTAAATAAAAATGAATTGCCCAAAGGTGATAGGACATTATAACTGCTTTATGAAAAATAAACACATATTGACATAAAATGACTCATAACTTCTGTAAATTTGAATTGTAATAGAGTAACAGGAGTTCACATTCAAAAAGAAAGAAAATTGTTCTTATTCTTAAAGGGATAGTAATGTTTCATAATAAAAGCAGCTCTAATTAATCATCATAGTATTTGGACTTCGGAGGGTGTTATTTCAATTCTGTCAGAGTTGTCGTTCAAGAGTAATTCAATGACAAAGTGTCCCCCTCCTGCCCCTTTTACTGATGTAACACTTTTCAGACAGAGCAGAAGGGAGGTGCCCAGGTAGACTGCAGAGAGGGACAATCTTCAATTAAGATAAGGGAAAAACCTCAAAGGCTTGTCAAGGGGGGCAGGGCTTTCATTGTTTTCATTGTAAGAAGATTGTCCCCTGCTATTATCTGTCTGGTCTTACAACTAGATTCCCCATCTGAGAAGAGATGGCTTGCACTAGTAAAAAGGGGCGGGAGGGGAAACTTTGCTTGTGAATATCTCAAAAACCATAAAGGTTTGAGAGATAAGACTTATATCATTCTTCATATTTTTTTAATGCCTACAAAATAAAATAAAGTTAAAACGAAGTATTACTATCCCTTTAAACAGCTATATGGTACTTCAGTAAAAACACTTCAACAGAACAACCTTTTTGTATAGTATATGGTTTTTAGAAGTGCAGGTGCATAACAGTAATAAATTAAATTAACCATCTGATTTCCAATAGTGTGTGCAAAGCATTATTCTGCATTATATTACCAACACTTCTATTAATAAAATGTCTGGACTCCATTGCAGCTGATAACATTATCAAGGTTTTTATCTAAAAAATTTTCCAAGACTTTAATTGGAATCTGTTAGACAAAATCAGTTGAAAACACTTACCAATTGCAATGTAGTTTAGGCAAAAGTGTTAATGTCTAGGACAGGGTAGTGAAGTCTGGCCTTCAAGATCTATGAGCAGTACAATTAAAGTGACTGAGCTGCTAATTAGTCTATCTGCATTCCAGCTGGGAAATCCTGAAAATTCTATTGGTAGCTCTTGAGGACAACTGTTGACTATCCCTGGTCAAATATATTGATTTAGACGTGGATTCCACTGCATTTGATGATATTATCAAGAGTTTTATCTACAGACTTCTCCATAACCTTCAATGGGAATTTTTAGCGGAAAACAGTAATAACACTTATCAACTGCAGTGAATCTAGTAACAATTTTTTAAATGAGATTACTGAAAGCTTCAAAATCACAGTTCTTGAGAATTAGTCCATGGATATTATTTGGTCATAATATTTGAAAGTTAATATGCCTGGAACTTCATAAATATAAAGCTATGAAATTGATCTCCATATACAATTGGGGTTATGACTTGCCTGCATAGCGCACACATAACAGCACAGCTGAAGAATGCCAGATTGTTCACTGCACATCTGCTCACTTTATTATGTTCTGTCAGCCATGCACCCATTTATGAAATATTTGTGCCAAGACTTCCATTAAGTTTCTTTACAAGTTCTTGTTATTGTATAACAATGGGAGCTGATTTAAATAGACTGAGTGCAAACCAGTTTGGATGGATAAGAGATAAATGTAACCCTTTTAATCACTACACACTAATTACATGACATATTTAAATAGGATTTGCAGTGCTCTACAGGGCAATCACAATTTTTGTTTTTCCCCTTGTAAGGAATTTTATTGTATTGTGCATGATCTCTACAGATTGAAAACTGGTTTCTTAGATACTGTAAGTGTATTAAAAACTCTGGAGTAATACCATTATAATACTTTATCCAGTTTCATTTCTACGGACACCCAGAAAAAAACTATAAAAAAAATTTCAACATCTCCCTTGCTATTATTCGATGAATATATATATATATATATATATATATATATATAAATCAGATATACTCAGCCTGGGATACTCTTGGCCTCGTAGGAGACAGCACTCATAGACAACAAAGCTGCAAAAACAAGAAATTAATTTATTGTATCCATGCCAAAAGCTTTTGGTCCTCCTGCAGAAGGTCCGCAGGAGGACTGAAAACGCTTGCCATGGATACATGAGTACCACTGTCTATTCAGGATTGATATATATATATATATATATATATATATATATATATATATATATATATATTACATTTTGAATAGCCGTGTTAGTCCAGTGGTATAGATTCCAAATGAATAAGTATTGCAGTATGAAAATATAGCTTTTTTTATTGGACAACCATTCAAATTTTAGGACAAACTTTCAAAAGCAACAAGCTTCCTTTATGCTTTTGCAATAATTTTATATTTAAAGCTTAGCCTTTTAATATTTTGAATGTTTAACTATGTTTAAGTAGGGATGGGTGAAAGGTCTGCAAAATTTCCAGCAGGACTTTTCTCGATTTTCTGTATTTTTCACTAAGTCTCCTGCTCATAGACAATTCATGTAATTTTCTGCTTTTCGCTATTACCAATAAATTTCCCATGAGAACTTTGCCATATTTTGCCTGCAAAATGTACCACTGCAATATTACTCCTTCAGAGCGCTGAAGTGTGTGAAATAAATAGCTGAAAGTAAGTGAAAGTTGTGAGTCCTACAGCAACATATGCCTTGAAAAAAGTGTTAGCGGGCTGTGTGCCTTTGTCCTGTGTGCCACAACACTAACGTCTAGCATAAGGAACATTAGCACAACTATCCTTGAAAAATAACTGTAACTTGGAATATGCCAGCAGGGTGCCCCACATTGCATCAGTTCTTTAAAGCCTCTGTTTTCAACAAAAGAAAAGGGCAACATTTCAACTGCCAACAATTTGCCAAGTTTACTATTGCATAGAAGTACTTTTGCATTATTTTTGTGTAGGTTTTGACTTCTTTCTATGAACATAATAAGTGTGGGAAGGCAGTACATAGTATAAGAACTATTTACATTTAAGTCTTTAATGACATGACTTGTGGAGGTGGTGGGGGAGGTAGCAACGGTGTGTGTAGGCACTCTATGACTCTTGTCATATCCAAAAACAAACTCAGTCATACTCCCCTGCAACAGGATCAGGGGATTAATTATGATAGGTATAGAGGGGCAAGGACCAAAGTAGAGCAGGGGGAATGGGTCCCGACACTCACCAGTCTTTTCCCCTTCTTTCTCCCCACACTTTTTCCTCTTTCCCCAGTGTTCACCACCTTTCTATCCCCCAGTCTTTAACCCTCCCTCTTGCCTTCCTGTAGTTTATTTCCCTCTCTTTCTCTCAGTCTTTTCCTCCTCTCTCCACCAGCTTCCCTCTTCCCTTTCCCACAGTCTCCCTCATCATTTCAATCATGAGGTGCTGGCAAAGGTGGGGGGGGAGGTCCAGTGACACCCTTCAGCACAGACCTCTATATCCATCTCCTTTATGGTCTTCATGCAGCCCAATAATATAGTGCACTGAGATATGACATCATAATGCATTATCAGAGCACCAGAGACTATAAGGGAGCTGAATATAGCTCTGGCACAGACATCAGTGTGCTGGTTAGGAGAGATCTGTACAATCTTCCCAAGTTGCCATCGTCTCTGGTGTCACACCATGGGAGCAGGATGGTGAAGTTGTGAGACCAGGGTCACTACACTCTTGGTACTTCCCTAAAACTGATGCTGCCTGAGTAGGTAGATTAGTATAGGTATCAATCACTTACAGTTAGTGAAACATAGGATACTATACCCTGTTAGACAGGTTACTGTGCCCTGTAAATGAGAGATGAAAATTCCAATGACTAGCTTCTATCTCCATATAGATCCAGAGCCATAGAGCTGCTGATAGAAAGAAACGTGGATAGAAGTAAAAATACAGTCTACATCTGGAGTGGCCAGATTCACAGGACAGTAGGGTGAATGTACCAATAAAATTCTGGTGTACGATGGACTCTGGAATTGCTTATTGCCTATCTACTAAACCTACAATGAAAATCATCCTAATTCCATTGATTGAACCAAGACGGTATGGAAGAGTATGGCCAATTCGGGGTGTTCTGTTTTTCAGCACATTGCTTAACAACATGAACATACAAGTAGCAGAACAAATCAGACTAACTTTAATCCATATTCCATTGCAAGCTGTAGGGTGATGTTCAGGGCTTGATCACCTTAAAGTTTTAAACCCCTGATGAATGTGCACTAAAGTGATCATGTGTAACATATAAGCTCATAAAATGAACTGCCCTATTTTTTTCTCCAATGCGTCAGAACATGTCCAGATGTCCATTTGGTTAAGGTGCAGCATACCACACTATAAAATATAGCACTGACCCCACTGGTGCACTAAAATTGTAACTTATGACCCTTTAGAATTGAAAAAGAAAGCAATGTTTACAAAGGTTGTTGGGTGTGAGGAGCTACTTATTTTAAAATTCTGAGATGAGGACTCTGAGGTGGAGTTTTCTTTGTTACAATTAGTGTGTATATTATAATCAGTGAGTATTACTGTTCCACACTTATACGTGGATAGATCCAACCGGTGATGGCACTTCACTAGTAACTCAAAATTAAAAAAACTCTTCCCATTTCACTATAGAGGTCTCCGAAATCCTGGCAACCAGCACAGCAGATGAAGCACTAACATGAGAAAAGGTTATACTAGGGGGACAAGTATAACACATGAGAAAATAATTCACAAGCCCCCTGCTTTATGAAAAGGAATATGTATTGATGTGCCATTTGTAATCAACAGCATGGACAACCAATAGCTAAGCTACTACCTAATCATTTTAAAGCTGATAAAAAACAGAACACATATACTATATGTTTTGATTTCCCTACACCGTCCCCTATAAGGGGTGATAAGGGGTGATATGATTACCATTTACAAATACATTCAAGGTCAATACAAAGAATTATCCAATGAATTATTTACACAAAGAGCTGAGCTAAGAACAAGAGGTCATCCATTAAGACTAGAGGAAAGGTGCTTTCGATAAAATAAAGGCAGGGATTCTTTACAGTAAGGGAGGTAAAGCTATGGAATTCTTTGCCTCGGCATGTTGTACTTGCAGATAATGCAACTGTTTTAAAAAAGCAATGGATGCCTATCTAGCACAGACCAATATTGAAAATTATGACAGATGGCTTCAAAGCAGATAGCATGTTGATCCAGGGAAATATCTGACTGCCATTTGGAGTCAGGAAGGACTTTTGTTTTGCCTTCCTCTGGATCAACAGGGGTGTTTTTGGAATGGGCTGGACTTGATGGACACATGTCTCATCAGCCTCATCAACAATGTTACTATGTTATGATACTATACTTTCTAGCATTTAAGGGGTTAAAATCCCACATTAAAATTGGGACTTTTTTATTTGTCCCCTGTGGTGCATTTGGTTTTCTCCAGTATCCTGCTGCACCAATAAATGCAAATTTGACACATCACAATCATTAGCACTTCTAGTCAGATATCTTACCCTTTACTGAACTCTGAAGGCAGGAACAGGGGTTGATGATTATGAATATAAAATTGGACAGTGCAGAAAGGTCCTCTGAACACAGTATATCTGCATTCACTTATACGACAACCGTGTCCTCTATTGAACATTAGGTGTAGGCAAGTCTAGTCTATGAGCAGGCTCTGGATTTACATCCCAGGCTGTAAGCACCCTATTTGTTCTCTGGTCTCTCTCTCTCTTCCTTAGGAGTCTTCTTCCCTGATAGGCAAACACCACTGGAGTTTCTGATTGATTTAACTCACTGATAAATGTAACCACCTATAGAAATTATATTGAACTCTCAATAGATTACAGACCACTAGCTAAGATTATAAAATAGGTGGTGGTGCTTTTCCATTAGAAGGATGTTTACTTTTGAAACGGGAGTGGCCCAGATATATAATATATATATATATATATATATATATATATATATATATATATATATACACACAGACAAATATCTACAAACACAGCCCTCCTTAATGTTTTTGTACAGGTATTTGTTTGTGTATAAGAGTGTTGCATAAAATCCTCTAGAATAGTAGATTTCATGACAATCAAAGATAAGCTTTTTAAGGGTATGCATAAATGATGCATAAGTGTAAAGAAAACATATTAAAACATAAAAAACTCAGTAGCTGAATTTTGTATAACAGCCAACATTAATCCTAAGCTCTTAAAATAAATTAAATTGCAGTTTAAGGTTGACTATAAAAATATGTAGGCAATGTTTCTTTCTTAATACCTTATGAGAGATTACTCCTTTTTAAATAAAAACATTTGCACATTGATAATTATAGTCTTTTTTATATAAAGCATTTCTATTTTGGAATAATATAATGTACATTTTATATACAAAACAATGTATTACAAAAGCCTGTACGTGTTTTTTTTTTCTATTGACTGACCCATATTTTAAATTGAGTAGATTAGGCAACCTTCTACAGCTCAGCAGTTTGAGGGAAGGGTCAGTTGTGCATGACACACCCATATTATGAGTTATGGGTGTGGCCAGGGCAATCCCATTTCCCTTATACCAGACACCCAATCCTGGGGGAGATGCACTAAGAGGTGATAAGGGGCCAGGATGGTGATATGGTGATGAAGTAGTTTCAATGGCATATTGACAATATGCACTAAGGTGTCTTCTCCATCATGTCCAGAGAATCCACCAACAATCTGACACAATCCAGCGGTATCACCATGAATCTGCCATGCCTTCAACAGCTTTACTATTTTGACAATAGCTTATTACATATGGAAATGAGCCATTGTCATTTTCATGTGTATGTGTTTATAAGTTAATGTGGGACATCACCACATGCACTGTTCTGATAGCAGCTTTTGCTTTTACATTTCACAGTCTCAGCATATTGGGATCTCTATGTAGTTCTCTATGGACTCAAATGAGGGGCTTCCCTTACACATTGACAGCAGTTAGAAAAACCCTGCATTCTAATGAGTACATTTCCCCCCTACCCTTGCATTCCATATTTTTTAGTGCATATGGCAATGTGTGTCTCCATTTCCAATGTGATGTAATTATCACACATTGCTAGACACATATTGTCAATGCATCACTGCTTAGTGCCTCTCCCCCCTGGTGACAGGTTATTTACCAGTTTATATACTGATTTATCTGATTTATTTATCATTGTACATGTAACAGCACTTGCAATCCATTTCAGAACAATGCTATGGAAAGCACTCTAACATCTACAGAGTTAAGATGTTGTTTCAGTGTGTATGTTATAAGGTAAAAGTTCATGCTTTGCCAGGTCACAGTGGATGGTGCTAGGCAGGAGGTATGTATGATGTATTATAATAAAACAAAATGCAACATAATAAAAATAAGTGATATATCACTGTAAAAGAATAGAATAACAATAGTGTCAATAAAAACAATATGAATGAAAAATAGCTGCCAAAAACAGGTATATAAAGTCAATCTCAATCAAGATATCATTTAAATAAATACATATATGCATCATCTGATGCAAGATGAATGTATAGTGTTAGTTTCAATGTGGGTTACCTCTCCCCAGTCCCTCCTGAGTATGAATGTGGATTTTAATGAAGTGTGGGTGACCTCTCCATTCTCTTTTCCTCAGACATCTCCTAATAGAGTAATTCTGCTAATAAAATTTGAGGTAAACTCCTTAACCATGCCAGTGTAGAGCAAACTGATGTCTGTTGAATATGGTTAGATGGTAATTCCCTTCCACTAAAAGTTACAAGTCGGGTTCCCCAAGGCTCAATTATTTACCTTCTTCTATTTTCTCTTTTTATAAATGATCTGCCCATGGTTTGCAAAGCATCTTCTGTGCACATATATCCTAAAATAGGGACTCTGTTTAGAAACAAATCCCGTTTAAGTCCCCTGGTAAGAAAACATATTGTACAACAGAAATTACTGCCAGTCATAGACTATGGGGACGCAGTATATGCTCCAGCGCCACACATCCATCTTAGTAAACATAACATTCTGTATAATTCATTATGCCACTTTATCCTACAATGTAATTACACTATCACTGACATACGCTTAAAGATCTAAATTGGTTAAAATTCAAATCTAGACGTGCCCTTGACCTTTCTTGCTTGGTATACAACCACTTGTCTGGAAAGCTACCGAACTACCTGAGCAGTATGTTTACTAACTATAACCTCTGCTCCACTGGTAACACTTCACTTTCAGAGCTCCAAAAGCCTGGAATAACCTGCCTGAAAAAATCAGATCTGCTTCCAGTCTAAAATCCTTAAAAATAAATGCTTCTTTATATCTAAAAACAATATTTAACTGTATATAATGTTTTAGTATGTATGTATGTTTATGTGTGTGTGTGTGTGTGTGTGTGTGTGTGTGTAATGTTTCTCTATTAGTGTAAACTATCCAGAACATATTTGAAAACAAGTGAAATCTAAATGTATTCTTCCTGGTAAAACATTTTCTAAACAAATAAGTAAATGAATTATATAGGAAGACATTAAATAGGATGTGGGCAGGGGTCCTCTTTTCTGACCATACTCTGGATTCAGCAGTCCAAATGCGTGCAGAGGTCCGTTTAGTTTGCAATTCTCAACATAAAACAAACCAAGATACAGGCACTCTTCCCCCAAGAAGACCACTCTGGGTAACATGTGGGGATAATATGACTCCACCCATATTGTCTTCCCTCAGCGATAGTAAAGATTGTATAAATAGGCAGTATATAGTGTTTAACGTCCAATGCTTCCAAATACTATGTTGTTTAATATGTTTTATTTACCCCTCTCCTTAGATTTTCTTGACTTTCTAATGACAGCCTGGGTCCTTGTAAGTGTAAGGCGCCTCCTTATCATCTGTCTGCACTTTAAGGTTAACCCATTGTGATACAGAGATTTGCATGGACAACTACTGGGGAGTGATGTTAGTTGGGACCTCATTCGCCCATGCGGCACATGCGCTTGAAGGAGACCATGCTGTAAGTGACTTGAAATATATATACGTATACTTGAAACTGATACATTTTATTCCCAATGAGAGATCATCCCAATAATAACAATCATCTGTTCAAAGAGGGTGTAATTTCTTTTTCACACAAATGTATATATATATATACTAGTTTTAAAGCCCGTGTACACGTGCCAACAGTGGAGGCATTGCAGTCATGTGTAGTACTGACTGCCCGAAAGCGATGCGGCTGATACGGAGCGGTTTACTCCGAATTCAGACCGTAGTCCTCTCTGCACAGCTTCCTGGGACCAAGCGGTCCCAGTAAGGTGCACAAAGAGGACTCCGGTCTGAATTTGGAGCTCCCCGCTCTGTATCAGCCGAGGCGCGGCAGTCTCTACTGCTCATGACTGCAGTGAGCGCAGCTGTCTCTAAAGTTCATCACTGCAGCGAGTGCAGCTGTCACTACTGCGCATGATGGCTTCTGACAAATATCCTAGTGAATTATAATATAGGATATATTTATGGACAGAGACATGCTTTAGTGCATTTATTTTATTTTTATTTATTAAAAATAAATGGCACCCTGTCCGTTTAACCCCATATTTTAAAAATTAAACAGAGACATATATCAGGTGTTTTTGTAAATGGCAGAGGTAGTGACATTTAATTAGGACCATTGTATGATGACTGCACTAGCTGCATGCAAATAATATGGGACAAAATCATGACAAAGCTTATTCTATTCTGAAAAAAATAGTTTACATGGTGTATACAATGGTAAAACAGTGTGTAACTGACATACTCAAAACCTAAACGTTTTCAATCATACATGTGAAAATAGCCCAGTCCTTAAGGGGTTAACTGCCAGTCAAGCAAAAAAAAAAAAAAAGCAAAGGAGAAATTATCCTATAACAAGGTACTCATCCAATATTACTGGAGATGCTGATTATTTTGATAGGGCAATAATGGCTGAACTGCTCTGAAACTCTACTGCACACTATAGATAGGCAAATTAATTAAATATTTGATTCCATATAAAAGGAAACACTATAAATTGGATTAGAGTAATTACAATTTTGCCACAGTTAACCCTTTGCATACGAAATGGATTTCAAATGGAAATTGAATTAGCCACTATAATATCCTGGGTTCCAAACACAAGTACTGTTTGCACCATATGGACTATATATTATCTCCTTAAGAACCAGAGAGCTGTGCAAAGCATTGTAAAGCAATGTGCTGCACACATCTGTGGTACTTAAATTGTAAAATCAAATTAGCTATTTATTCAAATAGGGCTTTGCATCCTTTGGATGCTAGCAGGTGAAGGATTTAACCCTTTGAGCACCAGAGGGATACACAATGGGCATTTAAAGGTTTAACTTGATCATCGTGTACCAAATGGTATCCTTTTGAAATGTTGCACGCTTAAGAGCATGCGGCATTTTAAGTAATTTACTAGGTCACCAGGATCAAAATGGAGACATGACAATCTCGCACTGCGATTAACAGACACTTTTAGCAGGAGCGCCTCCGTGTGCAGCATACATAATACTTTTCCTTTGATCATGCTCGTTATTATGTATGCAGCAGCACACGGAGGCCTCCAGCTTTTGCAGTGTGAGATTGTCATGTCACCATTTTGATCCTGGCAACCTAGTGAATTACTTGAAAGGTTGCACTCTCTTTCACATGCAACCTTTCAAAAGTGAACCTACAGTTTTTCTGTCCTAGAATCTCATCACTTCACCTTTTTATATATAAAACCTCTATGATTCCCAGCTCCTGTCCTCAAAGCTTGCCAACAGGTTTTTCAGGATACCGCTAATTAAACACAAACATATCAATCATAAAGACTGTGTCCCTGATTACTCACCATGGATTAACCCTATGTGTGTCAGAGAGGTATCTAATGTATTACGTTGCAATGTGTTGGATACCTCTCTGGCACTCAAAGGGTTAAGCAGGAATATACTGAAATGCCGGCCTCTTGGTGTGCGCCAAAGACTAACTTAAAGATTCTGCCCTATGCAGTAAAGTAAAAATGGATCAAAACAATTGCACCTTATTTATCAAATAAAAAAAAAACACAAGGGGTTTATGCACTAAGGAGTGATAAAGAGCTGATAGAGTGGAGATGACTTCTCCAGTAATATGACTTCTCCACTGTTATGAAGTCTCCAATTCCTATGGTAATTTATGAAGTCAATGCACCAAGATCCCTCAAGATGGAGAAATCTTAGTGCATAGTCTCATAGAATGGCATAAGACTTGAAGAAGTGATATCACTGGAGAAGTCATCTCCTCTTTATCACCTCTTTATCACTCCTTAGTGCATACCCCCCCCCCAGCTGTTTTCGTTGTCTTCATCTTTGATTCATAAAGTATATCAATTGTTGGTGATAAATGTCCAACAGAATTTTATCTAAAAAAGTCATAGTACATAGGGAAATTATAACTAAAAAAAATCTATGATACATTTATTATCCTTGAGACTTTAGAATATAATCAGCAAAGGGCTAATTAAATTGGATTTTTAGTTTACCAGTTTTGTATATGTGTTTTTAAAGGAATCTATTTAAGCTGTCTGTACCTCTTGCTTTTTGTTCAGTGTAACAGTTTTAGTGATTTTTGGTTTGGTAGCTAGATACTATTTAAACTCAGCAGTACTGAGTTCCCTGACCTATATGGAACAACTTGAATAATGATTTACTCAACTCTGATGATTTGGCTTGATTTGGCTTGTTCCCCCTCATTCATGAATAAATGAGTAGGGATAAATAATCATACAAATCCTGCCAAGATAGACTGAACATGTTGATGAGAATCTGAACAGATGCAGTTCCCCTTTAACTTCAAATTGGATGTAATAACAGAATTTTTTTTAGTTATCCCAATCCTGATCCATGTAAAATACTAAACAAATCTCTCAGTGATCCACTATCAAAATTCCAAATAAGCAAGAATGATACAATACAGGTACAAATAGTGTTTCCCATAATGTTTATGAAAAAAGCAAACGTAAAATATGTAGAAAGCAGTCAAGCAATCCAAAGTAAAGAAACAATGTTAACAGTCCATCTCCAATATTAGATATTTATCCACAAAATTTATTTCCAGGTGCAGCAGCTTTGATACTCTAAGAACACATGTCAAGTGTACTTTCTATACAACAGGAACAAAAAGAGGACACAGTGTATGAAGCCCCTTTAATGCAGAAGGATCCACCGATTAACTTCCACATGCCATATGTTCCAGTTTGGTACTTACTAGACCATTATATTAGTTCATGGGTTATGCTTTCAATAGCATATGAACACCTCACACATGAACCACCAAGTTATACTCAACAGATATAATACAGATGTATTGTAATAAAACAAGTGCTTATTCAAGTGTGATAAACTCTTGAATAAGCATGTTTTATCATTTTATTATGATACAAAGTAGCCCTTATGTACTTTTGACACATATTGCTGACTAACTTTTCGTAATGTACAAAGTTCCTGTGTGACTGGAGTGTATATGATATTGGAGGCAATTATAGTCAAGTTGATACCTTTATTGACTAACTAAGCAGATTTAGGATACAAGCTTTCAAGACCTCTTAGGTCTCTTCCTCAGGCATGTTATTAAAGCTTGCATCCTAAATCTGCTTAATTAGCAGATATAAGGTAACAACTGACTATAATTGCCTTCTGTATTTCTACAGCTAACACGGTAACAAGTCTCATCTGTTATTTATATTATATTGAGCATAAAGAACTTGATGCCAGCCTAGCCACACATTCTAGTAAGTATCTCTTCCTTTTAAACCTTCACCTATGCATATTCATTTTTTTTCATCTTGTTCAATCTTTTGTGTCTCTTGGATTTGGTGTGAGTCAGGTTTGTAGAACCTGTCAGACATGCAAATTTGCTCTAAAGTGATCTCAATCTTTCATACAATAACAATGTTTTAGCAATTCCAAATCAAAGATCCTAATTAAATATATTTAGAGTTTCTAAAAAGAAAAGCAAATAAATCAACACTTAAATTGTACAGATGGAAAAATGCAATGCTTTTTATTTGCGAGCTGTAAAAATAACCCCAGCTGCTTAAATGAAAATGCAACAAAAAGTGTGAAATCTGTTTAATTTGAATTTGTTTCTACTCTTTGAACATCTGTTCTCAGCTGGTTTCAAATTACATTTTTTTTCTTAAACCTTGAACAAAGATTCAGTAATTCGGCCCTGTGCAAGCAGTTCTATTTTTATTTATACCATAATATCCCTTTATTTTGATGATTTTAATCTTTTATCTTGTTTTTTGTGTGTCTACAATGTCAGAAATGAAGGTATAATCTCATCAGCAGGAAACATTAGCTGGAAATGTTTATGAACAATAAGTTGTTTGTTCTATTTTCTGCATGTGTAATTTTACAATCATGAAAGTTGGTACCGTGTTAGCCGTAGAAATACAGGAGGCAAATACAGTTGTTGATACCTTTATTACCTAACTAAACAGATTTAAAGTGTTAGTAATGCCCCAGAAAAAATATTTACCATTTTCTAGTGCTCAAAAAGTTCAACTGAATACAAACAACCCTATCTCTCAAACCGCTATGGTTTAAGAGATATTCACATTGAAAGTTTGACGTTTCATGCTGTCAGCCGACACGAGGAGCAAAGCCGCAATCCCGTTATTTAAAACGAATTACTTCATTTGAATGGTCTACAAAGTGTGCTTGCACAGCTGACATCAGGAGAAAGGGAGAGAGGGGTGAACTTTCAGTGCCTATATCTCTCAAACCATAGCGGTTTGAGAGACAAGGTTTGCACCATTGTTCTTTTTGCCAGCTCTATAAAAGTATAAAAAGTTTTTATGGGACATTACTGTCCCTTTAAAGAAAAATTACTGTAAATACTTTAAAAAAATAGCAATACTTTTTAATAAATTTTTCACTTGCGGAAGAAATGTTTCTGGAGCCAGCCAACCAGACTGACATGGCGAATGGTGAACTCAGTGGAGCTAGATTTCACCAAGGCGTTTGACACAGTAGACCATAACATTCTTATAAGCAAACTCCAAAGCTCAGGATTGGGTAATAATTCTCTAAACTGGTTCTGATCCTATTTATCAGACAGAATGCAATATGTGTCAGTTGCTGACAATGACTCCCTTCCACTCAAAGTAAAAAGTGGAGTTCCCCAAGGCTCCTTTCTTGGCACTCTTCTATTTTCTCTTTTTATAAATGACCTGCCCATGGTTTGCAAATCATCTTCTGTACACATGTATGCATGACACCATAATCTATGCTAAAAACTCAAGCATCGCACAACTTGAAGCCATATTACTACATGATTTCTGCGAAGTTGAAAGATGGATAGCAAAGAACAAGCTGTTCTTAAACGCAGACAAAACGGTCACAATGATATTTGGCCAAAGCACAAACTGTGTAATCTCGACAATATCCACCTATCCATTGTAACAGAGTTTTATCTTAAATTAGCCCCAGTAGACTCCTACAAATATCTTGGTATGTGTCTTGGCCCCAACCTCACTTTTAAGTCTTCATATTGACAAATTAACCTCCAAACTTTATTCCAAAATAAGTACTCTTTTTAGAAACAAATCATGTTTAAGTACGCTGGTGAGAAAACGTATTGTACAACAGATGTTGATGCCAGTCATAGACTATGGTGACATAGTATATATTCCAGCACCAGAAACCCATCTTAGTAAACTTGACACTTGTGTCATTCATTATGCCACTTTATCCTCCAATGTAATTACACTACCCATCAATGTGATATGCTTAAAGAACTAAATTGGCTAACACTCAAATCTAGACATACCCTTCACCTTTCTTACTTAGTACACAACCACTTCTCTGGAAAACTACCAGACTACCTGAGCAGTATGCTCACTCCTGCTCTCCATACTAACTATAACCTCCGCTCCACTGCTAACAACTCAAGAAAGAAGCAGGAAGATCTGGCTTCTCCTTCAGAACTCCAAAGGCCTGGAACAATCTGCCTAAAATATTCAGATGTGCTCCCAGTCTAAAATCCTTAAAATTAAATGCTTCTTTTAATCTAAAAACTGTGCAACTGTATATAATTTTTAATATTTTATATGTACGTATATTTATATGTGTATGTATGTATATATAATGTTTCACAATTTGTGTAAATATGTACCCTTTACTGAAAACTATCCAGTACATACTTGAAAACAAAAGAAATCTCAGTGTATTCTTCCTGGTAAAACATTTTCTGAATAAATAAATAAAACTTCCAATTGACTTAAATTGGGCTTTTATCTCCTTGAATGATAGAGAGTCAACAACATATTGGAACACAATGCTATGGAGACCTCTCTAACATTCAAGGAAGATGGGGAGATCTATTATTTTTCTAGTATAGTGCAGTTGGTTTGCTCCAAAATTTCCCCTTTTCAGCTTCCAGAACTTCACCTTAAATATGAAGGGATTTGTTTTTATTCTGCAAACAACTTGCTTTTCTAATATTTTATTTTCTGGCATCATAAACTGTATGTGTCACAAGATATTCCTGGACTTATTCATTGTTTGACTCGCCTTGTTTTCACGATGTATGCTTTGCCTGAATGATTTACAAAGCAAAGCCATCAATTTCAGTACAAGACTGCAAGATTAGAGATGTGGCATATATTTCATTTAGCATTCATCAGACATGTGATCTATGAAGCCATCACATTGAGCAACTCATCTGCTTTTTTCCATTATCTATTCAAGGGTAAGCCATTAACTCTCTTCCATATAGTATTTATCAAGTTAATAGTGTAAATTTCTATAGATGCAACAGAGTTCAGAAATCCTGAGAATAGTACTCAAAGACAGAGCATGTAATGTGGTTATTGGTGCACAAAGTTATATGGTTAGGATTGTATCTCATTTCATGTGCAGCTAGTACAGCTATTTGCCAGATGTCATTTCTAAAATGTGTCTTGCTTCTGTTTAAGCCTTTGAGTACCAGAGGGGTGTCCAATGAACATGTTTTTTTTTTTTTTTTATTGCTGTCTTATAGGGGAACTATATATACTGTAAAATCTCACGTATAATACTCACAATGTTGCCCCATTTCACCTTATTTGAAGTGTGGGGTGTGTATTATACACGAGCGAAAAAAAAAAAACATCCTCAAGTCTGCTCCCCTCCTCCCTCCCTCCATCTCAGTGTGCTCCCACCATCCTCTCCCTCTACTCCACCCCTCCAGACGCATCACGGATGTCTGCAAAGTGGGAGGTATGCTTGAATTTGCCTCCCTTTTCCCACATCCCCCCTGTGAGGACATGTGTTAATTAAAGATAATGATAATGATCTCTGAGGGCCTGAAGGTCCTCACAGAGCTCGACTGTAGTTTCAGTGCACAGAGGTCTATGCATTGGATCTAAGGTAGTGCCCTGCAAGGACCTCCAGGTCCTCAACAGGCACTACCATTATCTTGAATTAACACGTCCTCACAGTGTGATGCAGAAAGCTGCACAGATATCTCAGATGCCTCCAGAAGGGGTGTGTAGGATGAGAGGAAGGTTGGAGCATATTGAAGTAGGTGGAAGGAGAGAAGTGGACAATAAAATATATATTTTTTGCTGGGTAAAGGGAAGGAAAACAAGGGTTCGTATTATACATAGGCACTTTTGTTTTCTACTAAAATCTTGGGTATAATTTATACCTGCGTATTATACCTGAGATTTTATGGTATAGTATTGCATACTGGTTCAAAGTCGTACAGACTTTTCTATCACTATTTTAGCAACTTAAGGCCTTATGCAAAAACTATAAGGCTATTTCAGAACAAGCCAACTGCATTTTAGGGGATAGATTCCCACTGAATTAAATGGGGATTTTAACTCACTGAATGTTAGACAATTTTTTTCCAATGTGTTAGAGATCTCTCTAGCATTCAGGGGGTAAAAAGGCCTAATTTAAATGAATCACATTTGTAATTACACTAACACTATTGTGCAGTTGATTTGCTCCTGAATTGATACTCTTTTGCTTTCTGCATAAGTCCTTTAGGACCTACAAAAATTCTAGCTATATTGGTGGAACTTTTCCTTTGAATAGAGCCTGTACATATACAATACACTGCATCTACAGTGTATATAGATACTACTGCACTAGAGTGATGCATCACAGGAGCTTATTTAATATAACTGCTCCTCAGATTTGCAGTTTTATTAGTGCCACTAAGAGCCATATTAACCCTATGTGTAAAAATCTGGACAACCAATTCTGAACTATGGTGGACAGATCTTCAGGTCAAAAGATGCAAGAAGCAACAGCAGGCTCTGTGACAACCCTAAAATTACTCCTTCCCTATCTCCAGCCCTACAACCACCTTTAGAGGGCCAGACATATAGAATGAGTCTAATGTTCATTGCTGTATTGCCAGTTTCAGCCTGAGGATGCTGGTAGTCACTGAAGAGCCACAGGATGCCAATATTTTTACACCTAGTATTATTATTGTGTTTGTTTGTTATTCACTAGAGGTGCTACACTTTCGTTACACAATGCTACTACTATGGGCACATATTTTGTTGCATTTATGATATTTTAGCAATGCAGGAAATCATTAGAGATACTTGATATTCTATATAAAGGTAAAATTATAAAGAAGCTCTTAGCCAGCTGAGCTGTTCCTTCCCCATTTTGATACGTGTTTATAGTTTGTGAAATGAAACCCTTAATCATTTTTCTGAATTCTATTTATGTTAATTCATTCTATGCAGTGCTTTAATGAGCTGCAAAAGAAAATGGGATCAGAAAATCTAGGAGTACACTAAAATGTTCATTTTTTCCTATGAAAATTATTAAAGCAGAGACCCTGCCATGCTTGTGTTAGTTTAATTTTATGTTAGCTCCAGGGACTCTTAAAATTTATGATAAAACTTTAATGTTAATATAGTCAGTTGGATGGAAGATTGGCTTAATTTCCTTTGAGTCTATTCAACAGGGACAATCTGTATGAAATAAGGTTGAGCATGTGAGATGACTACTGAAATCCACTCTTTAACCCTTTGAGTGCCAGAGGTGCATGCAGTCTTATTTTGGCCAGCAATTCCTAATGGTTCCAATTAATTTTGCTCTTAATGTTTGCCTTAAATTGCTTAATGCTTTGATTTAAATTACACTTTGAACATCTGGAATTTTAGAGAGCATTTTAGAGAGTTCTCCAACACAAAGTAATGCATTTGAGACTGTCCTAGGATAAAAGGGGTTAACCGTTTGAGTGCCAGAGTGGTAAGCAACACATTGCTTTGCAAATGGTTGCATACCCCTCCAATGCTCAGAGTGAAATCAATGGGAAATTGGCACCAGACTGCAAACTACGAGTGGCTGTGGATCGCATGGCATCTTATAAAATCTAAAACTACACCACCAGATCAATAATGAAACAATGGGCTCAGCCCTGTCACCAGCTAGGACATAAAAAAACATCAGATTTAATTTTAGCAAATGCCTCCACGTTTATATTTAGGGACAAGACAAAACGGCAAATCTTAATAAAATGTAATAGTAAAATCACAACTGGAATATAAAAAATGTATGAGAATAAAAAGCTAACAAGTCATTAAAAAATAGAAAATATATTTATACAATATCAGAAGCATGACAGCACGTCTATCAGACTAGTTAGCTGCACAAGGACAGACTGACACATATTCCAACTCAAAGTTAGATCTGTCTCTCACAGCCGGCCCAGTGCACTGTGTGATTATATCACCTTATCGTTCAAATCCAAGATTTCAGTACTGCATCTTGCGCAATTAATTATACTCAGGATAAAATCAAAATAATAATATTTATAATAATAAAATGAATAAGTAACATAAACATTACCAAAAACATTACCAAATAATACTACAAATGATCATACTATGTATCTGTGCAAATATACTAAGTAAAAGTGATACACACACACACACACACACACTGAATGAACTACTACTGAGAGAATGCAATCAAAGTGATTAATTTATATATAGAGTAATCTGCAAAAGTTTTAGAAAATGCTGTAAAGAAAGAACGCTTTTAGGAAGGCTGTGCAATGCAGCCAAAACGATCATTCAATAAAAATGTTGTCACTTTGTTTATCATCTGGAAGTTCTGAGAGTGCCTTTACTTCTCAAGCTGGTATATATATGTATATATATATATATATATATATATATATATATATATATATACAGTATTGTGTATATATATATATAAATATATATAAATATATATATATATATATATATATATATATATACATACATATAGTAGTGTACAGAGGACTTAGGCAGATGTGAAAAAATGCTGTACCGTAAGAATGCTTTCAAAATAGACAAGTTAATAGTCTATTTTTATCAGTTTAACAAAATCACTTCCAGGGCTCCTTGTTCTTCTTTATGGTGAAGATAATTCTTAATGACTGGCTGAAATGCAGCCCCAAACTTGCAAAGAACTTCCACCATGCCTCACTGTTGTCTGCAGACATTCATTCTTGTACCGCTCTCCACCCTTCAAAGAACAAACTGCCTTCTACTATAGCCAAATATTTAAAATTTTTACTCATCAGTCCCGAGCGAGCACCTGCTGCCATTTTTCTGCACATCAGTTCCTGTGTTTTCATGCATAGTTGAGTCGCTTGGCCTTGTTTCCATGTCAGAGGAAGACCACTTCTGACCAGACTTCTCTGGACAGTAGATGGGTGTACTAGGGTCCCACTGTTTTCTGCCAATTCTTAGCTTATGACACTGCTGTGCATCTTGTGATTGCAAAGGGAAGTAAGCATGATGTGTCTTTCATCTGCTACACTAAGTTTCCTTGGCTGAACACTGTATCTACGGTCCTCAGTGTTTCCTGTTTCTTTGTGCTTCTTCAAAAGAGCTTTGACAGCACATCTGGAGACCCCTGTCTACCTTGCAATTTCTGCCTGGGAGAGACCTTGCTGATGTAGCATAACTACTTTGTGTCTTGTTACTGTTCTCAGTCTTGCCATGGTGTATGACTTTTAACATTAAATTGTCTTCGGCAACCTCACCTTGTTAGCTGAGCTTGGATGTTCCTTAACCAGTTTTATTCCTTCTATACAGCTGTTTCTGTTAATGATTGTGTTTCAACCTACATATTAAATTGATGATCATTAGCACCTGTTTGGTATAATTGTTTAATCATACACCTGACTATATGCCTACAAAATCCCTGACTTTGTGCAAGTGTTCCTAGAAGAATTGAGACTGTTTACATAGAGACATAGGAAGCAATGACTGACACCACCTGATTTCTTGGGGGACTGTTTAACATTGTTAACATGCTTAATTAGAGTATGTGGCTCTGCAGTCACTTTCTGCCTCCAAGAAAAAATATTCAAACATCCATGAGTTCAAGAGAACTGAAGGAGGAGAAGGATTATTGTGATTGAATAAATCACCCCCATATTTATCTGATTTGCCTAGGGTGAAATCATAACAACAACTTAAGAAGACTTAGTCAACCTTTGGACCTCCAATTGTTGGATACTGCAATGTCCATCATCCCCAAAGGCCAACAGCTGGTTGGAAATTATAAAATTCATAACCCCAATGCTGGAGATCCAAAGACAAGTTTATACACCATGGAAACTATCTGTGCTGTTGTTTTTTATCAAGATAGTTAAAGGAGGTTTTCTTACTCCTCACTCGATGAAAAAAAGAACTAAGTAAGGCATAGATTATATCACAGTTAATAAGTGTTATCATTAGTTTTAACTAAAAATTCTCATTGAAGCTACAACAAATTTTGTAGAAAAATCTTGTTAAAGTTATCAGATGCAATGGAATCCATGGCAATGATAAAACTCAGTCTTTCTTTCAACAACTACACTGCATAATGACAAAATGAATTAATATGATGAGAGCATAGGTTGGAGATTTAACAAAGACTGTGATGTTAAGTATTTGATGTGATTTTACCTTGTAAGCATTCCAATGTCTCGCCTGTATCCTCTCCCAGTATACTGTCTTCTGATTGTACATATATCTATCTCCATCCTACATCTATCCTTATGATGTCTCCTCCTGCTTATGTCCAACTAAACAAGGTATCTTTTTGGGCTTCACTATCCCATTCCTTATCTTATCATGTACACTTCTCTATTTTTTACCCAGGAGTTTTATGAATTAGTTGTATTAGTTTGTTTATTCATAATTTTTTACATTTGTTATATACTTGACTGTGGTTTTATTTTACCTTTCTTTTAAATAATATGTTATTTATCACCTAGATTTATTATGAAGTAATAAAATATCTAATTGTTCTAGTTTGCTTTTACTAAGTGGTGAATCAATAGCTATTGATAGCAGTATGCTCTAGAGCTCTTTGACTTATGCAGTTTTTTAAATTATTCATATATTATTTATTTACTACCAAATCACACTGTCCTCTACAATGTAGTATAATATTTATTTATTTATGTATTTATTTATGTATTTATTTAGAAAATGTTTTACCAGGAAGAATACATTGAAATTGTTTTCTAGTATGTCCTGGAGAATATTAATGTAGTATAATGTATTAACTACTTATTACACTCAGATCTCTTGTTGTGCTGTCCCGTTTGTTTGTCCTATGTTTACATGAATCAGCTAATAGGTGGCTACCCGGCTGATAGCTGATTCTGTAAGGAAGGCAGAGAAGCTGTGATATGTTGTAGATTTTCTGCTATAAATGAATGCTGCCAATGTCTGTTCATGTTGGAACTCTTTCAGGTGAGAACAGCGCACATCCCTAAAGCACTGAAAGGATTAAATGAGTGAAACTGCTGTATCTGTTCTCCAGTAGGGACAGCAAACAGTTATCTGGTTCCATAGAGAGCTATAGAAAGATCCCAACTCTGCCAGCCTCAGGTTGGCGAAGCTGGGGCTGTGAACTATGACAGTATAAGTAATAAGCAGCTATCAGAGCTTAGTGCATGTGGCAAAGTACCACATTAACATATAAACAAGCCCACGTGAATATAACAATGGCTCATTAAGCTGTATGCAATATGCAAATGAGCAACTGGTAGTCACTGTAAAATCGTAAACCAGGCAAAGGTATGGAGGATTCATGACAAGGATAGCGTATATATGCAGTTGCTTAACAGAGTGTGATAGTGAAGGCATCTTAGTTCATATGTCAAGCAAATCACAATGAGTTTTTCCTTCTTGTAACATGAAATTTAGTGTTCATTTTGATTATAATTAATGGCATTCAGTTATTATGGGTTCATTATGTAACAGCATGTAGGTGAGGTTAGATAAAGATAATGACCTTCTAATTTTGTGTTTCCTAATTCTGCCCTTAGGGACCACTTCCAAACCAGGATATACGGTTTCCTGCTCAAATACAGTGAGTAAATCAAAACAGTAGTGTCTCTGTTTAAGTCATATGTGTTCATGTAGGGAATACTTAAGTCACTGTTTGTTGTTTCTAAGGACATGTTTGTGAACCACTCCTCTAAGTGGTCTAATTGAATTTCAATTAAACCGCTAAAATAAAGGCTATAAAACAGAAATTATCTTAAATTTATAATACTCTGATTTGTCTCATATAGACAGAGGAATTACCACTGGTGTGACATTTCATTTATACTCTCTCTTTGATCTTCTTTTCTGGTAGTGGTCTACAAAAGGAATAATTATAACCCTTTGGATGTAAGAGAGGTCTTCCCACAAGGGCCAAATTTATATCCCAGATGCCCCTAGGTAATACCTCTTAGACACCTTTAGCTCTACTCTTGTCCACATGCCCATTCTTCACATGGCTCCGCCCCCAGTCCAATCCACAATTTCCTGACATAGAAAATACCCTTGGCCTATAGCAAGCCATAAAATAAGGAAAGAAAAAAGCTTTAACCATATGCTTTCTAGCTTAACAATGCATTGGAGATCTCTGTAGTATCCAAGTGGTTAATAATAAACTGTAAAGGAGTATACAAACTGGTGCAAGGATATTGACATTGCTCTAGCCACACCACAATTCAGAATGTGGGTGTGCCCAGCACAGCTGAGATGCCCACTCAAAATGTGGAGTTTTAAGCAGTTACCTGCCTGCCTAATGGGAAATCCAGTCCTGCGCCAACACATTGCTTTGCAATGTTTTGTAGACCTCACTAGCATTCAAGGAGTTAACCATCTGCAATGCCTTGGGTAGCCACCTGGCACTCAAAGGGTTAAAACATCCTACAATTTCCTCTATTATATTGTGTTTCTTTTTCCCTAGAATAAATGTGCTTCATATCAAATTGCAGCCACAACTGCAACCAAGATTTCATAGACCTCAAAGACTTGTCAGACTTTCCTGGGCAATGATTATATTTTGGTATTCTAGAAGTATGTGGGATTACTTGTCATTTTATCTTTATGGTAAAATTACCTCACATGGTATGGGGTGTTAGCTAAGTCATATGGAATGCATGGGAATAAAAATGTAAAAGAAATATATCATTTTGATAGATAAAGTATAAGGAATGTAGACATGGTCTTTGACTGCATATTTCTGTTTTCCACACGCTTGAGAAAAACAGTAAAAATCTCACATTGAATGTTTAGGCAAAGCATAAAAATGTCTAGCATGGCAATGGTAGATCAAAGATTGATTATAATCACAGTATATTGCAAGCAGAAGACACAGCTAGGGATGGGCAAAATGTTTTGCCCCAAAAAAGAAAAGTGTAAAAAAAACGTACTTTTCTCATTTGGCTGGAATTCACATGAAAAGTTACATTTTTTTTTGGAACAAAGCACTAATGAGATTAGATTCCCCATCCACTAAATCTAATATCACTTAACCTTTTAATCTGTTTGCAAAATAAAATTCATAAACTTAAGTAGCAGTGGTGTAACTAGAAGCCACCGGGCCCTGGTGCAGAAATTGCCATGGGTCCGGCGGCTCCCTCCCCCCCATCTTCACATTGCCCCATATGCATCTTCTACCTCCATCACCCTCTCCAGCACGTTTCTCAGTAATGCAGAGAGCTGGGAGATGATGTCATCTCCCAGCGCTCTGCATTATTAGAGCGCCGGGAGATCAGCTGAGCTGCTACGGGCACGGGCTGCGGGCGTGTATCGATGGGTTCGCAGGGGGCGGCTGGGCCCCTGAAGTGATGGGTGCGTCCCCTGCGACCCCTATTTTTACTCCATTGTTAAGTAGATAAGTGTAGCCATAGAACCACATAGACTGACCGGGGGGTAAGTATATATGGTTCTGTGGCTACACTTGTCCCACAAAACAGGTAGACAGTGAAACACACATACTGAATTCCCAGGAGTCCTAGAATTGTTCCACAGCACTAGTAGGATAGAATCCCACATACTTAGTCCTTATAGCCATGGAAATTCTTGCACATAAGGGACAATAACAAAATACAAACAAAAATGAGAACATTTTTTGGATCTTCAATGTGCGGGAAGAGGGAAATCCTGTTTTTCCACACAATTTCCTGTGAGAAAAAATTAGATTTTTTGCCCATCTTTAGACACAGCCAATTGAATGTTTTGACTTTTATATTCAATGCTTAATCATATGACTTCCATTTGTAACTCCCTGGGAGTTAACCCTTTAAAGAGGATCTGTAACCTACACCACTTTTATTTATCACTACACTTATCTGTTTAAACATATGCATTTTGTTTTACAAACAGATTAACAGTTTAAGAGATTTTAGATTTAGCAGATGGGGAATTTAATCTCATCAATGCTTTGTTCTGTAACTTGGTGACATGTTCTGCCATTTTTTTTTGGTGATTGTCTGGTTTTCTGGTTGTTTTTTCCTTATTATCCAGATCCTGGTTTCCCGCCTTGTCTTATGTTTGCCCTCAGCCTTTATAGAGCCTCTGTGCTTTTGGGTTGGGCGCTATCAAAGAATTCCAGGTCATGACTCTGAGCCTCCTGTCTTGTTCCAGAGTGTTATCTTGTGTATTGACCTGGCTCTTTCAGCAACTTCCTTCCTGTTTTTGTGATTTGGTAGCGTGCTCATCTGATATCCTGTTAATGACCTTGGCTCTGTTTATTCAACCATTCCTCTGTCTGCTGCCTTGTGCTGCATTTAAAACCTGTTCCTGATCTGGCTTGTCTGACCTCCCATTTACCTTGTCCCTTGTGAGCTTCTTGCTCCTCGCCCCCTGCCTCTTTGTTCCTGTGCAACAACTATACTGAAGGTGGGTTATTGTTCTGTACCTTTTTTCATCCCAGTGGGTAGCTACTGTTATCTGGTTTGTCATCCAGGGTGCGGGCCAGCTTCTCCAGTCAGTACTAATCTGACCTTACAGCCAGCATCTCTAACTTGGCCTAGTCTGGTGTGCACAAATGTTTAAGTGGTGCTAAATGAAAAATATGTATTTTTTTACATTTCCAACTGTAAAGAAAGGTAATGAAATATATAAAACTAGTTGAACAGCCCGTTACACGGGCCACAGTGCCTCTGGCAGCGGGTCGCGTGGCAGTCACGCGCGGTAGAGACTGCCCGCGCCCAGCTCTGTATCAGCCGCGGCGCGGGCAGTCTGTAGTGCGCATGACTGCCGCACGCGCAGCAGTGTCTACTGCGCATGTCGTGCGTTACACACAACTTAGCGAATTATTATATAGGATGTTGGACATTTTCTACTGTATTCATTAGCTACTACTCTTCAGAGAAAAATGTATGCAAATGTTTTTATAATGTAGGGTTGGCCAGAAGCACAAAAAGGCACCAATTTTTCATTTTTCATAAATCTTTCAAAAATGACTCGCCTATACTAAAATAGTTGTAACAATTATAGAAATACAGAAAAGAAAGATAACGCATATTTGCAAAATTGACAACCAGTTCCATAAAAATGAGGGGATACTTGAATTTTTTACCTAAGGCTAGTGTTCACAGCTAATTTCAGGAAGAGGTGATATAGTAAAAAACACTTTCTTACATGTCAGTAACTTCAAAGATACTAAAACCTTTCATCGCTATTTAATTTTCTAGTGTATTCAGTAATCAGTACCTATTGCCAGCTCTGAAAAAAGTACCCGTTTTTTTGAGGGTGACATATACAGGGGAAACCAGAATCATTAAATGTATTTTAAATAAGCTGCTGTTTTAACCTTTTTGAGTATCAGAGAGGTGTGAAACACATTGCAAAGCCATGTGTTGCACCGCACTCTGAAAATCATAAGGATATGTAGAAAAGGTATGAAAGGTATACCATTTTTAAAAGCAGAGATTCACCCACATCACATGATTGTTTGCCTTTCAACCCATTGGTTATATTTCCTCTATATATAAAATATATACTCTTTTTTTACACTTCTACCACCTCAAACATATAAATTCTTTGCAAAATATATCATTTTCAAGTGTATTTAGTATCTGTTTCCAACTCCATTTGTCTGGTTTTACATATAGTATAGGGCGCCACGATCACTAACCTACAACTGCCACAACCATTAATTATGTGAAGAAAAGGTATGCAAGGTGTATAATTTTGGAAAGTAGACAACAGGCCACATCATATGAGGGGTCACTTGTCTTTCTACACCTAGGCAAGTGTGCACAACTGTATCCAGAAACTGGTGTTGCATGTCAGTTCAAAGATAAAAAAATGTTTCAACGCCATGGAATTGCCTACTGTATTTGCCACCTAGCACCAGCCCAAGAAGAATGGCACCACGTTTGTATAGATTAGCATACAGCAAGAAGTGACAGGAGGATGGCTACCAGTGGAACAAGGCTGGGGAAGAAAATATTTTATGGGTGGTTCAATGCCAATCACTGGAACAAGGCTGGGGTGTCAGAAAGTTTTTGTTTGTGGTTACCAATGGGGCAAGGCTGGGAGTAGCAGATAGTGTATGTGAGGTTCTTTTACTATCAGAGGGACAGTGGAACAAAGCTGGAGTGTCAGACAGTATATTTGTAGTTATTTGGCAGTGGACATTGGAAAAAGGCTGATGCGTCAGACAGTGTATGTGTGCTTCTGTGGCTGCCATTTGAACAGTTAAACAAGGCTGGTGTTTCAGACAGTATATTTATGGGTCTGTGACTAACAGAGGTCAGTGGAACAAGGCTGGAGAAACATAAAGTGCAAAATATGGGATCATGTTTTAACTACATTTTCTATAAACATTACAAAATGACATATAGCTGAGGTACTACATATGTACACTGACCAGAGATGTACAGTTGCCAAGTGCTCTAATTAAATGAAAATTATGAAAATCGAGGAACTGAAAAGGCTTCCATGTTGTTCAGATCAGTTTTCCTAGAAATTTCCTAGAAATTCTAATCTTGGGTCTGAATCATGTGAGGGTTCATTTTGAAATAATACTAATAACTGAGTAAAAGAAACCACTTTACTGCTTCATTATTAACAATGTGTATGAACTTCAATGAACACTTCAGCATATTAATATTGACCATGTAACCTTAAGATAAGTTTAGTTAATTATAAACAAAAATTTAAAATTGCTTATATGTTGTGCTAGCCATTTATTTGTAATATGATTTTTGATATTAGCTTTTAATTTGTTGGCTGCAGAGAGTGGCACTTCATAGTAATTTGCTAATTAGTTCCTGTGCTAGGCCATAATTCTATACATTGTACTTTAAAGAGATAGTAATGTCACAAAATAGATGTACATCCAATTGTTCAATGTAATTTATTAATATACTGAATAGCATGTTCTCAAAATCCTTTACCTTCATATTTGGCTTGGAAATCCAATTAAAAGTCCCCTCTCCCTCCCCTTTTCTGCATGTTAGATTGTAAAAAGGGACAATATTATGTGTCTGTGTCAGTGTAACGAAAATTCTGTCCCCACTGGACGAAGGAGGGCAGGTTTTTCCTTATGCCGACACAATACTGTCCCTTGTTGCGATTCATGAGGACTGGCTTTCTGATTTGAGGGAAGGTAGCATGAGATGCTGAAAAGGGGTAGGAAGTGGACATTGTAATTGGATTTTCAAGCCAAATATGCAGGTAACGGATTTTGGGAACATACTATTCAGTATAGGAAATCAAATTGAACATTTATTTTTTTGACATTACTATTCCTTTAAAGGGACAGAAATGGTTCATAAAACAGCAGCTCCAATTAATCTTCATAGTATTTGAACCATGGAGAGTGTTATATCAATACTGTCAGAGTTGTAGTTCAAGAGTAATTGAATGATAAAGTCCCCCCACCCCGCTCATTTTATGTCAGCCACCTCACCTCAGATGTGGGATCTGGTCCACAGACCATACAGTTCGCAGCAAGGAACAATCTTCTTACTGTGAGAACAATGAAAGCCCTGCCTCCATTGACAGGTTTTCAGGTTTTTCCCTAATGTTAATTGAAGATTGTCCCTCTCTGCAATCCACTTGGACACCACCCTGCTGCTCTTAGGTGAGCAGTGTTACATCAGTACAAGGGGAGGGAGGGGGATACTTTATCATTCAATTACTCTTGAACTACAACTCAGACAGTATTGAAAATATACATTTTCAGGCCACTGTGATACTGTACCTAAAGATTCAAGTTTGAGCTGCAACAACTTTTGACTGTAACACCTTTCTGCTGTGGGAGTACTCTAATTTTACTCAGTGGGATAGCCATACAATATTTATTTTACTAGTCTGACTATCCCTTTAACCACTCAGGTTCTGGGGCAGGTAGTATTAGCTGCATCTGGCAATGGAGGGGTTAATCGAGTTTTGAAACTAAATACAAGAAAATAACTTCAAGACAAAATTGCCTGATCTGGATGGAGAATGTAAAAACCAATATGAGTTCCATTCACCCCATATGAATCAAAGAAATGCCCAAAGAAGGGGTCAAAGGACCCCCTCCTCTACCCTTTCAAAGGGAAAAGGAAGTGTTGAAAGTGACTAACATGGCCTGAAGACCCCATAGTAATCCAAACATGTACAAGGAAGGGGGAAATTAAATAAAAATGGAGATACCCTATATTAATTGCTAATTTGATCACTACCCCTTCTTCTAACCTCCCTTATGGAACATGAAAATGGAAATTAATATGGGGTGTGGAGCTTCAAAATTAATTCCCAGGGCCCAATCCTCTCTTGCACAAGAAGGGAGGCTAAATGTGTGTGTGTGTTTTTTTTAACACATTGATATAGAGGTCCTGCAGCATCTTAGAAATGTCTTGGTCCTCACTTCTAGCTTGTCTAAATATCCATAGGCAACTTAAAAACACTTACATAACTTGGATTGATTTATTTATAAGGTACTCCAACTTACAAAATCATAACAACATAGTAGCATAATTAATGAAGCTGAAGAAAAAAGACATGTGTCCATCAAGTTCAGCCCATTCCATATCACACACCTTTTGATGCAGAGGAAGGCAAAATAAATAAATAACATTGAAGCCATATCCAATTAAGCCCCAGCTGGTTAAAAAAAATCCTTCCTGAGTCCAAATGGAAGATAGTTCATCCTATTTGCTGTTAAACCAGCTGTCTGTCATGTCTTGTCTTTTTTCTGCATGTGATCAAAGCATTAGAGTGCATTATTCAAGTGTTCCTAGTCCTGTTACTGCGATACATGACCCTTCCACCAGTGTGCTTCCTGTATATTGGCCTTGACCTACCTCTCGACTACTGTTTTAGATTTAGATTTGGTACCGTGTCTTGGCATTTATGATTCTCCTTTTCTGACCCTGGCTTCATATTTGTCTATTCTCCTGCCTGCTGCATATGTGCCTTGTTATCTGCCTGTTATTTACCCTGCTAGTTTGACCACCTGACTAACCTGCTGATCCAATCATTTTTTCTACTTATCTGTCTTCACAGTACACCGGGGTGGTGACCGTTTGACCATCTTGACCATCTGTTGTACTGTTGCTCAACTGTCAGCTAGTCAAGCTTTGACTAATAGTCGGATCTTTGTGTCGGAGGTTGAATATTCCTGGCATGCTCTCCAGTTACTCCTACAAGCAACTTTCAACAAACAGTGCAGGTAACTCTGTGTCCTTGTCTGTCATCTCTTTCAAACCCAGTTTGTAGTAATTATTCCCTAGGCTGTCATCTGGGGCTCGGGCCGGCTCCTCTGGTCGACACTAAACTGACCTTGCGGTCAGCACTTTTAATCCAGTCTAGGTTGCAGCAAGGCAGCCTAAGGGGTAGCCAACACCAACCATCTATGAGCCCCAATCAACGTATGCCAGCATCTTGCCTACCGGGAGACTACCCTAGACTCTGAGTTTTTGTGTACCACTGTTAAATTGCTGTTTGTCTTCTGTTGCTGTATTGTCCCACAGTGTCCTAACTCTGGTCTATATATTATTCTAGCAGTCTGCTATTGCTCTGTGAAGTATCTTCTCCTCAGAGTTCAGAATCAGGTAGCTTACAATGGGCACTCCCTGTTACACTGCCATAATTATCAGAATTATTCTGAGCTAGAAAGGTATACATTTTTGTTTTAAAGCAGCTACAGTGTCTGTGAACACAGTACCTTAAGACAAGGAATTCCATAAATGTTCTGCCCTTACTGTAAAAAATACCTGCCTTTTACTTGAAAATACTAGTCTTGGATGACCTTGAAATCCATTTGAGTAGGAAAAAACACATACACACACCCCTTCCTTAAACAAATTAGAGATTAATATGGGGACTCTGGACCCTGTATTAATATTTTATCTTCCTCTCTCCTTAGTGAGGGTAGAGGAAGGGGTCCCAGATCCCTTACTTGGGCATGTCTGAATGTCTCCAGGGTCCATATTAATCTTTTTTAACACTTTCTCTCCACTTTCAGAGGGTAGGGCAAATGATCTCCTGACCCCTTTATTGGGCATTTTGCTATTTACAATTGAGTCTCCTGGCCCCATATTAATTTTATTTTATACATTTCCTTCCCAGGTAGGAAGAGTAGAAAAAGAGATCCTGTGACCCCTTCCTTCAGCATTTAGTTAATATGAATGCTACTGTACCCATATTATTTTTGTCCATTAAATTAGATTTTTCTGTATTTATATTTTCCATTTAATTAGAATTTTTTTTAATTAATATCGGTTATACGGACTCCATTTTTTTATTTTTAAATTAATTTAAAAATATGTGAATGTAACCTATATTTTTTCTTAATTTAATTCATTCATGGAGGGAATGAATGTAATGTAACATCCCTCACATTTTATAGGCAATTTTAGCCCTCTTGTTATAGGATTGACCGTTCTGTTTTCAGGATTATTGATTATAATGGACTCCCAGGTAGTCTGGCAATGGATGATTTACTGGTAGGTCAGGTTAGGCTAATTAGGGGGTGGGGTAGTTTAATGTCCCTGTTTGTATTAGTTAACCTGTCTGTTGCTGGAGGCTTTGGAACACATTGCACATCAATACTTCAATGTCATCAGAGGGGTTAATAGGGACTTAGTTGAGTGTGGGACAGGAGATTAGAGACACTTATGAATGTGTGAGGGGCATTTATGGTTGTGGTCTTTTGCAGTCAATTAGTTCCATTTTCCAGTTTTCAACAGTCTTGAGGTATCAAGGCAGGAAAGGTCTCATTACAACAGGGAACATTGGATAGGTCATTTATTTTTTTTCCTTTGCTATACATCTGAAATTGACATTCCATGGACACATAGTGAGATGTATATAATAGCAAGAGTCACAACAAGGCCAAAGAATTAACTTTCTGGAGCCCTTTTAATGGCTTGAGAGCCATTCTTGTGGAATGGAATCTAGGCCATAGAGGCAATGCATGGCTTGTTACAAAAACACTTGATATAAGCAAATTGTTTGAGCTATATTAGCCTTAGGCCCCAATATATATATATATATATATATATATATATATATATATATATATATATATATATATATATGAATATGAAATGCAAGTTGGAGTGCACTCACTGTTTAGTTGAATTCTACCTGACCTGGGAGCTCATCAAAGAAGTCAATGTTCATACACTTTGTATATTGGTAGAAAGCACTCACAGGAACATTTGTTGAAGTGAAAAAAATGTGGTTTATTCAATCAACGTTTTGGCCAGCACTCGTGGCCTTTATCACTTTTTTCAGTTCAACAAAAGTTCCTGTGAGTGTTTTCTACCAATATACAAAGTATATATATATTTATATATATGAATGAGTTTTAATAAGTGAATAGCACACTGCAGAATTTAAGACAGCTGGAGCAATAATTACAAAGCATACAACTGTACTTTAAATTAAAAACATAATTTTGATCTAGCTTAGCTCTGGTGATAAATTAATAAGTATTCTTTAGGAAGTGAGTGACATTCCCCTTTTCCACCGCTTGATGATGTTCTTCACTAGTAAATTGTTTAGATTTGTTTACTTCAATATCTATGGACAAATACTGAACTGATTGGCTCTACTTTTATAAGTTTAATGTATGTTTTAAACACATACAGTGTATGTAACTATTTGGTGCTCATATGATTAATTATGAATATGAACAAGTACTATAAAATAATCACAAATGTTTACTGTACTCTGAAAAAAACTGAGTTTGGTCCTCTATTAGCTGACATTGGATTGAATAGTAGTTAATGACCAATCAAGCTATAAAGCTAGTGATCAGACCATAATAAATCCTCTCACTGAGATTAATTATAACTGTTAAGTATCATTTGTGCTAATTACTATCATTGGATAGCAATGAAGGAACACATTTAGATGTATGGGATAATATGCCTTGATCATCTTGATCATGCATTGATTGGCAACATGTTGATTATGCAGTGCAGATATATACATATAATTCTCTTAAAATATGGTGAACATATTTCTCATTGACAAAGGGAAATGTTATTTTACCACCTGTATGTTTTTGTCTACTGAGACTTTTTATGGTTGTACTTTCAAAATATCCAGTAACGGAGCTGCATGCTACATACAAATCATGGAGATTAGATCTTAATTGCTCCCATGACCACAACTTTTTTCATGGACTCAGTAGTAATTGTGGTAATCTGTGCTCCCCTACAGCGATTCTTGCTCTTAGTGTACATTTTAGTCAGTATATACTAATACAGTCTACTCATAATTGGTTGCAGAATGTTACAAATGATGGCAGTAAAACTCTCCCTTAAGCCCATTTCTAAATTACTTCATTTTATAACAGATGTCTGTTTTTACTCTGTTTTACTCTTTACTGCAGAAAAATATTTTTGTATTTCTTAAAACAATAATACAATTCCATCATAATGACTATTATTTTATTTTTCTAATATCAGAATTCCTGGATGAGTTCCAGAAATGTCTACAGCTATATGACCTTAGGGATTTTTTCACTGTGTTGACTGTGCCATGGCAACAAGTTCATCATGGAGTCACCCAAAAATATAGTGGATTGCACCCTATGGTGCTATTCACACAGTGGTATACACAATGTAAGTGATTGCAATGGTCATAACTTGCTACAACTTCCCCTCAAAATAACAATGACTCTGGGTTGTTGCAGCAGTGACTGTGAGCACAGCAGCCTCTGGGGCATTGTACAAGCCATTCACATTGGATATTGAATCCTTGCAATGCTCCATAGGAAAATAATACCTGGGGGAAATGCATTAAGGTATAATAGGAAGGAGATAAAGTGGAGATGGCTTCTCCAGTGATATCACTTCTCCAATTCTTATGTTATTCTGCAGGGCCAATGCATTAAAGGAGGAACTATCACCCCTATACAAGTTTGACTTAAAAGTAAGTTTATAGAGCGACTAGCTGGAATACTATTTTATTTTTTTTTTGTTAAATTCATTGTTTGGCTGAAATTAAATGTTTAATGATGAACCTGTGCCTTCCTTCCTGACAGACTGTGGATACAGCTCTGAACCCGCAATCTGTCACTCTTCCTCTGCTCTCCTCCCTCGATCCAGCCTCCTCCTTAAGCCAAACTTGTATAGAGGTGATAGTTCCACTTTAAGATTTCTCCAACTTTGCAGATCTAAGTGCATAGGCTGCATAGAGTAACATAGGAACTGGAGAAGTGTAAAAGTTATCTCCACTGTATCAACTCTTTATCTCTCCTTAGTGCATAAGCCCCATGAAGCTCTTTGTAGGTTTTTCTACAGCATTTTGCATTTACAAAATGCAAATACTATTTATATACACAGAAACTAAAATAATAGAATGTATTTATGTTTGATAATTAGTATAATACATTTTCCATAAGAAATTTTGTTAAACAAACAACCTTTTGCTTATCTCATGTTAACTTCATGTATCAATAAACCACTGCAGAGTGAAAACAAATGATACATTGTGATCAGGTTAGTCATAAAAGTCTTAGAGGTCAGCTACATGGTATAAGATGCTAATGTGAATAAAACTGGGGGGTGGGCAGCATCATAAAATACATTGCTAAGCAAATTTTACTTACTGACTGAGTTTTATTTATCTGGATTTGTACTGAAACACTGCAAGACACTAACTCATTGCAAATGTAGACCAGCTTATTATTCCTAAAAGCCAGATTGTAACCTGATGCACCCCCATTTATTTATGCAGAACTAGTGTAAAAGCCCGTGTACACTGGCCAAGGTCTGGGTGATGTTAAAAGGCCGCTCCTGCTCTGCATTATGCACTGTACTGACTGCCCAAAAGCACAGAATGTTCCCAGCACAGAACTCCCAGCATTCTGTGCGTTCGGGCAGTCTCTACTGCGCATGACGGCTTCTGACAAACATCTTAGTAAATTATTATATAGGATATGGATCCAGGCAGTCCCCATCTATGAGACACAATTGTATATGTTTCTGGCATAGAAATCACTAATCATCGGTTTGCTGTTATGCAAGAAACAAAAGGAAACCTGTAGGCTATTTTGGATTTCTGCAAGGAACAGTTAGTGACCTGTCTTTATGGAAAGAGCTGTTTAGTAATCAGTTAGTACTTGGTAAAGTGGGAAGCTATTTACAGCTCTTTGGACCTTCAGCAGAAAGCAAAATATGTGCAGTTCTGGAACATACCAGTTGGTGCAACTACGGTACATAGGACAAAATATAAATACCCATTCATGTTAAATGTGCTTTTAACACCTTTAATACTAGAGTAATCTCTAACAAATTGCAAAGCAATGTAAGCATACCTGGCATCTTTGAAATATTAACCCTTGAAGTTCCCCACAATGGAGATTTCAGGCAATGTGTCCCTGCTTACTCTAACCAGGAGGTGTTCTTATAGATCCTCAAGAACCCTTAACCTTCTGTAACTTAAAACTTTCACTGCCTGAACATAAAAAAGAGAATCAGAATGTATCCCCGTGTCTTCCTGATAGAATTGGCAGCAATTTAAGGACTAAATAAGTAATTATTTGGGCAGATGAGATAGTAGTTATCACTGGCCTCTCTCAACTTGAGAATTTGGCCCTTCAGTCTGAGACACTGAGATTTGGGTAAAAGCCCTGAGATTCAGGGTCAAATCCTGAGAGCTTGCAGGTATGAATGTACTGGAGACGATTATAGCATTCAATGGCCCATATATATTAAAACTGGAGTTATTCTGGAGTAAACAAACTGCACCATATGGGACAACATAAAGATTCCTAAATTACCATACACTTGAATAGAGCTTTTTTTTTTTTTAATACTTTTTATTGAAGAAGTTTTTTTCAAAATATAAGCAGAAGGCAAGTGCATAAGCATATATAAGATCAACATATGGCAGATAGGCACAATAAAAGAAATAGGTAAAAAGTCACCCAGTGTCAGCGCACAAGGTATCCTAAAGGAGAATCTCCCCAGCATCAGTGCAGGGATGTCACACACAGACAATACAAAGAGCACTGTATATGTGTCCTGGAAGGAGAATCATAACAGTATCATATATCCAGTATGAACATGAATTGCCATTTATCTAACAATATATGTAATAAATTATCTTATACAAAGAATTTGTCAATATTTTCTTGCCAGACAAGACAACAAATAACAAAACACACAAAACAAGGTAAACATGTGCGTGCCCTGAATGAGACCGAGGGGCCCCCACCCCTAACAGCGCAATCAAGCATCCCCAGGATCTGAATGTGCATCATCCTCGGCCCAGTCACCCCCCACATCAACCTCAGATAGATATGGAAGTGAGGAGGCAGCACCCCCTCCACCAGTATCCAAGAGAGATTCAAGTGTATTTTAAATATATTCAAGATTCAAGTGCATTTTAAATATATTCAAATATATTTACATGAGGGAATAAGGAGAATACGCAGTTTGTCCAGTTAGTGAATTTACCATAACTAAAAGTGCAGACAAGACACAAATTGTCTCATAAACTTTTTTTTTTTTAACTTTGTTCAAATTTCAGTATATAAAATATATTACATTTACAACATCCATCTACAAACCTATTACATATATTACATTCGTATCTTGTGGTTAACAGTCGAGAGGATTCTATCTTGAACATTCCAGTCTTCTCCTTTTTCTAAATATTTCTCTTAATGCAGAGGAGCTTAATCTGGGAGATGTTCCTTTACCCTCTCATATACCTTTCTATTAATCTTATCTAATTTACTGTTAGTATTGTTAATCCAATTTCTTCCACTTTCCATTCACAACTGCCATTTTAACTGCTTGGCCCATACTGATCTTACAAATTCTCCACTTTTTTTCTACTCTCTTGCTACAAGAATTTTAACTGCTGCACATATATGTATCGTCACAAAAATGTTTGCTCCATCGATCCCACTTCATTATTTAAATTCAAAAGAGCTAGCATTGGTGACGTCTCAACTTTTTTATTAATTATCATACTCAAGAGATTAAAGGCCCATCCCCATAATTTTTTAACATACTTACAGTTCTACCATATATGAAGATAGGATCCTACCTCACTTCCACATCTCCAGCACTGTTGGCTATAACCTGAAATTGTCTCATAAACTTAATTCTAGTAAATGTATAGAGTTTATTTTATTCTGAAGCCAAATCCATAATGTCATTTATGTTAGGATAAACTCTGACATCATCAACTGGCTCCAGGTATGATATCTGTGTGGTTTCTTCTGAAAACCATAATTAATGACTTTCACAATTTAAAAGCAAACACCATCCATAGTAACAACTAATGTAAACTTTGCAATATATACAAATACCCAGTGTCCCATGTTTCTAAGGCATCCAGCTAAAAAAACAACTAACATAGCAACATTTATGTCCAAAGTAAATCCTGGAACTTATAGTAATGAAAGATCCATGGATTTTTGTGCTTTCCAAGACTTTGTGAACCATGGCTTACTATGTTGCTAACATATATAACTAATCTGTCTTCAAAAGAACCAACACACTTGCCTCCATCTACATGATTATTGGTATCATTGGTCTGCTCATTAAACATAAATAAACATGCAAAGCAGTACTCATCATTCTAAAGGGTGCAGTTCTGGATCAAACTAACTGCACTTTAGGGTTGAAATGAAAATACCCATTGATTTAAAGGAACACTAACACCTAAAATGAACTAGGATAATTCCCATGTAAATACCCTGTATTTCAAGCTAGCATTTATAAAACTTCTGTAGTTATTTGGGGTTTACAATCTAATCTTACATGTGCTCTGACAGGAGCAGCCATTCCTATCTTTCAGGACTCTGTGACTCCCATTACCATAGCAATATTAAAAGGTGCCTCAAAATAATAGCGGTGTCATGTAATAGCCTTTCTAAATGCAAAAACAATGGGTATTAATGCCACTAAAACAACCACTTTAGATCTTGTCTGTCAAAAAGCAATTTAAGGATTACATTTTAGGGATCTAACATAAAATAACTCTTTTGTATAGGTCATTGCTGTAAGTACCTGATATTTAAAGTTATTTCAATCAATTTCAGTTTTAGGTGATAGCGTTCCTTTAAATAGGGCACCTCACCTCTTGAATGCTACCACTCTAAAACTGAAGAGGTTAAATGCCTTATGCAAATCAGTGGGGACTTTAGGATACAGTTGGTTTGCTCCAGAATTGCACCTTTTTAGCTTGATGAATGATACAAAGGGGGTTGCAGTAAAGCATGATAAAGTACTGGTAAAGAGAAGAGAAGCGCTTGACAAATAAGGCGAGTCTACCAATGTGCATAGTACTGGGGTATTTCCTCAGTACGTTATGCCTTGATTATATGACTTTTGCCTTATCAATAACCCTATAAATTGGTGGTTTCCTTAATATCTTATAATTATTAAATAAAGTTAATTGTTTTAACAACAAGTGTGCACCAAATATACACATTTTCTTTCTTTTTTGTTTTTTCTGTTACAAATACAAATAAGATTTCTCAAGTGGGAGAGATATCAGTGCATTGGCTCCATAGAATAACATAGCCACTGGAGAAGCTATCTCCACTTTATCACCACTTTATCATACCTTACTGTCTCTCCCTCTGGATTTTCTACATCTATACTTGCTCTTCTGACCATCTATGGAGTAAATAATACATTATTGCCGATTACCTCAAATCCCTTTCTTCCCAGGGTGGATGCGGTTAGTCAATGTTCCACCAATCACATCACACCAGTCCCACACCACCACTACCATACACATCTGCCACATTGTATCACTTGACATCATCATGAATATGTGCCAGTGTCACTTAGCAGAAAGTTAATGTTTTGGGTAAAGGACAAATGCACACTGCATGCTAACAACATTTTCAAGGTATATGTTGCTGTAGGACTCACAACTTTGACTTTCAACTACTTATTTCTCAACTACAGCCCTAAGAAAAAGTAATATTTTGCTGGAAACACTGCACCATTGGAAACATAAGAGAAAATGTGTTGATTAGGAGAAAAATATGTTAGAATAGGAGAATAATTTACTGGAATAGGTGAAAAGGAAGAAAATTTACTGGAATATGTGAAAAGGAAGAATATTTTGCATTGAAGAAAAAGAGAAAACTTTTGGAAAAAAAGAGAAAAATGTTCAAATTTTCACAAAAAGTCATGCAGGAAATATCTCTCACTTTTCAACCTCCCCTAGTCCTGGGCCAAGTCAAAAAATTATACTAACGTGAGTAAAACATAAATATTATCCACAAGGAACTTAAGGGCTCATTCACACAGGTCACATTTTTAGTGCTGCAGTTTACAAAAGTTTTCCCAACATCACATTCTCTCAAAATAGACAAAAGTGATAAAATTACTGGTTAATGCATCTACCTGAGTCAGTTCTGCAATTTCAGTGAAATTCCATTGAAATAAATAGCTGCATTGCTTCATTGCAGAAGGAAAGTTGCAGCAGGTTATTTCTCTCAACTCCCATCATCCCCAACCAGCCTTTGGCCCTGGGGGGGATGTTAGAGGTGTATCAATAGCTATGTTTTATAATGCAATAGAACCTCTCGAGCATCCTCCAAATTAAATAAACTGCATGCAAACTAGTATCCTATGTTAAATAAACTGTCCATATTATTATATACACTGAAAATAATAGGAACATATAAAGTGGTAAGCAATGCACAGTACAAGTAGAGTAGACTTGGTACAGGAGAACAGAGGGGTTGATGGTCATACCTACAACTCAGCATGAGGGCATGGCCTGCACAGTATCCCTCACAATTAGGCTCCCAGTGCAGTTCCTTACTTTACCTAATGGGAAATCTTTCCCTAAATGTAAACATGTTTTAAACTAGGAAACATTATGGAGCCATGAAAACAGAGCAATGGGAACACCAAACCTATAATATATGATTTATATCTTTTGTTAACACTTATGGACCAGAGGGGTGCTTGCACACTAATCTGGTTCTAATCTGGTTAAAACCTAATTTCTTCTTTAAAATAAATCACAAATCTTACATTTTTCCAATCATTTCTTTAAAAAATCTGAAAATAAATAAAAAATCATGTTTACAAATTAATTTGGGATGCTGGATAATGTCTAAAACTGTTCAAAGAAAATACAAAATTAGCATCATAATATAAGATAGGCTCCATAAAATTGAATTCTAGAACCACTGAAAATGGGCTAAAATATAGCTTTTAAATAAACCAATTTAGCTAAAAGTTGCAGAGCTCTCTGCTGCCTTGGAATAATTTTAGAATAATTTATGAGTGAACTTTTACAGTGGTGAATGCAATATGAACTTTCATCGCCAACATAAATCCAACAATCTTTACAGCTTTCTTAAACTTGCTCATAGGAGCTATTTCTTCATGAGCCATCCATATCCAACCGATTACATCCATTTTTTCATATACAATGAGCGGATTTAGTAAAATCACTGAAAATAACTCTTCTATAAGATACTTCAAAATAACATTAAGTAACTAGGGTACTTTTCTAACAAATATGAACAGAATGTCACTCTATTAAAACAGAATAGACAAAGAGGGTATAGAACTTTAGCATACCCACATACATTTGTATGTCACTACATAGTGGACTATATTTTGATGGAACACATATCTTTTTATGAGCATAGTAGCATTAATTTCTCTTCATAGTGGTTACTAATGCAACAATAAATTAATGTCGGTGGCTGATTTAAATACAGCTTTAGCATTAGTATACAATATAGGCTTGTATGTGTACAAGAGGGAAGCAATATATGTAAATATATTAAAACAATACATTTGTAATTTCATGGCCAAAACATGTAAACTATCTGTGCATTCATAGAAAAACACCCATTTCTGTATATATACAGTTCTGTGCAAAAAATAGACACGTTAATAGTTTATATTTTTCAATTAGCAAAATGCATAGTGAGTGAGTAGATGAAAACTCTAAATCAACTCAATATTTGGTGTGACCACCCTTTGCCTTCAAAACATGGTGTTTTTCCATGAATGCACAAACAGATAGTTTACATATTTTGGCCATGGAATTACAAATATATTGTTTTAATATATTTGTGACCCAAAAGTTTCAGAATCTTGGTACAAGACTTGATTTGCTGAAGTTTAGCAGTCAGCCTAATTAAGTCACACTAGAGATTTCCAGGTCGATATGATTCCTTAGCAGAAATGGTGATAGACCGGAACATGAAAATAAGCGTCCTTTAGGTTCACTGTCACCATCCAGCTTCCATCCAGCCTCTCACCTGCAGAATGTTTATGTAGTCCTCAAAAATTTCCATTATTAAATGCTCAAGGATGATGAATTGATTGAGGAAGGTAAGAGTGACCACCAGACAAAACCCTTCCAAAGCCTTTGCAACAATGAACGCTGTTGAAAAAGTGTCTTTCCTGTGTAGATTCAAGAGGACTGGAATGAGAACCTTTTCCAGGAGAAAGCTTTTGGATGGAGAGCCAAAATACTTCCTTCCTTGAAGGTGACTGAGAAACTATCATAGCAATAAATATTTCTGGTGGGAGAGAACTAAAGGAAATCCCATGTCCTTTCTTGATAATCTTTAACATCCAGGAATCTAATTTAATGTCTTGCCATTTGCCAAGAAAATGGAGCAATCTTCATCTCAATGGCACCTGAGACCTGACATTAGAAATGAGGTTTAACAAAATAAAGCTGAGAGAATTTCTGAGACTTGCCTTCTTTTGGAACAATACAAGGGGGCAAAAAGAAGAGGCGCTCCTAGTGAAATACAATTGATACTGGAACCACCACTGCTATACCAACTTACTTACAAAATGTAAGGAATATCTGTGGATGAAGATCTCTGATTTTGAGGAAGGAACTTCTTGTCCTCAGAGAGACTTTGAAGAAGAACATCCAATTCCTTGCAAAAAAGGAACTTACCTTCAAAAAGCATAGTGCAGAGTGTTATCTTTGAAGCCACATCTCCTGCCCACTACCTGAGCCAAAGAGATCTGCAACCTACCAAAGTTAATGCTGTTGCTCATATGAACATTCTCCATGGAAACACCGCAGAGGAAGTCACAGGCTAAGCGTAGCATAGTTAGACTTCAAAAGCTCTTCCCTGGGGATTTTATTGACCACATCTTCCTCTAACTGCATGAGCCACAACCTCACTGCTCTAGAAACACAAGTAAAAGCTACTCTAGGGTAAAAAGAGGTTGCTCTAGCCTCATAGCATCTCCATAGGAGCATCTAAATCTTTCTATCCATCGGATTCCTAAAGACTTACTGAATAGCTGTGCCACACAAACATCTTTATCCCAACAGACTGAATCCTGGGGATAAAACCGTAACTGGCTGTGCAACATGAACATCTTTATCCCAACAGACTGAATTCTGGGGATGAAACAGTAACTGGCTCTTTGAGTTTCCTGTGAAAAGAAAGAAGCTTCTCAGGATTCAGCCACTCCTACCTAAATCAGATCTGAGACTGCCCTGTGCACTGGGAAAGACCTGAGTATTTTTTGTACCCCAAGTAAATCTAGTCTGCTACCTACCTAGGGTTGTCATCCTCCTTGAAATCCAAGGAAGAACGGATGCTTTTGATGAGAGTGTCGACATACTCCACCGAGAATATACATAAATACTCACAATAGCCCTTGTCAGAGTCCTCACCTGAGAGAGAATCCTAATTAAAAACCTCCCTTAGTCTCCTCCAGGACACTGGGTTCTCCCTCGATACAGAAGGGACTGATGGACATGCCATCTCTTCCTCCTCTACAGGTCTCCTTACCTATGGAAGAAAATATAGAAACCAGAGTAGCCATATTCAAAGGCATACCAGCTTGAAGAGGCGAAGGAGACTGCACAACAGCAAGAGAGTTGACAGTTATCAAACAAGAAACAAGCAGCTTCTTTTAATAGTCATCCTCTAATTCAGAGAAAAAAATTAAAGAAAAAACAGAACCTGCCTCAAAATCCCAGCATAACAAATGGAAAAGAATAAGCCCCAGAAAGCACAGAATGCTGCCAATGCCATACACTTAGCTCTCCACAAAGGAAGAATTGGCCAGCAGAACTGCACAGGAATCAGAAGGAAAGGTATGGACAATGCTTCCAAGTTTAAAATCCCCTCCTAAGCAGCTGAATGTAAAGAGGAGGCACCCTCTTGGATGGTTCTTAATTTTACCTCCTATCTGTGGAGCTCACAGACCGGAAGTGTCATAGAGTGCATTCCACTCTGTAATGCATTCGAAGCAGTGTACATCACCAGAATCAGGAGCTGCAATGGAATTGGTTTAGACCCAGCTGGGCACCCATTCCACAACAAGGGAATGCCAAGGAGAGCCTATCCCTTCTGCTAGCATTAGCCTTGATGGCCTTGTAAAAGAAAGGAAGATAAATAAATCTGTATTGCAAACTTACAGAGACAGAATGGTGCCTGCTATCAATAGTCCTTAAACAGATTAGGGTAAATGATATTCAGAAGTTGTTTTATATTCATTGAACTAGTCTAGGAAGACACATCTGTATTTTATTCAGTGGACGTAAATATTTTTAATAGTATCAGATACATTCACTATACATTTTTGTTTTGATTATCACAATGCAGATAATGGAATGCATTTATCAAACTAAAACAAATGCTTTATTTCTAATCATGCTTTCTAGATGTATTTTTATTCCTACAGCATAAGATTCATTAGTCCATGAAATATACCACCCATCAAATACATGTTTCTCTATTATAGTCATAGGAATGCAATAGCCATAGAGACTAACTGGGCACATGTAAAGCAAAAGTAGTGCAGAAACGCTTTTAACCCCTGTCAGAGACATTGCTATGATGGGGAGGAAATGGTTAATTTTTCTTTTAAACCAAATTCTCTGAAAGTCTGTTTTTAAGATGTGTGTAATGATCTTATGTTATAACAATGACTCCATTTTAGAGACAAAAGGGGCCACTCTTTACCTCAACGGGATTTAAAGTAGTTGAGAGCAGGCCTGATAAGGGATTATACCATGTGAGAAAGTCTGGTAGGATGACATATTTATATGACGTCTAATGACCTCTTCAATACATCACTGATGACACAAAAATTATCATACCTAAAAATTTTATGTGGAGTAAGAACGACATCTCCAGTCTATATAGCGTTATTATTGGAGTTTCTAAAATTTTCTTACAGAAATTAAAATTTAAGGGTGTCCAATCAGGTAATACTGCTGATGTCACAGCATAATGAGATGGATCTCAATCCAATCAGAGAAGATTCTGATGAGGGTAATTTTACATTATAAATATGTAAGTTTTGAGAGAAAAGGGGCTCTTTCCTCTTGGTTCCTGGCTCTCCAATTCCTGCTCTGTTTTCCTGAAAAGTGTACCTGGCTGGTTGGTAAAGAGATACTAAGAAACAAATATTGGACTAGTAACTATATCTTTCCTTATTTTAATTCTGCAAAATTCAGAATCAAATATATATTTCTTCTATAGTTGAAGAAACATAATTTTTCTTATAATTTGTCTTAATCGGACTGGCCACCCAATTGTGACCAATTATTATAAGCTATATTGGCTCTAGTAATTCTGAATTAAGCAGAATTAATTAATTCATTGGTAAATTGTTGTATTTTGCCAGATAAATGTAAAATAGGATAGCAGTGAGATCTATTTATCTTTGTTTATAAATTAGTTAATATAATCATTGATATTTCTAGAACATATTGTGTTTCTAGAAAGGTTATTATAGCTAATATTTGATCTGGGGGAATTCTTTGAATTCAGTTATTAACCCTTCAACTGCTATGGATTTTCTTTGTGTGTGTTTTTGGGTATAAATTTTTGTACAGTGAGAAGTTTATTTAAACCTCACAGTAGATAAGACAAGAAGTCGCCATCTTGGGTGTGGCATCCGATCTATATAAGTGGATTGACCCTTGGAGTACCCTATAGGTTTTACATAGGATTGCTATGGTCATGTTAATGATATATGTTGCATGATGTTGGCATACTGTCTAGATATATATTATTGGATTGATTCTAAGTATATTCTTGGTATTATCTATTATTGGCTATATTAATTGCAATTTATATGTTTTTATTCAGAAGGTATGCAATATTTGAAATCAGTAGATAATTAAATTATAGTGATCTAAATCTGGGGTTTTATTCCCGTGAGTTTCTCTACATTTTGCTATTGCATATGGTACAAGGAGAAATGTCAGAGGATCGGGCTTAATATTAAAGCTTACTCACCTGACAACATACCTTAAAGCTTCATTAAGATAGTTTATACAGTTTCTGGGGCAGAGGTATTCATATATATGCTGTCAACTGTATTTTATTTAATTGTAAGGATCAATTATCCTTTTCTATGCTGCTGGGTTCAATTATTGTTATTTAATACCTCTGAACATACCTATGTGTGGTTAACCCTTCAATAGCTGGTAATCCTAATGGTGATAATTGTGGTTTGAGTCACTGTATATCTATTGTAATTGCTGGTCACTCATTTATATCATTATTTACACTTTATATATAGTATATTTTACTTAAATAAATTATATATATTTTTGCACAAATATGCGGGACTGATTATTTTAATCAATTCGTTACTGTAAAGTAGCGTGTCAATACTTAATATAGTACAAAGTTCTGAAATGTATTTTTAGCTATTTATGTGAAGATATCCATCTTAATTGGTTCTCCTATTAACCCTTTCATATCTTGAATACCTTCAACACCCCTTAGTGATTAGAGCTTTTTGACACTACAGACAAGAACAATTTTGGCCTTTTTTAGTATGCCTTTGTTCAACCATATTTTTCCTATAATTCATATAGTACCCCCACAAAATGTATATATATATTTTAAGCACAAGTAGGGCTTTCTTTTGAAACCACACTTATATGATTAAGCCACCATTATTTTGATATTAAAAATAATTACAAAAAAAACCACAACATTTTTATAGGTTTTCCTATGATAATGTGTTCATTTTTAATAGGGGGTACTGTCACACTGAGGCAAAAAACCCTACATCCCTCTTTCCATCCCTGGTGTCCGTGTTTTTGGAGATCAGACTTTATGGTGTGCATATGTGTATCACATTGCTCCACAGCAATAAAACTCACATAATATTTGTTTAAAGTTCATTATGTATGTTTTTAAATTATATAAAATCCTTTGGCTTTGCTAAAACATTTATTCAGTAACACAAAGAGGTGGCAGTAGCTCATCAAGTGACCCAACCTGCTCTACCACTAATCCTACCCCCCAGCACCTATAATTAAATTACAAGACCCTTCTTTGGCTGTTTTTCCCTGTGGGGATGTGTGTTCTCTGCTTCCCTCTTCTTCACGATCATAGTGAGGAACAGAGAGGAAGAGAATGAATATTTAAATTGCCTTTGTCAGGTGGTTTCCCTGGCATATGTGATTACTGTAGCAGGAATTACATGTGCATTGCCACGGGGGAAAGACTGAACATGACTGCTCCGGTCAAGGAGCAGTCAGTTACAGCCTCCCTGGCATAATGACAGCATGCCCTGAGGCATGCTGAGATCATAAAGTCTTGACTTGCCAGGACTGTCATCTGTCTTTAAAGGATTGATTCCTGTGATGGTCCTGGCATGTCACTTATCACAAAGAGGTTACAACTGTTGCCCACACAATAGCATGCCGTAAACTGCATCCTGTTAAGGACATATTGAAGCATGTACCAAGAGCAAATGTAGAGATTTGGAACAAAAAAACCATCTGAGGCCATCTATTGTTTTGCCAGTTAGCTGAATGAGGATGATGGGAATAGTAGTCCTCAACAGCTGCACAGACTCAGATTGTTTAGAGATGTAAATCCCTGATTAAAGAAAGCAGCAATTCTGGAACAAATCACAGGGTGAAATAAAACATTCCAATAATTTCTAAAGGGGCTTGAACCCCAACTGAAGGAATTGCAAGCTTGGAAATCTCTCTACCCTTTAAAGGGTTAAAAGCAATCTTTTGAGTCACTGGGAATTTGTCAAAATTGTATTTGACTTCAATTCGAAATTTTGTTTGCTCCAGAATTGCTCATATTTTGTTTTTTTTGCATTAGGCCCAAAGTTTTATTTCTGGAAATGGAAATGCATGGGTCAGCTTTGATGATTATAGTGTTCGCATTAGAAAAGGTGACTTATCAGTAAGCAATTCAGTAGGAAATAAAACTCAACAGGATACATGATTATACTGAGCAAGCAGCATTAATAGGTCACTGGTAGAGTGTCACCTAGGATGTTATGGCAGTCATTCATTGCACTTTGTTGTCCATTAACACATATGTTCCAGCTGTAACTCTCATTGATTTGAAAGGTGCTAACTGAGTTTGATGAATCACCTCTGTGCCCTGTTCTGGATATCATGTCATTAGAAGGGCATGAATAAATTAGACATCGTGGAAAGAACAGCTAAAAGTATAATGCATGGTCTACATTATGAGCAAAGACTAGAACATTTTTACAGCAAGGATGTCAAGAAAGTGGTGTGCCTCAGCTGTGATGACCACACACACAAATTTGTTGATATGGCCATTGAATTGTCAGTGCCTGCCCCTGCACCTGCTTATATACCCCTTTACTTTCTATTATTTATCCCCTTGTTTGATAGTGAGGTATCCAGTCAAGCAAGTGTTAGTTTTATTGTGCTTGCATGTCATAGGCTAAGGGTATTTTCTGTAGTAGTGTCATGTGAGCGGTGTGAGTGTTATCATGGGTAGTGCTAAGGACATCTAGTTTGTGGAGTTGCTAGCTTTCTAAAAGATCTAGGGATTGGACTAACCTAGTGCAACTGAAATCCTGAATGGTGGAATAAAAAACTGCACACCACAAGAAAAACACTTTAAATCATGACATGTTAAAGTTTACAAGCCAGGAAAAGATAAATAACACCATTAGCTGTATGTTGACCTTAGGGATTTGCTCAAGAAACTAACCAATTGCACCATAATGGACAAATAAAAATTCCCTAAATCCAGAATTGAGTGCCAGAGGGACGTGCAAATCAGTACGAAGAATTGCACTGCACACCCCTATGGCACTCAAATGGATAATGGGGACTTTTAACTGCTTGTCTGATGGAGAGGTATTCAACGTGTTGCTTAAACATGTGTTGAAGTTAAAATCCTCATTTATGTCACTAGGAAATGTTTATGTGTCCTCTATGGCACAGTTCAGAATTGTTCTTCTTTTGCTTCCTAAATAAGACTCTTAGGGGAACTTTTAGGACGCTAAGTCTTAAGGGCACATTTAGGACACTAACAAGATATAAACCACTTTTTCATAGGGAACAAATGAAAAATTCCTGTTGGTTTAAATATGGCTTTTAAACCCTTGAATGATGGAAGGGTCTCCAAAGCAATACACTTAGATTTTATTAAATTGGTATTTTTTCCCATCGTTCAGTTGGTTTACCCTCTTTAGAATTCAGTGGATTAAATCCCCAGTTTAATTCATATGTGAATTTGGAGAATTTTTATTTGTCCACTATGGTGTAGTTGGGTTGCCCCAGAATTTTACCTCATAAATGGACTATGACCCTTAGGGCCTTATGTTTAAAAGCAAACTGGACCAAATCTGGGGCAAGTCATCTGTACCATAGGGAGGCAAAGAAAATGTCCCATTGATCTAAATGGGGATTTTTAACCCCTTATATGCCAGAGAGGTCTCCAACACATCTAGTATTCAAGGGTCTAAATGCACTATTTAGAAAAAATGTTATTTTGAAAAATGTTATTTGTTTCCTATGATGTAGTTGGTTTGCCCTAGAATTGCTCCAGTTTGCACAGAAGTCCCTAAGGCCCATATTTATTAAGTCAAACTGGAGTTCCTCTGGAGTAAACCAACTGCACCATAGAGGACAGATACAATTACCTACATTTCCATACACTTGAACAGAGCTTTTAAACACTTGAATGCTGAAGAGGTCTCCATTGCATTGCTTCACAATGCACTGAAACCTCTCTAACATTCAAGGGGTTAAAGGGGATCTATCACCCCTATACAAGTTAGCCTTAATAGTTAGATTATATAGCAAATATATGTAAAAGTGTATTAATTTCATTTTTTAAAGCTCTATTTGGTCAAAATTGAAGTAATAAATGCTGCCCTGCACATACTTCCAGATAGCTTGTGGTTACCTGCTCTGTAACCACAGTCTGTCACTTTGCCTCTGCTCCCCTCCCTCTATCCAGCCTTCTCCGATGATAGAAGCTTACTGCCCGTAAGCTGGATCGGTCTCATTGGCTAGATATCGATCTCTGCCAATGAGACCACTCCATTTTACAGGCATTGGAGGAGGCGGGATAAAGGGAGGGGAGCAGAGGCAACGTCACAGACCAGGTAACCTCAGTCTGTTCAGAAGTAGGTGCATGGCAGTGTTTATTCCTTTAACTTTAGCCAAACAGAGCTCTAAAAACGGAAACTGATACATTTTTACACATATTCGCTATATAATCTAACCATTAAGGCTAACCTGTATAGGGGTGACAGATCCCCTTTAAAAAACCCACTTTAACAGGAATTTTTATTTGTCCATTCTTGTACATTTTGTTTTCTCCAGAATAACTCCAGTTTGCTTTTATAAATATGGGCTGTAGTTCTTAGTAAATATAGTGTGTGGACAAAAAAAAAATTGAAATTATATTTTCCTAGTTTACTGAATAAGTCATTATTGAGTTTCACTAAATCTCCCAGGAATGATTTTCAGCCAGGTCAGTGACTCTGTCCCTTTTATTAGTGACTCTGTAGAACATGTCACTTATTCCACCAAGAATGAGGTGATCTGCTAGATTTCATTTAGAAATCTTACCCTTAACCCTTTGAGTGCCAGAGGGGTACACAATGCATTGCAAGACGCTCTGGCACTCAAAGGGTTAAAATGTTAAAGAAGTGCCATTTCAACATGAAAAATCCCTGTCTTTGTGGAATCATTTTGAAATATATGCCTGCTGTCTTGCTTGGTTGTTTTTTTTTTTTTGTATTAACCATTATACACGACTGAAAAATCATTTTGTGTTGTGTGAAAACACAATTAAAAAAACCTGCAACCAAATATCTAATTTAAAATTTAAATGGAAAGACAGCATCTTTCTTCCTTTTTATGTATTTGAAGATGCTACACACAGTGATGCTGATTAATTAAGAGCCCCCTGACGAAGCCAGTAATGACGATATGCGTAGGGATGATCAGCTGCTCAGGGTAGAATATTCCGGAGACAGATGCCTGTTTCAGTTCTATTTGAGGGATTCTTTTGTTCCACCTATATGGATGAGTACTTTTTAGGGCTTATTGTATTATTTATTTATTTTTTCTCTTCTTGACTTTGGGATATTGTTCACCTTGTCCACCTTTTTACTTTTTGCATTTCACTATGTTTTAGTACATTGTATATCACTAGGGTCATAGAGTTGGATTTACACTTTAGAGGATCCATCTTGTCCATTTATCTCATATTCATGTGTTTCCCTCAGGTATATTAACACTATTACATCTTATTGCAAAGTATTATTTGTATAATATTGCAAATGGTATATCTTGTTTGACACGGCATCATGGACATTCCAGAATATGTTTCTCTCCTGATATGTTTTTAATTGTTTTTATATATGACTAGTTGAAAAGCCCGTTTACATGGGCCACACTTGCACCGCTGCTGTCATGCGCAGTAGAGACTGCCCTCAGCGCGGCTGATATGGAGCGGGCGCTCTGAATTCAGACCGTATTCCTCTCTGCACACCTTCCTGGGACCGCTTGTCTCAGGGAGGTGCACATAGTGGACTCCAGTCTGTATTCGGAGCACCCCACTCCATATCAGCCATGGCGTGGGCAGTCTCTACTGCGCATGACTGCAGCGCGCACAGCCATTTCTACTGCGCATGAAGGTTTCTGACAAACATCCTTAGCAAATTATTGTATAGGCTACGTTATAGTATTTTCCAATAAAACATTATTTTTGTATATTTGTGGTTGCTTATTTTGACTGCCTCTACAAGTGAGCTTCTTTTGGCAAGAAAACAGGGGAGAGACGATCTCTTTCAATTTTCTCTCTTCTTGTTTTCTGACAATTTGTTATACTTGATTAATTGAGAGTGGCTGAACAACTGTGGGGCAAACCAACTGCGCTATGGGGGGGATAAAAATCTCCCCAAATTACTTTCTATTTAACTGGGGCTTTTAACTACTTGAATGCTAGAGAAGTCTCTAGTGCATTATAAGTTCCCAAAATTCCCACTGATTTAACTCTTTGAGTACCAGAGGGGTACATACCCCACTGCCACTCAAAGGGTTAAATGACGCGTTTACTATAGGAAAGCTAAAGAAGTCTCCAGTCATTGCTCTGCAATGCTTTGAACACCACTCTAACATTCAAGGGGTTAAAAGCACCATTTAAATTAAAATAAATTCTTATTTTTTTCCCCTTTGGTGTAGTTGGTTTGCCCCAAAATTCATCCACTTTACCTTTATACATATGTCTCAATATATTCAAATAAAGCATATATTATTTATCATTTTGCTTAACCCATTCTGTGCCAGAGGCATATGCAGCACATTGCAAAGCATTACATACGCCTCTCACACTCAAAGGGTTAATACATTAAGGGCTAGATTCTATTGCAGGTGCTAATTTTATCCCTGCTTTTATCCCCAGGTTTCCCCATAGACGTCAATAGGAAAATGTTTGATGAAACGGGTGTTAACATTTATCACCTGCAATAGAATCCAGCCCTAAGTTTCATAGTACATCCTGGATCCGGATTTAGGTGTGACATATACTGTACCACTGCATTTCAGCTCACAGAACAATAGTCAACAATACAGCAACCTCATTATCATAATCCCAGCTGTCAACAGTCATCGCCACTCACTGCACCATATCAACCCCAACCTTTACAATAATTATATATGTTTTGCCCACTACTATCAACCCCACATTGCATATGGGAATGTATGTCTGTATGATTAAATGTGGGAATGGTAGAGTTAATGTTTGTGTGCTACTGAGGTGAATGTGCAATCTGCTGGCATAGATCCAATGCTGCTAGTCTCCAATGTCAGTGCCTACCCTTCAGGGCATGATCGCTATAGTATGTATCATTGGTCATCCTCCCCATTGTAATAACTTTAATGCCAGCAATCCCATTATGCCTTTACTATAGCATAAAAAGGAAAATGGCGTAAAATTACATTATTGCATTTGTGCCTTGTTTAAAGCGGAACATTCACTTTGCATTACCTCTCAGAAGTGGCAGATTCTAAAGTAATCCCTAATCTTCGGAGACCGATGGCCAGGTTAGTACAGTCTGCTTGCCTGCGCCGTCAGTCCATTCTGATTACCTTATGGCACAGTGCAATGCCTCTAAGAGGAGACCGGGACTGACAGTGAAGGCGTGCAGGCAAGAAGTCTGCGCTGATGCCTGGCTTCCAGTCTCCGAAGATTAAGGATTTCTTTAGAATCTGGTACTCCTGAGAGGTGATAGACGTATTATGAAGCTAGTCGCCATATGCTTAATTATTGCAAGGCAACTTTATATAAAGTGAAAGCTCCGTACCCATAAACACAAAATTAATTCCACTGTATGTTTTTGCAAGGAATTGTATTTGTACCTTCCGTAATGTGTTTGGGTAGAATATACACTAAAGTCTTCAGATGCCAAGTAGGTAAATTCACAGATAAAAAGCAAGATACTCATGACAGTTCTCCAAACCACTCACTTCCTCTGTGCAGTTATTGTTGGATTCCCATCATCACAAGTTGCCAATACTTTACAAACAGTCTACTTTTACCTCACTGCAGCTGCAACACCTCTCCTTGCCCAGTGTTTTTCAAACTAAAGCTTTTTTCCCCTTCAAAAGTTATATATACATGCTGACATTTCAAAGGACTGCAATCTTACTAATGGTGAGATAATGTTGGACTGCAGTCTTTCATAGTGCAGTGAAACCAAGTTCTGCACATTGATGCTTATGTACTTTGAGGTACTGAGCAATTCTGGGGCAAACCAACTGCATCTGAGGGAAAATAAACTTCCCCATTGACTGAAGGGACTTTGAATCCTTTGAAGACTAGATAGGTCTCCAAAGCTTTGGCAAGCAATTCTAGCATTCAAGAGGTAAAATGCCCCATTTAAAAAAATATATATTTTTTGGTGTAGTTGATTTGCCACAAAATTGCTGCAGTCTTTAGTACATCAGCCTCACTATATAATAATAAGGATGAATTAATGCCAACACAAAATAGTTTCATTGGAGATTTTGGAAGTATACTGTTGTCTCAGGAAAAATAATACATTTTTGATATTGGTTAACGGGACTTTTCACTTTTTCTCGCAAATGAATACTGTTTCAAAGAATAATGTCCTCAATCTAAATTTAAGTGATAATTTTAATCACCATAAAAGGAAGTTTTGGAATGTATATTGAGCTGTTAGTTTTCAAATGAGCTAAGGATTTCTGGAGTTCTGCTCCTGTTCCCAATTCCAGCAAAGTTAATTACATACTTGCCTGTCTCCTTAATTAGTGTTTAGCTACACTATAAAAAAAGAAACCAACATGAATAAGAAGAAGTTATTATATACACAAAGGAAGCTCAGTTGAGAGCCTGGAGTGTATATCATAGCTACAGAAGAAACGGATAATTAATGATGTACATTTAAAGCTTTAAGCAAGGACCATAGAATTATGGAATAGAAAGGAGACAATTCTGTCTACCTAACAGAATACATGGTCATTATCAAACCTGAGCATGACAAGATATAGAGGCAATACTTTACAGACTGTGTAATAGTACAGAGCTTATGAATAAAATGTTAGAGCAGAGGTATTCACTCTTTGGTCTTCCATTTGTTGAAGACTACAATTCCCATCACCTCCAACCAGCTGTTGGCTTGTTGGAGATGAAGGGAACTGATCTTCAACAGCTAGAGGTCCAAAGATTGCCTTCCTTTGGGTTACTGGATCCATGATGACATTTATGGCTTGGATACACATTTATACAAATATGTCTCATACCATATTCACAATAGGTTATCACTCATTTATTGTGTGCTTGAGATTTGAGTAATAACCGCCTGTCTTGCAAGAAATTATAAAAACGAGTCCAAATAATATAATTAAAAAGAAACTATCACCTTTCCATATTCTCCCCTCAGTGGCAGCAATCATCTTAAAAAGGATTTGCATGATTATTCGTTACCATTAATTTATTCCACCTCACTGTCTCTGGTGGCAACTGATCTATCAGCATTAGAAGGTGAAAAGAGGTGGTTTTCTGGACACATGAAACTTTCTTAAGCAGGCTTCATCTGGCCAGGTCATAGACTAAAGCTCTGCTGGGATTAGATTCCCCACAACTAAATTAAAATTCTATACACATATTAAGCTTATTGGAAAACTAAAAGCACAAAGCATTGCCAGTTTAAACAGATATATATATAATGAGACTAAAAGCTGGTAGGTGAGATGTCTACTTTAAGATTCTTGTAGGCAAGATGCCTTGCAAGAATATATATTTTAAGGAAGACAGTGGAGGTTGTTGAGTATATATAGAAGTGGTGTGGTCATAGGTGCTAAGATAGGTTATGCAAATTTGGAAATGCAAATGGTATTTAGTGGTTTGAATGCCAGAGATGTGTTCAACTCATTGCTTGAAAAATTCCGCACTATAAGTCACTATTATTAATTCACTAGTGCTATGCCTGGCTGTTCCTTATTTATTAATCCTTTTATGCTGAAAGTTCTCCCATCTTAAACATTGCCTTAAGCGGAGGGAAATGTAAGAATGAATGAGCATTTCAGGGTGTTTCAGGTGCTCATTTACTTAACAGCATCTACTTAATGGCAACAATAAAAATTCATGTAACTGTCCTCCATTTCCCTGAGCATGCTATAGAGGAGGTGTTAGGGGCTTGCTTCAAATAACTTCTTAACAATGACAAGGGTGTACTTTAAAACTGTCATACGTGCTTGTACATACCCTGAAGTGCGGCGCACACAAAGTAAGTTGTACTGGCAGATTTGTTAATTTCTTCAATGTGCTGGACGCTCCTCTGTTACTTGAGGTTTAATGTTTTGTTAACAACCAGCTATAAAATAAATCCCTGAAAATGAAATGTGTATGCATCTGCCTCTATTTCACTTAATAATATCTGTCTTACCTATGTTTCACCTTTTGTGTATCTCACCTAGTGTTACACTTGTGTTTGTCCTCCATAGATTGTAAAAACACTGTTGAACTGGAAAAGGTGCATAGACGGGCAACAAAACTGATAAAGGGATTGGAGGATCTGAGTTAAAAAGGGAGACTAGCCAAATTGGGCTTGTTGTCATTAGAGAAGAGACATCTAAGGGGTGATATGATTACCATTTACAAATACATTCAAGGTCAATTCAAAAAACTACCCAATGAATTATTTACTAAAAGAGCTGAGATAAGCACAAGAGGTCATCCATTAAGACTAGAGGAAAGGCACTTTTGACTAAAACAAAGGCAGGGATTCTTTACAGTAAGGGTGGTAAAGCTATGGAATTCTTTGCCTCGGGATGTTGTATTTGCAGATAATGCAACTGCTTTAAAAGAAGCAATGGATGCCTATCTAGCACAGAACAATATTGAAAATTATGACAGATGGCTTCAATGCAGATAGGTTGTTGAAAATATCTGACTGGTATTTTTTTGCCTTCCTCTGGATCAACAGGGGTGTTTTTGGCATGGGCTGAACTTGATGGATGCATGTCTTTTTTCAGTATCATCAACTATTTTACTATGTTATTATGTAACATTCCACTACTAGTAAGTATTTAGTATACTCCTTTCCATATCTGCTGCATATTTAGGTCAGAACAATCCAGTCACAGTTACTTAACACATAACTATAAGATCTACATGAATGTTTTATTACCTCCTAGGGTGCTTGGACTGCAAAAAATACAGAAACTCCATCTTTGACAACAGAGCTATATCACGTACCTGCGCAACTGTGGTATACATAGAATTTCTAACAGTCTGTATTAGAAAACAAACAAGTATGAAAGAAGATACCCAGCATGATTTTACATTAATATTTATATATACAGATAAATTATAGGGATGGATCTCTGTACAGACTCCTCATACATATATAGGCTATTGACGTATATAGCAGGAATAGATGGGATGCCCTACTGTGTTCAGATGACCTTTTTGTTTTTTGTTTTGTCTTTTTATGAAATAATAGTAAATAGATTTGTAATATCCTATTTTATCTTCTAAGTTATTATTTATTGGTATTGAGTTGTTGTGCAGAGGCAAGAGTTGAAATAATTATATATACTGTATTATTCAATGTCTGTCGTTCCCTAAAACAAATAATGGAGATGGATGGTACTTAATGGAGAAAGCTTAAAGGACAATTCTGGAGTCAATCAGATGCACCATAAGGAACAAATGAAAATCCACACTTGAAACAACCGCACACAGGGAAAAACAGAAAAATATCCCACTGATTCCTTGGTTCACTGTAACTCTGCTTTTGTAATACACTTGATTACTTTCAGGGGATGTTGAATACAATATCTCAGCAGCATAGTTTGTCCATTAAAGTCTTGATTGAGGAAACAATTGAAAATGACTGAAAATAGAGAGGAGGGGTTAATGTGCGAATAAAATGCCATACAAAAAAGAGGCGCTGGAATCAAAATTCTAACCCTATGCCTACCTATTGCCAAATTACTGAGCTACTTATTGAAACATGTTTCCACTTAATGCTGCTTGTGCCAGTTTTTCTTTTCTCTTCCTATGAAGCACAAATGGTGTACAATTACTGTTAACAGATCAGGAACCTGTTCCTACTCCTTCTGCTGGTTACTTAGAGTAACCAGGCTCAGAGTGGCCATCGGGCATACCAGGCATTTGCCCGGTGGGCCTGTCCAGGAGTATAAAAAAAATTAATAATTGAACGAGTTTGGGCCATCTTTCACTTTCTGAAAGATGGCCACCTCGTTACAAGTTTCCTGATGGGTGGGCAATCAATGTGCGGCCGTGCGGCGCTATATAAATAATGAACGGATGCCCGCCACCCCCTCCCCCATGGGCTGCTCAAAAAATAAAAATGGGCTGCTCAGCCTTAAATGCACGGGCCTATTTTTTTTCCCAGTCCGGGCCTGAGAGTAGCGGTGCTATTCATTTAATAAGCATACTGTCTATACAACTCATTAGACTACTATGGATGAGTATGCTTTCTACCACTTATATTATGATCTTGTTATTTTTCAGCTTTTTTTTTAATAATATTTAGTTTTCTTAATATTTTTCTGAATGTTTGTTCCCTGTGGGTAGATGCTACAAAGTGTGACTATTTAGAGGAATTGGAGAGACCTGCACCCTGTACTAGGATTTCTGTACTCTGACAACTCCTTGTACATTGTTTACCACTACATATATATCAGTTTGGTGATTGAATCTTATATAAACACACTGAACTGTTTGCTAGATGTTCTGAATTTTGTTTTGGACAAATAAAATCCTCAATGATTTGAATGGGGATTTTTATCTCTTGAATGTTTAAGAGGTCTCCAATACATTTCAGAGTTATTTAAGAATTTAAAATCCCCAACTGAAAATGTGGAAATCCTCTACACAGTTGTTTGCGCCGGGATTGTTTATTTTAACCCTTTAAGTGCCAGAAAGGTATCCAATGCATTGTGATGCAATACATTGGGTATCTCTCTGGCACTCAAAGGCTTATGGTTCATGAATAAGGCCATAAGTGTGGGACATTCCAAAGCATGATTTGAAAAGGCAAGGACAAATTTTGACCTCTTCAGGGGCTGGATTCTATTGCAAGTGCTAATTGTATCTCTGCTTTTATCTCCAGTTTCCCCATATACTTCAATAGGAAAATGTTTGATAAAATGAGTGTTAAAGCATCTGCAATAGAATCCAGCCCCAGATTTTAATATAATGAGTAAATTATGCAGATTTTTTCTTATCAAAATGCAAAGAACAAAAAAAGGAAAATAAAAGGCTGTAAAGCTGGATTCTCCATAGTGACCTCTCCCATCCCCTCCCCAATTCACTTAGCTTATGAGCCTACCAAGGAGAAAGAAAAAGTGAGTAAAGGTGAAGCTCACATGACCATTAAACGTGAGCATTTTTAAAGGCTGATTAATAGGGAACATAAAACTTGTAATTAGTAGCTATGTGTCAGTCATACAGTAGTCATGAATATTTATTTATTGTATTTTACATTTGAGCCCACTATAGTCTTTAGCTGGGTGTAACATTTTACTATCTTAAGAGTGTTTAAATGATCCCATGGGTCTATAGTTTAGTGTCTTGCGTTAAAGGGCAAGTACGAACTAACTTGCGAGAGTATTAAGTCAAAGTAAAAGGAAGATCACCTTTAAGAAAACTTGAAATTATATGCCTATCTTTTTGACTCTCCTACTAGTTGATGCATTGTGATGTGATATATATATATATATATCCTATATAATAATTCGCTAAGTTGTGTGTAACGCCCGACATGCGCAGTAGACACTGCTGCGCGTGCGGCAGTCCTGCGCATTACAGACTGCCCGCGCCACGGCTGTATCAGCTCTGTATCAGCAGTTGCGCCGGCAGTCTCTATTGCACGTGACTGCCCCGCGACCGGCTGCCAGAGGCACTGTGGCCCGTGTAACGGGCTGTTCAATTAGTATATATATATAGCGATATCGTCAAAAGGAAGAAAGCACTCACAGGACTTTTAGACAGTGAATAATCAGTGTTTGTTTATTCCATCAACGTTTTGGCCCTACTGTGGGCCTTTGTCAAGATGCATCTTGACAAAGGCCCACAGTAGGGCCAAAACATTGATGGAGTAACCTAACACCGATTATTCACTGTCTAAAAGTCCTGTGAGTGCTTTCTTCCTTCTGACGATATCACTACATGTGTAAACTATAAGAAAAGGACACCCAGGCAATTCTACTATATTCAAGTGAGTGCACATCTGTTTGAATTTGTGTATATATATATATATATATATATATGTAAAATAACAAACAAAATAAGTATCTTGTAATACCTTTTTTATTGGACTAACAGAATTTTGGATTGACAAGCTTTCGGGAGAACCTCCCTTTCTCAAGTCTAAAGCATTTCTGAGTAAAAGGACACAGAATTCACAGTGATACTTCCAGTTCAAAGTTTAGCTGTGTGTTGGGTTAACAAAACATAACTACAGATAAGAGAATCTACACTTTTCTGGCAGAGGGTAGTAAATACCTTTTGTAAGGATTGTGTGTGGGGGGGGGAAATGCAGGAGATGGTAATGGAGTGGGGAGAATTAAAAAAGTTTGCACATGTTAAGAGTGCAAGAATTGCCATCCAACAATCCAGCATGTGCATGCAGGCCTATATACAACATGTGCCCATATGTGTACATACACACACACACACACACACACTCACAAATATATATATATATATATATATATACATATACACGCACACACACATACATATATACACACACACACACACAGACATACAAATATATATACACATATACAAACACACATATATACATACACACACATATACACATATAAATAATTCTCAACTAAACCATGTCTAAATGAAATCATTCTATGCAAGCTACATCCTTATCTTGCCATTTTTTAATATGCTTTACATGGGTAGGTAGCAAGATCACTGCTTCCCAAGTGATTCATTAGATGCATTGTGTGGAAACTATATAAGATGTGAATGAGTCATATTTGTTGAGCTCAATGTTAAAGGGATAGTAATACGTTAATATTACTAATCCCCATAGTGTAGCTCTTTAAAAAATAATTTAATAGCCCCCAGGTTCATCTCTCAAACCTTTACGGTTTGAGAGATAACCGAACGCAAAGTTCCCCCTCTCTCTCCCCCTTCCCTGAAGTCATCGTTGTACTGACTGCAGGGATATCCGGCTTTCTTTTTCATCAGACGGCTCTGCAGCTGAGCCGAGATCACGTTAGTGAAAAATAATTATTTCACTGAAACGTCCTTCTACATGTGCTTGATTTGCAAGCACACGTAGAAGACCATTTCAGTGAAATATTTTTTTTTCACTAACGCAATCTTGCCTCAGCTGCAGAGCCGCCTGATGAAAATAAAAGTGGATGTGCCTGCGTTCAGTACAATGCTGACTTCAGGGAAGGGGGGGGGGAGAGGAAACTTTGCATTTGGTTTTCTGTCAAACCATAAAGGTTTGAGAGATGAACCTGGGGGCTATTGAATTATTTTTTAAAGAGCTACACTATGGGGATTAGTAATATTAAAGTACTGCTATCCCTTTAAACTAAATAAATGGAATGTGTTTTTCTTTCATACTATGTATATGATAATCATTCACTGGTCATTGGTTTTCCGTTTTAGAAATGACAATTAACTCACAACTGCCATATAAGTCTAGCCATAACAATAGCGTTCATCCAAACACTGGGAAATTGCATATGTATAATATAGTTCAAGCCAATAAGTCACTGGTTTCATTCACAAGCAACCCGGCTTGAGTTCTAATATAAAAGACTAATAAAAGACTTAAAACAAACAGCACATTTTTAACCCCTTAAGGACTGGCCGCACACAAACATTGTGGTCACTTAAGGACCACGGACCATTTATTTATTTATTTATTTTTTTTGCCACATCCGATTCCAGACTCCACGAACGGCATGCAGCCACGCGGCGAGCCTGGAATTCCTTAAGGATATAACAACCCATGACAGTCCAGGATCGTCATGGGTCCTTAAGGGGTTAAGGAACTTACAATATCATCTATAACTTGTGTAATATCATTGTTTGGCCTTTATGTATGACTGTACAGTATGTGTGTTCTATATATAACTGTTGCCATGACAATAAATAGACTGGTAGAATTCTGGGTCAAACCAACTGTTCCATAGGGAACAAATACAAATCACCACTGTTTTAAATTGGGCTTTGAATCCCTTGAATATTAGATCTGTCTCCAAGGCATTGTTTTGCAATGCAGCGGAGACCTATCTGGGATTCAGGAGATTAAAAAGGCCCATCTGAATCAATAGATATTTTAGGAATTGTATTTATACCCTGTGATACATGTCGTTTGCTCCAGGTCCGTACAAGTTTTTCTTTGTACTTTTCCTTTGTTCAGATTACATCATGATATCACACCCGTGAATGGAAATCTAAGTTGTATAGGACACTGTCTCCCCAGAACACGGCCCACTAGACTAGCACCAAAGAGTGTTCCCTGCCTTTTTTTGGTGGAAGATGGCAATACTTTTCCACAATCCTCATGTCCTCTTTAGCATTTAGGAGTAGGGATGGGCGAAAATTTCCGCCTCAAACTGAAATCGAAGAAAAATAGCACTTTCCGCTTGACGAAAAATTTCCCGTGAAAAGTGCAGATTTTCCCGCTTTTTTCAGCTTTTTCCGCCTAGCTCATTCCATTGAAGTCAATGGGAACATTGAAGTTACACACCACATAAAATAAATATTATTTAATCGCCCAAAGGAATAGTATAAAAGAGTCATGAGGGTGCCTGTGTTGGTGGGGTGTGGGGAAAGAATCAATTGAACAGGGGATGATTTTTGGGGGGGTTGTTTACTGGGATTGGGGAGCACTTAATAAAAAAGAAATCCTGAGGAGGGTTCCTGTGTTGGTGAATGAATGAATCATTTGAACAGGGAATTTGTTTTGGGGGGGTTTCTTAATGGCTATTGGGGGGACAGTTAGTAAAAATAAATAAAGTAAATAAGAAATTTGTATTTAAAGTGATAGAGACAGGAACCCACTGACATAAGCTGCCCCTGGGGTGGACTGACTCTCGACTTGAAAGAGTATTTTGTAGAGGATGACTTGTTTGATTTGTTGTTAGAGGCCTTTGTCGGACTTAGACTTATTAGAGGCCCAAGCCATGAAGAAACTTTGATTTGTAGGACTTAAGCTTGTTTGGCACAAGCCCTAAGGAAACATTGATTTGTAGGACTTAGGCTTGTTAGCAACAAACCCTTCAAAAATTGTTAATTTTTTTTGTAGGACTAGTTTTTTTTTTTTTGGGGGGGGGGGTTTGCAAAGCACAAGCCATAAGAAAAAAATAAAAATTACCTATTGGCCAGTAGCCACTGGTCATTGTAAAATGTCCTCCTGAGTCCTGAGTTGCAACTGCTGTTCGTACTGCTGCTGCTGAGTTGTTTAAGCAGCAGGATGATTAGGCAGGGAAAGGGAATGGAATCAGCAATAGTAGTAACATGGAAGATGGATGATGAAGGTTCCACTTGCCACGACTGGCTCCAGTGATGCACCTGAGGGAGTAGCAAAAGAATAAGTAGCCCCCAGTATATGTGGAGAAAAAAACAAGTTGGCCATTAAATCTTCTCCACCTGCCCCTCCTCCAAAATCGTCATGGGTGTGTTGTTATTAGAATATATATTTTTCCTTTGAGAAGAGGAACTGTGGCTTCCATCAGCAACTGCAATGTGCACAGTGTGTGTGTGGTAAATAACATCTGGGGGCACAACTGTATCCAAACACCATGACACCCGAAACCAAGTACTGCCGCTGTCACTGTACCACTTGTCCAGACCCCGCTAAGGACACATGACAACTTGCTGACAGTTTAATAGTAATGATGAACCCTCCCTGACAGAATCCTAGCATATTCTGCTTGTTAGAATCTCCTCAGATGCTGCTTGATGCACTGATTGCGATTCTCCTCCACCACACTGGCATGTGTGGTCAGTGCACCACACAGTGTGCAATGGGTAAAGATGAACTGCCATATCCTAACATCAAAAGAGTGGCTATAATTTGGTGGGGGAGGTAACAATGAACAAGATGGATTGGCAGGAGATATACTTGTTACTGTAGTGGAAGAAGGCGATGCTGATGGTGAGCTAGTTGTTTCGCTCGTCATGGAACTTCCAGTGTCAGTATGGGTTTCTTTAGTCTTCCTCCTCTTTGATGTCCACCTTTCCGGAGAGTCAGGGGGTACAGTAACAGCGGTGCTAGATTTCTGTAATGGGTGTTTGGCTTTAACATATTTGACATAAATGTCATGGTGTCTGTGTTTCATGTGTGCTATGACGGAGCTTGTGCCAAAGTGTGTTCACTCCTTTCCCCTTCTTACTAACTTGTCACAAATTTTGCACTGTATCATTTTCGATGATGACTGCACTGTGCCCGACAGAAGAGAATAATAGTCTCACACCCATGACTTCTGGGGGGAGGGAGAGGGAACAGGTGGAGAAGAATGGCCTCTTTCTTCTTGTCCTCCACTTTCCCCTTCACTTTCTGTGGCAGCAGATAATGTTGCTGCTACTACCTCAGATTTAACACTGCAACTAGGACCAGGAGTATTGCTGGTGCTGGCAAGTGGAACCTGTTCTAGTGTCGCATTACTTGTTGACCCCATTCCCACTGCATCCACAGTGGTCTGTGGCAGACTAGCCTACTCATCAGCACCCTGCTGCACTTGCATCTCAGCAGCAGCAGGAATTAGACCAGTTGCAATTTCTGCAAATTCCAAAAGCTGATTGCTAGTGGTGGTGGTGATGCCCATCCTCATCCCTGTCTCCCATTCCTTCTCACTTTCTGAAAACAAGGCCATCAATTTCTCTTCCACCCCAGCTTCTCCAACACCACCAACGCCACTACTCCCTACATGATGCTGCTATATTCCAGACATCTCACTGCTGCTTGAAGGAGGTGTCGAGCAATGTGACAGGGGTCCCCTGCTGTCACACTTGGCATCGTTTTCTCCTTTTCCCCCTGAGTACTACAAGAAACACTAGCAGCAGGCAAAGTATTGGTGGCAGCAGGTTCAGCACTGGCAGCAGGTACAACACTAGTAGCAGCACATCTGGCAGCAGGTACAACACTAGTGGTTGCAGGTACACCAATGTTGGCACTGGCAGCAGGGGCAGCACATCTGGCAGAGGTAAACACTAGTGGCTGCAGGTACAGCAATGGTGGCACTGGCAGAAGGGGCAGCACGTCTTGCAGCAGGCACAGGCAGCTGACCTGTCTTGCTCTCACTAGTACTACGTTTTTCTCCCTCCTTTCCCATTCCCTTTTCTCCCTGCCTTCCCATTCCCTTTTCTTCCTTCCTTCCCATTCCCTTTTCTCCCTCCCTTCCCATTAAATTCCCCAAGATCCCTTGGGGTGATTTAGGGGCACTGGACATCATTGGTTCAGTATTGCTAGTCACTTCCTCCTCCTCCTCCTCAGATTCAAAGGATACATAATGGTCCTTCCAGCTCCTCCATTGATTATTTTTCACCCTGCCCATAGTGATAGCAGTCACTATGAGCCTTTCCTGCCTCAATTTTTGCAAACTATCACAGCAGAACAGCACAGCACATCTATCTTGCTCTCTAGCTGCTTCTATTGTGTCTGGCATCAGCGAAAATGTCACCTTTTTATATATCGGAGGTGCGAAAACAATGTAAATCAGTGGGCGGAAACTTTTTAGCCATTGAAAAAAATGGTGAAAAATTTTGGCCAATGGCCGAAAGATGCGAAAATTTTAACCGCTAGTTTTAAAGCAGATTTTCCAGCGAAGAAGCGGAAACACGGCGACAAGTTTCACCCACCCCTATTCAGAAGGGTAAAAAGCCCCTAAATCAATGGAAATTTGGGGAATTGTATTTGCTCCACATCTGTGCAGCTTTTTCTTAGTACATCAGCCTCAGGGATATCACATGTATGAATTGAAATCTACTTGTACAGGACACTATCACCCAGAATAGAGCCCAGTATACTGGGACCACTAAGTGTATTTTGCATTTTTGGTGGAGGACAGTAATGCTTTTCCAGGGTCATTTATAGTGTTGAGCGAGCATGCTCGGCCGATGCTCGGATCGGCACGAGCATCGCTCTGCTCGACACATGGCGGTACTCGTACGAGTACCGCATGTGCTCGCCCGCCATGTTCGTGTCTCCTCCCCGCACGTTTTGCGCCTGCTGCGCAGCCAATAAACGTGCAGGGAGGCTCTGACATCGGTGTAATGCCAGCAGCCATGTTGGCTGCTGGCATTACACTGATTGGCTGGCCAGAACCCGTGGTCAGGTGCTGTATAGCACCTGACCATCGAGTTCGGCTCAGTCTGAGCCAGGGAGAGCTGAGGATAGGAAGGGAAAGGCAGTGTAGGGAGGAAAAAAACAAAAATTGTGAAAAAAAAAGAACCAAAAGTCCTTTTTAGGACTACTGTGTGTGGGGGCAGCAGGTTATTTGGTGTGGGGGGAAAAAAAAAAAAAAAAAAAAAAAAATATATATATTCTGTGTAGTGTGCAAAGTTGCAGATTAGAGCACATTCTGTTTAGTGTGCACAGTTGCAGATTAGAGCACATTCTGTTTAGTGTGCAAAGTTGCAGATTAGAGCACATTCTGTTTAGTGTGCAAAGTTGCAGATTAGAGCACATTCTGTTTAGTGTGCAAAGTTGCAGATTAGAGCACATTCTGTTAAGTCTTCAAACTAAAATATCAAAGTCACGTATTCCATTCAGTGTGCGTCGCCGCAGTTTAGCAGCACATTCTGAGTACTGTGCAGAGTTGCAGAATAGGAAGAAATACTGTTAAGTCTTCAAACTAAAATATCAAAGTCACATATTCCATTCAGTGTGCTTCGCCGCAGTTTAGCAGCACATTCTGTGTACTGTGCAGAGTTGCAGAATAGGAAGAAATACTGTTAAGTCTTCAAACTAAAATATCAAAGTCACATATTCCATTCAGTGTGCTTCGCCGCAGTTTAGCAGCACATTCTGTGTACTGTGCAGAGTTGCAGAATAGGAAGAAATACTGTTAAGTCTTCAAACTAAAATATCAAAGTCACATATTCCATTCAGTGTGCTTCGCCGCAGTGTAGCAGCACATTCTGTGTACTGTGCAGAGTTGCAGAATAGGAAGAAATACTGTTAAGTCTTCAAACTAAAATATCAAAGTCACATATTCCATTCAGTGTGCTTCGCCGCAGTGTAGCAGCACATTCTGTGTACTGTGCAGAGTTGCAGAATAGGAAGAAATACTGTTAAGTCTTCAAACTAAAATATCAAAGTCACATATTCCATTCAGTGTGCTTCGCCGCAGTTTAGCAGCACATTCTGTGTACTGTGCAGAGTTGCAGAATAGGAAGAAATACTGTTAAGTCTTCAAACTAAAATATCAAAGTCACATATTCCATTCAGTGTGCTTCGCCGCAGTGTAGCAGCACATTCTGTGTACTGTGCAGAGTTGCAGAATAGGAAGAAATACTGTTAAGTCTTCAAACTAAAATATCAAAGTCACATATTCCATTCAGTGTGCTTCGCCGCAGTGTAGCAGCACATTCTGTGTACTGTGCAGAGTTGCAGAATAGGAAGAAATACTGTTAAGTCTTCAAACTAAAATATCAAAGTCACATATTCCATTCAGTGTGCTTCGCCGCAGTGTAGCAGCACATTCTGTGTACTGTGCAGAGTTGCAGAATAGGAAGAAATACTGTTAAGTCTTCAAACTAAAATATCAAAGTCACATATTCCATTCAGTGTGCTTCGCCGCAGTGTAGCAGCACATTCTGTGTACTGTGCAGAGTTGCAGAATAGGAAGAAATACTGTTAAGTCTTCAAACTAAAATATCAAAGTCACATATTCCATTCAGTGTGCTTCGCCGCAGTGTAGCAGCACATTCTGTGTACTGTGCACAGTTGCAGAATAGGAAGAAATACTGTTAAGTCTTCAAACTAAAATATCAAAGTCACATATTCCATTCAGTGTGTTTCAACGCCGTTTAACAGCCTATTCTGTGTACTCTGTACAGTTCCAGAATTATAAGAAATACTGTTAAGTTTTCAAACTCAAATATTAAAGTCACATATTCCATTCAGTGTGTTTCACCGCCGTTTAACAGCCTATTCTGTGTACTCTGTACAGTTCCAGAATTATAAGAAATACTGTTAAGTTTTCAAACTCAAATATTAAAGTCACATATTCCATTCAGTGTCTTTCACCGCCGTTTAACAGCCTATTCTGTGTACTCTGCAGAGTTGCAGAATAGTAAGAAATACTGTTAAGTTTTCAAACTCAAATATTAAAGTCACATATTTCATTCAGTGTGTTTCACCGCCGTTTAGCAGCCTATTCTGTGTACTCTGCACAGTTGCAGACTAGGAAGAAATACTGTTAAGTTTTCAAACTCAAATATTAAAGTCACTTATTCCATTCAGTGTGTGTCACCACAGTTTAGCAGCCTATTCTGTGTACTCTGCACAGTTGCAGACTAGGAAGAAATACTGTTAAGTTTTCAAACTCAAATATTAAAGTCACTTATTCCATTCAGTGTGTGTCACCGCAGTTTAGCAGCCTATTCTGTGTACTCTGCAGAGTTGCAGAATAGTAAGAAATACTGTTAAGTTTTCAAACTCAAATATTAAAGTCACATATTCCATTCAGTGTCTTTCACCGCCGTTTAACAGCCTATTCTGTGTACTCTGTACAGTTCCAGAATTATAAGAAATACTGTTAAGTTTTCAAACTCAAATATTAAAGTCACATATTCCATTCAGTGTGTTTCAACGCCGTTTAACAGCCTATTCTGTGTACTCTGTACAGTTCCAGAATTATAAGAAATACTGTTAAGTTTTCAAACTCAAATATTAAAGTCACATATTCCATTCAGTGTGTTTCACCGCCGTTTAACAGCCTATTCTGTGTACTCTGTACAGTTCCAGAATTATAAGAAATACTGTTAAGTTTTCAAACTCAAATATTAAAGTCACATATTCCATTCAGTGTCTTTCACCGCCGTTTAACAGCCTATTCTGTGTACTCTGCAGAGTTGCAGAATAGTAAGAAATACTGTTAAGTTTTCAAACTCAAATATTAAAGTCACATATTCCATTCAGTGTCTTTCACCGCCGTTTAACAGCCTATTCTGTGTACTCTGCAGAGTTGCAGAATAGTAAGAAATACTGTTAAGTTTTCAAACTCAAATATTAAAGTCACATATTCCATTCAGTGTCTTTCACCGCCGTTTAACAGCCTATTCTGTGTACTCTGTACAGTTCCAGAATTATAAGAAATACTGTTAAGTTTTCAAACTCAAATATTAAAGTCACTTATTCCATTCAGTGTGTGTCACCACAGTTTAGCAGCCTATTCTGTGTACTCTGCACAGTTGCAGAATAGGAAGAAATACTGTTAAGTTTTCAAACCCAAATATTAAAGTCACATATTCCATTCAGTGTGTGTCACCGCAGTTTAGCAGCCTATTCTGTGTACTCTGCAGAGTTGCAGAATAGGAAGAAATACTGTTAAGTTTTCAAACTCAAATATTAAAGTCACTTATTCCATTCAGTGTGTGTCACCGCAGTTTAGCAGCCTATTCTGTGTACTCTGCACAGTTGCAGAATAGGAAGAAATACTGTTAAGTTTTCAAACCCAAATATTAAAGTCACATATTCCATTCAGTGTGTGTCACCGCAGTTTAGCAGCCTATTCTGTGTACTCTGCAGAGTTGCAGAATAGGAAGAAATACTGTTAAGTCTTCAAACTAAAATATCAAAGTCACATATTCCATTCAGTGTGCTTCGCCGCAGTGTAGCAGCACATTCTGTGTACTGTGCAGAGTTGCAGAATAGGAAGAAATACTGTTAAGTCTTCAAACTAAAATATCAAAGTCACATATTCCATTCAGTGTGCTTCGCCGCAGTGTAGCAGCACATTCTGTGTACTGTGCAGAGTTGCAGAATAGGAAGAAATACTGTTAAGTCTTCAAACTAAAATATCAAAGTCACATATTCCATTCAGTGTGCTTCGCCGCAGTGTAGCAGCACATTCTGTGTACTGTGCAGAGTTGCAGAATAGGAAGAAATACTGTTAAGTCTTCAAACTAAAATATCAAAGTCACATATTCCATTCAGTGTGCTTCGCCGCAGTTTAGCAGCACATTCTGTGTACTGTGCAGAGTTGCAGAATAGGAAGAAATACTGTTAAGTCTTCAAACTAAAATATCAAAGTCACATATTCCATTCAGTGTGCTTCGCCGCAGTGTAGCAGCACATTCTGTGTACTGTGCAGAGTTGCAGAATAGGAAGAAATACTGTTAAGTCTTCAAACTAAAATATCAAAGTCACATATTCCATTCAGTGTGCTTCGCCGCAGTGTAGCAGCACATTCTGTGTACTGTGCAGAGTTGCAGAATAGGAAGAAATACTGTTAAGTCTTCAAACTAAAATATCAAAGTCACATATTCCATTCAGTGTGCTTCGCCGCAGTGTAGCAGCACATTCTGTGTACTGTGCAGAGTTGCAGAATAGGAAGAAATACTGTTAAGTCTTCAAACTAAAATATCAAAGTCACATATTCCATTCAGTGTGCTTCGCCGCAGTGTAGCAGCACATTCTGTGTACTGTGCAGAGTTGCAGAATAGGAAGAAATACTGTTAAGTCTTCAAACTAAAATATCAAAGTCACATATTCCATTCAGTGTGCTTCGCCGCAGTGTAGCAGCACATTCTGTGTACTGTGCACAGTTGCAGAATAGGAAGAAATACTGTTAAGTCTTCAAACTAAAATATCAAAGTCACATATTCCATTCAGTGTGTTTCAACGCCGTTTAACAGCCTATTCTGTGTACTCTGTACAGTTCCAGAATTATAAGAAATACTGTTAAGTTTTCAAACTCAAATATTAAAGTCACATATTCCATTCAGTGTGTTTCACCGCCGTTTAACAGCCTATTCTGTGTACTCTGTACAGTTCCAGAATTATAAGAAATACTGTTAAGTTTTCAAACTCAAATATTAAAGTCACATATTCCATTCAGTGTCTTTCACCGCCGTTTAACAGCCTATTCTGTGTACTCTGCAGAGTTGCAGAATAGTAAGAAATACTGTTAAGTTTTCAAACTCAAATATTAAAGTCACATATTTCATTCAGTGTGTTTCACCGCCGTTTAGCAGCCTATTCTGTGTACTCTGCACAGTTGCAGACTAGGAAGAAATACTGTTAAGTTTTCAAACTCAAATATTAAAGTCACTTATTCCATTCAGTGTGTGTCACCACAGTTTAGCAGCCTATTCTGTGTACTCTGCACAGTTGCAGACTAGGAAGAAATACTGTTAAGTTTTCAAACTCAAATATTAAAGTCACTTATTCCATTCAGTGTGTGTCACCGCAGTTTAGCAGCCTATTCTGTGTACTCTGCAGAGTTGCAGAATAGTAAGAAATACTGTTAAGTTTTCAAACTCAAATATTAAAGTCACATATTCCATTCAGTGTCTTTCACCGCCGTTTAACAGCCTATTCTGTGTACTCTGTACAGTTCCAGAATTATAAGAAATACTGTTAAGTTTTCAAACTCAAATATTAAAGTCACATATTCCATTCAGTGTGTTTCAACGCCGTTTAACAGCCTATTCTGTGTACTCTGTACAGTTCCAGAATTATAAGAAATACTGTTAAGTTTTCAAACTCAAATATTAAAGTCACATATTCCATTCAGTGTGTTTCACCGCCGTTTAACAGCCTATTCTGTGTACTCTGTACAGTTCCAGAATTATAAGAAATACTGTTAAGTTTTCAAACTCAAATATTAAAGTCACATATTCCATTCAGTGTCTTTCACCGCCGTTTAACAGCCTATTCTGTGTACTCTGCAGAGTTGCAGAATAGTAAGAAATACTGTTAAGTTTTCAAACTCAAATATTAAAGTCACATATTCCATTCAGTGTCTTTCACCGCCGTTTAACAGCCTATTCTGTGTACTCTGCAGAGTTGCAGAATAGTAAGAAATACTGTTAAGTTTTCAAACTCAAATATTAAAGTCACATATTCCATTCAGTGTCTTTCACCGCCGTTTAACAGCCTATTCTGTGTACTCTGTACAGTTCCAGAATTATAAGAAATACTGTTAAGTTTTCAAACTCAAATATTAAAGTCACTTATTCCATTCAGTGTGTGTCACCACAGTTTAGCAGCCTATTCTGTGTACTCTGCACAGTTGCAGAATAGGAAGAAATACTGTTAAGTTTTCAAACCCAAATATTAAAGTCACATATTCCATTCAGTGTGTGTCACCGCAGTTTAGCAGCCTATTCTGTGTACTCTGCAGAGTTGCAGAATAGGAAGAAATACTGTTAAGTTTTCAAACTCAAATATTAAAGTCACTTATTCCATTCAGTGTGTGTCACCGCAGTTTAGCAGCCTATTCTGTGTACTCTGCACAGTTGCAGAATAGGAAGAAATACTGTTAAGTTTTCAAACCCAAATATTAAAGTCACATATTCCATTCAGTGTGTGTCACCGCAGTTTAGCAGCCTATTCTGTGTACTCTGCAGAGTTGCAGAATAGGAAGAAATACTGTTAAGTTTTCAAACTCAAATATTAAAGTCACTTATTCCATTCAGTGTGTGTCACCGCAGTTTAGCAGCCTATTCTGTGTACTCTGCACAGTTGCAGAATAGGAAGAAATACTGTTAAGTTTTCAAACCCAAATATTAAAGTCACATATTCCATTCAGTGTGTGTCACCGCAGTTTAGCAGCCTATTCTGTGTACTCTGCACAGTTGCAGAATAGGAAGAAATACTGTTAAGTTTTCAAACTCATATATATTAAAGTCATATATATCGTGTAAGATGAAGAAGGCGGGTAAAAAGGGACGGGGAAGTGGACGTGATCCTGAAAGTTCAGGGCGCGGGTCAGGACGCGGAGAAACTGTGCCTGGTGCCAGAGCACAAGAAAGAAAGACATCCACCATACCTAGCTTCATGTCTGATTTCACAGGGCGTCGCAGGACATCACTCTCGAGGTCCGACCAGTGCGAACAGGTGGTCGGTTGGATGACAGCTGATACTGCTTCCAGTCGGTTAAGCACCACCCTGTCTTCCACCAAGTCCACTCTCAGTAGCCAAGACTCTGGTCAACATAATCCTCACTCTGATCATCCTTCCTCCCACCATACACGGTCTGGTCAAAGAAGTGATCCCACACTGGGATATAGTGATGAGCTCGTCTCATCACCAATCCTTCATTTGACCCTCTCTCCAAGCACGCTTGCAGAGGAACATGACATCTTGTGCCCTGATTCACAACCTCTAGAGGCTACCCAATCACAAGAAGATGACAGATGTGAACGGCATTTAAGGTCAAAGGAAGTAGTGGATGATGATGATGATGATGATGAGACACAGTTGCCATTAAATCAACCACTATTTCCGTCTCAAGACCTTGTTGAGGAGAATGTTATACAGTTGTCAATGACTGAGTATGTGGTGGGATCAAGACTTGAGGAGGATGATCAGAGTGAGGAAGTGGAGGAGGACTTGGTGGACGATGAGGTGACTGACCCCACCTGGGAAGGTGTAGAGCCGAGCGATGACAGCAGTCCTGAGGGTGAGCCATCTGCAGCACCGCAACAGGCTGGAAGAGGCAGTGGTGTGGCTACAGAAAGAAGGCGGACCGCACCAAACCGGCCCGCAAATGTTCCACGGAGCACCCCCTTGCGTAAATCTACCTTGCCAAGGGGTAGGTGTTCCGCGGTATGGCGTTTTTTTAAGGAAAGTGCGGACGACAAAAGATTTGTAGTTTGCAACCTGTGCCACACCAGAATGAGCCGAGGCATGAACACTAGAAACCTCACCACCACCAGCATGATCCGACACATGGCATCCAAGCACCGTAGTAAGTGGGAGGAACGCCTGGATCGCCCATCTGTGTCTGCAGGCCACACCACTGCCTCCTCTTCCCCTGTTTTCGGTGCCGGCCAATCGCCTGTCGAAGGCGCAGGCCCGCATACCTCCCGCCCTGCACCTGTAGCATCTGAAGCACCATCAGCGACCACATCCACTTCCCTGTCCCAGCACAGCGTCCAAATGTCGTTACCCCAGGCATTTGAGCGCAAGAGAAAATACCCAGCCACCCACCCACAGGCCATAGCACTAACCTCACACCTTTCCAAATTACTGGCCATCGAAATGCTGCCATTTAGGCTTGTGGACACTGAGTCCTTCCGCAGCCTGATGGCAGCAGCTGTCCCTCGGTACGCGGTCCCCAGCCGCCACTACTTTTCCCGGTGTGCCATCCCCGCATTACACCACCATGTGTCCCGTAACATCACCCGTGCCCTGACCAACGCAGTTACTGGGAAGGTCCACTTAACGACTGACACATGGACAAGTGCTTGTGGCCAGGGACGCTACATTTCCCTGACGGCACACTGGGTGAATGTCGTGGAGGCTGGGAGCGACTCGGACCCTGGGATGGCACGGGTGCTACCCACGCCGAGGATTGCGGGCCCTACCTCCATCAGGGTTTCCACCAGCACCTATGTTATTGGCTCCTCCTCCTCCGTTTCCACCTCCGAATTCTCTACACACACCGCCACTCCCCCATCAGCCAGTAGCTGGAAGCAGTGTAGCACTGCAGTGGGGAAGCGTCAACAGGCCGTGCTGAAGCTGATCTGCCTTGGGGACAAACAGCACACGGCCTCAGAGCTGTTGCAGGGGATTAGTCACCAGACCGAGCAGTGGCTCTCGCCACTCAACCTGCAAGCAGGCATGGTTGTGTGTGATAATGGGCGTAACTTGGTGGCGGCTTTGGAGCTCGGCAAGCTCACACACGTACCATGCCTAGCGCATGTATTTAATTTAGTGGTGCAGCGATTTCTAAAAACCTACCCCAATGTGCATGATCTCTTGACCAAGGTGCGCCGCGTGTGTGCACATTTCCGTAAGTCATCAACAGCTTCAGCCGGCCTGTTGAAGCTGCAGCAGCGCTTACAATTGCCAGCTCACCGGCTGCTGTGTGACGTGAGCACGCGCTGGAACTCCACCTTCCACATGTTGGCCCGGCTTTGTGAGCAGCAGAGGGCAGTAGTGGAGTACCAGCTGTTACACGGTCGTCGCCTCTCCGTTCAACTTCCTGTAATCAGAAGTGAGGAGTGGGAATGGATGTCAGACCTCTGCGAGGTTTTACGCAATTTTGAGGAATCGACACAGATGGTGAGCGGCGATAACGCTATTATCAGTGTAACCATCCCACTTCTGTGTCTACTGAAACGCTCGCTGCTCACAATTAAAACCGACGCTTTGCATGTGGAAGAGGTGGAAATGGGGGAGGAAGAGCTTACACAAGGTGATAGCCAGAGCACCCTCACTTCGTCTTCTCAGCGACAATTGGAGGAGGCGGGGGAGGAGGAGGAGGAGGAGGAGGAAGACACGGTTGCCTCCGCTACAGAGGGTAGCCATGGAACTTTAGTTCCATCTCTTCAGCGTGGGTGGGCAGAAGAGGAGGAAGAGGATGAGGATATTGAGAGTCAGCCTCCTGGTGAGGACAGCGAAATCTTGCCTGTTGGTACTCTGGCACACATGGCTGACTTTATGTTAGGCTGCCTTTCCCGTGACCCACGCGTTGTACGCATTTTAGACAACACGGATTACTGGGTGTTCACCCTTCTGGACCCCCGCTACAAAGAGAATTTCTCATCTCTCATTCCTCCGGTGGAGAGGACAAGCAAAATGGTGCAATACCAGAAGGTTCTTGTTGAAAAATTGCTCCAAAATTTTCCATCTGACAACGCTGGCGGCAGAGTACGTGCTACCTTGGCCAACCGAGAAGGGGAGAAAAGGGGAGCACACAGCAGTTCCGAGAAAGGCAGGGCAACACTCTCCAAGGCGTGGGACACCTTCATGACACCCCGCCAGCACCCTCACCCTGATACGCAGCCTAGTGTCACAAGGAGGGAAAAGTTTTGGAAGATGGTGAAGGAGTACGTAGCAGACCGTGTCAGCGTCCTCAATGATCCCTCTGTGCCTTACAACTACTGGGTGTCCAAGCTGGACACGTGGTATGAACTGGCACTCTACGCCTTGGAGGTGCTGGCCTGCCCTGCCGCCAGCGTTCTGTCTGAGCGGGTATTTAGTGCTGCTGGTGGCATCATAACAGATAAGCGTATCCGCCTTTCCACCGACAATGCTGATAGGTTGACACTTATAAAAATGAACAAGGCCTGGATTTCCCCTGACTTCTCCACTCCACTGGAGGAAAGCCCTGGGGGAACATAAACTCACTTTATATATGTTATTTACAATGATGGGAATACTCTGTATTCCCATTCACCCCTTCCACCCCAAAAACGGGTATATGGTTGACTCTTAATCTTCTCATCCTCCTCCTCCTCTTCCATATGCCCTGGGATATAATTTTTATATAGGGCCAGCTCACCAGCGTGCCCTGGGATATAATTTTTATATAGGGCCAGCTCACCAGCGTGCCCTGGGATATAATTTTTATATAGGGCCAGCTCACCAGCGGGCCCTGTGATATAATTTTTATATAGGGCCAGCTCACCAGCGGGCCCTGTTTGCCAATTTTTATATAGGTCAGCTCACCAGCGGGCCTTCTCATATAATGTTTTATAGCGTCAGCTCACTAGCGGGCCTTCGCATATAATGTTTAGGATGGTCAGCTCTGCAGCAGACCCTCACCCATAATGTTTTAGATGGTCAGCTCAGCGCACGTTTCCATCTTAATCATGGCCTCAGTTCTGAAAATCAAGGAAATTTTTGGGAGAATTTGCCTCTGCGCACGTTTCCCTCTTAATCATGGCCTCAGTTCTGAAAATCAAGGAAATTTTTGGGAGAATTTGCAGATGATATACAAGTAAATATACAGCAAATATTGTTTGGTAACAATTTTTCGCCTAAAGTCGTTTTTATTTTCCTTTTTGTGTGTTTTATGGTCAGTCTGTAAAAATGGCGTACTACGGGCGAAAGATCGTTCCCAGCAGCGATGTTGGAGTCCAAGGTGCATCCAGACATCCTCCCTATGCTGTCCCTGAACCATTTCTGTAGTGTTTCCATCTTTTTCTGCCCTTTTCCTATGGACCAGGCACCCTCCCCTCATCAGAGCAGGGGGTGCCTGGTGTAATGCTCGAGTCCTCCCATTGACTTCAATGGGGCTCGGATGCTCGGCCGAGCACTCGAGCCTCAGGGGGTGCTCGGTCAGAGCACCCGAACATCCGAGCATTGAGGTGCTCGCTCATCACTAGTCATTTATTAACTAGCTTTGAGGACCTCTTTAGAAATCATGCGGTTAAATCCCTTTCGGTGCCAGAGGGGTACGCAATGCTTTGCAGAGCAATGTGTTGCATGCCCTCTAAGGTGCAGTTGGTTTGATTCTGAAATGCTTCATTTCTTCATGTATGGAACTGGATTCCATTGCAAAAGATGTGTGAACAGGGGTTAAAAGTCCCATTTAAAGGTATAATAATACTTAATTTTTCCAAAGATACATCTTGTAGCCCTTAAAAAAAGAAATGAAATGCCACCAGTGCCATCTCTCAAACCTTTACGGTTTGAGAGGTAATCACTGTCAAAGTTCCCTCTTCCCTGACGTCAGCGCTCTAGCTGACTGCAGGGGAATCCGGTCCCGGGATGGGCGGAGGCTCTTCAACAGAGCCAAGATCATGTTAATGGAAAAGAAATCCTTCACTGGAACGGTCTCCTACGTGTGCTTGGTTTGCAAGCACACGTAGAAGACTGTTTCAGTGAAGGATTTCTTTTTCAGTAACACAATCTCGGCTCTGCTGCAGAGCAGCTGGCTGGTCCCAGGACTAGATTCCCATGCAATCAGCTAGAGCGCTGGCATCAGGGAGGAGGGAACTTTGACAGTGATTATCTCTCAAACCATAAAGGTTTGAGAGGTGGCAATGGGAGCATTAATTTCATTTTGTAAGGGCTACAAGATGCAGCTTTGGAAAAATTAAGTATTACTATCCCTTTAAATCAATCAGAAATCAATGAGCATTTAGGGGATTTCTGTTTGTTTCCTATGGTGCAATTGACTTGCTATTGAATAGCGTCTGATCCTCAGTACAAATGAAATCAAATGAGAATGTTATGTACTAAGTTTATTCTTACTGGTTATTTAGAAAGTATTGACCCTCCAGGGAAACAGAAACTGTTAAAGATGAATCCTACTTAATTAGAGAAATGTCCGCTTTACACCACTTAAAAGAGCAGCCTGGGGGCTTTTTGAAAAAAAAACAAAAAAAATTCACTGGAGTTTTTGTGAAAATAAAGTATTTTCCAGATGTTAAATTCCCTTTGGTGTGTAATACATCAGCTTTCAACTTGTAGATGATCCACAGAGAAGTACAGTAATCAGATGCATGATAAAGAAAGTGTTGTTATTTATGTCTGATATATTCAAATATTTCCAATCTGCCTCTTAATGTTTCACAAGTGTTTCAGATTAGACCATGTGGTTTCATAATATAATAATAAGAATTTAATATTAGCGGTTAATTACAATGACGATCAGTGAAACATTTTGCAAAACTTTGACTTTGGGTGACTGTTACAAGCATATGTAAAATGTGGGACTGTGCTAGCCATAGAAAAATCAGCAGACTGGTAGATTCAAAGTAATACTTTTATTGGCTAACTAGTTAACCAATAAAGAGCCCCTTCCTTTGATGCTTAGGAAAGGGAGGGCATAACTGCAGGTGTAAACCCGTCCCCTTGGGAAAATGTTTTGCCCTGTCAGGGACTTGTATGGTTGGGACATTGTGGTAGTGGTGGTGGTGGTGGTGGGGATCATATTTTTCTTTTAGTCACAGAAGTCCTCTGTCTTTTTCAGGATATGGAAGGGGTAGGTCCTCTCCAGGGTATTAAATATTTGAGTGTTAGTTGCCCACAATGGGTTTGTGGAGTTAGACTGGTTAACATTGCATGGGGGAGACTCTTGTTTTTTGGTTTCTATCATGCCTCTCTGCAAATCCAGGGATTCAGGCATATTGTTACTGTTCATGTTACTTTATGGTTATTAAATGTTTTGGCCTTTCCTTCCAAAGATGTTGTCTATCGGATTTGGGCCGAGGTTTTTTACTTGATGGGTATGTGCCTTTAAACAGTCAAGGTATCACTTTTACTCTACCAGTCTCCTGTTACCAGCAAGCCATGTCCCAGTAGACTCTATAAGAATAACACAGTCAATGCATGCCGCTAAGCTTACCTAAACCCTTTAAGAATCAGAGGGGTATGCAACGCATTGCAAACAATGCATTATGTAAACCCTGCTGGTCCTTAACGAGTAAATGAGAGATGTATTAAAGATGTAATGCTTTTTTTTCTGGGAAAAACATATATTCTTGGGCCTTACCTGCAGATACTCCCACTGATAAGGTAGGAATTTTTTTTTTTACATTATTAGCATCACCTTGTGTTCAGACATTTCACCAAAAGGCTACCTGATGTCCATACAGTTATTTTGTTGCATTCTATGGAAGAGGCGAGCCACTGGATACAACTCTCCATAAAAGTTTATAGTATGTGTGACATTACTTTGTCACAGCTTTAAAGGGATGGTTATACTTTATTTTTACAGGAAATAATATTGTATGTATTAAAGAAATAACCAAAGCATCTACGTATTTGTCCCATAACGTTCATAGTTTAAGAGCTTTTATGTTCTAAATTTTATCCCTCCCGCCATTTTTATCTATGTCATCGCTTAAGCTGTCAGACTTGGATTCTGGTCTGCGGACCAGACGGATTATCTGGGGAGCCAACATAGAAGTGGATATGAATCTTCTTGCTGATGGTATACTGCCTCAAACCATGCCCACTTTGTACACTGTCATCATGAAAATTTCCTTTGTATTCACTCCTATTTCAGCTCTCCAGATGATCCGTCTGGTCCACAGACCAGAATCCAAGTCTGACAGCTTGAGTGGCGACGTAGATAAAATGAGGTGGATGAGGTAAACTTTAGAATGCAATTGCTCTTAAACTATGAAAGTTATGGGAAAATGCATAAATGCTTTGGTTTATTTCTTTATCTCCTTAAGGACTTGTGTGCACACTCGTGGACAGCACTTGAGTACCATTTTTTTTTTTTTTTTTTTTTTTTCTGGTTCAGAGCTCCCCGAGCGGTGTGCAGCCACGCCGGGAGCCCTGAACTCCATGACGTGCCAGGACCGTAACTGGTCCTTCAGTGCTGGCCATCCGTGACAGTCCTGGCACGGCAGTGGTCTTTAAGGGGTTAATACATAAAATATTATTACCTTAAAAAATTAAGCATTACTATCACTTCAACTGTTATAACTTTTTAATATAGCTAATGTCAACAATGAGAGTATCCATGTTTTACTCAGCAAGAAAATAATTATATGTATATTTTTCCATAATAAAACTGTATTCATTATTTAAAGTAGACCTGTCACCTTGAATTTTGTTTACATACTTGAAAACTTCATTCAAAACATCCTATGTGTCATGTTATACAAAAGTCCTCAAGATGTATAGTTTAAGAAATATTCATACTTTTATTTCTGGGAAACAGTGAAAGTCTCCATGTGCAGCACAGAACTTAATTAGCATATGAAATGCAACTGAAATAATTGGATATCCATTTCTTGAAAAGAAAAACTTATTTATGTACAAGTCTTTCATACAGCAGTATGCATAAATGCACACACACATGAAAACTCACAAACCAACCCTTTACTCTGCAGCATATTGCCTACTTATCATCACTGTATTAAAGATGACGTTTTTGGTCACATAATATGCCATAGTATGATAAGCTTGCCACCAAACAAAGGTGCCACATTATAGTCAACTCCTAAGCTTAATATGATTTCTTCTATGAGACAAATCACTCCTACGTAACTCATTTACTAACCGTAATTTACTTTATCCTTAGAGTTGACTCTCTGTCAGCTTTACTCATTGATGGATATAGAAACTCTCTAAACTGGTATTATGTTATTTATTTATTTATGTTTTTTAAAGAAAGAAAGAGACAGAAAGAAACAGGAAAGTCACCTTCCTTCCTTTATTGGCCCGGTAAATAAGATTACCACATACAAAAAAACACAACAACATATATATTGTGTCAAAGCACATGGCTCAAGCATTTTGAACTTGGTCAATTAGCAACATGTGTGGCCCATAAAAAAGTCAAGCTTAAAATTACCATCATCATTACAGATCATTACAGCAAAAAAAAACAGAAAAATAAAATGACACATACATTTAATGTCTAACACATGCTTAAATCTTGACCCAGCATAAAGTATAATATTTTCTTTTACAAATACAGTTCTCCTGAAGAAATGGTATCCAAGATATTTGGATTACTATACTGTATGAAGTGCCAAGAGTAGTAAATCACACCCACCTCAGTCTACAGGTTTCAGTAAATTATTTTCCATTTTTGAAACCTGCCTCCACTTAAATGGTCACAACACTTTCATGCACAAAATAAGGAAGACATGTTATATGATACTAGAAACTAGCCACCATACCACTTCAAAATGTGGGTTCACTTATAAATGTACCCCTAGGCTGTCCCATGCAAACACTTCCAGAATGTAGCACAATGGTTTAAAAAACACAAAACTATATTTTAGGTTTCCACCATTTTGGGAAAACGAAGTGACCACAAGGATAGAGAAGATAGCTGCAGGGCCTCCTCTCCATAGCCTCTGTCCCAGTAGCCCATAAAAGTGGAAAAGCACAGGTACTCAAAATTCATCCTTAAGGAGAACAAGGTCCTGATTCTTCATATCCTCCAAAATAACAGTGTCCTATTCAACACTGACAGCAAAACTGAAGCATGTTAGTGCAGACACAGAATGAGGTAAACACCATCTGTGACCACAGGTGCATCACTGACTTACTCCACCATGTGATGTAAGTGAGTGTACAATGCATTGCACTGTAGACCTGTCTCTAGCAGCTTTTCCTACTTTGAGATTGGGTCATATCGGAAAGAAATATAATTGCAGAACTGGAAGAAATGGCCAAAGCAGTTCCTAGATCTCTGGAAGAGCTAGCTGGTTGCAACCGAATCCAGCCCTTAGTGTGAAATTGCATAGTGTGTTTGCAAGTGACTGTATTCACATTTGAAGGGCATAAGAGGAAATCTATAGAAAGAGCCCCATCTACATTCAGCAGAACAACATACAAATACATGATTGATTGGAAAATGCAATTCTCTAGTAACAACTTACAATAGACAATGCAAAATAAGTAAGTAAATTAAAACGAGAAAGAAAGAAAGAAAGAAAGAAAGAAAGAAAGAAAGAAAGAAAGAAAGAAAGAAAGAAAGAAAGAAAGAGAAAGAAAGAAAGAAAGAAGATTGGTATTTATTGTCCATGATATCCCTCACTTGTTTGCAACTTTATCTGTTAAGTAAATATCCCAGCGCAAGCGATAGCTTCAGATGGCTTAACTAAGAAAGATGGCGGTTAAGAAGAGCTACACTGGAACCTGCCTTTTTCAACAAATTAAATACCAGATTTGTATTGATATTGTTCTCCTTTGATGAAAGAGTTAGAGAATGTAGTACAGTGGAGAAGTTGTATTTGAAAAGTAGGTTATTGTGTTTAGAGTAACAAATTCCCCAAAGGTAGGTATTAATGGCAAGCAAGGGAAAGAAGCTGCCAGATATTGATATCTCTTTCATAACTGATTTTAGCAACTATTAAGGCAATGCATTTGAAACAATTTATATAAAATCCAGAGTGGCTTAAATTCAACTTGTAATTGCAAAGAAATAATGATAATCAACAGTTACAGCATGTCCCAGTAATAGAGTAACTCAGTTTTATAGGTTGGTGAACAGTCAAAATGTTAGACATCAAACTAAAGGCATCAGACAGCTGATTTTATCAAAATTTACTACAAACGCTTTTGAAAATCCACACATAATGTAGCAACAGCGCCACCTAGCATAAAAAAAAAATCTTGAACTCAAAACTGACAAATTAACTGTAATAACTACTGGAAAAAGCAACTGCAACATATATATTTTCAGAATAAGTGTTTGCAGCCCCTCTAAATTAATGAGTGTTCATTTCCCCCCTATGGCGCAGGTTTGCTCCCAAACTGCACATCTTCTGTTATTTTAAATGATATGGTATTGATTGGAATGTAGACATCAGATCATTTGACAATGCACAACCATGTAAGTTTCTAAAACAAGGAACCTTCGTAAACCTGACAGTTGGTATTTATTATGTGAATGTTTTCTACTTCATACAGCCTTCTCTTAAGATTTATTATGACTTGTAGAAAATGAATGAGCTCATACCACCGAAACGCTTTTCATCTATAGGAAAGAAAAGTCCACAGAGATGAACTGCTGTGCATTATGAGTGACTAATCTTGTAAAAAGATTATGTACCATTCCCTAGACCTCCTATAATGTGTTAAATAATACATGAACAAACCAGATCAGTCAGAAGAGTTATCAGTCCACAGCAAGTCAAGGTATTTAATTATGCATTTGTTTTTGCTTTTTATTTGTGTGTTATACACTAATTTAGTTTATCGACTAGATGGCAAGCAACTACAGTATAATTGGTAGAGACTGAATTATGAAAAGTCCATTTTTTCCATAAAATACTTATCTTTATTTGCAAAGATTAACCAGTGCTGACATTTTTGATGAGGCAGAATGTAGATTTAGGTTCAGATGGGTGTATTAGTGCAGTATTTCGTATGCTGAAATAAACACCCAAAATTGTAATCCACTGTTGTGGACTGGCCTGTTCAGTGCAAGACTATGGGACCATTGTGCATATAGATGATTGGACCACAGCACTGCTCTTCTCAATGACCAAACCAATGGCTGGGCCAGGTGGGTCTTATCCAGTTATGTATGGCTGATGCCCACAAGATCAAGCCTTCAGCCACACCACCAGAAGCACCGGCCCCTCCTTCCCTGTCTTTGCTCCTCCTCTCCAACTCTCTGAAAGTGATTACTTCCGGTTCCACATTGGGCCATGCATATAAATAAATTGAAGCAATGACTTGGCAAACAAAAATTCCATATTCATTTAAATGGGGCTTTTTAACTCATTATATGTAATAGTGGTCTGCAGTGCATTGCAAAACAATGAGTTGGAGACCTTCTAGCATTCAAGGAGATAAAAACCCCTTTAAAATCATTGTGAGTTTTAATTTAGTCCCCTGTGCTGTGGGGCAAAACCAACTGGATCATAAGGGACAGATATAAATTACCATTGATTTAAATATGGATTTTAAAACCTTCAATGATAGAGAGGTTTTCATCACATTGCTCAGCAACATGTTGGAGACCTATTTCACATTCAAGGGATTAAAAGCTTCAGTTAAATACATATGGAATTTTTATTTGTCCCCTGTGGAGTTGCTTTATCCCAGAAATATTCCAAGTCTTCTTAAAGGGATAGTAATACTTAAGATGTAAAAAAATATATGTTGTAGGGTTTATACCCCTGAGGAAAACAAAAGCACTCCCACTGCTGAAAGGTGTTTTATTCAAAAGTTATTAATTTTCAAAGCTGAATTCTTTAGGTGCAATATCACAGTGGCCTGAAATTGTAGGGTGGTGCTGTTGCTACACCATCCTATGGACAGCTCTGGTCCCGGGACCATGAATCACCATAGGATGGTGTAGCAACAGCGCCACTGTACAATTTCAGGCCTTGAAGCATTATATGTTGTGTATTTAGATCTCTAATAGTCTTACTCTACAAGTCCCATTATGGATTCAATTTCTGCTTTGTTTAGCCTACCAGAAATATTGTTCGCTATAGCTTTAGTGTGATTTAATTTGATCAGGAATACACATTTCACAGTTGTATCATCTGAATTGTCATTTACAGCTATCATTAAAAGTATTAAAAAGTAAGTATAGGATCCATTTAATTAATACATACCAATGTGCACAACTCAACCAGAACATAACTTCATTATGAACAGACCCTTAACTCCACCTTTACCACAGATGTCAAGATAAGGAAGACATTTTCTTTGTGGCAGTTTACAGGGTGCAAAGGAATGGCAAATCCCAAAACACCCTTACACATACTGCCATACTGCCCGCCCCTTGGCGCAATTAATGTAAATTGTCTATTTTATTTCATGCTAACATTTTCGCACATAGATGTTAGGCAGGCACAGCATGGAGGTATGTTTGTTCATTCCCCTTTGTGTTTTATATGGTATTTTGACTCATTAAGCACATAAGGAAAGAATATTACTTGTATATTTGCTACACATGCTAATGAAAAATTACATCATGGTACATAAACAAACGTCTAATGAACATTTACTATAATATTATGCTAACATATAACACTTTGAGTGTCAGAGGGGTACGCAATGCATTGCTTTTGTAATGCGTGCGTACCCCATAGGCACTCAACGGGTTAATGCTTGGATGCTAAAGACTCAAAGCTTCACACATTTCACATGTATTTAGCATCCAATGATTTTATAAACAGCCCCTAAATACCTTCTGACTGACTCTTAAAGGGAAATGAATGCTACAGTATAATTTGCTATTATATGAAAGTATTTTGCAATATCTATATATATATATATTGATAGAACTGCACGTTTATATATCACTGACTGTGCTGTTTTCAGCAGGCTGTGTGAAATAGTTCCCACTGCTTGTCCTGCTGTATTCCTGATTTCAATATAATACAGTCTCCATTATGGTGATCAGTTGATGACCCTATCCCATTCTCTGTATGATTATGCCAATATGAAATGATTTTCATTATATATCTATCTATAAATGTCACAAACTGTGGTGTATAAAACAGTTTCTCTCTTAAATAGGCACCAGAATAATTTTGTGTGCTGTGCCTGCCTAACTGCTATACACTTACACAAATTGTGCCAAATCGAGGGCAGCGTTGTATGGCAGTTTGAGGGCATTTGGAGTGTTTGAATCACTTTGGGTAATCCATTTCTCTCTGATCCTTGATTCTCTCCATGTACATACAGAGTGCAGAGAAAATTGAAGTAAGAGGAGTCAGTTTTCCTGTGAATGCTTTAGGGAAGGCATTGCTCACATTAATGATAGGGGAGTGTGTATGCTGGTACATACCTTGAAGTGTCGAAGTGCAGGTGCATGATTTTCATGCCGTCCACTCTCAAAAAATTTGCTACTCTGGTCGATTCATATGTTTCCCTCATAATGTTTTTTGGTGTACGAGAAAGTACTTATCCCATAGCAATAATACAAATAAAAAAGGAATTATAGCTAAGAGAGCTTTGACCTACATCTTCTCCTTGAGACACCACTTTTCAAACTAGGTGAGGTGAAGTAGTGCAGGATGGGAGTCTCAGTCTCAGAGAGCTCTTTTTACAACTGCCCTGCCCTCCTGTGGAGGGGACTGCATTCCATTGTTCCTCTCTTTCAAATAGGACAAAAGAGAAAGTAGTATTTTAGGATCAATTTCTTTACCCTTTGCATGCCAGTGGGGTATTCATGGAATGCGTTCAGTTGGATAACTACTTGTTAAGGGAGAAAACAAAAGGATAGAACAGTTAAACTAATAGAAGACTAAAGCATTTTTTTGACAAGCTGCTGTTTTGTACTTTTCTGAAGAAAATGATAAAGCTGAACAATAATAAATGCTGAGCAAGATTGTTTTGTGATTCTGGTGGGCAGTAGAAAACTCCCACGAACACTGTTTAGATGCCAAGAAATATAGCAGGCTTGCCAGCATTTTTAAAGCATAAAAGCGGATGACTACCAACTGTCCTAGAACTAGGATAAACGTATTATTTTTTAATTCAACCCCTTATGGAACAGGAGGGTGTACAACACATTGCTTAGCAATGCATTGCACACCCCTATAGCCCTTAAAAGAGCAGTAAACTTTTCTATAAGGAAACATATATGTTTTAGGACTTTTTCTGCTTAGTGAAACAATGATCTTGTTCTTGTTGCAGTCAGGTGTTTTATCTAAAAGTTATAAGAGTGCACATTGTCAGTAAGTGAGTGATAGAATGATTACTTCCTGAAAGTTCTGACAGGAATGGCTCAGCATTTTCTATCACATGATGGGCAGAACTATTTGTCAGTGTCTCACCTTTCCCATTGTCACAATCTGTGTACATTTGGTAATCTGCTCTATTGGTCTCAGCTGTTTCATCATGAATTAGTCTCCTATTGACTACTTGTTCCTTTTCAGGTCACCTGTGTTCCTACACCTGTGACCAATCTTCGAGCTAATCAGCTACTTCTCCAGTAGTGTTTGGTGGGTTTTTTGTTTTTCATATCGGCTAGCATTTTGACCACTCTGTTTGGATATTAACTTGGCACCTTCACTTTGATCTATACTGCCTACTCAGAGGAGCTTTGCTGTTCCTATTTCCAGCCCTGAGCTCAGGTGCTCTATATGCCAGAAACTCTAGTATCTGTGTTCTCCTGCTTTCTTGCGCCAGTTCTATCATTTCCACTTCAGTGGTCCTCTGTCAGGCTTGAGTGATGTTTCCAGCCTCAATTTTCCCCACTGTTGTCATTTGCCAAGCAGGCTCCAGAGTCTTCTGTGTCTCAAGCTCTGCCTCTTTCCCACTGATCTTTCTGCCACCCACCATCTAGTGGTGCTTAGTGGTACTGCTTAAGCTTGATCCTGGTTCTGATCCCTGTGTTTTTCCTGAACGATCTGCATAGTGATCCTACTTACAGCCCAGTAATACAGTTATTGTCTTGCCTATCTGCCTAAACTGTCTCTGGCGTACTCATCCAGATCTGCTTTCAAGCTCAGCTTAGGGACAGTTATACTGCCAGACCTTTAAACATGGTACTACCACACCAACGGTGCACAAAAGACAAACAGTACAACCAAGCTTCACACCCAAGCAATGCTCTCCATCTTCACTCAGAGAATAATTCCAGCATTCGTGACGCCCATATACTGGTACAGAATAACTAGTATATAGTATATTAGGTTGCAAACAACTCCATAAATTTCAACATTTGTCTCATAACACAGAACAAATTAGAATTATATAATCCTTGTGTCTCAAAAATGAGTATTGGCCTATTTACCAGAACTTCCTGTTTTGCCTACTAACATATAGTAAAACCCTGTATGTTTCCTTTTGCTAGAAAGTCATCCAATCTTATCTTAAATATATCTATTGCATCTGTCATCACCACAAGGGGTGGGTGAAACTTGCCGCCCTGTTCTCATGAGAAATTTTGCAAAAACCATGTTTTTTCGTGAGAAAATCAGCTTTAAAACTAGCAGTTAAAATGTTTGCCTCTTTCGCCCATTGGCCAAAATCTTTTGCCATTTTTCAAAGTTTTCTCCCATTGATTTACATTGTTTTTGCACTTCTGCTATAAAAACGTGACGATTTCACTGAAGGCAGACACAATAGAAGCAGCTACAGAGCGAGATAGATGTGCTGTGCTGTTCTCTTGTGATATTTTGCAAAAAGTGAGGCAGGAGAGGCTCATAGTGACTCCTATCACTATGAGCAGCAAAAAGAGGAACTGGAAGGACCATTATTATGTGTCCACTGAGTCTGAGGAGCAGGAGGAGGAGGAAGTGACTAGCAGTACTGGAACAATACTGTCCAGTCCCCCTATATCACCCCAAGAGATCTTGAGGAATTTAATGAGAAGGGAGGGAGAAAAGGGAAGGAAGGGAGAAAAGGGAATGGGAAAGGAGGGAAAAAAGGGCAATACTAGTGAGAGCAGGACAGGTCAGCTGCCTGTGCCTGCTGCAAGAAGTGCTGCCCCTGCTTCCAGTGCCACCATTGCTGCTCCTGCAGCCACTAGTGTTGTCCCTGTTGCTAGTACTGAACCTGCTGCCAGTCCTGAACCTACTGCTAGAACTGAACCTGCTGCCAGGGCTGAACCTGCTGCCACCAATACTTTGCCTGCTGCTAGTGTTTCTTGTAGTACTCGGGGGGGAAGGAGAAAATGATGCCAAGTGTGACAGCAGGGCACCCTCTGTCGCATTGCTCGTCACCTCCTACAAGCAGCAGTGAGATGTCTGGAATAGAGCAGCAGCAACAACAGCATACAGGGACTAGTGGTGGTGGTGATGATGCTAGAGAAGCTGGGGTGGAAGAGACATTGATGGCCTTTTTAGCAGAAACTGCAAAGGAATGGGAGATAGTGATGAGGATGGGCATCACCACCACCACCACTAGCAATGACATTTTGGAATTAGAGGAATTTGCAACTGCTCTAATTCCTTCTGATGCTGAGATACAAGGGTAGCAGGATGCTGAGGAGCAGGCTAGTGTGCCACAGACCACCGTGGACACAGTGGGAATGGGGTCCATAAGTGATGCGGGACCAGGACAGGTTACACTTACCAGCAGTAGCAATACACCTGATCCTAGTTTCAGTGCAGAATCTGAGGCAGTAGCAGCAACAGCAGCAACATTATCCACTGCCACAGACAATGAAGGACAATGTGGAGGACAAGAAGAAAGTGGCCATTCTTCTCCAGCTGTTCCTTTCCCACTGAAGTCATCATGGGTGTGGGACTATTTTTTTGTTGGGGCAGGCACAGTGCAGTCATCAGCAACGGCACTGTGCACAATTTGTGACAAGTCAGTGAGAAGAGGAAAGGAGGGAACACACTTTGGCACAAGAGCCCTAATATTACATATGAAACACAGACATCATGACATTTACTCCAAACATGTTAAAGGCAAACACCCACCACAGAAATCAAGCACTGCTTTTACTGTCCCTGACTCTCCAGAAAGGCAACAAGAGGCGAGGCGGAGATCAAAGAGGAGGAGGAATAGAACAACCCAGGCAGAGACTGGACATTCCAGGACAAGTGAAAAAACTAGCTCGCCATCATCTTCATGGGTAACTACATCTTCTGCCAATCCTCCTCGTTCATTTCCTCCCCCAACAAATGATAGCCACTTTGTTAATGTTAGGATGTGGCAGTTTGTCTCTATCCATTGCACACTGTGTGGTGCACTGACCACACATGCCAGTGTGGTGGAGGAGAATCGCAATCAGTGCATCAAGCAGCATCTGAGGAGATTCCATCCTGCAGAATATGCTAAGATGGTGGCAGGGAGGGTTCATCATTACTATTAAACTGTCAGCAAGTTGTCATGTATCCTTAGCGGGTCTGGAAAGGGGTACAGTGACAGCGGCAGTACTTGGTTTCGGGTGTCATGGTGTTTGGATACTGTTGTGCCCCCAGATGTTATTTACCACACACAAACACTGTGCACATTGCAGTTACTGATGAGAGCCACAGTTCCTGCTCTCAAGGGAAAAAAAATATTCTAATAACAACACACCCATGATATTGGAGGAGGGGCTGGTGGAGAAGATTTAATGAACAAAGAAAGGAAATAAGCGCTTAGATCTAATAATATAAATAAAAAATATATATAAAATATAAATGGCACAAAGACATAAACTAAATATATTTATTCTAAACAATAAAAAATTATAAAATAGTTATAAACTACACATAATAAGTACACAATATTAAATGCAAATATACCAGAAATAGCTAAACAATAATATCTAAACAGCAATAAAAAGTCCCAAAAGAATCTCAAAATAAGCAATGAAGTAAGATCTATCTTCAGACTGAGTATAATGGGATTCTCTGAAGAAGTGCTCATAGTTTTAGCACGAAACGCGTCAGAATTTTATCCTATATATTACTGTACCAGCAAGTCACTTTTTATTATCATTGTCCCTACAAGGATAGAGGGATATTTGTGCAGCTCTAAAAGCTCTAATAGCTTGAAAGTGAGTTTCTATATAGTGATTAAGCCTACATCTATCTCAAGGAAAGGAGCAACACCTGCTACCTGAGCAGGTTACATCATCAGATCGCTTCAGTATACCTGAAAATAGAGAGAAAGATCTTATAAGGGCCTCACAAGTACCCGCTCATAAGCTGGGGGGAACAAAGATGCCTGCCCATGTAAGAGGAGTGTAGGGGGGAAAGTCGAGAGGATCATAAACCCGGCATCAATTTGATACCGGGAAATCCGCTACCTGCTTGCGCCCTGACAGCGAGTCCGCAACAGAAGGGTTTGAAGCGTACACTGTTTCTATTGAATTAACCATATGTTGCCCTTATTTTCATCTGTTTAATCATTGCATACAACAAAGGAACTGGCTTCAGAAGTAATTTACAACAGATATCCAGCTGCATGTTATTTATTCCTTTATTCTCAGTCTGAAGATAGATCTTACTTCATTGCTTATTTTGAGATTCTTTTGGGACTTTTTATTGTTGTTTAGATATTATTGTTTAGATATTTCTCGTATATTTGCATTTAATATTGTATACTTATTATGTGTAGTTTGTAACTATTTTATAATTTTTTATTGTTTAGAATAAATATATTTAGTTTATAGATTTGTGCCATTTATATTTTATATATAGTTTTTATTTATATTATTAGATCTAAGCGCTTATTTCCTTTCTTTGTTTGTTTTTGCTATTTGACAGTGACTATTTGCTCCCTGCTCACAGTGAAATAGAGCAGCTGGATCTAATTTTTTAATAGTGTATAGATAGAGCGCCATTCATCCCCATATTTTTTGCATTTTGGAGAAGATTTAATGGCCAACTTTTTTCCACATATACTGGGGGCTACTTATACTGCTGCTACTGCCTCAGACACATCACTGGAGCCAGTCGTGGCAAGTGTGAGCTTCATCATCCATCTTCCATGTTACTGCTATTGTTGATCACATTCCCTTTCAGCTGCCTAATCATCCTGCTGCTTAACAACTCAGAAGCAGCAGTACGAACAGCAGTTGCAACTCAGGACTCAGGAGGACATTTGACAGTGGCCACTGGCCAACATGACCTGCTGGCATTAGGCCAGTAGGGCATTTTTATTTTTTTTTCCTCAGGGTTGTGTTTTGAAAAAAAAAAAAAAAAACTAGTCCTACAAAAAAAATAAACTATTTTTTGGAGGTTTGATTCTAACAAGCCTAAGTCCTACAAATCAATGTTTCCTTAGGGCTTGTGTCAAACAAGCTTAAGTCCTACAAATCAATGTTTCTTCAGGGCTTGGACCTCTAATAAGTGTAACTCCTACAAAGCCCTCTAACAACAAATCAAACAAATCATCCTCTACAAAATACAAAATATCAAGTCAGTCCACCCCAGGGCAGCTTATGTCAGTGGTTTCCTGTCTCTGTCACTTTAAATACAAATTTCTTATTTTATTTATTTTTTCTTAACTGTCCCTCCAATAACAGTCAAGAAAGCCCCCCAAAACAAATTCCCTGTTCAAATGATTCATTCATTCACCAACACAGGCACCCTCCTCAGACCCCTTTATACCATGTCTTATGGTTTCTATTTTATTTTATTTTATTTAGGATTTTTATTAAGTGCCCCCCAATCCCAGTAAACAACCCCCCCAAAAATGATTCCCTGTTCAACTGATTCTTTCCCCATACCCCACCAACACAGGCACCCTCATGCCCCTTTTATGCTGTGCCTTTGGGAAATAAAATATTATTTGTAATATGTTGTGTGTAACTTCTATGTTCCCACTGATTTCAATGGGGAAAAAGAGGAAAAAAGTGGAAAATCTGCACTTTTCGCAGGAAATTTTTCACCAAGCGGAAAGTGCCATTTTTCGCATATTTCAGTTTGGGGAGGAAAGTTTCACCCATCCCTAATCACCACATCCTTGGGCAAAGAAATCCCTAATTTAACAAACCTTATAATAAAAAACCTTCCTCTGTTGAAGATGAAACCTCCTTTCCTCTAATCGTAAGGGATGGGCCCCTAGTTATTTGATCCAGCCTTGGAATGAAAAAGCTCACTAGCGAGATCCTTGTGTTGACCTTGAATATATTATACATTGTAACAAGATTCCCTCTTAGGCATCTTTTTCTAGAGTAAATAAACCAAGGTTGGCTACATGTTCTTCATACTTCATAATTATTTTTGTTGCTCTTCTGTGACTCTCTTTAGTTTTACAATATCCTTTTACAGAACTGGTGCCCAAAACTGCACTGCATATTCAAGGTGAAGTTATACTAGTGACATGTACAGTTGCAAAATAATGTTATCCACTCTGCTTCAATACCCATTTTGAAATCTAACCACTAGAGGGCACTGTTAATGTAAAAAAAAGCAAGATCTTGGACTATAATAATGCATCTTTCTTCAGGTGGAATACCATTGTTTTACTCAGCCTTACAAAATATGTTTTGCATAAAAGGTTTAGGATTCATCCGTTTTTATAGTTAATTACCTTTGTACAGTATAATAATTTGTCAAAAAACTGATGTGCTGGAAATTGCCAAGAAAAAGAGCTGCTTAAAACAAGGAGGCTGATGCTCTCTTCAGTCCCACAAAAGTGCAGGTTTGCAGGATCTCCTCACATGAACACAGGGGAATCAGTGGTTCAATCACTCTGTAGCATCTACCAGAGGTAAAGACATTCATATCTGTATAATTGAGGACATCCTGAGAACATGCACTGTATGAGGGAACCTGATGATAGGTTTGAGCATCACAGTCCTATGGTTCAGCTTGTTTTCTGCAGCATTGTTCCAGTTCATCTCGGTAATACCTAGATTACACTGCACTTGTTAAGTGTTATCAGTGGTTTTACCCAATACATCCCCATTGACATTTATAGAAACATCTGATACTGTTATGAACTCCAGTGTAATTCAGACCTAAGTCAGTGGGGTGATGGAACACATCTGCCAGAGCAGCTCTACTGTAGCTTCCAATACAGTGGCTGCAAGTCCGGGTATGTACTAGAGCAGCAGTGCTCAAACCTATCCTCCACCACTCCTCCCCACCAGCGCATGTTTTCCAGGTATCCTCAATTAAACACAAGGGAATGACACTTACTCAGGCAGATCCAACCTTCAGAATGGTTGAACTACTGATTGATTCAGCTGTCTTCATTAGAGGAAATCATGAAAACTTGGGGGACGTCTGTACACAGAGTTGACCAACCCATGTACTAGAGCTGATATTCTCAAATCCAGTCATCGGGACACACCATTAAACACAGGTGGATAAATCGTAATGATTGGACCACTGATTACTTATCTATTATTAAGCAGGGATATCTTGAAAAGATGATCTGTTTGTCTTAAGGACAAATGTTGACAAACACTGTACTAGAATGTTTGATCACTGCAGTGAACACTGGTAATCAAGTGAAATATGTAATTGGGCACGAAATAAACTGGTGCAGACTGATCTTCCTTCATGCCTGATAGTACCGTTATATCACAGAACATAAGAATGGACGGTCACATGCAGGAATAATTTAAAGGGACTGAACACTTCTGAAGCCATAATATTTTGGGGTCTATTAGCCACTCTTTGTCAAGTGAGATATCCATTTGAAGTGACGCATGTAAAGTTTCGTGTCATAAAATGACGCATGTATTCGGCAGCGTCATTTAAAGTGTTGCAATTAAAGTTATGCTTCTTAAAGTGTCGCAAATTTGCGTTGTTCCAAATGCTGCATTCACCATATCGTTCTTTAACATGTTGCAGCATTAAGGACGCAATATTGGTGCATTAATGACGCAAAGTGTGTGCAATATGGGTGCAATATGGATGCAATATTGGTGCAATAATGGTGCAATATGGAAGCAATATGGGTACAATATTGGTGCAATAATGATGCAATATGGGTGCAATAATGGTGCAATATGGGTGTAATAAGGACACATTAAGGATGCAATATTGGTGCAATATGGGTGCAATATGGGTTCAATATTGGTGCAAAATGCATTATGGGTGCACTATGTGTGCAATAATGACACAAATTGGGTGCAATATTGGTACAATATGGATGCAATACTGGTGCAATATGGATGCAATAATGATGCAAATTGGGTGCAATATTGGTGCAATAAGGACACATTAAAGGGATAGTAACACTTCGTTTTAACTTTATTTTATTTTGTAGGCATTAAAAAAACATGAAGAATGATATAAGTCTTATCTCTCAAACCTTTATGGTTTATGAGATATTCACAAGCAAAGTTCCCCTCCCCGCCCCTTTTTCCTAGTGTAAGCCATCTCTTCTCAGATGTGAGTCTGGTTGTATGACAGTACAGATAACAGAAGGGGACAATTTTCTTTGTATGAAAACAATGAAAGCCCTTCCCCCCTTGAAAAGTTTTTCAGCTTTTTCCATTATCTTAATTGAAGATTGTCCCTCTCTGCAGTCTACCTGGGCATCTCCCTTCTTATCTGGTTGAACAGGGGGGGGATACTTTGTTTGTGAATATCTCTTAAACCATAAAGGTTTCAGAGATAAGCCTTATATCATTCTTCATGTTTTTTTAATGCCTACAAAATAAAATAAAGTTAAAATGAAGTATGGGTGTAATATTGACGCAATATGGATGCAATGTTGACGCAATGTGGGTGCAATATTGATGCAAATTAGGTGCAATATTGGTGCAATATGGGTGGCATATGGGTGCAATATGGGTGCAATAATGATGCAAATTGGGTGCAATATGGTTGACATAAGGGTGCAATATGGGTGCAATAATGACACAAATTGGGCGTAATATTGGTGCAATATGGGTTCAACATTGGTGCAATATGCAATACGGGTGCAATAAGGGTGCAATAATGATGCAAATTGGGTGCAATAATGGTGCAATATGGGTGCAATAATAACGCAAATCGGGTGCATTATTGGTTCAATATGGGTGCAAAAAGGACACATTAAGGAAGAAATATGGGTGCAATATTGGTGCAATATGGGTGCAATAATGACGCAAATTGGGTGCAATATCAGTGCAATATGGGTGCAAAAATGGTGCAATATGGGTGCAATACGGATGCAATAATGACACAAATTGGGTGCAATATTGGTGCAATATGGGTTCAATATTGGTGCAATATTAGTGCAGTATGGGTGCAATAATGACACAAATTGGGTGCAATATGGGTGCAATATTGGTGCAATATGGGTTCAATATTGATGCAATATGCAATATGGGTGAAATATGGGTGTAATAATGACACAAACTGGGTGCAATATGGATTTTATAATGGTGCAATATAGGTGCAATAATGATGCAAATTGGGTGCAATATTGGTGCAATATGCGTGCAATGTTGACGCAATATGGGTGCAATATTGACACAAATAGGGTGCAATATTGGTGCAATATGGGTGCGATATGGGTTCAATATTGGTGCAATATGGGTGCAATAATGATGCAAATTGGGTGCAATATTGGTGCAATATGGGTGCAATATGGATTCAATAATGATGCAATATAGGTGCAATAATGATGCAAATTGGGTGCAATATGGGTGTAATAAGGACACCTTAAGGAGGAAATATGGGTGCAATATTGACACAATATGGGTGCAATAATGACACAAATTGGGTGCAATATTAACTCAAATTGGGTGCAATATGGGTGACATATGGGTGTAATATGCAATATGGATGCATATTGCATACTGCATATTGCTATATGGATGCAATTTGGGTGCAATATTGGTGGAATATGGGTTAAATATTGGTGTAATATGGGTGCAATAATGGTGCAAAATGGGTGCAATAATGACGCAAATTGGGTGCAATATGGATCAAACTGGGTGCAATAAGGACACATTAAGGAAGCAATATGGGTGCAATATTGATGCAATATGGGTGCAATAATGGCGCAAATTGGGTGCAATATTGAAGCACATTCGGTGCAATATGGGTGACATTGGTGCAATATGGGTGCAATATGGTTGCAATAATGACACAAGTTGGGTGCAATATGGCTTCAATATTGGTGCAATATGGGTGCAATAATGATGCAAATTGGGTGCAATATTAGTACAATATGGGTGCAATATGGGTGTAATATTGGTGCAATATGGGTGCAATAATGACACAAATTGGGTGCAATATTGGTGCAATATGGATGCAATACGGGTGCAATAAGGACACATTAAGGAAGCAATATGGGTGCAATATTGATGCATATTGCATCCTTAATGCACCCATATTGCATCTGTAATGCACCCCTATTGCACCTATAATGCGTCATTATTGCACCCATATTGCATCATTATTACACCCATATTGCGTACTTAATGCACCCATATTGCACTCATATTGAGTCCTTAATGCACCCCTATTGCACCAATAATGTGTCAATATTGCACCCATATTGTGTCATTATTGCACCCATATTGCGTCCTTGAGGCACCCCAATTGCACCCATAATGCGTCAATATTGCACCCATATTGCGACACGTTAACGCACAAAATGGTTAATGCGCCATTCAGAGCGATGCAAAATTTAGAACGTGCGTCACTTTATGATGCAAAACTTTAAATGTGACATTTCAAATGACGCGGCAAAACACATGCATCATTTTATGACGCGAAACTTTACATGCAACACTTCAATAGTTAACTGTCAAGTGATACCTGTTGATACCCCCCAATGGTTTCATTACTGCAAAATAAATGGAATAAGACCATTTCAGTCATTCCTGTGTGTGACCTTCCATTATTGTGTTCTCATGCATATCAGTGAACACACTCTGCCAGTGCTCTCTCCTTGGTGCAAGTGGCAATAAGATGAGACTTTTCATTCAGTTGTTTAATAGACTGGTTTTAGGCACATGTAGGACTAGAAAATCGATTTAAGCTCATGATAGTGCAAGAAGTTATATTCATTCATTTCCCCCCTCTAATACATTCAAAGCAACCATCATCATTACATGATCATTATATCATTAACTTAGCTACTAAGCAGATTCTACTGAGTGTTTCATCAGATGAATATTAATTTCATTGTCTTAAGAGTACTCTATAAGTACTCTTGTTATGTCATTTTTAGTAATGTTTTACTGCAGACAACAACTAAATTAAAATATACAGTATATAGCTTATAATTGCTTCAGCATTCAATCAAAAATAAATATAAGCTGCAGAAAACTGTAATAGTTTTGCAACTGTAATACTGATTGGTGCTGCTTAAAATTGATGACACCCTTGGAATGTCTTTTGACACTATATCAAATGGCTCAGTGGCAGCCAGTGATTATCAAAAAATCCAAACATGAATTGATTTCAAAGTTTCAATGCTTTTAGGGAAAAAAAAATCAGTCTCACAAATACACCAGCAAAAACTGTGTCTTGAGAGCAGGAATGAAAGGTATTGCTAGCACCTTAAGGACCAGAAGGTTGCACACTGCATTGCAAACAAGTTTATTACACATCCCTCTGGTCCTTAAAGGTTGAAACTAGACCTGTCTTCTCCCTGCTTTTAATCACATTAAAGACGTCTATATTAAGGCCCACAACATCTCTTGCCACAGTTACCTTAATCTGGATAGAAACTCCTAATAACTGCTATCAATCATTTTTGTGTGGACTGGTGTTATGTTTTTGTTTTTCAGTCAATGGAATGGTTTTAGAGATTTTTGATTTAGTAGTCAGGGACCCATTAATAACAGCAGATCTAAATACTCTGCCCTGTCTGGTACATTATGCATAATTAATTATGGTGAAATGATCTCACTCCTTCTTCCACCTCATTTTGAGGTACCCTGAGAATATCTTCTTCACCAAAGGAGGGGATATATTAATCACTAGGAATAATCATTCAAATTCTCTCAAGATGGATGCTCCTATTGGTGTGAGAATCTGGACAGGTGACAGTTTATATAAAACTAATGAATTAATATGTTTATTTATATAGCGCCACAAGTGTAAGCAGAGCTTTACACTACCGGTCAAAAGTTTTGGGACACCTCAATTTTTGCTACTTTTAGTTATTGCCATATAACTTGACAAAAACATCAGAAAAACATGTCAACATTGGGTATTTCTAAAATCAAGACAAATATTATAATCTATCTAGCAGGTTTTTTTTTAGCGTTTGTAGATGCGTAAAAGATTTTTAGTGCAAAAGTTAAAAAAAGTGCATTTGTTTCATCATATTTTTTAAATTGTTTTACAGGAAATTTTATGAAAAGAATGGTATCTTTAGAAAGCCTATCTTATGGCAAGAAAAACAGTATATAATATATGTGGGTACACTAAATGAGTAAGAGGAAAATTACAGCTAAACACAAACACAGTAGAAGTGTTAAAACAGCCATGCTCCAAAAGTGTTAAAACAGCCAAGGTCCAGAGGGTTAAGCATAGTAACAAGATATCCCTTTAACCCCTTCGCATCCAGTGAAGTGCCAGGACCGTCACAGCTGTCCAACAGTGATGGTCCTGGCACGTCATGCATTTTTTACTCACAACTCTCCTGCAGGAGCTCTGTGAGTAATAGCAGGGACTGAAACTGATCGATCCAAGACCGGAGCGATCTCTTTCAGTCCCCCATTTGACGCGCTGGCACACGTGATCAGTCACGTGGGACGGCACGTCAAACTTTCCTATCTGGTCCTTAAAGGACCACAAACCCTGGGACCGCTGGTCCTTAAGGGGTTAAAAGCAGGATGCATTTGAAAATTTCATTTTTCAGGATTGCAATCAGTACAAATCTGCTGTGTGTTTTTCATAAGCATCTTGTATTTAAAGAGATATCTGGTCATCTTTCTTCTAAGTGCCTTATCCACAAAGTGGATTTCTGGAGTAAGCAAACTGCAAACAAAGGATAGTAAATACCCATATGTACATTGTTCTTGATGGGGGTTTTAACCCCTTGAATGCTAAAGAGGTTTCCATTGGAAACCTCTCTAGCATTCTAGGGGTTAAAACACAACTTAAGTCAATGGTGTGTTTAATTTCTACCCTGTGGTAAGGTTGATTTGTTTTAGAATTGCAGTATTTTTATTTTGTGGATATGGTCTTTTAAATCTGTGAATAGTGGTTGTAGTTCAGAAAGTGATCACATATCCCTTTAAAATAGGACATCTTATAACAAAACACTCACCGCAGGGTTGCACTGATTGTTATGCTGTTCTGCAGAATTAAGTTTTCATAAGCCACCCAGATTTAAAGAGATATGTGTTTAACTTTAGTTCATGTCATCTCCCCAGTTCTGTTCTGCATTCCTGTTTCCCCATATTCATGTAGTAAAGAGAATGCAACAAGCCAAATCAGGCCAGTTAGCCATCTGGCATATCAGTGCAAAGAGCTTCTTGTAGGTATATGGAACATATTCATTTTTATAGCACACCACACAGGAATACCTTCTTCCAACAATTCATCCCACAGGGCTCAGAGTTTATCCTATGTATGCAGATGTTACACAGAAAACTGAATGGGGAAATACAAGCCATTTTTTGCCATTCTTCTGCCTGTTACATCTTTACAGGCAAATTGCAAAGTCTGACATGATCAAACTGATGACCTTTTAAAAGAAATATTGATCTTTTGTAAGTGTGGATGGTCTATTTACTTCTACTGTCTGCATTTCAATTACTTTTCCTATTTATCTTGTTTTTGTTAAAACACTGAACAGGAAATGTGAATGATCCATTTAGCCTATTAACCCGTTGCATGCTAGCAGATAAACCACTATAGCAGGTCACTGGAGTTAGTTGTCAATGGTTGCATTACAGCCTATGATTGCAGTAGTAAATACTGTTGGATACATTCTATGCAAATCATCTGTACTCATAACTCCCATAACTTCCGATTGGCAGGGCCGGATTTATCAATAGGCCGACTAGGCACTGACCTAGGGCGCTCAATTTTCTGGGGCGCCCGGCAGTGGCCCAGTCACACCCACCAGCCTGCCCACTTCCATTTTCCCAGTGTATTTTATGTAAAACCTGTGCTTATGAGGGCGCTGCCGATTGTTGTTGTTTTTTTTTAACTGCTGCCTCTGCTTGGTTCTGGCTTGTGCCTGCATGGCTCTTCCCCACTTGTGCTGCCCCTGTGACTAACTTGCCCATAACTGCACTGTGCCTGCTCCCTACTGTCAGAGAGGGAGACAGAGAGCAGCGGCATCTGCAGATGAGAAAAGGTAAACTTTTCTCATTGTAGTCCTCAAAGGGTTAACCAGAACTGCAGCATTTTTTTTTATGTGGATCAGGTGCCCCATGGTGCAGAGCTGTTGCTGGTCTGACATTATGACAATACTCTGTTCTTGAAGCTCCACAGCCCTGCTTTTGCCCATACCATACTGAGTGGGTGCTTGCCCATGTGTTCTGCCATGCTGTGATAAGCTCAGATCACTGCAAGGAAATGCGTGGTTCAGCTCTTCTTTGGTACAGTATTGGCAAATCAGCGCTATGGCGTTCCTATAACAGAGGTCTGTCATAAGAACAGACCAACATCAGTTCTGCACCTGGACTTTGGTGGAGCCACGATAGGTGTAGGAACCTAGCAGTGAGGGGGACAAATTACCACCCAGAATTAATGTGTAGGTTGAGGAAAACATACTGTACCCATCCATCCAATAAGTCCCTTTCACACTCTGTGTAGGACTCAGAAATGCGGCAGGTGAGGTAGTTTAAGTGCAGGTAGCTGTGTGAAGGGCTGGCTGGGACTTTTACCCTTTATGTGACAGAGAGGTATCCATTGCATTGGATACCTTTGGCACTCAAAGAGTTAGTTCCCTCGCTATATTTTATCTTGAGCTCTGTGAACATCATAGAAGCAGCTACAGACTGCTGTTTCTGAATCTCGTTGGGCTCAGAGATTTATGACATGACCTGTATGCTTTCACTGTCCCATTCATGTAAATTTTGACTAGGAAAAAAGAGCATTAAACATAACACTGAAAGCACACAAGGAACATAATAAATCTGTGAGGCTACTGGGATATCCAGAAAGCAGTCAGCTGTATCAGTTTTTGTGATAAACTCAGGGGGGATCCAATTCTAAAAGATGGAACAAGAGGACAAGAAATTGCATCATTTTTATAACCCTTAGTGTACCAAGCAATGTTTTGAATTCCCTCTGGTACTAAAATGAACATAATGGTACTTGTACAATCAGTGCTTTAACCCTTGAGTGCCAGAGGGGTAGGCAAAGCATTGCACAGTAATGTGCTGCGCACCCCTCTGATACTCAAAGGGTTAAATACTGACACAGCGAAAGAGTGCCATATATCCTAACGAGCAAATTTATCATATTATTAATCTAGTAAGGAGCAATACAATGAATTAATAATAATAGTACTTTGAATTTCCATTTCTGAGAGACTTTTCTTTCAACAGAAATAAGAAACAGAAATTTCACTTTATACCCAGACTTTCCATTTATATGTGTGTGAAAGATAAATCTAAAAATGGGTCTGGCCACAAAATAAGGTATGGCTATGGAAAGGGGGTGGAGTTAAGGGAGGGGTGTGGTTAGGGGGTGGGATGAAGGCAGAGTTAGTGTTGTGCCTAGGGGTACCTGAGATATAAATCCGGCCATGCCGATTAGAGTAGGAATATGAAAGTATTTTGAAACACTCTGCATTATGCAATATCTCTGGAAACCTCTACATCTATGTGCTCTTCCATTAAAGTCTCCCCACTTGAGCTGCAACAGGTCACTGAATACTTGAAGGTACCCTCTAAAACGTGATATTAAATGAAGTGTTTAATTCACTAAGCTGTGATAAAGAGGTGATACATTGGAGAGATGACTTCCACAGTGATATCACTCATCCAGTTCCTATATTATTCTATAGAGCCTATAGAACCTATGCACTAAAATCTCCAAAGCTGAAGAAATCTTATTGCACAGGCTCAATAGAATAACATAGGAATTAGAGAAGTGATAAACTGGAGAAGTCATCTCCACTTTATCACCTCTTTTTCACCACTTAGTGAATCTCTCCCCTGATCTTTATTGGTGTTTGCAGTGGAAGTGTGTGTCTTTGTTGTGTATTGAAAACAAAAATTCCCCAAATTCGCATTGATTTAAATGGAACTTTTAATCCCATAAATGTTGCAGAGATCCCCAATACATTGTGAAGAAATGCACTGGAGACGTTTCTAGATTTAGGGATAAAACTCCCCATAAATCCTTTGAGCGCCAGAGTGTTACGGAATGCACTACAATGCAATGCATTCCGTACCACTCTGACACTCAAAGGGTTAAATCCCAAGGAAGTATTTATTTCTCCCCTAGGGTGCTGTTGACTTGACCCAAAATTACTACAGTTGTTCTTAGCACATCATCCTCACAAAGTGCTCAGAGCAGTGATCCCCAAGTCCAGTCTTCAAGAGTTACTGACAATATAGGTTTTCAGGATCTCCTCACCTAATTACTGGTTGGCTAATCAGTAGATAACGCATTCTGATAGCTCTACGAGTGCTAATGACATACTTCTGTGCTCATGTGAGATCAGAGACCTAACTATCAATGTTCTAGCAAATAACTTAATTGTGTTTAGAAGTGTGAGGGTAAAACAATGTTTCTCGAATGCCTGTCTGACATCAGCTAGATAACTCCACCATAGACACCAGTTTTTCTCTTTTCCCTATTCTTTCTCTTAATTATCACCACTTTCTTTATCTCTATTTCACCTACTCGCTTCATTTTATCTGATTTCTTTGTTTTTCAAGAATCTCTAGATTCTGACCCTCTTCCCTTCATCTTGCACTGCTATCTCTTTTCAAGCCATACTTCTTCAATATACATTTCCAACTGATATTACAATCCATGTTTCATATACCAATTACTAGTCATGGTTACATGCCATTTGTAATCACCATATAGACGGTGACCCTTGGGTCATGCTGTTAGTATGGACTGATATTTTACCTGTCTAGTTTTTATACTAAAGCTTTTTTGAAACAAACAAAAAAAATGTTTCTCAAACCAATCTTCAGGTCCATACAAGGATCACTGTGGTGAGCTATTTATTCCAAGGCCTGATCAGGTGACCAGGGGACACCCCTTGAGATTAGAGGAAAGGAGGTTTAGACTTCAGCAGAGGAAGGGTTTTTTTACGTTAAGGTCTGTTAAAGGGATAGTAATACTTCATTTTAACTTTATTTTATTTTGTAGGCATTAAAAAAACATGAAGAATTATATAAGTCTTATCTCTCAACCCTTTATGGTTTAAGAGATATTCACAAGCAAAGTGTCCCCCTCCCGCCCCTTTTACTGCTCAACCAAAGCAGAAGGAAGGTGCCAAGGTAGATTGCAGAGAGGGACAATCTTCAATTAAGATAATGGAAAAACCTGAAAAGCTTGTCAAGGGGGGCAGGGATTTCATTGTTTTCATAGGAATAAGATTGTCCCCTGCTGTTATCTGCCCAGTCCATGGACTGCATTCCACATCTGAGAAGAGATTGTTTACAGTAGGTAAAAGGGGTGGGAGGGGGAAACTTTGCTTGTGAATATCTCATAAACCATAAATGTTTGAGATATAAGACTTATATCATTCTTCATGTTTTCTTAATGCCTACAAAATAAAATAACGTTAAAACGAAGTATTACTATCCCTTTAAATTGTGGAATTCCTTGCCCAAGGAGGTGATTATGGCAGATACATTTCTTTCCAAAGGGAGCATACAGAGTTATACTGTTTATTAGTAGGCAGATCATGAACGTCTGATAAAGACTAACCTATTTTGGTAACAGGAAAGATGTAACATTACTGGGGTATTAAGAGAAGGTTGAACTTGATGGACTTGTGTCTTTATTCAACCTAATTTACTATGTTACTATGTTACTAGATTATCAGGATTTAAGGGCATCCCTACCTGACCCCAGATGAGAACAGTAATTATTTTTAACACACCTGTGATGAAGCAGGAACATTTTGAGGTGAGTCCTGGCCTGCTAGCTTTCACCGAGTATGTATGAGAAACACTGGATGAGTAATCCTTTTGTTGAGTGTTACAACTTTCAACATTGAGGCTGATTTACTAAGAACAACTGGAGCAATTGAAATCAGCCTCATCACAGTGCACAAATAAAAATTCCCAAAATTCCCACTTGATGTTAATGAGCCTTTGAATCCCTTGAATGCTAGAGAGGTCTCCTATGTATTGAGAATCAGTGCTCTGGAGAACTCTCTAGCATTCAATGCATTAAAATCCCCACTTAAACCAATGGGAATTTTGTATACTCTTATGCAGCAATGGATTTGCTTCAGAATTCCTACAGTCCTACGTAGAACATCAGCGTTAGTAATTCTCAGCATTAGTTATTGGGTTTATTGGAATTTCTATACTTTTGTTTTGAACAGGATGTCATTACAGAGTAGAACAGAAGTGAATAACAGTGTGAGAGGATCTACAGTATGCTGTAAACATTTGGAATCACAGAGTAGACAGATATATTAAATACCACCACACACTTTACTATGGCCCCTATGAATTTTTCCTCTGTGCAGAAGATAACATCTCCAATCAGTTTTGGGTGTCATCTCCATGAAGACAGACATGTCAGATGCTGGCAGGGCAATAACACTGCCCACTATGTATGGTAATCTCAACCTTTTAAAGGGTTAGTAATGTCCAACTAAAACTTTTTTTTTGCATTGTGTAGAGCTTAATAAGAAGAATTGAATGCAAAAAACGTACCTCGCAAACCACTATGGTTTGAGGAAAAATTAGACGTTTTTCCATCAAAAAAGTTTACTTTGCGGCTCCTTTGATCCATCATTGATAGCATCCTGTTTTTCCATAGTAAGTTTATGAAATACTTGTAATTAATGTTTTATTGGAACTTAAATGCTGTGAGTCAGTATTAGTGTTAGTGTTTACTTTCTGATTCCCATGTTCAGTTTAAAATAGAAAATATAATATTCTTATATTTACTTTAACATGCATGATGACAGACATTCTCCACCAGCATAGGACGATAATGCCAGCAAGGCCTTGCATGTCAGCCCCATACCACACTTAGGGAAATGGCATGCACATACACCTCTTTGAGAAAAGCCTAGCGCTGAGTGATAAATGTCAAAAGATGTAAGGTAACTGCAAGTTTTTTTGAAGCTGAAAATGCATTTTGTTGTTAAAAATGTACTTCAATATAGAAGAAACTTCTTTTAAATTAACTTTAGCCCCCAAAGATTAAATGAGTCTATAAAAATTGAAATTCTGTGGTAGCATCTATAAAAAATTGTCTGTATGGTACCAGAGGTCTAAAATGTATCCATAAACACACCACATGGATCTATCCATCATGATTTGTGCAGAATCCCATTAGCACAGCAATCTTGACTCAGACTTGATACTGAAGTATATTCAGTAACTGACAGAAAAAAAGAAGGTTGGGTAGAAATCTCAATAAATTAACTGTCTTAGGACTTGTCACTCATCAAATTCTTCCACAAACAAAACTATATATGTGCTGTCTGCGGAGTACAGTTTGTGTTAACCCTTTGATTGTCAGAGGGTTATCAAACGCATTGGAAAACATTATGTTGCATACCCCCTCTGGCACTCAAAGAGTTAAAAAAAAAGATTTGGATTAGAATGTAGGGCTCTAGCTTGCTTGCAGTACATGATATGTAACCCCTTGGATACTAGAGATGTCTATACTGATTTGAACAGCAATGAATTGGAGACATCTCTAGTATCCAGGTGGATACATATAATGGCATTTGGTTTTATGTTTTAAAGGAGGGAATATAGGAATATGATTCCATGCAAAAAAAAAACAAAAAACAATAGGTTTATTTTCTACGCTATTTATGCTCGCAATTCTTACTTTACTGTTGCTTGCACTTGGGCAGTCTAAGAGAGTTCCTGGGTATTCCTTTACTTTCCTCTATGGTTTTCTTAACACCTTGTATTAAACAAGACAGAGGGAATGGTGTGCTCTGTATGCCTGAGCATTCTATGGGGTAGATATAAGGGACATTCTGGACTTAAAACATTAATGGAGAGTGTCTTCTCCAGTACGCACTATGGAAGTCATACATAATACAGCATGCACTGAGCTGCTGCCGCTGGCACCAGAAGCTAAGGCCAGTGGAGAAACACTGGGGGATTGGTACTTCTCTAAGCAAAGCATTGTGTTGTATAGTACTCTAGTGCACAAAAGGTCAGCATAGATACTTAGAAAACACAATAGGTGGCTCTATAGACAGGGGAAGTGATCTTGAATATAAATATGTATTGGGTGCAATGTACAAATTCTGTGCTAAATTATGTGGTAGGTTAAGCACTTCTCTAGAAAACTACCAGACTACCTGAGCAGTATGCTCACTCTAGCTCTCCACACTAACTATAACCTCCGCTGCACTGCTAACAACTCACTGAGTAGCCCACATTTCAAGAAAGAAGCCGGATGATCTGCCTTTTCCTTCAGAGATCCGAAAATCTGGAATAATTTATGTTAAAAAATCAGATCTTCTCCCAGTCTAAACTCTTTAAAAATAACTGCTTCTTCATATCTAAAAACAATATGGAACTGTATATAACATTTTTAGTATATATATATATATATATATATATATATATATATATATATATATATATATATATATATATATTGTTTCTCTGTATTTGTGCAAATATGTAACTCTTGCTGTAAACACCCCAGAACATACTTGAAAACAAGAGAAATCTTAATGTATTTTTCGTGGTAAAACATTTTCTAAATAAAAGGCAGTCCCATACCCCAACTAGAACACCAATAGTAAGTTAAAGGGATAGTAATGTTTCATAATAAAAGCAGCTCTAATTAATCATCATAGTATTTGGACTTTGGAGAGTGTTATTTCAATTCTCAGAGTTGTAGTTCAAGAGTAATTCAATGACAAAGTGTCCCCCTTCCGCCCCTTTTACTGATGTAACACTTTTCAGCCAGATTAGAAGGGAAATGCCCAGGTAGACTGCAGAGAGGGACAATCTTCAATTAAGATAAGGGAAAAACCTCATAAGCTTGTCAAGGGGGTAGGGATTTAATTGTTTTCATTGTAAAAAGATTGTCCCCTGCTGTTATCTGTCTGGTCTTACAACCAGATTCACATCTGAGAAGAGATGGCTTACACTAGGTAAAAGGGAAACTTTGCTGGTGAATATCATAAGGTTTGAGAGATAAGACTTATATCATTCTTTATATTTTTTAATGCCTACAAAATAAAATAAAGTTAAAACGAAGTATTACTAACCCTTTAATGCTGCACTATCATTACTTCAACATAACAAACTAGTATAATAAAACTGAAAATATATATTTAAAACTTGGTAAAACATTGAGATAACATATCTTCAAACTTAATGTAAATACAATGTGTTCTGTGTTGAGCATGCTTATTTATGATACTGCAGCATTTACTTATCATTGGAACTCAAAAGGTTAAAGGGTTAGTAATGCCCAAAAGTTTATTCTATATGGTAGATTTTACAAAAATAAAGTATTTGGAGAAAGTCCTATCTCTCAAACCTTTACAGTTTGAGAACTATCCTACCCCAAAGTTCCCCTTCCCTCCCCTTCTCCTGATGTCAGCATTCTGCTGATAGCAGGAGATCCCAGTCCTGGGATCAGTCAGCGGCTCTGCAGCAGAGCTGAAATAGCGATATTGGAAAATAATTACTTCATTGGAACGGTCTACAAAGTGTGCCTGGTTTGCTGAAGAGTCTCCTCGTGTCAGCCAACATGGATCTCCTTCTGCCAGCTTTACAGATGACATCATGAGAAGGGGAACTTTAGTGGTGAATATCTCTCATACCATAAAGGTTTGAGAGATAGGACTTTCTCTAAATACTTTATTTTTGTAAAATCTACCATATAGCATAAACTTTATTTTGGCATTACTAACCCTTTAAAGCAGGAATACTCAACCTTTTGTTCTCCAGCTATTCATGACTATGAGCGATAAGACTCTCTGTTCTATCGAACACTCACTGATTATTACTTTCTTCCGCAGCATATTTTGTTCCAGACCACTCAGAAGGTCTTGTTATTGTAGAACCAATCCAACTCTTATTAATATGTACAAAAGCATAGGCTTATTTATAATTAAGAAAGTGCAGTAGCCATTCAGTTAATGGAAGTATATGAAGCCTATTTATTAAGCAAATAGATTTGCTGCATGCTTCAGTAATTTATTGAGATTTTTAGAGCAATATCTCAAGTGTATTATTTTCATAGATCTCCTGATCAATCTAAGACATAATTCATTTAAACTAAAGAAAAAAAAGAGGAAACAAATTAAATAATAAAATGGAATTGGGCTAATTTATTCTAAATGTCATTTTAGAAAGCAGCTATAAATTATGCTTAGCATGTATATAAAAGGGTTTGCTGCAGTAGATTCCTGGCACTCATTTTCATATGTGTTGCTTTGAATTGATAAGCTCTATAAAACAAATCTGCCAAAAGCTGATGTAAAATATCCTGCTTGACTAATGCATGATGATTTTGGAGTTGTGGCTATGACATTTTAAGATTGCTTTTATGAACGGCATAATGTTTACAGACCAGGAGTGTTCTGTATTTTATTTATGATGCTACTTATCTTGAAAAAAAGAAAGTTAATTAAACAGTGATGAAACAGTAGTGTCAAATATTAAACCATATATACATGTGCAATGAATCACAATGCTTAAAGCATTTTCCTCTGTACAGGGTTCCTAATTATTTCCCATTTTAAATCCAATGCATGTTTTATATTCTATCTGTTACATCATGTAGATTTAACCTTTTGGGTGCTTGAGAGGTAGCGAACCTCTTGCAACGCATGAATATTTTTCTGTCAGTCAACAGGTTAACTATCAGTTCAAGTGCTAACCCATGTATATTTTAACACTTTCTAATAATAATCCACCACTAATTTTGTCTGGGCAGAATAATTTAATGGCTACTATGAATCAGTTCTATATGAATTGGTTCTCCAAAATGAATCCTTAATTAGTGATGGACATCATGCTTTTGAAGGCAGATGTAGTCATGCTGCTGAAATAAAAACATGAAAATTATTTGGGGAATCCTTGTTAATCCCTTAAAGTCCCTTGATGGTCATAGTACATCATGGGTCGATCTGAGTTAATGACCCATGATAAACTATGACCGTCATGGAATTCTGGGCTCCCTCCATGGCTGCATGCCATTCAGAGAGTCTGGAACTGAAATGTGAAAAAAAAAAAAAATGCTCCATGGTCCTTAAGTGACCGCGGCACCGATCGGCTGGTCGTTAAGGGGTTAAAGAAATATTTGGGAGTACTGTTAGTTAACAGAATAAACAACAGTGTTCAGTGTCACTCAGCTGCTGCAAGAGCCAATCAGCTACTATCATGTATAAAAAGGAGTATAGATGCATGGGGCAGGAATATGTCTTTCTCTTTACAAATCTTTGTAATACCTCAATATGGAATAAAGTTGTAGGCACGTGTTCATAAAAATTACTTTACTGAACCAGAAAAAGTACAGAGACTGAAAATAGACTGGATTTTAGTTTTAAAGAGAGATTATTCAAATTGGGTTCTATTTACATTAAAGAAGTAGACATTATTATTATTTTAAATATATTCAAGGCCAATATGTATCACTCTCTAAGGAACTCTTTACTCAATGAGCTGAGCAAAACACAAGAAGGACATTATTTAAGACTAGAGAAAAGGAACTTTAAACTAAAACAGACAGAGTTTTTAATTAAGGCTATCATTTTTTTGCAAGGGAGGGCTGGCAACATGTGGCCCAGGGGGCAAATACAATAAAGTGGTCCATTTCTACTGTTCTTCAAGCCCACTGTGCCAGCCCACCCTCTTTTGTTAATTTTAAAATTGGCATTAATGTTGTGAAGGCAAGTGATACCACTGAGCTTACATTTGAAATGATGCTAAACTGCTGATACTACAGAGCTTACAACTTAAGTAAACCTACACTGGTGATAATATAGAGCTTACAATGGAAATGGGTTATTCTACTAGTGTAGCTCCATTTGGATTGTAGCTCTGTGATATCAATTGTGTAGAGCTCTGCATTATCAATAGTGTAGCTCCATTTACAACAGCAAGCGAGAGATTGAGGCAGTGGCCCACCAACCCAGATGTACGACCAGCTCAGGGCCAACTGCCCACCAGGCCAGCCCTCCCCTGCCTCTGGAGGCTGTGTTGACTGCTAGACTAGATACTTTAACCCTTTGAGTGCCAGAGGGGTATCCGATGCATTTCTGGATAACTTTTTAGCTCAGAATAATAAAGGGAATTATGACAGTTGGTTACAATGTAGATAACATATTGATCTAGGGAGATATCCGATAACATTTTATAGTTAAAGAATGTTTTATTTATCCAACTAAGTAATAATTAAAAATTACTTCCATTGGGTGTTTGCAAACATTGAACTTCACAAAAACATTTATTTTTTTTAATTTCACGAATTATATTTTTTTTATTTAGAGTAGATTGGGGTCTTGGAGCCTGGCTACAAGGAACCTTGTCCACCTCTGTGGACATGATATTCAGTATCAATTACAGATTAACTTAATGGTAACCTTGTATTTTGACTTTACATATACTGCAAATGCATAATATAAAATCATTTTGCCTATACTTTTCTTTTCCATTTTCACTGTTTTACGGTTATGTCTCTGACAGTGACTTGCCTGCATCTTTGTTTCCTGAGAGCTTTCTGGTCAATGACTGTAAAAGCAGGGATATTCATACAAAGTAACATTACCCCTGTAGCAGTGAGTGCTGTGTATCCTATATTTAGACTGGTGAGGTCCTTTCTACATTTTATCACCATCTTTTTTACATTGTATTTATGTACATTTTTATGTATATGGTGGCACAGAGTGTACACAGCACCTTTCAATAGTAGTCTGTTACAATAAATAAATGGGGAGAGAGGTCCCTGGCTCAAGGAGCTTAAAATCTAAATGGATTATAGGGGACAATAGGGAATGAGGGTGTCAAATGCTGTCAGTTTAAGTGCTGAATTTGCCAAAAGTAGGGTGCAAAAAGTGAAATAACTTTGAGACGGGAGAGGGCAGAGGATGTGGATTATGAAACAAGAAGGACGTTGTGTGCTAAGCAAAGGAGGTGGCTGGGAAAATAAGAGGAGATGAGGGAAGATATGTAAGGAGGGATAGCAATGTGGTGGGCATTAAAGGTAAGAAGAAGGACTTTGTAAGTGATGCGTTTCTGAATAGGGAGCAATGTCAGATGTCTAAGAATGATGTAAGCAGGTTCAGTTTTTGGTGAAAGTGTGGTGATTTGTGCAGCTGAGCTTAAGACAGATTGCATAGGGGAAAGATGGGTAGCCGGTTGGCACAAGAGTTTTAGTCATTTTTGGGAGAGAAACTGTTGGATTTTAACAATGTTGCAGAGAAAGAAGCGACATGTTCTAGCCATGGATTTAATGTGAGGGGAGAAGGAAATGGAGGAATCAGATACGGTACCAAAGCTGAACTGACTGGATCAATGTCAGTTCCATCGACTATAATGGAAAAGCTGGCTGTTGGGCAAGATCTTGGAGGGAAAATGAGGGCTGTTTTGGACATGTATATCTTCAGATGAGGGCGGGCCATCCAGGAGGAAATGGCCAAGAGGCAGTCTGAAATGTGCAAATGGATATGAGGTGAACGATCAGGAGTGGACATGTAAATATGGGTAACATCAGCATATAGATGATACTTGAAGCCAAATTAATTAATACGTTCACCCAATGAAATAATGTACAGGGAGAAAAGTAGCGTACCCAGAACAGAGCCTTGATGCACCCCCTCAGACAGAGGCACTGTAGAGGAGATGTTATTGCCATCATGAGAGATAGGAGGAGAGCCATGAAACATCTTGATTGGAAACCAAGATTTGGAGAATCTGAGCAAGAAGAGAATGGTTAACTGTATCAAAGGCAGAGGATAAGTCGAGTAGTGAACTGACCTTTGGATTTTGCAGGCTGGAGATCATTAGCCACTATACAGAGAGCTGTATAAGTTGAGCGACCACACTGCAATCCAGACTGCAAAGGGTCCAAAAGATTGTTTCAGTGAAGGAATTTGGTTATTTAGGAAAAGGCAAGGTGTTCTAAGAGTTTGAAATAAGAGGTAGAAGGGAGACAGGTTGATAGAGAGACCGGAGGGGTCAAGGTTGGCCGTCTTAAGTAGGGGTTTATTTTGTTGTTGATTGAGTGAATGAGTGAAGGTGCCTGTGCAGAGAGAGGTGTTGAAAATGTGTGTTAATATAGGTTTAAGGACTGGTTCAAGTGGTTTGAATAAGTGGGAAGGCATAGGGTCCAAGGAGCAGGTGGTGAGGTGGGTAGATAGGTGAAGCTGAGAAACTTCTGCCTCTGTTACTGGAGTAAAATGGTCAAAATATGGTAAAGGTGTTTTGGGAAAAGAGAGTTCAGAGACTGATGGAAGAGTAGGAAACTGTTTTTTGAATAGATTGTAACTTGGCTTTAAACTGCTTAGCAAAAGCTTGTGGTGAATGTATGGAGTGAGAGGAAGTTGTGGAAGGATGGAACAAGGAGGCAAAGACTGCAAAGAGATGGAGAGGGTTTGATTTGTTATTGTGGATTAGTGTGGTGTAGTATTCCAGTATAGCCTTTGATAAGATATAATATAGGCAAAACAGCAGAAATGTAAATGGATGAAATTTGTATTTGAGCAAGATTTCCTCCACAGACATTCAGCAGATCAATTGCAAGAACATATGAATCGGGTATGAAAGTTAGGCCAGGGTTGTGGATTAATTGGATGAAACTGTTAGTTTCCGAAAGGCAAATGAATCAATTGCAGAGGATAGGATTGAGTTGTAGAAGTTAACAAGAGTGTCTAAGTCAGAGAAGGAGAAGGTAGAGAAAATGTTGGAGTTAAAGGGATAGTAATACTTAAGATATAAAAAAATATATATTGTAGGGTTTATGTCCCCGAATAAAACAAGGGTACTCCCACTGCTGATATATATTTTATTAAAAATGATAACAGCTCAAACTTGAAATTTTTAGGTGCATTATCACTGTCGCCTGAAAATTTACAGCGGCGCTGTTGCTACACCATCCTATGAAGTAGGATGTAGCAACAGTGCCACTATAAATTTTCAGGCCACTTTGATATTGACCCGGTAAAATTCAAGTTTGAGCTGTTATAATTTTTTAATAAAATATCTCTCAGCAGTGGGAGTACCCTTGTTTTACTCAGGGGGATAAACCTTACAACATATATATTTATACATTTTAAGTATTACTATCCCTTTAAGTGAGGTGCTCATCCCAGGGAGATCTAGCTAGTGGGTATCGCTTATAAATTTGTTGGGGGATGGATGGGGGAATGGGCAGAATGAGACAGAGAAGGATATAAGATGGTGGTCTGATAGATGGAATTGGGAAACTGTGAAAAAGGAAACATCCAGGCTCTTAGTAAAGACAAAATCCATGCAGTGATCAGCTTTGTCAGTGGAGCAGTCAGTCCACTGCCAGAAATCAAATGAGGAGGTATCTCTAGAAGATGTGAAGCCCAGGACAGGATTGTCAGTAGGAAGAAAGAAGGAGAACCAGGATTCAAAATCTGAGAGAAAGCTTGAAGGAGAAGAGGAGTTAGTAGGCAGCCTGTATTTTACAGCCACGCGCATAGACAGGGGGTAATAGAGCTGCATGGCATGTACTTCAAAAGAAGAAAAGTGAACAGATGATGGGGTTGAAAGGGGCTGGAAGCAGCAGTGGGAGGAGAGAAGGACACCTATCCCCCCCCACACTGACCATTAGAGTGAGGTGTGTGAGAAGCATTATATCACAATCCCTGATTCCACAGAAAGTACTCCCAGGAAAGCTCACTATCAGATATATACAATTGTAAAGACATAGATGAAGGTGAAATAAATAATTAACAGCAATGGCAATTTAACGTTACATATTATGCATGTGCAGAATATGAAGTCGAAGTAAAGAGTTCTTATATCTTTAATTTTGGAGAATGATTTTCACACTGTCCATTAAGACTTTCTGCTCAGATTGCAGATTAAAGTTAGTGTGGGATGTATTTTTAACCTCTTATAGACCAGAGGGTGTGCAACAAATTCTGGAGTAAATTGGGATGTGTTTTCCACCACTCAGGGGGTTAAAAGTATAGCCGCACTTAATACAGAAAAATCTGTATATTGTAGGGTTTATCCTGCATAGCAAAACAAGGGTTCTCCAACTGCTACGCCCCTTGCCTCCTCCTCAACCAATCAGAATTTTACAGCTACGCCCCCTGACAGGGAAAATTAATGACTTAGATTTTTATATCTATACATATACAAACCATTACCATTTCTTTAAAAGCCACATTTTAATCAATGAGAATGCTTATTTGCACCCTATGGTGTAGTTCAGTGGTGGGCAACCTTTGGCACTGTTGGGGACTACAACTCACATGGAAATTGTAGTGTCCAACAGCTGGAGAGCCAAAGGTTGCATACCCCTGGTGTTGTTGGCTTATGGCAGTTCTTTTCAGTACATCAGACTCATTGCAATGTATCCTTTCTTTCACTCATACATGATTTATTCTTTCTAAAATTTTTGGCCCTTATGTACAAAAGTAAATTGGAGCAAACCGACTGCACCACATGGGACCAATAAACATTCTCATTGGTTAAATGAGTCTCTTAACCTCTTGAATACTAGACAAATGTCCAGCATTTCGCAAAGTAATGCGTTGGTGACCACTCTAGGCATAAAAGGGTTAAAAAGGCCCATTTAAATCAATGAGTATTTAAAGAATTGATAGTTGTCCTCTGTGGTACAGTTGGTTTGCTCTAGAATTGTTCCACTTTGATTTTATACATAAAGCCTTTTGAATGGATAGCGAAGTGTGATATGTTCATAGTAGCATTTTGCCACAACAGCCTTCCCAGTCAGGTCAATTGGACTGATGGTATCATCTAGCAATAAGACATGCTTCTCCCCTGAGCATCACAGGGTTGTGCAACTCATTACTTTGAAATGTGGTAAGCATTCCACTGGTCCTCAGGTGGTTAACCCTTTGAGTGCCAGAGTGGAATCCAACACATTGCAATGCAATGCGTTGGATACCTCTCTGGAACTCAAAGGGTTAAATATTGTTCTGTATGCTTCACTAGAATACTACTTGATTGATAAATGCTTTATTTGTGGACACTGTAACTATGTTGATTAAATCCTTAAATGAAAAATGCATATCCAGTGCATTGCATTGCATTGTAGACTTCTTTTGCATCCAGCTCTCTGGCACACAGAAGGTTAAGAATGGTTTATTATTTGTGTTATCTTTTTTTAGTCCACAACCAATGTTCTGTAATAAAGGTTTATATTCAAGGACATTCATGGCTCTACATTTATAATCCAAAACAGACATTTTGTCCAAGGTCAAATAGATCTGGAATTTCCTGTTTAATAAGACTGATCTATTCATTCCATTTATTTTGGTTCAGCACACCTTAAATATTCAGTAATTATGCTGAACACACATACATAATATATTTAGTCTTGCTGACTGTGAGCTGCATAGAGGTGGAAGGCAACCAATTAGATGTTACAGCATTTTCTTTCTATGCATCCATTATATTCGCAAGAATGTGTAAATGAACACTGCTTATTTGTTGAAGACTACAAGTTGTGTAATGGTAGATAAAGCATAGCACAAGCATGAAAAAAATCTGAAATCCCATACAAAGCATGCTGTCGTCACACAGCTACAAAAGAAAGCAAACCTAGCTCTTAGAGAAATAGATTGCATATATATATATATATATATATATATAATTTTAATTAATTGATTTTTAATAATTAATATGTGTATCTCTAGCAGATATGAGATTCCAAGATTCAGCAGATAGTGGAAAAAATAACAAAGGGGAGCGAGAGGGAGGGGAGGCTGAGAGAAAAAGAGAGAGAGAGACAGTGAGAATGAAAGAGGAAAAAAAGACATCTAGCACTCTGTCCTACTCAAACAATAACAGGGATTTACTAGTATGTTGCTATACGATAATGGGCTCTGGATTTACATTACACCTGCCTAAAGTCAAATGACTAGGCTACTTATGTTAAATCATCTTTTGTACAGTTCTTGCTCCAATGGTCAGGTAGCAGTGATGCATACAGGCATTTTAGGGTTTGCTGTTATTCTTTGCCTTGTTTAACATATGGAGTAACAAGGCACAGAAGAAACTGGTACAACATTACTCAATTTTTTTCTGCATAAGCTATAGTATAATGGTTTAGGGCTTGCTCACATTAGAGTATTAATGATAAGGGGGTGCACTATATTGATTGTACAGTTTATTCATATCCAGAAGTGCAGGCTCATGAACAGTAATCCAAGATCCTCTCAGGGCAGAAAATGATCTGCACTGGCACATTTCCACATTTCCTCCAATAACTTGTAGCATTCTGCTGAATCAGTTCTCCTGACTAGTGACCCAGACAGGCAGCTATTAAGAATGGCCGAATTCAGAATGAGTGGAGCTGGAGAAAAACTAAGGAAGGTTTTTCTGTGGGTTGCACCAAGGTAATTTATATGTCATGATGGACAAATAGCTAGTTTCCCTTTTTAAGAAGCTTTACAGTTGAGCTTGCAAGAAAGACATATATATCTATGTGAATATTAACCCCTCTAATGCTAGAGAGATCTCCAACTCTTTGAAAAACAATGTGCTGGAGATCTTTATATTAAAGGGATAGTAATACTTCGTTTTAACTTTATTTTATTTTGTAGGCATTAAAAAACATGAAGAATGATATAAGTCTTATCTCTCAAACCTTTATGGTTTAAGAGATATTCACAAACAAAGTATCCCCCTCCTGTTCAACCAGACCAGAAGGGACAATCTTCAATTAAGATAAGGGAAAAACCTGAAAAGCTTGTCAAGGAGGGCAGGGATTTCATTGTTTTCATAGGAATAAGAGTGTCCCCTTCTGTTATCTGTCTGGTCTATAGACTGCATTCCACATCTGAGAAGAGATGGCTTACACTAGGTAAAAGGGGCGGGAGGGGGAAACTTTGCTTGTGAATATCTCATAAACCATAAAGGTTTGAGAGATACGATTTATATCATTCTTCATGTTTTTTTAATGCCTACAAAATAAAATAAAGTTAAAATGAAGTATTACTATCCCTTTAAGTCGTTAAAAGTGTCCCATAAAAATTGTTAAAATAGAAGTCCAAAATCAATGCAATTATTTAGCCCCTTGGACCTTACAAAGGTACCCAACAAATTGCAAATCAATGCTTTGGAGACCTAACTAGCATTTAAACCATTATGTTATAGTACATATATTTTTTATCACAAGGGGGGAGATGCACTAATGCGTGATAAAGAGGTAGAGATGACTTCTTTAGTGATATCACTTTTCTCTAATTCCTGTGTTATTCTACAGAGTTATGCACTAACATTTCTCCAAGTTTAGAAATCTTAGTGCATAAGCTCTAAAGAATAACAAAGGATCCGGAAAAGTGATTTACTGGAGAAGTCATCTATACTTTATCACCTTTTTTTACCACTCCTTAGTGTATAACCCCAATGGTAATCAGGGAATCCTCCATGAATCTTATGGACTGTCACCACCAAGAAGAGAGAAGCAAGGGAGTTTTTTTAGGAATGTTCTTTTGTTTCCTATACATCAGTTTTTATTCCTCCAAAATTGCACATCTTTAGTCTCCTGAATAGGACCCTGATTCTGCTCCATGCCACTCTCCAGAGCCAGACTTATATTTCAGGGCCCTAAATAAAGACTGCCGGCCCTAAATAAAGACAGTCAATGAGCCTTTATCTCCATCCATGGCCATACCCCATAACCTTCCTGGACCCCACCTGAAACTCCACCCACTGTTGGCTGGCACAGAAAATACTCATCCTATATAATAAAAAGCTAGAACTCATGTGCAGTAGAGACTGCCCGAATACACAGAATGCTGGGAGCATTCTGTGCATTCGGGCAGTCAGTACAACAGCTCATAACTGCATTGTGTGCACCGCCAGTGAGCAGGCGGCAGTATGCAGAGCAGGATCGGCCTCTTAACACTTTGAGTGCCAGAGGGGATCGAGGAGAAGAGAGGTCAATATGTAAATGTGAAGAGAAGAGAGGGTGAAGGAGGACAGGTATATGGGGGGAAAGGAAAAAAAGGAAAGAGAGATTCTAAAAAGGAAGAGGGGATGGGATGGTACTGTTGTGTCACCAGTCATTCAGCACAGGTCACATCAAAATAAGTCTCTTAATAATTACTGTAAGTTGTAACATTCCAATAGTTACAAATTAGTCCTAAATTTTAGGTTCGATTACAGTCAGCAGGGGTCTTCCAAATCGGGGCCTGGTGTAAGGTAGATTAAGACAAGTTAATGTGAGGGGCCTGTACAGTGAGGTTGGAACGAAAAGTCAGCCAGAGTAACCAACTGGTCATAAAGGAGGGAAAAGAATCTGTAGAGATTGCATGAAGATTCTCCATTTGAAGGTAATACTCAACTTTCCTATACCAAGAGTTCAGTGAGGGGCAGTCCAATTTACCCCAGTGAAGGGTGAGCATATATTTTGCTGCATTTAGCAGAATCCAAACACATGGCCTAAGATTTGGGGCAAAGGTATGATATGAGCGACACCTATGAAAGAATAAGCATAGTATTGGATCCAGAGGTATGGAAGGCTTGATTATTTTAATACTTTGTTAACCCCTTTGTTTCCAGTCTGTCTCAGAAGGATGACTTTTTTGATTGCTGACATTACATCCTATAGAGCCATTAAACACCCTAAACTTACTGTTTGTTTATACAGATTGTTATATCAGTGGGTCATAAAACAGGTGGCTTTTAAACCAGGTTATTCTAGGTCAATGAACATGTACCTTTTGTACCTGGTATTACATGAGACCAGCAGAGCATTACGCTATTGTATGCCACCAGCAAGGCAAAATACTATTACAGAATGAAGAAGACCATGGGGTTTACATAGGGCAATATTGAAGTAACTAGTGTCTGTCAGCTATTTCATCATGGATGGCCCACCGCCTTCTTAAACTCAATATGGCTATGACAGAGCTGGTGGTGTTCCCTCCAAAAACCCATCCACCAACCCCCTTCTCCATAACAACAGACGACTATGCCACACACTCAGTACCCAAAGCACGCTGTCTTGGGGTCATACTTGATTCGACGTTAACTTTTTCCCCCCATATCCAAGCTGTCACTAGAACATGCCACTTCTTCCTAAAAAATATTGCCAAAATACATCCTTTCCTCTTCATGTCAACTGCAAAAACTCAGGCACTCATTCTATCCAGACTTGACTACTGTAACATTCTACTCTCTGGTCTTCCTGCTTCTCATCTTTCTCCACTTCAATCTGTTATCAATTCAGCCACAAGAATCAACACATTTGCTCCCAGGTACCTGCCCTCTCATCTCCTCCTGAAATCCCTCAACTGGCTACCTATGAAGTATTGCATTTCTTACAAAATTCTCTTCCTCTCCTGTAAGTCTCTGTGTTCTTCAGCACCCTCTTACATTTCTGCTCTTATCTCCCACTACACCCCTTCCCGTACCCTACTGTCTTCCCAAGGGTTCTTCCTGTCCTCTCCCTACACAACTCGAGCCATCTCTCGGCTACAAGCTTTTTCACTAGCTGCCCCTCGACTTTGGAATGCCCTCCCAATCACCATTCAACAATCATCCACATTCATCACTTTCATGCATCTCCTCAAAACCCACCTGCACAAGGAGGCATCTCAACAGCAATATCCTCATCCTTTCACAATGATAGTGACATCAGAATCTTTCTGCACTTCCTCCACACCTTGTACTTGCACTTATAATCATCCTCCTACTGTCGCTGTATGTCATCATGAACTCTAATTAGATTGTAAGCTCCTTGGGGCAGGGTCCCTTTCCCAGTGTATGTTTCCCCTGTTGCACTTTCCCCCCAAAATAATTCAATGATCGCACTTTAGCTGAATGCTCTTAACCCTGTTCTGTATTTTTGTATTGTATTATTTCAAATTCTGTTAAGCGCTGTGTACATGTATGGCACTATATAAATAAATATACATACATACATACATAAGGACAGCTAAGCAAAAAAGGTTACTACAAGGTAACTTGTCACTGGAAATGTACACGGCCATAAGTGCATGTGGAGGATATTCTTCTGCCTCCACTCAGATAACATGTAGAATACAGCTGTACCACACTTCAAAAATGACAACCTTGGGATACACAAGAAAAGCAGAAACAGTAACTGGAGTGCTATTGCTCATGGAAGTAAGGAGTTATGTTGCCAGTGGAAGAGTATGACACTCATGTGATGTTGTTCATCAAAACATAAAGCGTATAGTGATAGAGAGCCGGGTGACATGTAGCTTACAAGTAGGGTTTTGGTTCACATGCCCATCACCCTATACGTATCAACCCTTCTTAGACCTAAGGATTAACTGTAGTAGCAGTTCCACCTGCCTTTATTTTTAAATAAAATAAATATAACAAAAATCCATTCTTAGAAGAGGTTTGTAAACAGACACTCTGACCAAGTGCTGTTAAAGGGATAGTAATACTTAAAATGTAAAAAAAAATATGTTGTAGGGTTTATCCCCCTGAGTAAAACAAGGGTACTCCCACTGCTGGATGGTGTTTCATTCAAAAGTTATTAATTTTCAAAGTTGAATTTTTTAGGTGCAATATCACAGTGGCCTGAAATTGTACAGTGGCGCTGTTGCTACATGATCCTATGGACAGCTCTGGTCAGTTGACCATAAATCTCCATAGGATGGTGTAGCAACAGCGCCACTGTACAATTTCAGGCCACTGTGATATTGCACCTAGAAAATTCAACTTTGAAAATTAATAACTTTTGAATGAAACAGCTTTCAGCAGTGGGAGTACCCTCGTTTTACTCAGAGGGATAAACCCTACAACATATTTTTTTTTACATTTTAAGTATTACTATCCCTTTAACAGAGGGAAATGTATCAGTACCTGTCCCATATTACCAGCCTGTTAACTCCTCTTTTTGATATTCAGTTTGCACACATTTCTGTAATTTTCAACCTTGTGTGCAGCTGTTCACTTTTATAATTTATTTCATATCAATAAATTCTAAGTTATCCTTGTAACACATTAAGGGGGGGGGGTTGTAAATCTACCAGAACAGACTATTTTAAATACTTCTATGTAGGCACAGGAATCATGTGCTGGCACTCTGAGGTATGTAATAGAGTATATAAAGTATATAATCTTTTTAGTGCATACCAATGTACACAATCTGGCTTTGTTAAGACTTCAATATACTACCGTATAGCATTCACAGGTAACCAGATGTTTTACTCCAGTTTTCTCTGTGCCTTGTTGGTACATGGTGTTAAACGAGATGTGTAGGAATGTTGTACTCCAAAATGCTTCAACCCTCTCACACTGCCCTCCCCTTAACCCAAGCTGAGATGTTGGAAGAATTTTCAGTATATATAAAATATGGCTCCAACGCTAGTTTAAGTGGAATATTTTAGTGCATCCCCCCTCTTGCAAAAGTATCACAAACTGGCATTAGTGTCTAGCACCACTGGCTGCACGTAATAGAACAGTGTATGATTGTTGTAGTGCACAAAGGTCAAAACACTCCACCAGCATTGGACTTCAATGTCAGCAAACCCTGCACTGCATTCTCTCAAAGCAAGCACAGGAAAATGGCATACATTATCTCTAATTCCTCAACGTCTTGCTTAGTACATTGGTCTAAGCAAAGAGTAGAGGAAAAGACCGCCCTGAAACAGCTACACACTCTCTACCCTTGTCCTATCCTTGGTACAAGTGGTGTTAAGGGGAGGTCCTGAGTCATACCTAGCTTAGGCAGACTAAGGCCCATATTTGTATAGCAAAAGTTATTCTGGAGTAAAACAACTGTACCATAGGGGACGGATGACAATTCCTGTTAAAGAGATAGTAATACTTTGTTTTATCTTTATTTTATTTTGTAGGCATTAAAAAAACATGAAGAATGATATAAGTCTTATCTCTCAAACCTTTATGGTTTGAGAGATATGCACAACCAAAGTTCCTCTTCCCACCCCTTTTACCTAGTGCAAGCCATCTCTTCTCAGATGTGGAATCCAGTCCATAGACCAGACAGATAATAGTAGAAGACAATCTTCTTCCTATGAGAACAATGAAAGCCCTGCCCCCCCTTGAGAAGTTTTTCAGGTTTTTCCCTTATCTTAATTGAAGACTGTCCCTCTCTGCAGTCTACCTGGGCACCTCCCTTCTGATCTGGCTGAACAGTGTTACATCAGTAAAAGGGGCAGGAGGGGGATACTTTGTCATTGAATTACTCTTGAACTACAACTCTGACAGAATTGAAATAACACTCTCCAAGGTCCAAATACTATGATGATTAAATAGAGCTGCTTTTATTATGAAACATTGCTGTCCCTTTAAATTAAATTAGGCTTTAAACCCCTTGAATCCTAGACAGCTCTCCAATGCATTGTGAAGTGCATGAGAATTTAGGAATGTTTATTTGTCCTCTGTGGTGCACTTGGTTTATGCCAGAATAACTCCAGTTTTCCTGGAGACCTTGGAGACCTTTTGAGCATTCAATGGGTTAAAAGTCCCATTTAAATTTTATTTATCCTCTACTGTGTACTTAGTTTTCCCCAGAAACAATCCAGGCCTTTTTAATACAGGTGTGAGCAATCTAAGACCCACAATTTAAGGACCTCAGATTGCCTAAACCTGTCTTAGTACATCTGCCTCATTGGGTATGTATGTATGGATATAAAAAGTTCCTCTATAACACTTCTTGCTATGCTTAGCACAATTTAATTTAGTCTAGTGAATAGACAAGTAGTGTATATATTTGCTGGAGTGAGAATGAGTTACATTACTTCTACAAAGGATATACATTATCTGCCTTGATTGCTTATTTAACAAATCCTTTGTGTTTTATCAGAAATGGGAATGCTTCATTTGGTGTAGAGCACATCACAGGTTTCCTGATTCCAGACCTGACTGCAAAATATCAAGGACAAACACAAAATAGACTGTTGTTTTTAGTGCACCGATAATAAGAATTGTTCTAGTCTATTCAAGAATTCTGTTAGTAACTGATAGATTTTGTAGAAATAAAGCTGTACAATATATTGGGTCTCATGGATAAACGTAAAATTTTACGATTCTGGGGCAAACCAACTATACTGTAGAGCAAAAACAAACACCTTTTGATTTAATTTTACACTTTAACCCCCTGAATGCTAGAAAGACCTCTAACACATTATGAAGCAATGCACTGGAACCCTGTCTTGCATTCAAGGGTTAAAGATCCACTTTATCAATGGAAACTTGGGGAATTTATATGTTTTCCCTATGGTGCATTTAGTTTGATGCAGAATTCATCAACTTTGCATTTATACTTAACCCACTGAGTGCCAGAGGAGTATGCAATGCATTGCAAAGCCCTTTGACACTCAAATGATTAATGGACATATGGTGATTTACAAGAATGCCTGTGGGAGATGACTAAGGTGTGATAAAGAGGTGATACACATGATAATTTCTCCAGTGTGATGACTTCTCCTATTCCTGTGTTATTCTATGGAGCCTATGCGCTAAGTCTCATCAGCTTGCAACGAACGTAGTGCATAGGAACCATACAATAATATGGGAACTGGAGAGCTTATTGCACTGGGGAAAATATCTCGTCTTTTATCTCCTCCCCCCACCTGAGCAATTCTGGGACAAATAAAAATTCCGATTTATTTGAATGGGTGTTTTAAAACATTGACTGATAAAAAAGGTATCCAATGCAGTACTTGGCAATTCAATGGGAATTTTGGGAATTACTTATTTTTGTTTTTCTATTTGCCCCCATTAAGCACATACTCTGCTGTAAAAATGTAAATGTGAGCAAGCCCCAGGCACCATCACTATAGTATTTTGTAGAAACATTGATTGCTTTTACTGGGATTTTCCTCTGTTCCTTGATAGTACATAGGGAGAGAAGACTGAAACACCCTAAAATCCCCATTTACTCACTGACCCTTGGCAAATCAGCATAAAGACATTTTCAGCATAGACAGGATAGTTGATAGATGTTAGGAGCTGCAGTGCCTATTTTAGAATGGAACCATATAACTTGCTGTTTCTCATGGTTAGTCCTCAGAACACACCATAGGTCAGGTTCTCAGGATATCCCTGCTTGGTCACATGTGTATAATTGGTAGATCGTTCATTGTGACCTAATGGGTAACTGGTGGATCAGTCAGTCATGACCTAAGTACTACTTGTTGGGTGTCCGCAGGACTGGAACTGAGAATCACTGGTTTAACAGAAGGACTTATCTAGGTAGTTCGAATTCGGTTTTCTTGTAGATATTTACAAATTACTGTTTTGACCTATTTTCATCCATGGCTTAATATATGCCATCTTCCATTTCAGTTGCCTTTGAAAATCATTGGGGCAAATGTACGAATTTACCAGTGCAGTCACACTGGTATTAGTGTCTACTGTCACAGGCTGCATTTCAGGGCATGCACTACAGTGTATGATGATCGCTGTAGTGTATACCAGTGGACCCACTTTGCCATTGTCAGACTTTAATATCAGCAATCTCCGCTCACCAGCACCATAACAGAAGCAGAGAAATGGAGTACATAACACTACTTCCTCCATGCCTTGCTGAGTACATAGTATAAGCCAGGCATAGAGGAAAGGGCCACCCCAAAATGGCCAAAAACTGCCCCCTTCTACTCTCCTTGGCAAAAGCCTCAGTAAGTGGAGGATTTGGGGTGTACATAGCTTAGTAAATTGAGCAAGTGTAGGAAATTGATTCATGCACTTAATTTAGTGCAGAATCAAGTTTTTTACATTCACCGATACACATATTAATACTAGTAGTATCCTGAAAAAGTCCAATTTGCTTCGAGACGCACAGGCAGGCATCAGTGCAGAAATCTTGTTGAAGAGACATCCGCGTGCCTGCGCTGTCCATCCTGGTCTCCTCCAGGATTGGTGAGAGGAAGTTACATTGTACTTTAAGCCCTTAAGGACAGGCTGCACACGCATGTGGTGGTCGCTTAAAGACCACGGAGCATTTTTTTTTATTTTCATGATCCTGTTCCAGGCTCCCCAAATGGTGTGCAGCCACGCGGGGAGCCCGGAATTCCATGATGGTCCAGGATCTTCATGGATCTTTAAAGGGTTAATAGCCCCATTTTAATTAATGAGAATTTGAGGAATTTTTATTTATCCCTCATGGTGCAGTTGGTTTGCTTCAGAATTACTCCTGTTCCTCTTAGTGTATCACCAGATTCATGGTTCCCAATAACAAGAGCTAAATTTTAAATTATTGGTTTATTTTTTATTAAAGCAGTGAAATTAATATATCAGCTTAACATTTTATTATTTCAAGAAATAGTGGACATTGCATAGTAGTTTTTGTTCCCTATATCAATGGATCATCATTCTGAGTCATTCTTATAAAAACCCAGTCCATTCTGTATTATGTTAAATACAGTCAAATATATGTTTAATCACTGGTTGTTTTGACTCCAGGATGGGCAACATGTTGCTTTCCAGCTGTTGGACTAAAATGCAGATCATCTTGAGCTGGCTGTGTTCCCACCAAAGCCCAAATGTAATTCTATTTGTAACTATATGCATGTGAGTGGGAAATGTAAGAGTAGGTGGAAGAGAACGGAGATGTGTGTAGAGGATGGAGCTGTTTAAATGTTGTACTTATATTTGGGTTTATAGGAGAGGAAAGCAGTGTGTGCACAGGTCATGTCCAGTATCGAATTATATTTATTTATATGGGATAGGAAGGAGGTGTGTGCAGAGAGGAGGAGGGTGGGTTGTGTTGTGTGTGCAGTTATATGTGCATCTATTGGAGAGGAGGGAAGTGTGCTCAAGGGTTGGCGTTGTGTTATATATGGAGTTTTATGTTGGTCTTTGGGAGAGGATGGATATGTGTGCAAGATGTGGAGTTGTGTTGAGTTTGTAGTTATATGTGAGATTGGGTTGAATATTTCTGTTAGCCTATGGGGAGAAATAAAGTGTGTTTGACATCTATTAGATATCACCCAACCTTTTTCCCCTCCACTTGTAGTAAGTATTAGCTCCTCTCTTCCCCTTCAAACATCCTCTGCTGATGGCTCTGCATATGATTAATATATAGAGCTCTTATATGTTAGTGTTAATTGTGTTTTGGTTCCTAACAATGCATAACTCTTTATAACTATGAAGTTTTCTTGTACATATGTCTGTTATCGCCTGTGTTGGGAGAATGTATGGATTTGTCAGTGCAGCCTCACTCATTAGCCTCTAATGCCAAAGGTTACACTTTTGGGTGTATACAACATTGCATGAGCGCTGTGATGCATACTGTAGGACAATCTCCACCAGCATTAGAGCTTAAATGCCAACAAATCTGAGATTGTACAAAGTTTGTATGGCTGCACCAAAGCAAATATATAAGATACTCAGAATCGTCATAAAACCAACTTTATCTTTATTAAAGTCAAACAGACAAATATCGACATTGAGTAATAATCATCCAAATTGCAAATTTCTTGAAGTTACAGACCATGAGATGTCTTCATGAGCAGGTGTGGACCCCCTGATCAATGCATTTCACGTATAACAACGTTTAATCGTGACCATTGGTCATGGTCACGATTAAGCGTTGTTATTTGCGAAATGCGTTGTGCAGCCATACAAACTTTGTACAGTACATAATTATGGAAACAACAGAGAATTTCCAGGCTGGCACATTGCAATAGAGATCTCAGGTAGTCACATCTGCATAATCTAGTGGATGAAGCACATAATGTGAATGGAGAATTAATTGATTTACCCGCTCATTGCTGGAGCCGCTTTCTACGTGTGTGTGTGTATCTAACAAATTTGAGATGCCAGCCTCCTATAATGTGCGTGGGGATGACATACACTTAGGCCATTTCCATTATGTCTTGTTTAATACATTTACTTAATGTTGAACTAACACTCAGATTATTCAAATTAGGCATTGTTGGCTGCCGCAGCCTGATGTGTTAAATACTAACAATTCACTATCCTTATTAAATGCCACTTCTTGTTATACCATATTTATTTCCATCTGGTTCTACCCACAGATGGTCCAGTGATGAAATGTCTAGCAATCCTAATATGTATGTGACAAAAAACAAAACCCAAGACACACGTTTCAACCTTTGTAGGGGGTAAAATGCAATGGATTCCCTCTAGGTACATGGAGAGCTAGGGGGATACACTTATACTTCCTTACCATTATGTGGAAGAACCAATCTGTATATAAGTCAGTTGAAGCAGACATGGACAGATGTAGCTGATATATCACACTAGCATGCCAAATTTTCCACCAGTAGAAAATGATAGAAGTTGGACAAGGGACATTTATGAACTAAAAAGGATGTGATATCAGGGTGCTCTTGGGCATAGCCTTTCAATCAAACATAAACATAGATGTCAATCTGGATGTCAACCAGAAGCATCCTCTTCCATGCTGTGATATGAGGAATTTATAAATAAAGAATAATAACATGGATATTGGAATGGTGGACTCTGTCTTAAACAACACAGAAACATATCTGACAGTAGGTACAGATGGACTGAGAATGATGTCTCACAGACTGAGGTAAGAATTCCACCAATCACATGGATCAGGGAAAGTCAATTGCTGGGCCTACAGCTCTTAGTGACTCCAAATCTCATCATCCCCAAGCAGTTCCCAACAGCTGGAGGTCCAACAGTTGGCTACCCCTGATACAGATTATGCATTCTTCATTCATTCTGCAAACTAACATGGACAATTTATATGACCCGAATTGATATGTTACCATGGCCCAAATTTATAAAAGCAAACTGGAGTTATTTTAAAATAAACCAACTGCATCATAGAGGACAAATACAAATTCCTGTTAACTTAAATTAGGCTTTTAAGGCTAGAGAGGTCTCCAATGTATTGCATTGTAATGCTTTGGAGAACTCCCTATCATTCAAGGAGTTAAAAAGCCCAATTCAAGAGTATGGAAATTTAGCAATTTGTGTTTCCCCTACAGAGAAGTTGGTTTACCCCATAATAACTTCAGTAAATATGGATCCATCTGTTATAACCTTGGAAATCATTATTGCATCGTACAGAGAAATATGTGTCTCTTTGAATGAATCTGGAACTGTGCTATAGTCTGTAGCTGGACAACATTATTCCACTATCTGATAACATTTACAAGATTCTTTAGAATGTGGAATTTTGTTCCCATGACTTATCTTAAGACTGTTGAAGACTACTGTTTATTGTGAATAATTGTGAACTATATACAAAGCTGAAACAGAGATTAGTAAATGCAGGAAACAGAATGTAACAAATATATAAATATATGCACAAATAATATATAAATTATATATATATATATATATATATATATATGTCCCAAGGTGTGCACTCTCTTTAAAGGGACACTAATGTCCAATAATAACTTTATGCTGTTTTGTAGATTTAAAAAAAAAAATAATGTGGTGCAAATCTCATCTCTCAAACCTTTACATTTTTTAAGAGATATTCGCATCTAAAGTCCCCCCCTCCCTCCCCTTCTCCTGACGTCAGCGCTATACTGACAGCAGGAGATCCCGGTCTTGGGACCAGCCGGTGGCTCTGCAGCAAAGCCGAAATAGCGATATTTGAAAAGAATTACTTCATTGGAATGGTCTACAAAGTGTGCCTGGTTTGTAAACACACTTTGTAGACCGTTCCAGTGAAGTAGTTCTACTTAAATGTCACTATTTCGGCTCTGCTGAAAAGCTGCCTCGAGTTGGCTGATTCGAATCTCCTGCTGTCAGCTTTACAGTTGTGAATATCTCTCAAACCATAAAGATCTGAGAGATGGAATTTGCACAAAATTTATTTTTTTAAAATCTGCAAAACAACATAAAATTATTATTGGACATTAGTGTCCCTTTAAATTGTATGCCTGGGTGTCAATCTCCAAAATAAACATGTAGCAGAATTCCAAAAGAAAGAAAGCGCTCACAGGTCTTCTTTTGGGTGAAATATGTGCTGGTTTATTCCATGGAAGACCTATGAGTGCTTTCTTTCGGAACTGCTATGTGAAAGACTGCCACAGTAACTGAGAACCACTTATTCCTATAGGCATTTTAAACCAACAGAAATAACAGCGTTTGTCCCTGCTTCCCAGATGCAAATACTGAATGTTCATTTCCAACATCATGATTTAAAATATTCCAGTGATGAACTTCAAGTTGTCTTTCTTTCATTTTTATTCTATAATTAAAATTTAAACCCAATGTAAAGTCAAGAAACAGATTTACAAACAAGGACATTTGTTCTGAGGCACTAACATCTGTTCCCTTGATAGCAATAAAACAATGGACTTTTGCCAAAAAAAAAAAAAAAAAGAATTACAAATTTCAAGTTTGGTTCACACAATATGAAGGAGGAATTTCATAATAAAATATAACAAAATGCTGTGGCTGGTACAGTGTAGCTATATACATTTTTCAGTATAATGAATTAAAAGTTTAACCCTTTGGATGCTAGAGTGGTCTTCAACGCATTGCTTTGCAGTACATGGAGACATCTTTAGCACCCAAGGGGTTAAAGGGGAACAATCACCTCTTACATTTTTTTTAGCATAGGTTTAGTTAATAAAGTAGTATTAGGCAAGGTGTGTTTTTTTTCTAAATGTACCTACTTTTAAAGATATTTCATCTTCAGGCATATATATAATACTAACCGAAGCTTGATGTAACGATAGAAGGCATTCACACCACATCGAAGGGAAGCGTGAATCTGCTCCCTTGGGAAGCTGGAAGGGAGGTGGGAGGAGAATTAGGAAGTGAACAAGAGCTGTGCTGTGCCCATTAAGCAGAAGCGCACAGCTTGAAGACGAAATATCTTTAAAAGTAGGTAAATTTAGAAAAAAAAACACCTTGCCTAATACTACTTTATTAACTACACCTATGCTAAAAAAATGTTAAAAGGTGATTGTTCCCCTTTGAAGATGAGGTTCAAGTAAGCAAGTTAGATTTACAGGAAGTGGTATAGTGGTACAGGAAGTGGTATAACTAGTCATTGGGGATCCCTGGTGCACAACTGTTCTTGGCCCCATAGCACATAAATATTTTCCCTGGGGCATAACTAGAACATGTTGGGTCCTGGGGCTGATGGGTCTTTTTGGATGCTGGGACCCATCAACATTCTCACCCTCAGCACCTCCTTTAGTTACACCCCTGTTTATTGGTATAAATATTTTTGGTATTTTAGTTTTTTGGGGAAAAGGCTATACAACCTGCAATGTATTACATACCCTTAGGTCCATACACAACAAGAAAGTAGAGCAATTCTGGAATAAAGCAACTGCAGCATAAGGGATAAATACATGTTCCCCAAAAATTCCATTGATTTAAATGGACATTTAACTAGGGGTGGGCGAAAAGTGAGAAAAATTTCCCACATGACTTTTTGCGAAAACAGACGATTTTCCTCCGTTTTTGCAAAAGTTTTCTCCATTGCAAAAATTTCCTTATTTTCGCCAATTTCAACACATTTTTTTGCCTATTTCAACACATTTTTCTCCTTTTCTAAACATGTTGATCTCCTATTCAAACACATTATTCTCCTATTTCAACATATTTTCTCCTATGTTTAACATGGTGCAACATTTCCTAGCACAATATTACTTCTTCTGAGGGCTGTAGTGGAGAAATAAGTAGCTGAAAGTCAAAATTGTAAGTCCTACAGCAACATATACCTTGAAAAATGTGTTCGCATGCAGAGTGCATTTGTCCTTTGCCCACAACACTCACTTCCTGCTTAAGTGATGCTGGCACATATTCATGATGATGTCAAGTGATTAACAAAAATAAAATACAAACTACAATGTGAAAGATGTGTATGGTAGTGGTGGTGGGGGACTGGTGTGGTGTGGTTGGTGGGACCTTGACAACTTGCATACACCCTAGGAGGAGAGGGATCATCATTTATTGCACATGATGCAGCAATGATTGCTGCAGTCAGTTTTTGTACTACCACTTTACTCCCACATCCCTGAACTGCTCCACCTTTCCCCCTCCTGCTTGTGCATTTGCTAGACCTTACTCAACTAACACAACTGATAGAGTGTGATATCTTGCCTTGGCCCTCAACAAGATTCTCAGTATTGTCTGCTCTCTATCAAGTCTGCCTCAGTCATAGAGCTCACAACAGGCTTCCCAGTCAGCTGTCTAATATATTTATTTGTTTAATTATTTATGTAATTTTTAATTATTTCTTAAGTTGTCTACCCTATCTTATCACAATTAGTCCAAAAAATAAATATATATGCACCCCAGCTGCTTGCGTCTTGCCAGTCAGTCACAGCAAATTTTGGGGTATTTTGGGTCAACCTCTTTTTCCAAGCGTAATGTGCCATTTTTTTCGCCTATTTCAGTTTGAAGCAAAAATGTTCACCCATCCCTACATTTAACCCCTTGAATATCCTCTTGAATTATCATTAAAGGGCCCCCATTTAACCCTATGAGTGACAGGTAGGGGGTGTCGTGCAATGTGTTGGGCATCCCTCTCGCACTCTAAGAATCAAAGTGCATTTTGAATTGTCTCCTAGGTTGCAAATGGATTGCTCGAGAATTTCTCCATAAGATCTGTATAGTCGAACAATACCCTAGCAATAAGTCGCTCTTCATTTGTTTAATACATTGCCTTACAAAGGTAGGTGGCCTTTATACAGCACTCAGGTTCATCTGTATATAACTGCAGTTTCCTGTTTATAAGTGAGCTCTATTCAAATCTGCCTCTAAGTCACACCTCCTGACAGAAAACAAAGGACTTCTATAGACCTGAATAGACAATAAGTGTTGTCAGAATGAAACAACTACAAAGAGACTACAAATTCTTTTACACAGGTGACAAAACAGTTGCAAGGCCCTGCAACCTCCACGGTCTGCCAGTGGACCCATACACCATAGGGAATGCAGTAAAGTTGAGGCTTTGGTGAGTTCACAATTTAAGAGCCACTTATACTTAGGGTATAGTCCCTCTTTAAAAGATTATAGCATATACCAGGGATTGTCAATTGTTGATCTCCAGCAGTTGGGAACGACAACTCTCATCATTTCTAACCAACCAGGAGCTAGTTGGGGTTGATGGGCATTGTAGTCCTCAACAGCTGAATAATTAAATACCCCTGGCATATATAAGGTAGATCTAGTGCTCTTCCATAGCTAGTAATTGTAGTGCATATGGAGAAATCTGTTGAAGAGGAGTTGCTTTAAAAATAACAGAAAAGTCAGACTGCTTGAGGCTTCCTGGAACTTGGCAGATGTTTCATACAGTACTGAGTTTGCATTTTAATGGCTCCCCATAATCAAGCAAATGGATATTACCAATATGACATATAGCACATAATTACAGCTTGGCCCTCCTACCTCTGAAATAGATTGTGAGCTCTACATGCACTGTTGCGGATAAAAACATATAAGCTACGTCATACCAGTCCTTCTACACACCTAAACATAAATATCATGTTTTCCACTGTGTAGTTATGACTAGGAAAAATATGCATGAATATAGATAGGATTGAATCTGTTATCATGAGTAAACTGGTACACAAATGCTTTTAACAAGTAAGATACACGTACATGAGTAAACAATCCCTAATTAAATGTATTCATTTAATTCAGCACTAAATATGAACACTTTAGTGCATACCAGCACACACACACTCCTCCATCGTTGAGACTTTAATGGAAGCAAGCCCCAAACACTACCATTATATCATGCACAAGAAAATGGCTTAAAATTGCACCACTTATTCCACAGAGCTGTACGATGCGGAACAAACATACAGACATGTAAAACAGAACAAACAGAAAGTATCACAGGGTCCTTCTCATGAGGACTTAAAGGAGTGTAGGCTGGGAAAATGAAGCGGTAAGTGTCACTGGGTATAAGTGCATCCTGTCATGTGAACTGCAGGTCAGTGGGTGACAGATAGAAGTTTCTTTTCACTGCAATGATCCAGGCATGTAGCCAGGGCCGGATTTCCCAATAGGCAGACTAGGCACTTGCCTAGAGCTCTAAATTTTGAGGAGCACCTCAACTGTGCTGGCCACACCCACATTCTGAATTGTGAGTGGGGGCCAGAGCAATCTCTGTATCTATGTAGTAGCTTATACACCCCTTTATAGGCTATTATTTAACCCCTTGGCTGCTACAGAGATCTCCAGATCTCTCTAGCAACCAAGGGGTTAAAGCTTTTATGTCCTTGCGTTTTGTAGGCCAAAGGTACATTTTGTGCCAGGAAACAGTGGATGAGACTGGTGGTGTGGTCATGTGAAGAGTGGGGTGTGGCCATGGGAGAGCCTAAGGGTGCCCAGAGTGCCTTGCCTAGGGGAGCCTGTAATGTAAATCCGGCCCTGCATGTAGCAAAATAAAAAGGATCTCTATGAGTAATTAGATCTTGATGGGGCTGTGGGTGGTAGAGTGATATAAAAAAGCGACGACAGTGACTAGAGGCTGTACAAGCTGTTAATCTGGCTTTGAAACGCTGATAAATGTTTCCATTGCTCGCCCCTTGGAGCAAGAGGTATATAGAGGATAATTGTCATCATAAGTAGAATAATACATGGGAGTTTAAAGGCACAGCAACAAGAAACTGGATCTAAAACCTAGTTCAGAGCAGAATCATAATAGTACATCCCCCCCCCCCGGGATATGATAAATACTTTATTTTTTCCAGATTACTTCTTACCCACAAAATACATTTATACATAAACATGACATTTGGTAAAATTCATATTGAAAAACTCTGTGTTAACTCCTTCGATGGTAGATGCATTGAGTCTCTAGAATGCAAAGGGTTAACATATCATTGCATGTTTTGTATCTTTTACATGCACTTTTAAGTATAAAAGAATACTAGAGAACAGAAGGAGAGATCAACATATTGTGACTGATCTCAAACATGTTTATAGAGCAGACTAACAGCCATTCAGTAGTGTGAGAAAGTAGTGGGTGTAACACTGGCTGTTTAGTAGGGATACACTGGATTTATTGTTTACTTCAGCAAGTGTGCGAATGTTGAAAAGTAGAATTCACTGTAACACCTATAAATGTTTAGCATGGTCGCTGAAAGTATATATTGCTTCATTCTGGGTGGTCTGATATTAGCAGTTATCCGAATTCTAAGGCTTCTTTGTATCAACACTTTTCAGTTATGTTTTCAGTGCCACCTGCACACAATATTCAGCATGGAGATTAGAAAAATCATGCTTTAGAGAAATATAAATTCTCAATCTATTTTTGCTTTCAGCAGCACATTTAGAAACCAACTTATTTGCAAATAATATTAAAATATACTTTATGATATCCTTTAAAAAGCAGAAACTTTTTTATGAAAACCTGTATTTTACAGGGCCTTTTCCCATTTCCCATGATATGATGCTCAGTGGTATTTTTTGCTGGACATTTAAAAATGAGAAAAATGAATTTTGTTAAAAAAAATATATATATATATGTAAAATCAAAAACCATAGAATAGTACTATATATATATATATATATATATATATATATATATATATATATATACATAACATAACACATTGGATCCTGAGGAGGCCTATATCGGATTGTGGACGCCTACAGCATATTAGATGCATAACATTTTACATGTTATTGCAACAGCTTTAAAATAGGAAATAAGTTGGAACACTAAATAATATTATTAAGGCTAGTTTAACATTTGTGGCTGCAATATTGCTGCTGCTTGGCTCCAGAAAGTGTTTCTGTATTTCTCCCATTTTGCGGGCATTACCCCTTCAATCCGTCATAAGGAGGATGTGGCAGAGGCATGGCTGATGGGTGGCTTATGTCAGCATTAACCAGCCATTATTGGCTGATACCCATATGGCAATGTCTGTTATCGTACAGTGCAAACAGATAAAGGCAAGAACAAGATAAGAGATAAAGGAAACAACAAGACAAGATTAACACAAATCTAAATGCAGTATATTTAACAAAAACAAATAAACCACAAGTTAAATCCTCAATAGTTGCACTCACATAACACCCATCTTTGGCAAATAGTTCATTAGGGGTCCCTATCTCTATTAGCTAATGAACTGCGCCCTGGTTCCTCTGTATCCACAGGTGTGCATGGGATCACATTGTATCTTGAAGGTGGACTAAATGGAGGTCGTACAGATGAATATCTCCAATGTTCGGCACATGATGGCAATAAGATACAGAATACTGGAAATGAATCCAAGTCCAGGATGAGAAAGACCTAAATGTCCATCTAGGTCAATGATTGCGGCTACTACCGTGAACAGAGGGTGGGACGTCACAGGGGGCATGGAAGAGACAGACACCAAATAAATGTAAGTGTAAAAGAAAGTCCTGATGTATTGTGGAGATCAGACTCCACTTCCTTAACTCTTCCACAGTTCATTACCTCATCAGCCCATTACATCATCATTATCCTTAAATGTTCATATGTTGTGAACCTCCTCAAGGTACTGTTTTATATATGCACTGAGGATAGTTTTAACTGGCATTTTTCAGCTTAGTATTTTTTTATTATTGACTGTTTGGACTGTTATTGGTACAGTTTTATTTGTGCAGGTGTTTTTTTCCATATAATATCCATGTGGATAGCCCATTCATTGGGCACTTTGATGCACATTGTAATGCTAGGGTCACCTGTGTGAGCAATCTGCTCTACAGCCCATAGGCCACCATACATATCAGCTCTGCTCGACTGCACTCAACACAAGGACTCAGTTGAGTTGCAGTATGCTGCATTCAGATGTGTTTGTGTTTGGTGAAATTGCCAGTGTGAACAGCCTCATAGGCAGCAATATGCTTTAAGGTACAACTCTGAACCCAGTCTATCACTTGTACTTTTTTGGTTTATTAAAATAAAAAAAACAAAAACAAAACAATTTTAAAACAAATCATTATTGCAAATGAACTCAATAAGTGATTTACTACAAAGAACTTAAGCAATTCTGGGTCAAATCATCTGTGATACAAGAGACAAATAAAAATACCTAAAATTCCAACTGAATTAAATGAAGAGTTTAACCTCCTGACCGCCAGAGAGATCTCCAGTGCATTGCTCTGCAATATGTTTGATACCTCTGTAGCATTCAGGAGGTTGAGAACCCCATTCAAATCAATGTGAATTTGTATTTGTCTCCCTGATGGTATAGATGGTTTCCCCAAGACTTCTTCATTTCATCTTAGTTCATCAGCCTCACAAAATGCCTACTGTAGTGACTTCCAACTCCCCAGGAGCAACCAGTAGAGCAGGGTTACTGGATCTCCTCCTTATATAACTACATGTTTATCAATCAACAGATAAACCATTCTATGAGTTAACCCTTTTCCAGAGAGATAGCCAACACATCACAAAGTCTTAAAAGCCTCATATTTGTCCCCTCATATATGTGCCATTGGTTTACCCCAGAATTGTTTCCATTTCAGTATGGTTAAATATGTAAAAACATTTAAGGGCCAGAGAGGTATGCGACACATTTCTTTAGAACATGACGCACACCACTCAGGTCCATAAAAGGTTACAAAGTCTTTGGTGGTGGTGGCGGTGTGACCTCACTCTCAAGATGCAGTCATTGCTTTCTCTTCTTTAATCTCTGGTGGGACATATTTCTAGCATGTGAAGCCAGACAGCTTCCTTACAGTGCCCGACAGCTGCCATCAAATACTTTCTGGGTCAAAGAATTGCTCCCACCCCAGGGATATCCGATATGTATGGAAAAGGAATCACAGCGAGGAGCCATCATTTTACTGAAAGCACGTAACTGTTAGCTTTCCATTTACAAAAGGAATTACTTGGGAATGAAAAAAGAAAATGGTTACTCTAATTGTATATTCGATTTTTTGTGTATTTAAAAAGCTACAACCCACCACAATATGTGTGTTATTTAACCCTTTGAGTGCCAGAGTGGTATGGAATTCATTGCAAAGCAATGCATTCTGTACCACTCTGGCACTCAAAGGGTTAAATGTGAACTAATAATAACCCCCTACTTACCTTACTATTTCCAGAAAATCCTGATGGCACCTATTACTTTTTGTTTTGATCATTGGTCCAAGTGATAACATCTTCAATCAGTCCTTAATGACACTCCATGTAGGCAGACATAAGCTACTATCAGGATAGAAGTTCCTCAATCTCAGTTTACTGTTCATGTAAATTGTAATCCTTTAAAGGAGCAGTGAACTTTTTTATGAAAACCTATATGCTCTTGAGCTTTTCCTGCTCTGTAAAACAAGGGCACTCTCATTGCTGTCAGTTGTCTTATCCAAAAATTATAAAAGTTCAAATAATCAGGAAGTGAATTTACTGTGCATTTACTTCCTGATAAATTTCTGACAGGAAGCTCTCTGCAGTTTCCTCACATTCTATGGAGAATGTAACAGAATTTTTTAAAAAAACTACGGGTTTAAAATGTAATAACTCTGCAAATATGCATCTCTCAGTTGTGGTAGTACCATTATTTTGCTCAATAGGAAATGCCCTATAATATACATTTTTCCATAAAAATGTGTACTGCTCCTTTAAGGATCAGTGAGACATGCAACACACTGTCTATCTGCAGACCTGCTCTCCCTGATGCTGAATCTCGCAGGATAGTTTTATGTCTTGTGCAGTCCCTCTAGACCCGTTGTATCACTCTTGAAAGATGCACAGTGGTGCCCCAGGCGTTTTACTACTGGTAAGTCTACATCCATTGGAGCTGACTTATAAAATTGTGAAATTACCCTTTAAAGGAGTTAAGTAAGCCCATGCACTCCTCCTGCTTCAGTTTGAAAAAGAAAAAAAAATCAGTAACTGTCATGTCTGCCTCCATGGACATGACATTGTGGACTGATTGAAGATTTTGGGGTGAGTGTATGAGAATATTCTGTACTAAATCAAGAGCATAATTAATGTTTGGTCCATATGCCTGCTAATTTGCTATATTAAATATATACCAAAATCCTCCACTTAACCTGTCTGCTCCAATGGGAAGACAATGAGGTAGTCAGGGCACAAAAGAAATAGTATAATTTAATGCCATTTCCCTGTGCATGTCATGGGACAGAAGTATGGGGTTTGCTGGCATGGGCAGTCTTACCCTGTAGTGAATAGCCTTAGGTGCAATCACTGGCGTTAGACGCTAATGCCAGTGTGGCTGCATGGGCAGATTTGTACAATCACTGTGTTATCTCTTGAACCAAGCTGCAAGGATGATATTCATATAGTACGTTATCATTTTTGGTCATCGTAAGGTAAGTGGGGGTTATTATTAGAGGTTACAGCTTTGCTTTAAAGCATATGGTATTTTTTCTGCAATGAACTACATTGTGAAATGGACTTCTCCATTACATTTTAAACATCTTATAAAGCAAGCTGCTAGTAAACCACTTACAAGGCTGTATTCATAGAATTTAAGAGGATAAGGGGGAGAGGTTATATGGATGCTGGATTTTGCCAAACATTCAATCGTTTGAATGCTTGAAAGTTCTCCAGGGTACAGTATTGCTTCTCAATGGTGTGGATAACTCTTTATCACCCAAGGGTTTAATATCCACATTGAAGGATTTCTTTTCACCTTTAAAGGGAAACTGTGCCTATAGGACTAAATGTGCATTACTATAAGCACTAGTGGAGCAAATAGGGGGCAAACTTCATGCAACATAGGGGACAACTATGGATTTAATGGAGCAGTAAACTTTTTTATGAAAACCTATGCTATAGAGCTTTTCCTGCTGCGTAAAACAAGGGTACTCCCACTGCTGTCCATTGCTTTATTAACAACTAGTTGAACAGCCCGTTACACGGGCCACAGTGCCGCTGCCACCCGTCGCGGGGCAGTCACGCGCAGTAAAGACTGACCGCGCCACGGATGATACAGAGCTGGGCGCTCTGAAGGAGCGCCCAGCTCTGTATCAGCAGAGGAGCGGGCAGTCTGTACTGTGCATGAGTGCGGCATTACACATGATTTAGCGAATTATTATATAGGATGTTCTAACTGACAGGAAATGACAGGCAGTTTCTATCACATTCTATGGAAAACTGTAAGTCACTGACTTTCCTCTCCATTAGATGATTTCTAATTGCAGTTTGACCATTAGAGGCCACTGTTAATGTAAAAAAAAACACGGGTTTAAATTGTAATAACTCTGGAAATATACATCTCTCAACAGTGGGAGTATCCTTATTTTACTCAACAGGATATGTTCTCTAATAATATATTTTTTCATAAAAAGTTTACTGCTCCTTTAATTATTTTAAGTGGGGCTTTAAACCCCTTACATGAGAGAGGTCTCCAACTCATTGCTTCACAATATGTTGGAGGCCCCTCTAGCATTCAAGAGGGTAAAAGCAACATTTAAATCAATTGGAATTTGGGGAGTTTATGATTAACACAAGGATACACAGGTTTACTCCATTTCTGCTTATTACATCAGCCTCAGTCACTTTAAAGCAATTGTATAACCATTAATTGGAGAGTCCAAGTGTTATATCATTTTTAAGGCCCGTTAACACAGAAATATTATCCATAGGTCATAACTAGAGCCTTTTTGTCCTTTAGGCTACCTTGGTATCAGCTCCCATCACAAGTGGACCCTCTGCCCTAATTTGTTAAAGTAGTGAGCCATTGGCCATGATCCAGGAGCATAAATTGAAGAATAAGCATGTGTGATACAGTATTTTACCTATTTTTTCACTACAGCATACTTTATACATTATTTATGAGCATTATTTAGTCAAAACTTGCTATGTTATTTCCATTTTCCTATCTGCACTTTCCTTTTTTTTATGATTACTGTCACTCAGTCCCCCTCTCCTTTAACCCTTTGAATGCCAGAGGGGCACTGAATGCATTTCAGAGCACTCAAAGAGTTAACTCCTTCTTCTGTCCCCCTTGGACTAGATAAGTGAAAGAAACTTGCACAGGAAGGCAGGGCAGAAGACTGGCAAGGAGAGATAAAGTTGGAAGGAACACGAAAGGGAAGGGGACTGACAGAGAAGGAGCGGGAAGGAGACTGGATGGGGAAGAGAGAAAGGGAGACATACAGAAGGGAGGAGGGACAAGGAAGGTCACAGGAAGAGGAGGAGAGCGAAGGAAACTGACAAAGGAGGAGAGGGAAGGAGGGTGACAGCAGAGACAGAAGATGATTGGCTGGAGGACAAAGGAAGAAAAAGAAAGGAAAGTAGACTGTCAAAATACCTAATATCAAATATCTAAAATTTAGTTTTTATTAATTATACTAAAAATAGGATAGAACAGAGATAGTATAAAGAAAATATCAGGGCACAATCTGGCTTGTCACTTAAGATACATAAGATATGTAGAAATACGGGGCACCACCAGGCTTGCCGCATTTAAGTATTACAGAATTGTTACGTTTGTTTTCTCCAGTTGACTAAATGCCAAGTGAAACTTTACTGAGTGCTATTTCCACAGATTTATCTTATTGTGAGTAGGTGAACACAAAGGTCCTTATGTTCAAAAGAAACATAAAGTATTTATAGTAACAGCACTATAATTGGCAAATAAAAAAATTTCCCACTTCTCAATGGGTAAGAGATCTTTTCAGCATTAAAGAGGTTAAAAACTCAATTTACAACAAAATGAGCTTTTAGGGCTCGATCCAAATGTTGGAGTTAAAACTACCGTGAAGAAAAAACTGCCTTCGCGAGTTAACCAAGACTGGGTAACGTGAGATTCAAATCTTCCTTACCCAGAAAGGCTAACGAGCGAAGACCAACAAAATACACGTTCACCTCAAACCTGCTTTGCATAGAAAATCTTACCTAAAAACACACGATAAGAATGTTACCTAGCACCACAGCCAATCACAGCACTCCATAGTAGAAAGTTCAGTCAGAAAATCCAAAACCAACGCTGACAGTTCTGAACAGCATTCTCTGTGCTTCCCTACCCAGCCAGTAGGGGAACACAGAGATGGCTTTCAGCACCATGGACAGCTTTGAATGCCATAGGGATGTGCACTGCTCACCCCTGTGGCATTCAAAGGGTTACAATCAATAAAACTAGTACACCAAGCACTACACAATGCCCCCTTCCACACTCCCCCCCCCTTAGTATGTCACACAAAGGACACACAAAGGACGAATTGTACAACGTGGGACACCAGGCAGGGCACAATGCCAATGTGTGAGGAGGGGAGAGAGGTATTGGAGGAAGCAGGCAGCAAATACAAGCTTGCCACCCGCTTCCACCAATGCCTCTCTTGTCCCCAGCATTTTTTATGCTGCGGGCTTCACAGCCACCCGCAGCAATGGCACTTTTATGAATGAAGATGAGGGAAGTGCTGCAGTCAGAGTGCAGCCTGCTCCCTCAATTGTATTTTAACCCTTTGAGTGCCAGAGTGGTATGCGACGCATTGCTTTGCAATGCGTTGCGTACCACTCTGGCACTCAAAGGGTTAACTTAGATCACATCCATTTATAATGTTCTACCTCCTGTGTCCCATTGCTATTAGTACTTTTGCTCCACTCTCCGTTTGAAGGAGAGTGGAGCAAAAGTACTAATAGCAGTTGGACACAGGAGGTAGGGCATTAAAAATGAATGAGATCTAATTTAAACTATGTTTAATAATAGTCTTTTAATAAAAAAAAGTTTGAAACACACACACACACACACACACACACACACACACACACACACATATACAGGCAAAGTATGTAATCCATACCTTGCCTATTAACCCTTTGGGTATCAGAGGGGTAGGAAACATGCTAAGCAATGCTTTCCTAGCTCTCTGGTACTCAAAGGGTTAATTGTGGAATAAAAGACAGATTTGTCCACTACATGGAAGTCCATGAGGTGGATGTGGATGGGGTTAGTAGGTCACATATATGCAATATATGTGACATATTAAGGGGGGGGGGTCAAAGGGGGGCATTGTGTAGTGCTTGGTGTACTACTTTTCATTATTGTAACCCTTTGAATGCCACAGGGGTGAGCAGTGCACATCCCTATGGAATTCAAAGCTGTCCATGGTGCTGAAAGCCATTTCTGTGTTCCCCTAGTGGCTGGGTAGGGAAAAGCACAGAGAATGCTGTTCAGAACTGGCGACGGTGGTTTTTTTACTCTGCCTCCTGTACTGTTCTCCAAAAAAAATAGGTGTTAGATTTCTGGAGAGAAATGTTGCAATTTTACTTGCGTTAGCCCTAACTCCCACATTTGAATGGCTTTTGGCGTCGCTTGTACATTATCCTCTATGGGTGAGATATTGCTGTTCTGGCGACGGGCGACGTGTGTTTCAGAACTGGCGTCGTTTCTTACTAGTGGAACATTTGAATTGCTCAGTTGACATTAAAACCAGCGTCGCCAGTTTTTTCTGCCAACGTCAACATTTGAATCGAGCCCTTAGTTCCCTCTACGGTGACACTGTTTCGAACTGTAGGTAGATAGATAGATAGATAGATAGATAGATAGATAGATAGATAGACAGATAGATATGAGCTATGTATGAGATAGATAGATAGATATGAGCTATGTATGAGATAGATAGATAGATAGATAGATAGATAGATAGATAGATAGATAGATAGATAGATATGAGATATGTATAAGCTTATTTTCACAACTTTTTTCATGACCTTGAAGCCCTGCCCCCACTCACGTTTAAGCCCCACCCATTTTTTGGCATAATCACATAATTTTTCTCTCCCCAGCGGCACCACAGGCCTCCCCTCCAGGAAGGCAACACTTCACAGGTATGGATACCCTATTTAATAATTCACTAAAATGTGTGTAACGATGCAGTCATGCACAGTAGAGACTGCCCGTGACGAGGTGCGGGCAGTCTCTACTGTGCATGACTGCCCCGTGTCCAGCTGGCACTGGCACTGTGGCCCGTGTAACGGGCTCTTCAACTAGCATATATATCACTTTACTACAAATCTGAAGTGTAAAATTGATAAACCCTTAATTCTAGAGAACACTCCAGTGCATTGCTTCACAATGTGTTGATGTCTCTATCATCAAATATTTAAAACATTACACGATTAATATTCATTTCACTAATGCAGAAGTTGATCATAGAACTGCATCATAGAGAATGAATAAACATTTCCATTGGCTTAAATGGGACTATTAACTGGTAGAGAGGTTTCCAGCATGTTGCAAAACAGTTAACCTTTGAGTGCCAGAGAGGCACGCAATGCGTTGCAGAGCAATGCGTTGCGTACCTCTCTGGCACTCAAAGGGTTAAAGTGATAGTAATGTCTATTTAAAATTATTTGCCCGAGTCTTCTGTATATTAAAAGGAACATATTGCTCTATGTCTAAGCTCTTACTTCTTTGTACTTCAAAAGTTATGAAGCACTGAAGATCCACCGCCCACCCCTTCTCCCCACATCACTGCTGCAACTCTGTCTGGTTGGGACGGCTGCAGAGAGGGACAAACTTCAGTAAGCAAAGGGAAATCCTGCCCTTCTTCGTCAAGGAGGGCAGGGTTTTCCTTATACTTACGTACTGAAGTTTGTCCCTAGCTGCAGCTGTCGAGTCGCACGACCCTATATTAGATACCGTGGGAGATGGCCAGAAAAGGGCGGGCGGTGGATCTTCAGTGCTTCATAACTTTTGAACTACAAAGAAGTAAGCACATAGCACAATCTGTTCCTTTTAATATACAGAAGACTCGGGTAACTAATTTAAATAGACATTACTATCACTTTAAAGACTCATTGAAATCAGTGGTAACCTGAAGTTTTATTTAACCACTGTTTGGTGTTCTTGATTTGCTCCTTCTTTGTATATCGACAGTTGGATTTCTGTGGGGCAAACAAACATTCCTATTGATTTCAATGGGACTTTAAACATGTTAAATTGATCCCAAGAGTAAGACATCTGGCATGCAAGGTATTAAAAATCCTCATGTAAATCAATATTTGTTCCTTACAGTGCGGTTGGTTTGCTTCGAAATTGTTCCAATTCTCACAGTCTCCAATGTAATTGATAAGCAGAAATAAGTCAACTAAACACTATGATGAAAAAATCTGTCAAAAAATGCACTTAGTGAGGTTTGTGATATGAATATGAATGATATGAATTAAATATTATGCCCATTGGCAAACTGGAGTTATTCTGAAGTAAACCAACTGCACCATAGGGGAAAATAAAAAAAATATTGTTAAAGGGCTAGAAATGCTTCACAATAAAAGCAGCTCCAATTAATCTTCATAGTATTTGGGCCATGGAGAGTGTACTGTAAGAGTTGAAGTTCAAGAGTAACTGAATGATAAAGTATCCCCCCACCTCTTTTACTGATGTAACATTGCTCACCTCAGAGCAGCAAGGTGGTGTCCAGGAGGATTGCAGAGAGGGACAATCTTCAATTAACATAAGGGAAAAACCTGAAAATCCTGTCAAGGGGGCAGGGTTTTTCATTGTTCTCACAGTAAGAAGATTGTCCCTTGCTGTTATCTGTCTGGTCTCTAGACCAGATTCCTCATCTGAGGGGAGGTGGCTTACACTAGGTAAAAGGGACAGGAGGGGGATACTTTATTATTCAATTACTCTTGAACTACAACTCTGACAGTATTGAAATAACACTCTCCGTGGCCCAAATACTATGAAGATTAATTGGAGCTGCTGTTTTTGTGAAGCATTACTATCCCTTTTAATTAAATCTGGCTTTTAATCCCTTGAATGCTAGAGAGGTCTCCAATGCATTGAGAAGCAATGCATTGGAGACCTCTCTGGTATTCAAGGGGTTAAAAAGCTCTAATCAAGTGCATGGGAATTTAGGAATTTTTTATATGTCCCCAATGGAGCAGTTGGTTTACTCCAGAATAATTCCAGTTTGCTTTTATAAATATGGGCCATTGTTCTTGAAAACATGAGTGTGGCCTAAAACTGTTATTCCCTTGTGGTGGCTTATTTTCTTCCCGACCAATGCCCTTTCTTCTTTTTCATGTATAATAGTGCCATCACATCCTTGTTATGTCGTTGAGTTAGACTTTTGCACAGAAGTCATTCTGTGACAGACTGACAGGAATACAACTGGTAACAATACCAGTTATTATCAGCATACAGACTGTTAGAGGATAAGGAGAGCTATTGGAATAGCCTCTGTCTTGCCTGGCTCCAAGCCTAGATAAGTGATTTTTCTCTATATCAAGTATTGCCAGCTGGAACAGCAATAATCTCCTAATGCACCAGCAGGCTCTGCATAAAGTATAGCTTAAATCTATCATTTCTGTACAGAAATTACAGCTCAAATATTCATAACTAAACCGTACTAGGTGTGCCAATGATATACTAATTTGAGAGATTTGAATCTAAAGAAATTAAAATTGATCTAGTCTTGTTCAGTAGAATGTGCCACCCTGCATACTTCAGTGTTACCATTTACTGAGAACAGTCACAAACATTAACCCCTTGGCTGCTAGAGTTCTCTCCAAAATAATGAGAAACAAAGCATTGGAGACATCTCCAGCCGCCATGGGGTAAATTCATATTTTATTTTATTTGTCATATTTAGTGATGGAAAGTTGTTTTGCATATGGGAGCAGACTTAGAAAAAAAAACCTGAGGCTGCAGTGTTCAACTCTACAATGGCTTCTGCAAGTCATTGGAGGGGGTCAAAAAACTGCCCACCTCAGTTTGAATACAACCCAGAAGACTGTGGATCTCATTCACATGAATTGCAGGTTGTGTGAACAACTCTTGAAAGTTTTGGACTTGGAAGCTTTTCACTAGGACCTATGGCATCTGCCTGTGCTGCCTAACCAGTCTGAACTGTGCAACTTCAGACCCCATTCTACTTCGGCATTGGTCTGCTGGAGCTCACAATGCTGACCTGTTTTCATATAAAGGTCTGCACCTAAGGGAGCAGAGCAGGGCTTTGATTTGCAGGGCTGAGTCATTTCAGTGCTTCACTCATAGCTACTGGATGAGGAAGCAACATTGCTAGCCTTTCCATTGTAGCCCTGTGTCAGCAAATTCTCAAACATTGGATTTCAAAAGACAGGACCGAGATCCTCTAGAGGCAAGTGAGGAACCTTGGCAATAATTTTCCCATTGACAATATGTTTCCAACTTCAGCTTTCCGATCTTGCCTCCTGCTCAGACTCCATTTCACTTCAACATGTGACAAGAAAACAAGAAATGAAATAATATTCTGGGTTGATTATATCCCTACTGAAAAAACAATATCTGAAAAGAGAATATTGTATAAGAACCATCAGGTTTCATCTAACAAGTGCAACTGTCAATTATGTCTTCATAACGCTTTCTGTAGTCAATATATATGACATTGTTTTTCCTTTAAAGCTGAATTTTAGAGCTCTTATCAAATAGCCTGCAGGATCTATATAAAAAATGCCAAGGATAAATAAAATCTCTAGATGGTCAGTGGACAGTATTTAAGAAGTCAATTGAAATTAAGTGTCAATAAAGATTAGAATAGCACAACTGACTATTTTACCACAATAATCTAACCATAGTTCTGTTACCATATAAGGAAGTTGCAACATGGTTTTGAATATAAGGAACCCTTCACCTGCTTGAGTTGCCTGGTTCACATTAAAATGGTCGCACACAAAATGTTGTGCGACTTCGGGGAGCATTAAACATGTCACCATGTTTAAAAGGGTGACATGAGAATCTCGCACTGCAAGAAAGGTGCGAGATTCTTATGTCGCACAATTAAACCGCCTCCAGCTGATGACATCCTGCCTATCACATCCTGCCTGTGTCTGTGTTCCTCCTCGGTCTGGGAAGTGCTCAGTGTCTTATGGTCAGTGCTGCTCTGCTGCTCTTGCACATTTATTCATGACATTAAAGAAAGCGCAAGATTCTCATGTCGCACAATTAAACATCCCAGCATTCTTTGCATTCGGGTAGTCTCTACTGAGCATAACTGCAATGGACAAACATTCTAGCGTTTTATTATATATATATATATATATAGGATACAACTCCTACCACATACCCTTCCTCAACTAGTAATCTCCTTTCTAACTGGTAAGGGAGACTGAGATGGTTCTGTATTGTTACACAAAGAAAGTATCAATTTTCTTTTTCTCTCTACAAAGGAATAGTGAAACACTTTATTTTTGCATGTAGTAGTACTGATATTTGAGTAGAGCCAGCCAGGGCCAGGGTTAATTGGATTTGGCTTGTGGCACATTTATTGCTCATCTTTGTTCCAAACGACCCTTTTTATTGAAGAACCATCATGCACATCTATAGATCTAAGACATAAAATTATGTAGTACACAATTTTGCATTTAAGTCAAGTTATCTGTTTAAGATTATTTCCCTTTAAGTAATACAATCACAATACATCTTTTAAAGTAGATTTTTGTACAAGCATCCATGCAAGGAAAATGAAAAACATTCGCTACATCCATTAAGAATACTCATTTTACATTACAATTGTCCAACGTAATGTTCACATTTATCAATATAAAAATAAAAGGCAATAAAAGGCAATTATAAGCTATTTTTATTAAGCTATATTAAAAGATGGATCACATAAACCAAAATTGGTTTATCAATCAAAAATAAATATTATGCAGAACAGGCACACCGAGACAGAATATTTTTCAGTTTTGGAAATTATAATTCGTCCCAAACTAAAGCAGTATAGAAATTATTAGCATCCCTTTGGACCTCTATACATTTGAACATTATTTATATCTCAGTGGTGACAGTGATTTTTGTAAGAAGTTATAGGAGATGCTGAGAGCACATACAGGCTACAGCTATGGGTTTATATTCTGTGTCTGACAGAAGAAAGTCTGAGAAGCCCAGTTGCTTCTTTGTTCAAGCTTTGTTCAGATGTCATATCCCAAATTTTTAGCTTTGCAAACTGACATCCTAGAAACATAAAAATAGGCTACATCTTATTTCTACAGGTATTAAGGGATCAAAGGAGACAGTCACACAACATACTTTGAAAGTCTCTTCCATCAAAAGATTTTGATCATGCCCCATTTTATAGTGGATTATTACAAGGCTTGTGAAAACTAATAAGTCCATAAACCTGCCATTCTCTAATATGGTATATGTGGCAAAGATGATGAATTATTTCTAACTGGTGTAAAAGCCCGTGTACACGGGCCAAGGTCTGGGTGATGTTAACCCTTTGAGTGCCAGAGGGGTATGCAACGCATTGCTTTTCAATGCATTACATACCACTCTGGCACTCAAAGGGTTAAGAGGCCGGTCCTGCTATGCGTCCTGCTGCCGACGCAGTCATGCATTGTAGAGACTGCCCGAAAGCACAGAATGCTCCCCGCACAGAACTCCAGCATTCCGTGCTCCCAGAATTCTGTGGTCCCAGCACAGAACTCCCAGCATTCCTACACCTCCCAGCAATCCGTGGTCCCAGCATTCTGTGCGTTCGGGCAGTCTCTACTGCACATGACGGTTTCTGACAAACCTCCTTAGCGAATTATAATATTGGATCATTTATCAAGAAAGTCTTAGGACCTGTGTTCAAAAGAAAAGTGGAGGGCAAACCAATTGCTCAATCCTTTGCATGCAATGCATTCAGTACTGCTCTGGCACTCAAAGGGTTAAGAGGGGACAAAAAAAATTCCTAAAATGTTCATTGATTTGACCTTTTTAATCCTTTGCGTTCCAGAGGGGTACGCAATTCGTTGTGTACTCCTCTGGCACTAAAAGGGTTAAGGACCAGCAAGACATGGATTAATTGCAAAGCAATGCGTTACACACCCTCTCCGGCTCTAAAATTGTTAAATATGGTTTTTAATCCTTTGAATGCTATATAAACTCTTTAGCTTTCAATAACTTAAAAACATAATTTAAATCATTGTGTTGCTATTTGTTGGTTTGCACCAGATATACTTCCTTTTGTTTAGGTGTTAGTTATACAAAAGGGCACAGATTAATTGCAAATCAATGCATTGCAATGCTATATAGATCTCTCTAGCAATCTAAAAGTTTAAAACATAATTTAAATCAATGTGATTTGTTATTTGTTGGTTTGCACCAGAATTACTTCATTTTCTGTAGGTTCCTAGCCATACAAATTAGTAAAATGTATTTTACTGCATGTATCATCATGCAGTATTGTGCAAGATGTGCTCACTATATAGAAATAAGAAGGAGAGTGTAACACAAGATACTCCAGCAGATGGAAATATATTTCCATTGTGCATACTGGTACTTGCTCATTTGGTAAATATGACTAACATAAATAGGTATCAGAAAAGGGTGATCCACCAGGGTTACAGCCCCACTAAGTATATGACTCTCACAAACGGCTGTGCAACCTGGAGTCTCCACTACTGTTGGACTATAATTGCCATCAACGTCTGGGGTTGGCTGCTTCTCTTGTTCAGAGAGGAATTGCCTGCCACTTCGTGGCTGGACTGCCTTTTGGTAGGATCAGTATGATGTGCTTTAGGATATTTCCTCTTTGTGAAAGGCACTAGTGAGCTAAAAGAGATTGTACCCTGGGTAGGATATTTATCCTATAGAGCCTCATCAATTTGAGGGCAGGCTCGTTCCTAGTTGAGCGTCTCTGACTAGCTCCTTCGCATATAATTGCCATCACCCTCATTAGGGGACATTAGACTAAAATCAAGCAGCTGAACTTGGTGTGTAATAGGATGTATGATTATTTTAGTGCATACTGGTGCACGCTCTTTGCCATTTTAAGGCTTTAATACAAGCAAACACCAAACAACTCCCCTATAGCATGTGCATGAAAAGTGTGCAATTTTACATAGATTTCCATTTTAGTATATGTTGAAAAACATGCAGTAAACAATCAGAACCCTCCAAAATGTCCATAGATTCCAATGCTATCTTCCCCTGGAGCAAGCTGAGTGAGGAGGGAAATTTTAAGTGTAAATATGTTAGTAAATTGGTGCTACACAGAAGCAGCATTAAATAAAATGGCCCCAGCGCCTATGTGGAGTAGAATACAAATCCTATGGTGGTTTCATTTTGATACATTTAAAATAAACTTGCGGATTTAACCAAGGCCATTACTTGAACTTTTATATAATTTTACAACTTTTGACTCTACTGTAATATACATCACAAAATTAATGCATTAATTTGATTTTTTTGTGACAATACAATTTTCTATTAACATTTTAGTCATGAAGTTTGTCATTAACAATAACTGCTTGATGTTCCTAATCCACTAAAATGTTTTGCATTGTAAATTAAATAAAACATATATATATATATATATATATATATATATATATATATTATTGGAAATATATCTGATTATATGTAAGAGGTGTATCATGCCAGCACAGAACTTGAATAAAACAATGTCCTAAGTAAATTCAGCTGGGTCCAGGGGGTAGGGGTTATATACTAAAGTTTCATAAATGTGTGATAAAGAGGAGATTAATTTCTCTGTTATTGTCTCTTCAACTCCTATGTTACTCTATGGAGCCTATGCACTAAGATCTCTCAAGATGGAGAGATGTTAGTGCATAAGCTTCATAGAATATAACATAGAAATTAGAGAGATGTTACCTCTTCTTTGTCATACCTTTGTCATACCTCAAGTCATCTACCCCCTCCTATCCTATATAATAATTCGCTAAATCGTGTGTAACGCCACGACATGCGCAGTAGACACTGCTGCGCGTGCTGCAGTCATGCGCAATAGACACTGCCTGCGCCGAGGCTGATACAGAGCCGGGCGCTCTGAAGGACCATGTGGCTGTGACACTGTGGCCCGTGTAATGGGCTGTTCAACTAGTATCTAATAAATTCCACTGAAATGTTTTATATTTGGTTGTCCCTTTGTTTTGGAATGCTGACACTGGGGAACAATCTCCAGATAAGGGTTGTACCTCACAAGGAACTTTCTAAAGGTCCGTGAATTATCATTATAAGATACTGAATGTCTAAATGAGAAGAAATGGAACATTTCTTGGGAAACCAATTGTATTATAGAGGCAAATAAAATTTCACAAATGCCAACCCTTTTAGTGCCAGAGGGATGACCAGCCCATTGCTTTGCAATGCACTGGTTCACCCTCTGGCACTGAATGGATAAAATATTTATTTTTAAGCATTTGAATGCTAGCAAGGTATCCACTGTGTAGGAGACTTCTCTTTCATTCAATGGTTACAAGTTCAATTTAAATGAATAGGACATTTTATTTGTCCCTCAGTGTTGTAGTGGGTGTTCATGTGTGATAAACAGGACATTCTCCTCATCAGAGATTAATCCTTTGAGTGCCCGAGTGGTATCCAACGCATTACAATGCATACCTCTCTGGCACTCAAAGTGTTAAACCCCCAAATCAGTATTCCAAAGTTGGCTTCCCAAAAAAAAGCATATAGATGCATTACATTAATGAAATTAGGACAAGAAGACCTACTTGAATTCTTTTGTACGAGGAGGTACATGTACTGTATTTCATGGTAATAAAACTGACCTATTTTTGTGTACTGCGCCTGCCTAAAGCTTTTGTACAAAGCTATTTACACCAAGAATGACCATTATATACCACTAGTGCCTAAAGGCAGGCAGTGTGATAGAGTATGGGTGTTCATAGGGTAGTGCTTTAATCTACATCATGATGTACACTATGTCACTAAGTCACAGAGGAAATCAGCTTTAAAGGGATAGTAATGTTTCATAAAAAAAAAGCAGCTCCGATTAATCTTCATAATTTTTGGCCCATGGAGAGTGTTATTTCAATACTGTCTGAGTAATTGAATAATAAAGTATCTACCTCCCACCCCTTTATCTTAGTGTAAGCTGCTTCCCCTCAGATGTGGAATCTGGTCTCTTGACCAGACAGCTCACAGCAAGAGACAATATTCTTACTGTGAGCATAAGGAAAAAGTCTGCCGCCTTGACAGATTTTTCAGGTTTTTCCTTATGCTCACTGAAGATTGTCCCTTGCTGCGATCCATCCGGACAGTTTTGCTGCTCTGAGGTGAGCAGTGTTACATCAGTAAAAAGGGGCAGGAGGGTGATATTTTATCATTCAATTACTCTTGAACTACAACTCAGACAGTATCGAAATGATGCTCTCCATGACCCAAATACAATGAAGATTAATCGGAGCTGATTATTATTTTTTTTTTTTTTAAATATTACATGCTTCAGGGGTTAACATAAGGGTGGCTGCACTGGTGAATTAATACATTTGCCTCTGTATTACCTGAAAATAAAGAGTGACACAGTTAAGCATAATGTACTTGATCCAGTATTTGTAAAAAATCTTTCCTAATACACATACATCATGTCCAAAAATCAATTAACACTATTTTTTTAAAGTAATAAGGGTACGATATACATATTCACCTCTAATTTCAGTGGCTACTCTAAGGGTTATGCATTCCAGCATTTGATTCTGGTGCATACCAACAGACAATCTCCTCCAGTGTGGGACTTTAATGCCAGAAAGCCCTGTATGTTTGTCCCATAGCACGTACAGGAAGGTGGGGTTTAACCACATCATTACCTCTGTGCATTGTTTAACAACCTTAAGGACCAGCGGTCCAGGGAATTTACCTTCCCTTAAGGACCACTTTGATCCTTGCCAACGTGCTGGTACACGTGACCTGTTACACGTACCGGCGTGCCGCTTTGGGGCCTAAGAGAGACCGCTCCAGTCTTGGAGAGATCAATTCTAGGCCCCATTTTTACTTACAGCGCTCCCGGTAGAGTGCTGTAAGCAAAAAGTATGTGAAGTGCTAGGATTGTCACCGGTCCATAAGGGTATAAGGTCATAGCACGTCATCTGGTTCTTAAGGGGTTAATACATAATGTTAAACAAGGTACAGAGGAAAGAAACACCCTAAATTGCTCATAGAATGCTCATTACCCTCCCCTTAGAGCAAGTAACATTAAAAGAGCAGTAAACTTTTTATGAAAAAAATATAGGGATTTTCATGTGAAGTAAAACAATGGTACCCCAACTGTGGGGGGATACATATTTTCAGAGTTAGTACAGTTTAATCTCTTCCTTTTTATATTTACAGTGGCCTTTTTATATTAACAGGGTGAGCTGTTCCAAAAAGTCGACATAATGAAAAAATTGTTGGATCATGAGTTGGTGGTCAAAGGACAGTATTTTCAGAAGGAAATCCATCACGTTTGAAAATGCATCTAATGAATTAAAAATGACGGTAAGAAAATCTTGATGAACATTGCCTTTAAAAAATTCTGATATTAAAAATGTCTTTGATTTTGTCTTTCAAAAGAAAATTTTCAAAGGAAAAGACAGTTTTTGTCTTTGAAATGACAAATTGCTTCTCACTCCTTCTAACAGTACTTTAATTTGTCTTCTCCAAGTTTAGACCATTTTTATTTTGTCAGGAAAAAGCTACGTTAATCAGACTAAAAAGTGACATTGAAACGAATATTTTTTTCTGAAAATATCTTATAATATGACGGTAAATTAAACCACACCCACTTTTAAGACAGCTTTTTCCCTTTGACGGAGATGGCGGAATTGTGTGCAAAAAATGAAGGAAACATGTTTGAGACTTGACGGACCATAGCGTAAGAACTTTTTTATTCTGATTACAGACAATTTCAGTTACTACCACTCTTTGAATATCTCGTCCTAGGAGTCAGATTTCAATGAGTTATTCAGCTACATTCAATGGGAAAGGTAAGGCACTGACAAACAGTCAATTCCTGTCAGTTTGAACTTTCAGGAAATAATAACACTGCAATTCACTTGTTGACAATTTGAATTGTTATTACTTTGAATAAAACATGTCATAGCAGCGTGAGTATCCTTGTTCTTCTCAGCAGAAAAATCCCTATGACATGTATGTTTTCATTAAAATAAAGTTTATGATCCTTTAGGGGAGGCTTTTTGGCATACGTAGCTTTAGCTTACAAAATTGGTGTTAGGCAGGTTTAGGGATTAAAAATTGATAACATCGCATTATTCAGCTCAAAATCACCATCACAGATTCATCCAGTTTTCCCTTTAAATTATTTGATATAATGTTATTTAAAACAGTATCTGCCACAGAAACGCTAAGGGCCTAAGGGGAATGTCCTATTATTATTCAGTGCTACACTAGATTACGTAATTTATTTCTAACACCAATTTATTAAAGTGATAGTAATGTTTCGCAATAAAAGCAGCTCCAATTAATCTTCATAGTATTTGGTCCATGGCGAGTGTTATTTCAATACTCTCAGAGTTATAGTTCAAGAGTAATTGAATGATAAAGTATCACTCTCCAGCCCCTTTTACTGATGTAACACTGCTCACCTCAGAGCAGCAAGAATGTCCAGATGGCTTGCAGAGTGGGACAATCTACAATTAGCATAAGGGAAAAACATGAAAAATACATCAAGGAGGGCAGGGTTTTCCTTCTACTCACAGTAAGAAGATTGTCCCTTGCTGTGAGCTGTCTGGTCTCAAGACCAGATTCCACATCTGAGGGGAGGCAGCTTACACTAGGTAAAAGGGATGGGAGGGGGATACTTTATCATTCAATTACTCTTGAACTACAACTCTGACAGTATTGAAATAACACTCTCCATTGCTCAAATACTATGAAGATAAATTGGAGCTGCTGTTTTTGTGAAACATTACTATCCTTTTAAGTTACATACTAGCCTACTTGTAAAAATCTCCTCTGTACACCATTTCAGACATGGGGTGAGCAATACACAAGTAGATGTGCATTTTGGGATCCTTCTTCCTACTGCAACTTGTTTAACACGTATGTACTAACAAGTAAGGTGGAGGAAAGGTGTATAGTTAAACCATTTTCCTGTGCATGCTATAGGGGAGATGTTAGGGGACTATTCACATTGACCACAAATTGCGCGTGCATTAAAGTGATCATACACTCTAGTACATGGTAGGTACATCAATAGGAATCCAAAGTCCCAGTCTAGAAATGGACCTGTGCCATTGGATTGTTAAAAAAATGGAGTAACAATAGGGACAAAATACAAATTCCTAAGATATTTAAATCCCTTGAATGCTAGAAAGGACTCCAATGCATTCCTTCTAATTGCATCATAAAACCCCCATAAATGTTAATATGCATGTTTTTGGGATATCCCAGCTACAGCACAGGTGGCCCAATTAATGTCACAGTCACATTGATTGGCCTGTCTGTGCTTATTCAGTGATATCCTGAAAACGTGCTGCTCATAGTAGGATTTCTCATTTTAACTGCAATACTGTTGTGATGGTCCAAATTCCATTTTAGATCAAGTTGGTTTGCTGACACATTCTAGAGCATAGGTAAGTAACCTCTGGCTCTCCAGCTGTTGATTGGTTGCAGATGATGGAAGTTGTAGTCTCGAACAACTTGAGAGCCAAACCATGCATACCCCTGTCCTAGAGGTAAGCTAGACACTGGGATCATTATCAGAACAGCCACAGCAGACTTACATTTCATCCCTCTCTCCAAACCTACCCAAGAAAATTTGAGTGCAGACATTGGCAGGAACAGTTCTGTATGTATCCCTTGTGTATGAAGCCCTTATTAGAGGGAGCCATTGGGGGTTATGCACTAAGGCGTGATAAAGTGGAGATAAACAAATGCAGATCGGTGGCACTCACTGTTGAAAGTCACATTAATGCCTGGGTGCAGATCAAACGAAGAGTTAAATCCAAAGTTTTGAAATAATAGACCGCACTCTCAGGAACTTGAAGCGAAGAAATCAAATGGTGTTTATTGTAATTGACGTTTCGGCTATATTACATAGCCTTTATCATATATATATATAGAGAGAGAGAGAGAGAGAAAGAGGGAGAGGAGATTGCACTCACTGTTACTGTAGTTTGTGCATGTCCCGTGTGTCGAAGATGCATACACTATAATGATGGTTGGACAGCACTCACAGGAATCTTTTTAATATATGCAAAAGATGTTTATTATTTCATTGTTTCAACGTTTCAGCCAAGGATTGTGGCCTTTTTCAAGAACAAACATCCTTTGCATATATTAAAAAGATTCCTGTGAGTGCTGTCCAACCATATTTGTAAATATATATATATATATATATATATATATATAGACAAAGTAATGTACGCCCTCACGGTTTAAGTATCAAAATTCAAAGTGGATTAAAACAGCTTCACAGCTCCATTGTATAAGTTAGCAGCACAAGCAGCAGCAACATTTCAATCTGCTTATCGGGATCTTTGTCAAGCCAAAAGTGCAATATATAAAACAAACATTTAAACAGTATTGTACTCACCATGAGTATATTCAAACCCTGCGAAACACTTCCTGGCTACATAGATACACCAGTGCCATATTGTTAAATCGCACCCATGGTGACGTGAAACTCCTATTCTGTGATTGGATCAGTAATCAACTTGCATCTCAAGAGTCCTCCGCTTGCGTTTCCAAGCAGTAACCACGAGACATTATCATCTCACTGTACAAAAACAATACACAATCTGTGTCGAGTGATCAAATCATCTGTATATATGCTTAGTGTTGCATACCCCTCTAACACTCAAAGGGTTAAGAGGCCATGCTACCTCATTGCTCCACGCGATGCAGTCTTGCTTCGCCTCACTCATGCGATGCAATCATGCTCAGTAGAGGCTGGCCGAATGTGGGAAGTCTCTACTGCGCATGACTGCATCGTGACAAACATCCTAGCGAATTATTATATAGGAGATATATAATTATATTGTGCATGAAGGTTATTTCCTTCAACTGTTCCCTTTTGTACTACTTTACACTTACGACACTCATATAACTCCTTGAGGACCAGAGGGGTATGAAAGCACTGTTCACCCCTCTGGTTCTCAAGGGGTTAATGTGAAAATTACTGCCACAGAGCAAAATAATGGTAGTGGTTCAAACAATACACTGATGCATTAAAAATAATGACATTTATAAATACTATAGATAACTGAATCAGTAGTGGAGTTTTGTTATCTATTAAAAATCAACATTAACCCTTTGGCTGCCAAAGGATTGGAAATATGTTTAGAATCAGTGGGGGGTAAAACAGATTTCTACCAGTCAAGACATATTTTCAGCAGTCAGCTCACTCAGTAGCCATCGGTACAAGGCTTTTTTAGGATTATATACAAAAAGAAGATTGAAGATATTCTGGAGCAATCTGTGTGCACCATAGAGGACAAATAGATTTCGCCATTGATTCAAAAGATTTAAATGAGGGGGTTAACCCCTTGAATGTTAGAGAGTTCTTCAACACATTGCTTGTACTTATTTACTGCATCAGTAATGGATTCCTCTTATCACATTTTCATAAATGCCATTATTTTGTAATGAGGCAATATGTTGGGAATATATAAGGGAATAACCTTGGCATACAATATATTTCCATATAGATTCAAAATGTGATAGAAAGAAAGTAGTAATAATGACACATTATATGCTGTAGGTAGAATAAACGATGCAAAATAAAATTTACAAATCCTGAAGTTCCTGTACTTAGGAGAACTGGATACATTCTGGGGCAAACCACCCATACCATAGGAAGCAGCCAGTGGCTGCACATAAGGGTATGAATCAAAAAGAATGGTCTTTGTAGAGCATATTGACAGATCCACTCTGCCAGTTTTAGACTTAAACCCTTGAGTGCCAAGCATGCACATGCACCACCAGGTAGTGGAAGTATTCTGCATGCGCTTGTGTGGAGGAGGGAGGCAATAGGAGTATGCAAGAAATTCTAATATCATGAGAACAGTGGAGACATACTCTCATGCTCCCCGGCATGCGTCCTGTTATCACCACCTATGAGGTCCAAATATCAGTAAAATATTGTTATATAATGTGTTGCACACCACTGTAGTCCTTAAACCCAATAATACCAGATGATGTGCCAGGACCATCACATGAATCCGTACTTTAAGGACAGATGATGGTTCTGTCACGTCAAGGGTTAATGACCACAGCGCACAATAGGCCTCAGTGCGATCATTGTGGGGAGGCTATATATGACTGCTCCAGGAGAAGAGTGGGCCAAGCAAATGGAAGGCAGAGGAGCAGGATAAATAGAGGGAAAGGGAGCAGGCTTGGGGTGAGGAGGGATAAACTACCAAATGCCTGTTGGAAAGCAGGAGGGAGAAGACCATCCAAGACAGGAGAATACTGTCCAGGACAGGAACATGCTATGAATAATGGGGGGTTTTCTTGTTTGTTTTTTAACATAATGTAGACCAGAAACAGCTGTTTCCACGATGCATTTTGGATCTTGTGAAACAATCTGTTTTGGATGAAAAATGATTTTACAGAATCATTTTGCTCATCTCTACAATTCAGTCAAAAAAAATAGATTTCCATACAATAGGCAAGATATGATAACTATAACATTGTCTGCCATTTAAACCATAGAAAAATGTGTAGCAACTTTTAAGCCCTTGAGGACCAAATCAGTGCATATCTCGTAAAGCAATGCTTTGAACATTTCTGGTTCTCAAAGGGTTAATGGCTCTTAAAGGGATAGTAATGTTTCAAAATAAAAGCAGCTCCAATTAATCTTCATAGTATTTGGGAAATGGAAAGTGTTATTTCAATACTGTCAGAGTTGTAGTTCAAGAGTAATTGAATGATAAAGTATACTCCTCCGGCCCCTTTTACCTAGTGTAAGCCACCTCCCCTCAGATGTGGAATCTGGTCCTGAGACCAGACAGATCACACCAAGGAACAATCTTCTTACTGTGAGTATAAGGAAAACCCTGCCCCCTTGACAGGTTTTTCCCTTATGCTAATTGAAGATTGTCCCACTCTGCAAGCCATCTGGACAGTCTTGCTGCTCTGAGGTGAGCAGTATTACATCAGTAAAAGGGGCAGGAGGGGGATACTTTATCATTCAATTACTCTTGAACTACAACTCTTACAGTATTGAAATAACACTCTCCATGGCCCAAATACTATGAAGATTAATTGGAGCTGCTTTTATTCTGAAACATTACTATCCCTTTAAGCTAGCAATACAGTTCACAAGTCTCACAATAATATTTAATTTAGACATGTTGTATTTGCATTTGTTTTAGAATATTAATTAGATAACTACATTTTTAATAAAGTGTAGGATTTTGATTTACTACCAGGGACTGTGTTTTAAAACTTCAAGAATGGAACAATTCCAGATTTACTTAATAGAATAAACAGCAATGAAGCAGCTTCTATATTTATCATCTGAACATGTTTGGTCTTTAACTAAAGCATTGGGGACTAGTACTAGGAATTAATTGTGTTATCAAACAGTGCCAGAACACTGTATGTAACTGCTTGCATGCATAATTATTATCTGTTACATATTTGCATAATTATATATTTTAATGCATTTCCATACATAATGTTATACATTGTATCTATCTTAAAGATACAGTATCACCTACAAATAAAAACCAGCCCCTTCAAATAGGACCCTTGCCATTACATATGATTTACATAACTGATTGAAAAACCTGGAACTTGGGAATTCTTTAAAGTGAACTTTCCAACTTCTAGGTTCATTAAATGTATCTAATTAAACTGACTATACTGTATGCTTTTTGTATAATAGCTTTGATAATTTGGGTTGTGTTGGAGTACCTTATCTCAGCAGAGCTTTGTTCTCTGACTTGCATAATCTACATCTCTCTCTACCTTCTCAGGCTGTGGTTGAATAAATTAAAGCTTAAAGCTTACTTAAATAAGGTTTCAAAAATAATACAGGATATATTTGTTTTTTCACATGCTGGCTTGCAGTACATTATATTTACACTTGCATAACCCCATTTCTTTATTAAGGGTCAGTATTCCTTTATGTGCAAGCATCAATGTACCTAAATTATTCAAACAGACCATATGTTTAAACAATATCCAATTAGTGGCTTAAAGGGATAGTAATACTTCGTTTTATCTTTATTTTATTTTGTAGGCATTAAAAAAACATGAAGAATGATATAAGTATTATCTCTCAAACCTTTATGGTTTGAGAGATACTCACAAGCAAAGTTTTCCCTCCCGCCCCTTTTACAAAGTGTAAGCCATCTCTTCTCAGATGTGGAATCTGGTTGTAAGAACAGGCAGATAACAGCAGGGGACAATCTTCTTCCTATGAGAACAATGAAAGCCCTGCCCCCCTTGACAAGTTTTTCAGGTTTTTCCCTTATCTTAATTGAAGACTGTCCCTCTCTGCAGTCTACCTGGGCACCACCCTCCTGCTCTGGCTGAGCAGTGTTACATCAGTAAAACAGGCGGGAGGGGAATACTTTGTCATTGAATTACTCTTGAACTACAACTCTGACAGAATTGAAATAATACTCTCCAAAGTCCAAATACTATGATGATTAATTAGCTGCTTTTATTATGAAACATTACTATCCCTTTAAGTAACCTACCATAACATATGAAATCAGAAGTATTCACAGATATATTTACAACTGAGGTGCTGAGTGTAGTCTATGGTATGTGTTCCAGCACCTGTAATGCAAGCCATAATTAACACTGTTGTATTGAAGCTATACATTGTTGGATATGCCCCACACATGAAATGTATCTAAGCCGTTGAAGAAAATAAATAAGGTTTGTCGCAAGAATTTGCAGCAAGCAGCCACAATAAGAGAACTTTTATTTGAGTTTGAATTTTTTATGAAATAAAAACACTGCATTAAGTTTTTGCAATTACAATAAGCCCCTTAATTCAGTGAATACAAATACAGTGATTTTTTTAACAGATGCATTTATCATACATATTTATAGAATAAAATAATTGTTTCATATAAAAATACTATGAACATTGTTTGAAAGGAGGTCAGTCTAATCAGAAAAATACTATATATGTTATATTTTATGAGTAACAGTTTAGGTCTTTTTAACTACATGTTTTTAAATCCAACGCATTTCCACAAATGTAATTTCTTTAGGGGCGATTTTTAATCTATTTTTTTATTAAGCCATAAAGATGGCAGTACGTATTGGCTAGGACTTGCTTAAAGGAATAGTAACACTTCGTTTTAACTTTATTTTATTTTGTAGGCATTAAAAAAACACGAAGAATGATATAAGTCTTATCTCTTAAACCTTTATGGTTTATGAGATATTCACAAGCAAAGTTCCCCTCCCCGCCCCTTTTTCCTAGTGTAAACAATCTCTTCTCAGATGTGAGTCTGGTTGTATGACAGTACAGATAACAGAAGGGGACAATTTTCTTTGTATGAAAACAATGAAAGCCCTTCCCCCCTTGACAAGTTTTTCAGCTTTTTCCATTATCTTAATTGAAGATTGTCCCTCTCTGCAGTCTACCTGGGCATCTTCCTTCTGATCTGGTTGAACAGGGGGGGGATACTTTGTTTGTGAATATCTCTTAAACCATAAAGGTTTCAGAGATAAGACTTATATCATTCTTCATGTTTTTTTAATGCCTACAAAATAAAATAAAGTTAAAATGAAGTATTACTATCCCTTTAAAATGGGGAACTGAACTTACACATACTTTGGCCAAATTATGCATCAAAACTAGTGTTGAGCGAGCGTGCTCGGCCGATGCTCGGATCGGCTCGAGCATCGCTCTGCTCGGCACATGGCGGTACTCGTACGAGTACCGCCATGTGCTCGCCCGACATGTTCGGGTGAAGAGGATCTGTGCCGGAAGAGGCACAGATCCGAAGACGCTCCGCTGGACCACCAGGGAATGGAGGTACGGGGGCATTGCGGAGATGAAGGGGGCATTGCGGAGATGAAGGGGGACATTGTGGAAGAGGGGCATAGACTCTATGCCCCTCTTCCACAATGTCCCCCTTCATCTCCGCTATGCCCGTCTTCCACAATGTGCCCCTTCATCTCCGCTATGCCCCTCTTCCACAATGTCCCCCTTCATCTCCTATGCCATAGAGGAGATGAAGGGGGACATTGTGGAAGAGGGGCATAGCGGAGATGAAGGGGGACATTGTGGAAGAGGGGCATAGACTCTATGCCCCTCTTCCACAATGTCCCCCTTCATCTCCGCTATGCCCCTCTTCCACAATGTCCCCCTTCATCTCCGCTATGGCATAGGAGATGAAGGGGGACATTGTGGAAGAGGGGCATAGCGGAGATGAAGGGGGACATTGACCAGGCACCCTCCGCTCATCAGAGCAGGGGGTGCCTGGTTTAATGCTCGAGTGCTCCCATTCATTTGAATGGGGCTCGGGTGCTCGGCCGAGCACTCGAGCATCAGGGGGTGCTCGGTCAGAGCACCCGAGCACCCGAGCATCGGGGTGCTCGCTCATCCCTAATCAAAACCCTTATTTTTTTAAATAAGTAAATTAACCCCTTAGTGACCGGCCACGTACACATGCGGCCGGCACTTACTGTCCGCCAAACTTTTTTTCCCCATTGCTTTCAATGATGTCCTGGAGTACCTGTACATCCTCTGTCACTAAGTGACAGTTCCTGTGGGACGTACATGTACGTCCATTGTCGGCATGGGGTTAATACATTGGTATAATATATGGTGTATACAAGGTTCCCATTTTGGAAGTCTTTATTTTTTTTTTTTTAGGTTGTTCTTAGTTTGGGGACTTGGGGGATCTCCTTATTCCTTGCTGCTCTGTATATTATTCACTTGGGTTCTTACATTTGTATATGTATGTTAACCCTTTGAGTGCCAGAGTGGTACGCAACGCATTGCAAAGCAATGCGTTGCGTACCCCTCTGGCACTCAAAGGGTTAAGTGTTTACATTATGGAGTGATAACGCTATGACATTCTTCTCTTTTATTTGCTCTGCAAAAGTATTTTAACTTGTATAAATTAAATTTATAACCTCTAAAAGCAATACTGTTTGGAAATTGATGCTATAAAATCTTCCACCCTCTAAATAGCATATGCCTATTCACTGGAAGAATGAAGGTCAGAAAATGAATATATTTGGTTCTGCTATCAAATAAAGGTGGTTATATGCATTTATCTGTGAAGATGTCTAGGGCAGTAATAGACATCAACTTTCATTCTTAAAATGCAGCTATGAGTCATGATAAAATAAATAAATGCATTTTAAAAAATAATAATAAAAAACCTAGCTATTACCAAGGTCAATGTATTATAGTCTAATCTAAAAATAAGACCAATGTCACAGTCAAGGAAAAGAACATCATTACTGTAATACAATCAGAACAAAAAACATTAATTTAGTATGGACAGTCATATGTGTTTCAGGGTTTTTTTTCCCATATAGAACAGTCTATTGTCACAGTAAGCCCCATCATCAATGGGTCCACATGTACTTCATGTGACCTTTCGGAACCCTGGCCTAAATAAAGAAAAAAATAAATAAAAACAATCCATGTTAGAATTTAAACTATAATCTTGTAATAATATTTTATCTGGGATTTTAAGACACTTTTGTAAAATTTGCGCAGCTTTTGACATACCAACATGAAACAATTACAGACGTATTGTGTTAGCTTTCAGGTAATTTGTATGCATAATTATCCCATAAATAAAACTGTAACACTGAAAATCAATGTAACCCATACAGTGAAAGAACATTTCTCTCAGTAGCAATAGTATTCCTCCTCAGCTGAGGCTGATGTGGAAACTCTTGTGCAAAAGTTACTGTAAAATCAAATATTATATTCAGGAGAAAAGTAGAATAAGTCTGGAGAAAACCATCTGCACCATAAGGTACAATAAAAATTGCCCAAATGAGTGGGTATTTTAATCCACTGAATGTTAGAGGTGAAATATATTCTATTCACTATAACAAAACTTGTTGTAATTCATTTATAGCTATAGTTTTTTCTTTATATTTTGTAACAGTTATTTCCCTTTTAAGACATAATTTACAGCAATTTAGAAAGGTTATGGGGACCAGATTCACTACCAGCTATACCAGTGGGGTTTTGGTAATGCACCCATGATTGGTGGATGAAATAAATTGTTTGAGACCTCCAAATGCCTAGAAGAATATAAAAGTAGCGGAGAATAGTGTTGAGCGAGCACCCCGATGCTCGGGTGCTCGGGTGCTCTGACCGAGCACCGCCGGAGGCTCGAGTGCTCGGCCGAGCACCCGAGCCCCATTGAATTGAATGGGGCGACACGAGCATTACACCAGGCACCCCCTGCTCTGATGAGGGGAGGGTGCCTGGTCAATGCCCCCCTTCATCTCCACAATGCCCCTCTTCCACAATGTCCCCCTTCATCTCCGCAATGTCCCCCTTCATCTCCGCTATGCCCCCTTCATCTCCGCAATGCCCCCTTCATCTCCGCAATGTCCCCCTTCATCTCCGCTATGCCCCCTTCATCTCCGCAATGCCCCCTTCATCTCCGCAATGTCCCCCTTCATCTCCGCTATACCCCCTTCATCTCCGCAATGCCCCCTTCATCTCCGCAATGCCCCCCTTCCACAATGTCCCCCTTCATCTCCGCAATGTCCCCCTTCATCTCCGCAATGTCCCCCTTCATCTCCGCTATGCCCCCTTCATCTCCGCAATGCCCCCTTCATCTCCGCAATGTCCCCCTTCATCTCCGCTATGCCCCCTTCATCTCCGCAATGCCCCCTTCATCTCCGCAATGCCCCCTACCTCCAGTCCCTGGTGGTCCAGCGGAGCGTCTTCAGATCTGTGCCTCCTTCGGCACAGATCCCCGCCACCCGAACATGCCGGGCGAGCACATGGCGGTACTCGTACGAGTACCGCCATGTGCCGAGCAGAGCGATGCTCAAGCCGATCCGAGCATCAGCCGAGCATGCTCGCTCAACACTAGTGGAGAAGAAGCGGTGGGAGATGCTGAGGATGACCTAATTACCGATGATGATGTAGGTCTAGAATTTATTCTTCCAGCATCCTCCTCTTTTTCAGACATATTTGAAGCTGAGAGTGATAGAGATAATGCCATGGCCAGAAAGTTAGCTGAATGACAAAGGCTCAGTCTTCTACCACTGAAAAGGAGCACTGTGACTATCTATAAACTGTCTGAGAAAAGAATTGAAAGGCACAGTTCCTTCCTGCTCTCAAGAGAAAAATTAGCATTCAATTTCCAACACACCCATGATTTTGGAGGAATTTCAGGAATAGAAGCATTATTGGCCTGAGCTTAGGCTCATCACTGGTGTTAGTGGCAAGTGGAATCATGATCATCTTCACTCATATAACTGCTATTGATCCCATTCCCATGTAGCTGCCTAATCATCTGACTGCATAAACAACTCAGCAGCAGCAAAAACAGCAGTTGCAAATGCTGCAATCATACCAAACAAATTTTTGGGGCTTGTTTCTAACAAGCCAATGTCATACAAATCACTGTTTCCTCAGGAATTGTACCTCTAACAAATCTGTGTCCAAAAAATCACTGGTTCCTCAGGGCATGTGCTTCTAATAAGCTATATTCCTATAAATCAATGTTTCCTCAGGGCTTGTGCCTAAAATGTGTAAGCCTTACAAATCAATGTTTCCTCAGGGCTTGTGCCTAAAATGTGTAAGCCTTACAAATCAATGTTTCCTCAGGGTTTGGGCCTAAAAAGTATAAGTCCTATAAATCTACTTCCAGTTGCTCTCACAACAAGCTTATAAACTGGCATATTGTGCCTTTGCAGGCGTTGAAGGTTGAACCTTTTCTTTTCAGCTAGTGTTTACCCATATCATGATTATTCTCATCCTGTACTTTATTTGAATAATAAGCAGGGGAGAATGGTGGAGGGACATGATCTAATTCAGCATTATCATTAATAATTAGGTCATCATCAGCAGCATCCACTCCCTTCCAAAAATGTTCCTATTTAGGTTTTTCAGCATCTAGAACAGTTTATTTTATATTTTTCCTTTTAAGGGGATTTATAGAACATTGAACACTAGTTTCTGGCTCTGTATGATACAGCAGCTGGTCTCACTACAGTGCTATGTCCTCCTCCTCTGTGGCAACAATAGTAGAATTAAACTTGGCTGGAATATATAGTTCTGTTATAAGGTTTAGTACAACTACTGGTAGCAGTAGAACTTTTCATGCCACTTGTTTGCATTTTCCTTTGTGTGTATGGTAAACATAAGTTACTTATAGTAAAGTATATGACAGAGTTGTTAGCATGTGTGGATCAATGGTTTGTCCTTCTGAAAATAATGTATGATATATGTCTTTGGTAGCCTTAGTTGCAGCTCAGGTCAAGGATATTATGCCTTTTCTGTCACCTATCAATTATTTTTTTTTAATTAGCCCTCTCTGCCTATACAAAGAAAACACACCCATTATATCTGCAAAGGCAAGCAACTCCAGCTCCCTTCTTTACCTGTCTACCTCTTCACACAGCTAGTGTCAACATTTTAGAAGCAGCTTTCTCTCTCGACTTGACTACATTGTTACTGGATGAGGAAATGCTGTTCTCTACAGAATCAGAAGTTGCAATAAAGGATTAAGCATGAAACCAAGTAGCTTTTTTGCTAACATTTCTGTACAAGGTGAAAAGTCTGTTTTTCTTATGTTTTATTATTTGTGGCAAAAATGTTTACTAAGAAATCAAGCACTTGGCACAAGTACTGTTGTTTAAAATTGCATCTGATGGTGCCTTGTTATAATGCTTTTGTTTGAAAGTGATAGTTAATGTTGATTGCTTTTTCATTTTTTGGTCCTGGATTCATGGCATTTCTGTACCCATCTGGTTGCTAAGAAACAAGCTGTGTCCAGTTAGTTAGAGAGAGTGAGAGAGATGTCCTTGACAAGATACTACTAGATGGAATGCATATGGTGGGAGGAGCCTGGAAGGCGTTTACTCAAAGGACGTGAATAGAGAGTGGTGGACAAAGTGTTCAAACAAAGAGCACTGTGCATGTGAATGCTCTGGATATGACTACTAGACTTCATAGTCCATGATTATATCTTCCCAGTCGTGTAATGTAAGATCCCTGTTTTATATGGCTATTTTTGATATTTTATCTTCTTCTAACACATATTAGGACAATTTGTTTGGTGCTCTTTGTGCTGACATCATTTGTTCCAAATTTCCAAGTATAATTACATTTTGCTGAGTAGAAATGTTTGGTATGCACAATACCTTAATTGCACTGCAGCAGAATGAAGAGGCTATTGTATTCAATTCCTTAATTTCTTTATTTAAATTATGTTTATTTTATTTTTCAACAGTCTCTAACTTTCTGGAAAAAAATGCATTCAAAGTAAACTTGGCAATCTTATAATGATTTGCTCTTTAATTCTCCTTCATAAAAATGTAACATATAATTTCACTCAGTTGTTTCAGATGTTTGTAAACCTTCAGATAGTTTAGCCCTTTGAATGCCAGAGGGGTGCACAACACGTTGCTTTGAAATGCTTTGTATACCCTTCTGGCACTCAAAGGGTTACAAATAGTTACATTAGTCATGTAATACAAAAGGAATTATGAATATTTACAACTATTCGGATTTGTTTTTTACTACGGTAAAAGCCCGTGTACACGGGCCAAGGTCCGGGTAATGTTAACCCCTTGAGTGCCAGGGGGTACACAACGCATTGCTTTGAGGCCGCTACCTCACTGCTCCACGTGATGCAGACATGCTTCGCCTCACTCACGCGATGCAATCATGCGCAGTACAGACCACCCCAATGAAGGCAGTCTCTACTGCGGATGACTGCATCGTGACAAACATCATAGAGAATTATTATATAGGATAGTGTTTGAGTACCCTTATTGCATGCTAACCTTTATCCAGCGATTATATTTACATTTTACATTTTATTTTTCCATATATTCTTATTTTATGTACACAGAATGTTTTGCTTTAGGAAAAAGAAAAAAAAAAGTTGATTTTGGACCACTAAAAAGAATACACAGTCTGTAAGGACCCAATGTCTGAACACATTAGGAAAATAATGAAATCATATTTGTTTTCTGACCTGCACACATATTTTCCTATTCTTTTAACCCATTGAGTACTTTGCAGTGCCTTGCATTCTCCTCTGGCACTGAAAGAGTTAAGGGAACAAACTCTGGTTAGAAATCTTGTGCATGCCAGTTTCACAGCTGATTGCAGGTTTCAGTGTTTCATTACTGCCTATGAGTTCAGAACATTATGTGTAAACGTGTACGCACCCTTCTGAATATAAAAAATGATAATGTACTAAGCATATAACGTTTTCTAGAATTTTTTCCATTCAACAAAAAATAAGGACAATAGGATGAATGTACTGAGTCACCCGTGCATTAGCCTGTATCACCAGGGGCTGCGCTTCAGGATATTCAGTGGAGTACATACTCTGCCAGCATCGGCTTTAATGCCAGCAAGCCCCACACACCAGCCATGCCATGGTGTGAGAATGGAAATGTCTACATTAATGTCATTTCCTCTTTTGCTTGCTTAGTACACTGGTCTAAGGAAAGAGTATAAGAGATGAAAGCCACTAATGTCCACAAACTTCCCCACCGTCCTCCTCTTGGCGCAAGCAGAAAGGATTTTGGGAGTATATAAAAATAAGGACAGAATGCCCATTCCAAAGCCTATTTTTGAGTGTAGACAGGACATTTGCACCAAAGTCATTCTATAGCAGTACACCCTGTAGCAGTGATAATACATTCTTAACCCTTTGAGTGACAAAGGGGTACGCAAAGCATTGCAAAGCAATGCATTGCGTACCCCTCTGGAACTCGAAGGGTTAATCCTGTGAGTGCAGCAATGTGTTGCACACCTCTCTGGCACTCAAAGGATTAAGCATCTCGATTTACACTTTTTCGTTTTCAGTTAGGATCATGCACAAGATTTATTTAGCTCAGGTACACATTAAAAACAACTATGCAATGTTTCCAATAAAACACCAATAATGTTACAATTGTGTATACTTTTAGAATGCTGCTACTTTCAGTTCATTGTAAAATTATAAATAGATTGAAACACCCTTTAATACAAACTTACTCAATGGATGAAATTAAAATGTCATACCAGTCCAACATAATGTCAGTACATTTTGGTCTTCATATGGATAAATTAACATCCAAACTTTATCCTAAAATATGTATTCTGTTTAGAAACAAAGCCTGTTTAAGTCCCCAGGTAAGAAAATGCAGTGTTCACGAGATGTTAATGCCAGTCACAGACTATGGGGACTTGGTATATGCTTCTGTGCCACAAATCCATCTTTGTAAAGCTGACATTCTGTATTACTCATTATGCTGATATGTTCTCCATTGTAATTACAATACCCATCACTGTGATATGTTTAAAGAACTAAATTGTCTAACACGTGAACTTAGATATACCCTTCACCTTTCTTGTCTGGTTTATAACCACTTCTCTGGAAACCTACCAGACTACCTGAGCAGTATGTTCACTTCAGCTCTCCATACTAACAATAATCTCCGCTCCACCGCTAACAAATCACTGAGTAGTCCACACTGCAAGAAAGAAGCTGGTCAATCTGTCTTCTCCTTCAGAGGTCCGAAAGCCTGGAATAACCCACCCCCCCCCCAAAAAAAAAAAATCAGATATTCCCCCAGTTTAATATCCCTAAAAATAACCTGTAACTGTTTATATATATATATATATATATATATATATATATATATAAAACACAAACTGTAAAGGTTATGGTGGGGAAAAAAGTGAATGAAAACCCCTTCCACCTGAATTTGGTGGGTGGTAGATACAATGTTAAACAAAAATTTGGCACACCAGTCAAGCAATAATACTTGCTTTTCCTACATAAATCTCACATTTGCAGTGTTGTTGCTACTGCCAGGGATTCTGGGTAGGCATATGCAAATAAGTTTAACAAGGAATCTCATTTTTGCCTCAGATTCCACTTTATACATGGATTCCTTCGAGTATGTGTACGCTGAGCAACAGCTTTAAGACACAACTCAGGATGAGATATAAAGCCAGTGAACCACTCATGGGCAGCCGTTTCTTTGTTAATGAAACTCATCAGCATGAGGTTGGTTTTACTGGCTTGCTATTGAGGCTTGGTGTATTTGTGGAACACAAACTGAAAAGTTTATGGTGGGGGAAAAAGTGAATGAAAACCCCTTCCACCTGAATGTGGTGGGTGGTAGATACAATGTTAAACAAACATTTGACACACCAGTCAAGCCATAAGACTTGCTTTTCCCACATAAATCTCACATTTGCGGTGTTGTTGTTACTGCAAGGGATTCTGGGTAGACATATGTAAATAAGGTTAACAAGGAATCACATATATCCTATATAATATTTCGCCAAGTTGTGTGTAACGCCCGACATGCGCAGTAGATACTGCTGCGCGTGCGGCAGTCACACGCAGTGGAGACTGCTCGCGCCGCGGCTGATACAGAGCTGGGTGCTCCGAAGGAGCATCCAGCTCTGTATCAGCCGAGGCGCGGGCAGTCTCCACCGTGTGTGACTGCCCGCGACCGGCTGCCAGAGGCTCTGTATCAGCCGAGGCGCGGGCAGTCTCCACTGTGTGACTGCCCCGCGACCGGCTGCCTGAGGCACTGTGGCCCGTGTAACGGGCTGTTCAACTAGTATATATATATATATATATATATTTCTCTTCTGTGTAAATATGTAACTCTTTACTGTAAACACTCCAAGACATAGTTGAAAATGAGAGAAATCTCAGTGTATTCTTCCTAGTAAAACTTTTCTAAATAAATAAAAAGATAAGCTCTCGCAAGCAGGGCCCTTCTGTTCTCTACATTTGATTTGTACTATGTAATGTCTCTGTATGTCCATTCCCTATTGTACAGCGCTGCGGAATTAGTTGGTGCTATATAAATAAAGAATAATAATAATCCTCCACACCCTGGTATAATCCACCAAAAAGAAGAGCAATATACACAGTTTAAATTAAATAAGAAAAGGGCCCTTGTTTTTATGTGTGATATAATTTGATATTGTTGTAAAAGTGGAAGGAGAACACTGTAAGCTTAATCATTTTGGAAGAACAGTGAGAGACTCATTTAGCACTAAAGCATTCAACACAGATAGGAATGGCTACGACATGACTGTAAGTAAGTTGAATTTATTGCAGACTCATAATGCTGGTAGTGTGTGGGAGTCTGCAATAAATCCTGCTTCTTTGCAGTCATGCCGTGACCATTACTTTTTTATATATATATATTTTTTGCCCAGGATGGAAAAAAACTGTGAGTAGTCATTTTGCCATACATTTTAAATGTTGTTTTCCTGTTTTGCTGACCTAGTTTATGCTATTAATAAGGGATAGACAAAAAAGTGTGGAAAATGAAGTTTTTCCTCTTTTTTCCACCTCACACATACTGATCCCCCAACCTTGTCTCACTGAACTGGTAGCCATATAAAAACACATTCAGACCCCCCAGCCTTGTCACACTACACTTGTAGCCATAGAACCACACAAAACATCCTCCGAGCCCAAACCTTATCTCACTGCACTGGTAGCAATAAAACTACAAGTACTGCTTAGTCTGAACCCTGGCAGGATGTCTAGGCAAAACCAAGAAACACTCTTGCATGACATTTTTTGTATGGGTTGACATACTGTAGTGGGTGCAAGGAGCAAAGCTACTGGGGAAACAGACAAATATGCGATTCCATGACTACTAGTAGAATAAGGCGGGGGTTCAGACTGTGTACGCAGGGGTCTGTGACTAATAGTGGACAGTAGAATGAGGCTGGGTGGGTGGGGGGTCAGACATTGTATACAGGTATCTGTGACTTCCAGTGGGGGGCAGAAACAGGCTTAGGGGGTCTGACAGTGAATGTGGGGATCTAGGACTACCAGTGGGTTGGGAAACCCAGCTTTGCAATGTGTTGGACACCTCTCTGACACACTTTTCTTCTTTTTATTATATTATTAGTATATTTTAAATGGATTTTTAAATTTAGACCTCTTGACGGGGGCATCAGGACCCTTCTTGATGTCCCCAGTTCCTGATTTTCCATACAACAGTGCTGGAAGATCAATAGAGGTGATGCAAGAGTGCAGTATAGCTCCCCTGTGTCTACTCTACCAGAACTAAGAAGTGAGCAGAATCGAGGAAAGCCACCGACTTCACCAGTGACATGATGTGGAAGGATTTCTCCAGTCAGACCCACACCAACTGGAAGTTCAGGTAGGATGGAAGCATTGGAGCCATGTTGCTCCCCTGCGTCTCCTCTTCTAATCTCCTAGCAGTATAGCATGAGATATCAATAGCTGGGGGGAATTCAGGTGGGGTCCTGATGCCCCTTACAAGGCATTTTTTTTTTTTAATGTGGTAGTTGCATACCAGATATAATGGCTTATGTAGAGTCTGCATTATGGCCATACAACGTATGGACTTGGCACAGAGGGAACAGCTGGTCAGTCCTGCACATTGTACTGCCTTGGCACTCTACTACAGGTTAAACAGAGCAACCTGAACAGATACATAATGAACTGTATTATTGATAAACCAGCATTGATCTCATCTCTATAATGCAGAACCCTGGGAAGATCCCATTAAAATGGAACTATAAGCTAACAATTAGTGACTCTTAATTTGTTTATCAGATGGACTTACTTACGAAGATGTCCTTCAAATACCAGTCAATCTATATGACATTTTCATATCTGTGAACTCCCAGGGTTTGACCCTGAGACTGTGGCCAAATTCTCAGGGTAAGAGAGTCCAGTGTTTCCTACTATATGATTTACACCAATTAACTGCTTCTTCAGTCTCTAAATTGGTGTCATGTCTACCAGAAAGGCAGAGGGAGATGTCCTGCTTGTCTTGTGTGTAAGACAAAAAAATCCTCCTGAACTGATAAATAAGGATTATGCAAGCCCGCGAATGTTCTAGAACTACAGTACTGAAGTGTAAAGAAAAAAAGAACAAGGAAGTAGCACAAACGAGACAACTGAGATTTACAACTAGATTTAACCCTTTGAGTGCCAGAGTGGTATGCAACGCATTGCAAAGCAATGCGTTTTGTAGCACTCTGGCACTTAAAGGGTTAATGGTGCATCTAGAACAGTAGAAAATATATTTTCTAAACATTGGGTAGTATTAAAATTAGATCCAGTTTTGAAAGGTATAGTAGGATCAAGACCTCATTTAACTTATAGAAGGGCAAAAACTAAAGAATAATTTACACCCAGCAGGCTCACTAATAAGAATAAGAAATATAATATACAACCGTTGCATTTTTTGAGTTACAAGGGGAGCTTTAAAAGCGGTAGTGCTAGATGCGGTACTTATCCTTATGTTGCGAATAAAGTTCATAGGTTTAAATCATATGTGATGGTGGAAGAGTTTGACATAGAGTCTTTTTTTGAATTGTGGCACTAGCAATTTGATTAAATAAATTGCTTGTGCGGCCTACAGTATGTGGGCAGGGCCACGCAAACCTCGAGAGAGTGGTTTGGCCAGCACCGGCGCAACGTTGAGCGTGGATATCTTGACCACAGTGTGTCACGACACTGTACCCTTATGCGCAATAAAGATCCTTCTTGTTTGACACTAGTAACTATTGAACAGGTAGATATTAGTGAGGGTTGTAGTAAAATCAATCATAGGGAGGCATATTGGATGTATGTATTGCAAACCATGGTACCCTGTGGTTTGAACGAAAGTACTGAGAATATTTATTAGCACAAAATTTTTTGGGGGAAAATCAGTATGATTACTTTTATGTTTTTGGAAATATCATTTATTGATATGGGCTTTGGGACCCATGTCCATTCATAATTATCACATACTATAATTATGTTTATACATAATTATCACAATTATTATATATTATTGACATATTATATATATATATATATATATATATATATATATATATATATATATATATAAATAATTTTTTATTTGCAGACTTTCGTTCTTCTACCCAGGACACCCTGGTTTGCTTGTTGACTCCATCTTTATTGAATATTTATTGTGTATATTTTTATTTTTATTTATTTATTTTTATTCATTTATATTTATTTTTTGTTAATTTATTTAATTTTTTAATTTTTTGTATTCCTGTATTGTTTGGTTTCATTTTATTCAGATTTCTCCATTTTTGTATTTATTTATGTTGATATATATTTATTTGAATTCTTGAATCTAATAATAATAAGAAAAATGTTTTTATTGTTCTTCAGTTGTGTGTGCATGTGCCCGCTACCTAGGAGAATCTTTGTTTCTTCCATATACATTTATGTTAGCTTATGATGGGCTATTCATTTTTCCATAGATATTTTCCATTAGCCCACAATGGGTTATTTTTGGCTACTTGTATATGTCTTCCGTCTTTCTGGTAGTGAAGAGGGGATCTACATGTGGTCCATCAGTCCCTTTGTTATGATGTGTTTCACTGTGGACCGCAATGCTCTGTAAAATGACGTTGTACGCCAAGGAGTGTGGGCGTTCCAGTTTTGGAACACGGAAGCGCCTCCTTTCCGGGTTGATATCGGTGCAATTAGTTTGAGAAGAGTTAATTGACTAATGGGGGCCATAAAAGATTCTCCAGGGATGCTGGTAAGTGTCCATCACAACTGAATTTTTGCCTGTGTATGAAACACTTGTTTTTTATGATTTGCCTAAGTATTATTTGATTAAAAAAAAGTTGTATACTTCGAAACATGTCATATAGGCATTACTGGACATTTTTAATTTTTACTATTAAACTTTTTTACTTATTGATTCTGGATTCTATTCGTATATATATATATATATATATATATTTTCCAGTCAACTTGGGAGATCTGAATCACAGTATCGGGGCAGTATTGAAACCCCCGTTGGATTTCGGCTGGTTGTTCCTACAACCAGTTTACGCTCCATCAATTGGGAATACCGAATTCCAGGTTCTGTTAGTTTATGTAGTGCTACCTAGATCAAATATACTGGTGATTTACACCCCTTCTTGCCTTGTATCTCTTTGTCTTGTGTGTGTTCGGTCAATTATATCTTTATTTTGCAGCATGTTAAAGCATGTAAAAAGAGAACTGACCGAAATACCTCTGTTCTAGTGCAACTTAAGTCACACTACCAAGAATCTACACTGTGGAGAAGTTTAACAGTTAATATTTTCAAAGATTTCAGGGTCAGCTCATTTTGAAAGTTCCCATTATGGCTATTGTAGTTGATTCCGATCTCTCTTGTAGTCCACTGCAAATTGCTTGTTTAAAAGCTGATAATTTGTGACCCTTATGGTGCATTCAGAAACAGTCTTGAATAGAGATCAATATGTGTATATATATATATATATATATATATATATATATATATATATATATATATGAAATTGGAAAGCACTCACTCCCAAGTTGTAAGCAAACACCCAGGTGCACAATCCCTATATGTGATTGGATAAAGTCAAAATAATGGGCAGCACCTGTGGGACTTGACTAATAAATTTATTGCAAAGATAAAGTGGCAAAACAACAAGTCAACCTTTTGGTCCCAGAAGGACCTTTCTCAAGACTAGCATGGTAGACAACGGATGTGCACTAAGGTGTGGTGAAGAGGCAATAACACTGAGATAACTTAACATTTCTATTGATATCACTTCTCTAGTTCCTATTTTATTCTATAGAGCCTATGTAATATTAGTGCTTTGGTTCCATAGAAGAAAACGGGAACTGGAGAAATCATCTCTCCCAAGGTATTTAAATGTGTATAATCCCAGATGATTTAAGGTGTTATGTTCCTTTAATGCAGGGGTATCCCTGATCCTCAAGAGCTACTAACAGTGCATGTTTTCATGATATCCCTGAAGGAGCACAGGTGGACCAGTTAAAATGACTGAGCCACTGATTAGTTCACAATGCTCTAGCTGAGATATCCTGGACACATGCACTATTGGTAGCTCTTGAGGAACAGGGTTGGCTACCCCTACTTTAAAGTGGAACTATCATACAAATAATATTGGCGCCCAATATATTCGTAACCTATCGATTTGCAAATCCTTACTGTTTTTAAAGTCAATATGTCCACGTTAGTGATGATACACCACTTCTTTCCAAGGCATCGGGCTGCACAGAGCTTAAATGAGAAGCTGTGTGCGCCTGCACATTCAGGAACTTCCGACTGCCTTAAGGTAACCAACTAGCATCACCACCAATGCTGGCAGTGAATGGGACAGACAACAAAGTCATTTCCTCTAAGATGTCTGCACTGTCTGTCCTCTCTTTCCTGTTGAAGAAGCGGTGTATCAGCAATAACGAGGACATACTGAATTTAAAAACAGTAAGGTTTTGTAAATCACTATGTTACAAATATATTGGGTGCCAATTTTATTTGTATGATAGTTCCGCCTTAATGCACAAATATAAGCATGCAATATATTTAGGGTTATATTAAGAAAGCTGAATGAAATTTTGGAAAAAAACAAGGAAAGTGTGAGGGACAAATAAAAGGCCTAAATTGCCATTGATTTAGAAGGGGATTTTAACCCCTAGAATGCTAGAAAGGTCTCAATTTCATTACACTAGTTATCAATAATCAGTGTCATATGAAAATGGCATTAATTTTAACCAATTAATTTTCTCAGCAGCTCCTGGGAGTCTAGCCTTGGGATCCCAGTAGATTCATTTACAACATTGCAGTGAGGACTCCATAGCAAACATACAACACTGCACTATATTTACCAGCTTGCACAATGCTTCCTCTGTTGAAACTGAAGCCAGATGTATGGATAATAACTCCATGTTTAGTGTACAGTTTACACCCTTAAGGTAACAAGTAAACCATTCTAGCCAAAACAAAAAATAAACCATTTTAACGTAAATAAAGTTTACCAGCAAAGAGTTAAGATTAATTACATTAATCTTAGGAAAACTAACACTTCACAAGACACCCAGTGATTTGCACAAACAAGCGTGAAAAAATGAATACTTTCACAACTGAAGGAAATAGACCAAATAAAGAAATAAAATGGCCACACACTTAAGCCAATTTATCATTTCTTGTCTCATTCCGCCCACTGTTCGGTCACCATAAACACACATACTTCCATTATCATGTACCGTGTACATAAAGTGGAATTTAAAAAAAAAAACCTCCTTTCACAATTTAAGAAAAGCATACAACACTTACTTTACACATTCTAACATTCCTTCTCTAGCTATGCCAAATACTGGCACACATTAAACATTAAACAACCATTTGCAATATAATGCATGACAACACACCTTCATTTACAACAGGAAGTACAAAGTCAATGCCACTGTGAAACACACAGTAGTGTATGCTTCTTTTATCTATAAGCACAAACGAGGTCCGAAATTGACAAATTCAAGACCGGAACACTGTCTCTCTACATGACAATGATCAAAGCGAAATTTATTTTTTTTATTAACGCGATCGCTGCTCTGCTGCAGAGCCACCCGATGATCGTAAGACCGGATTTCCCTTCAGTCAGCTATATTACTTTAATATAGGGATTAGTAATAATTAAGTATTACTATCCCTTTAAGTGAAGGTCACTTCCCTGGACCACTGGTCATTAAGGGGTTAATGATGATCAGCTGCTTAATATTCTTTTTATCAAATTATTATTGACTAGTGTAAAAGCCGTGTACATGGGCCAAGGTCTGGGTAATGTTAACCCTTTGAGTTCCAGAGGGGTACGCAACGCATTGGTTTGCAATGCGTTGCGTAACCCTCTGGCACTCAAAGGGTTAAGCAGCCACTATCTCACTGCTCCACGAGATGCAGGTTTGCTTCGCCTCACTTACGCGATGCAATCATGTGCAGTAGAGACTGGCCAAACGCGTGTAGTCTCTACTGCGCATGACGGCTTCTGACAAACATCCTAGCGAATTATTATATAGGATTGTTACTGAACATCACTCATCTTGTTTCGGGTAGCGGTATGCTGTAGCTATTGCTTTTACAGAGGACTACTTTGTCCATTCAGGGGAAAAACTTTTATGACTGCCAAGAAACTTTGATGAGTTCTAGTTTTGCTTACCAAGAACAGACACATTTAATCACTGCCAAATAGACTATATGCTTTCAAAATTATTACCACATTTTTAAGAAAAGAGAATCATTGAACTTTTTCTATCGAAATGGAAAAATATGTCACCTATTACATTATAGCCTTTATGCAGAAAGGCAAACACGTAATTTAAGTAATGTTCTTCTGTTTCCCTTACATTGATACTGCAGAAACCAAAGGCTTGCTAAATGTTCCACAGAAGTAATTACTTTATTCTGGGAACACTGAATGATTATAATCACTTATAAATCTAAGAAGTACATTTACAATATTGCATAATTGTGAGAGTTCCAAAGAAAGTATCGTCCATTAATCTGGCTTGACATATAATTCTTAAAAGGATAGTAACACTTAATATTTTAAAAATATAAATATATATATATATATATATATATATATATATATATATATATACAGTATCTCACATAAGTGAGTACACCCCTCACATTTTTGTAAATATTTTTATTTTATCTTTCATGTGACAACACTGAAGAAATGACACTCTGTTACATTCGGATGACTCAGCCTCTGTCCTGGAGACCCGGTAAAGCAGTGCCAAAACCGGAGCCTCTGGGGCAAATCCGGAGAGTTCCCATTATGGAAATGATGAAAAATGAATCTGACTTGGGGAAGGGTTCAGTGAGATTAATGTAGTATCTGAGACACTGAACTGAGTCCAGACAGTGAAGTGCCTGTTCTCTTCTATTAGATGAAGCAGGACAAAGAGAAGGAAGCACAAACTCCTGATAAATATGAATATCAGAAACCACCACAGTTAATGATTGTGTTTCAACCCACATATTAAATTGATGATCGTTAGCACCTGACTATATGCCTACAAAATCCCTGACTTAGTGGAAATGTAAACTGAAGAAATAATGCTGTTTTGAATGCAAAGGGTGGTCACATCAAATATTGATTTGATTTACATTTTTCTTCTGTTCACTCCTTTTGTTAATTGATAAAAATTAATTATTAACCTTTCTATTATTGAAATCACTCTTACTTTACAGCATTTTTTCACACCTGCCTAAGACGTTTGCACAGAACTGGGATTGTAGTATATGGTTCTGAGCCAGAAATCCATCGGTGCAAGCTGAACGCTATATAGTCACTACACCATTTTGTCTTCAAATACAATTACACTAACCATCATTATGAAATGTTTAACCCCTTAAGGACCAGCAGTTCTGGGGTGTTTGGTCCTTTAAGGACCAGATAGGCGAGTTCAACGTGCCGTCCCATGTGAGTGATCACGTGTTCCGGCACGTCGAACAGGGGACTGAGAGAGATCGCTTGGAGAGATCAAGTTCAGTCCCTGGTATTACTCACCATGCTCCTGCAGGAGCGCGGTGAGTAACAGTACGTGACGTACCAGAACCATCACTGGTCCTTAAGTGCCGGACTAGCGTGACGGTCCGGGTACGTCACAGGACGCAAAGGGGTTAAAGAACTAAATTGGCTAACACTTGAATTCAGACATACCCTTCCCCTTTCTGGCTTAGTTATAACCACTTCTATGGAAAGTTACTAGAATACTTGCGAAGTATGCTCACTTCAGTTTCCTATACTACATATAACCTCTACTCAACTGCTAAGAAATGAGAATTCTATAATACAAGAAAAACAGGCGCATTAACATATAAACACATCCACATAAATATGACAATGGTTCATTCATCTGCATTTCCATATGCAACTGAGCCATTGTTGAATTAGAGCAAAATTATAAATCTGTCGAACACATGGAGGATTCATGGCAGATTCTGGAGGATTTATGGCTGATTAACAAGGATACGATGGTGAAGACATCTCAATGCATACTGTCAATATGCCAGCAACACGCATTAACCACCATATCGCCATCCTGGCCCATTATGTCACTTAGTACATTTCCCCCCAAGTGTCACTGAACTGAAGGGCACTGAAGAGCACTAAAGACCACTATAGGAGGAACACCTGTTAATGCAATTACAGTTTAATATCAAAGATGCTTTCAATTTTTGCTAGTGAAACAGGGAGATTTTAATGCTCTGGTGCATAACAGATAGTGGTTTCCAAAATATGAAAAGTATAACATTTCAGTAGTTTGGATTTGTTTTGTGCATTCTGGATTCAAAACTCTCATCATCCTCAGCCAATTTCTGGCTAGTTGAGGATGATGGGAATTGAGATACAGTACCAGAGGGACTGCAGTTTGCTTAAAGGGATAGTAAGACTTAATTTTAAGTGTATTTCATATTGTAGGCATAAAAAAACGATGAAAAATGATGTTAGGCTTATCTCTCAAACCTTTATGGTTTGAAAGATATGACTCGCTAACGTGGCCTCTCCTTGGCTGTTTGAACAAAATCAACGCTTAGCTAACAGCTGCAGAATCTGGTCATTTGACCGGATGGAGGCTCTTCAGCAGAAAATGCATGATCTGAACATTAATATGTCATTGGAATGGTCTACCAAGTAAGCCTGGTTTGCAGGCACACTTTGTAGACCCTTCCAAAGAAGTATTAATGTTCAGGCAGCGCTTTTTCGGCTCTGCTGAAGAGCCTCCATCTGGTCAAATGACCAAATTCTGCAGCTGTCAGCTACATCGCTTACTTCGTCCAAACAGCCAAGGAGAGGTTACGTTAGCATGGCATATCTCTCAAACCATAAAGGTTTGAGAGATAAGCCTTACATCGTTTTTCATAGTTTTTTTTATGCCTACAATATGAAATACACTTAAAATGAAGTGATACTATCCCTTTAAGAATTGGACCTTACATATTAAGCATTGGGCCTTACATATAAAAAGGGGCAATTTGGGGCAAACCAACTGTTGTAGAAGACACATTAAAAATCCTAAAATTCTTATTGATTTAACCATTTGAATGCTTGAGTGCTTTGCAGTATGTTGGATACCCCCCTGGCACTAGGAACTAATAACCATTTCAATGTAGAGAGATTTCAAACCCATTGCTTCACAATGTAGTGGACACCACTTTAGCATCCAGGGTTAAAAGGCCCATTTAAAAAAATGGTAATTTTTATTTCTGTCCCCTTAGAACAGCTGGTTTGGCCCAGAATTATGCATAAGGCTCTTTTTGTTTGTCTTATTTGATTTGGGGAAAAAAAGTGTAAAATAATTTGATTTCTATTGATATTTGTTCACAATCTTCAATACATATCCTGCTACTCAGAGCAGATTAATCACATTATTTCAATGAAACTGGAAGAGAAATGTACAGACAGACATCTGCTCTAAAATAAGTGCAAAGAACAGTTTTTCTCTGTTGTGCATTCCTAATGCCTACGGTCTTCCCTAGTTGTACAAACAATCGCTATGATTCATTTATTTCCTTTTCTCTGTTTATTCACAGGTCAATAAACTTAAAGCAATAGCAAGTAACTCTGAAAATGCATTGGGGAGTTCTCACACATTCAGGGGAATAAAAGCCTTATTTAAATCAAAGTGTCCCCTATGTTACAGCTAGTCTGAGCCAGAATATATTCAGTTCGTTGTAGAAGACTCAGAGACTTTCACTTTTTGGAGTTTCAGCACAGCAGTTCATTGATGATCCCCTGTCTTGGTATTCTCGTATTTGGATTTTCCCAGCAGGGCCTGATTTACATCTCAGGAGCCTATAGGCACAGAAATCTGAAGCTCTCCCCCACTGGCCATCTCCATAATGCTCCAAATCTCCACATTACCCCCCATCAGCTCCATATTGCCCTCAAATTGCCCCCGTCATCTGAACATTGCCCCCATCAGCTCCACATTGCCCCCATCAGCTCCATATTGCCCTCACATTGCCCCATCATCTCAACATTGCCCCCATCAGCTCCATATTGCCTTCACATTACCCCCATCAGCTCCATATTGCCCTCACATTGCCCCTATCATTTCAACAGTGCCCCCATCAGCTCCACATTAAGCCTCACAGTGACCCCCCATCCATTTCCTACCTCCCTGGTGGTCCAGCGGCAGGAGATGTCTGTGCTTCTGCACAGACCTGTAGCTGATGGAGCTCCTGGGAGGTCTTCTCTTTAGTAATGCAGAGCGCTGGGAGATGATGTAATCTCCCATCGCTCTGCATTACTATAGAGCCGGGGGAGCTCAGCAGCTACAGGTCTGTGCCGAAGAAGGCATAGACCTTACTATGCGGCGGGCGGCACAGCGCGCCACTTTAAAAAAATAAATAAATAAAAATAAAATATCAATTCCAATGGCAGGCTCCCCTCTGTGGGGTGTGCCTGTAGGCAGATGCCTACTCTGCCTTATGGCAAATCCGGCCCTGTTTCCCAGTGCCACTTTATGGAGGCATGTTACTTTTTCCTCCAGTCTAGCAACTGACAGGACAATCACGGAAAATAAAAGAAAATAAAGATTGCTTTAGATACTGTCTTATACAATTTAAACTTATTGTATGGGAAAATAGACTGCAGATTGTAATGTAGTGCTGACTAAAGAGTATTAGGGCTAAAACAGAAGGAATTGTATCTCACATATTCTGAGCATCTGTTAGAAGCTCAGTATCTCTCCTCTTCAAGCAAAGCATTTGTGCATTCTAACATAATGATAAAACTACCATCAAGGGAAGGTCTGATTACAGTAAGCTCTTGATCTACAGCTACCGTTCTGCTTTTCACTTATTATCACAAAACTATTGGATTGTTCCTGCTGCTCTAAGGATTATGGTTGAAACCTAAGATAAAACATGCATTTATCCATCAGACATTTCATACAAATAAGGATTCCAGTTACAATAGATTAACCCTTTGAGTGCCAGAGGGGAATGCATACCTCTCTGGCACTCAGTGGGCTAATGCAGATGTATATGTATAATGACCATATAAGGAAGTCTGGACATAATAACCATTACGTGGTTTCTAGGCATCTTGCTTGTGGATAAACTACATTTTCAAGATTATATCTCCGGGCTTCAGTAATGATTGTGGGAATTAATATGTGGCTTTTCAACACCATTTTTCTATTGAGAGTGTTTAACATTTTGCATCTGTCTTTGTTAGCCTGGGAATGTTTATGTTGCTTTAGTATGCAGTTTTACAATTCCTTGGATCTTATAGAGGTCTCACTTGTATTTCTCCCATATCACAGAATGTGGCAGATCCTTTTAGCATCGAAGGGCTTAAAGTAAACTAATACCTTGTAATAATAACTCTTAGCTTACAACATCCAGAAAATCCTAATACCATCTATGAATTTTGCCCATTAAACTTTGTTCAATCTGGAAGCTTTTCAAACTAAAACAGGCCATGTGCATGAGCATTTTAAGGACCAGAGAGAGCATAATGCATTGGGAAACAATGAGCTGCACATTCCTTAAAGGGATAGTAATACCTGACAAAAATGCAGCTCTGATTGATCCTCTTATAAAATGGGTCATGTAACGCTGTATTTCAGTATTTTATGTGTTGTAGTTCAAAAGTAATTCAATGCTAAAGGATCCCCCTCCTTCCCCTTTTACTCACATCACGCTGCCTCTTTCAGCTGCAAATGGAGCGCATCAGGGGTCAATCTTCACTGAGCATTAGGAAACTTCTGCCCTCCTTCGTCAAGGGGACAGGGTTTTCCTTCTACTCTGTGTATGAAGATTGTTCCTTGCTGCGCTCTGTCTGGTCCCATGACTGGATTCCACATCTAAGGGGAGGCGGTTTACAGGATGTAAAAGGGGAGGGAGTGTGATCCTTTAGCATTGAATTACTTTTGAACTACAACACTGAAAATATGAAATAAAGCATTACATGACATTTTTTTTATAGAAGAATCAATCAAAACTGCATTTTTTCCAGGTATTACTATACGTTTAATGGGGTAAGATTACTTTGTGCAGTGAGACTAATTTGAGGCCCTACAGTACTGTTTGCATCTATCATGTCTGCCTCCATGGACAGAATATCTAGGACTGACTGAAGATCACATCTTTTGATCCAAGGAGCTCCCTTTCTCCTTGGTTCAACAGAATCATATATGTACCATTAGGATTTTATGGTCACTGGCCATCATAAGCTAAGTGAGGTGATATTATTAGGAGGTGTTATTTCTCCTTTAAAGTGAAAATATACCTGTAGGAATAAGTGCCAATTACCACTTTAAGTACCAAAAGTGTGTGTAACTCATTCTTCACAATGCATATGGTCTTTACAGGGTTAATATAAGGACTATAGTTTGTAGGACTCTATCATACAGCAATTAGTTATAACTATGCATTTTTGCTTGCATGTTATCTACAGTTTCCTGTGTTTACTGAGCTCTGTTTTGGTCTGCCTTTAGATTGTAATTTTTCACAACAAGCAGTAAACTTCAACAATCTGAATGAGTCATCCAATCAAGAAAACCCACACCTAAGGTTCTGAAGACCTCCTGTCTTTAAAGGGATTGTAGTGTTTCACAATTAAATCAGTTCTTTCATAATCTTCATAGTATTTGGGCCATGGAAATTGTTCTTTCAATACTGTCAGAGTTGTAGTTCAAGAGTAATTGAAGGATAAATGATCCCCATCCCACCCTTTACTGATGTAACACTGCTCACCTCAGAGCAGCAAGGTGGATGGCAGCAAGGGACAATGTTCAGTGAGCATAAGGAAAAACCTGGAAAACCTGTCAAGGAGGACAGGATTTTCCTTATGCTCACATTAAGAAGATTGTCCCTTGCTGTGAGCTGTCTGGGGAGATGGCTTACACTAGGTAAAGGGGATGGGAGGGGGATACTTTATCATTAAATTACTCTTGAACTACAACTCTGACAGTATTGAAATAACACTCCCCATGGTCCAAATACTATTAAGATTAATTGGAGCTGCTGTTTTTGTGACACATTACTATCCCTTTAACAGACTGTGACCAGCTTCAACAGCAGAGTCCATTAAAAAATATATCTATTGATATGCTAAATTGTTGTATTGTAGAGTTTACCAAATTAAACCAATTGAAAAAAACTAATGTTATAAGACATGCTAATTCTCCTACTTTAACACTTTAATGTTGAGGTATGTGGAACACATTGCAGGGTAATGCTTTGCACACATCTCTGCTCATTAAAGTTATTCCAATTTTCTATAGTTGTCTGATTTCCCAGTATAATACATCATTTTAGCTTCAGTGCATATTTGTCTGATATAGTTACTTTATATCTTCCCAAACCTACACACAGGGAAACGTAATGAAGACATGGAAAGACAAACACTGCATGGTATGACAACTTAGCAAGAAATGCTAAAAGACAAATACTCTGGATCAGTAAACACAAGATGATTTTCAGTTCTGATATGTCTGGCTTATGGAATGCATTTTGGCTATATGGAGAATTTTTAAGGAAATGTTACAAAAATACAGTTTGTATCACTTCTTCAGCTGCTGTTTAGATCAAAGTTCAGAAGAAAAATGTTAAGCAAATACAGACCACAGAACTACAGATTTTGAGAATTCAACTGTTAAACTCCCTATAAAAGAGCAACATCAGAAACAGCATGTACTGTATTTAATTCAAAATAACACATTGCAGAACAACTATCACTCAGAGCCCTATTGGCAAACCTGCACCCCTGGCAGACCTGTTAATGAATCTGGGACTCACAATGCAATACATCAAAGGGACAGAAGAAAGAAAATATGAAAAGAGACTCAAGGGCTCCCTTGTTGGTCTTATGATAAGAGACTAACGTGCAGCACTGAAGTTTCATAGCATATTCTTGTTGACCTGCATGACACAATTCCCATAGACCCTTTGCTTCGGGCTTGAAAGCCTAAGAGCTCACAACCTGCAAAATTTATGACTGAGAGCCACAAACTTCCACAAACTTTATAATTTAAAGGGCAATTATAATGTTTTGTTAAATCTGCTCTTATGGCTCCAGTGGCTCTTGTAAGCCATGAGGGGGACACAATCAAGGAGTATGTGACTCTTGGTCACAACCCACAAAGTTTGTGGCTTGTGACCAAGAGTCACATACTCCTTGATTGTGTCCCCCTCATGGCTTACAAGAGCCACTGGAGCCATAAGAGCAGATTTAACAAAACATTATAATTGCCCTTTAAATAATTCTAATGAAAATATAAGCAAAAAATGTATGGAGACTCTCTAGCCATAAAACAACATGATTCACATAGCTGTACTCTTTTAAAAATCAACATAATAGAGTCGGCAGCCATTTTCCATTCAGTTCAACTTGCTATTTGTCTATAATATAATATGATTTTAGTGTTCTTACCTGTTAAATCCTTTTCCCTATAGTTCATATGGAACACAGGCTTTGACTCCCACTTGTGGAGGGCATGACAAATCTCAAAAAGTCAGAGTCATGAATGAGGCATGAATGAGAAGAAGAAGCAAATATCATGTGAAAAGAGACATGAGAAAGGACTTTTTAACCCAGGCAGGCAAGATCAAAACACAAGGTCCCATTTCTCTTGGTGGGAAACCTGTGTTCCATATAGACTATAGAGAAAAGGTAAGAAATAGGTAAGTACACTAAAATCTTATTTTCTCTTACGTCCACTATGGAATACAGATACCATGGGAATATACCAACACTTAGCTCCCAGAGGTGTGAAAAAACGAGAAAGGGCCTTACACCTGTCCCCATGATACTGGAGTTCCCTAGGATTATCCAGAACCTGAACAGCCCAAACAGAATAAAGTGTCAAAAGACACCAAACTACACAGTGCACAAGAACAAGTGCCAATAGGATCAAACAACTGAACAACAAGGCTGCCTGCAGGACCTTCTGGCCAAAGCTGGGTTCAGCCGAAGCAAGAACATTGACATGATATTGTTTAGCAAAGGTATTCAGAGAAGACCAAGTCGCTGCTTTGCAGAACTGCTCAGCTGAGGCCCGATTCTTATAGGCCCAGGAGGGACAATATGGACCAAAGCACTCAAAGGGTTACTCACCAGACTTCTTTCTTCATCTTTCTTCAGCTTACCATTGTTCAGGAAGCAGAGTCCCAAAGGACGGGGAGGGAAAACTTGGGTTGGGAATTTTGACAGCTCCATATCTATCAGAAAATAAGTGTCTCTGTCCATGTAATCACCTCAGAGGATACATCATACTGGAGATGCAAGAAATGGGTCTGGTTAAGTTGGAGGAGTGGCTGAGAGTTTCCACCTACAAATCTGTCTTTTTGAGATGTGCCCTGCCCTCCACATGAGGGACTCAAATCCTATGGTACCTGTGTTTCCACAGTGGACGTAAGAGAAAAATAGATTTGAGAAAGGAACCTTTATATTTTGATGGCACAATATGGCACATAATGCTAATTCCTACCAAATTTTCTAATATGTTCTGTTTGGGGTCACACATCACTCATTGTGTTGCTCGAAATGCCCCCAGTGTGTTTGTGTGTGTGATAATACTGGCCCAGTACAGAAACTAATTAAGTACCACATAGTGCCACCAACAAAGGGTAAAATTTAATTTGGTGTCCCTCCTTAGCAACATGAATTTTTTGTTGATATCAATGGTGAATATAGCCCGTCAGCTATTCAAAAACATGGATTTATTTATCAAGTCAGTGACAATACTGCTATTTAACAGACAACTATTTTTGGACTGTAAGGTACTGTCAGTCGGTTAGGTCTTACTGTCATAATAGTTCTTGTGTGCTAGTCAGGCTTTTGCTAAAAATCTCAGGTGGGTCACCCCATGGGGCCAGGAGGGCCACATTTGGCACACTGGTTGCATGTTGAATGCCCATGCTGTATTGCATACAGTGAAGAACAGAGACTGCTGTCAATGAAGCTGCTCTGGTGAATTTGTACACTTGCCCAATGTAATCTCCCTAGTCAGTGCAAGGAAATTGCAGTTTGCCTCTAAATCTTGCAATTTTTATGTTTTGACATTTTGTTTTGTACCACTCACAGTCTGAAAAATATATCAAAGCTTACATGTTCATAAGAAAGTACCCAGGACTTTCACTTCTCATTGTGTAAATCATAATCATACATGATTTGTTAGGAATCTCATTTGATCCTGACAATCTGTTCCTTACCGCATGCCATTTCTGATTTTCTCTCTATGAAAATTATTGCCCCCACATACCTTTTGGTCAATGAGTACCATAAGTCTATAACATGTTAGTTTTGTAACATATAGCAATAGCTCCAAATAAATATCCACAGTGGATCTGATAGGCCAGCTATTATTAGACTAAATGCCTATCAGTCTTAGCTAGCTAATGGACAACTGAGTGCAGACAATTCAATATTCTCCTCATGGGAATTTCCACAGAAAGGGTGCATCCACTCACTTTATTCCATTGCTCTGAAGAGGTTGGTGGAGAGGGCCTTCTTGCAGAATTTCCCATTAGAGGTGGGAAAGAAGATTCAGCACATCCCTGCAACACATAATGATGGACAGAGATAGGCTGAGATAGGCTAAGAGCAATATACACAAAGAATCAGGAGCAGTTATGGAACAATCCAACTGTACTACAGTGGACAAATAAATATTCCTATTAATTTAAATTTGTTTTTAATCCCTTGAATACAAGAGACTACTCCAATGCATTGCTAAGAAATTAATTTATGATCTCTCTAGTATTCAAGGACTTAGAAGCTCAATTTAAATTAATGGGAGTTTTTATTTGTTTCATATATTGTATCTGGTTTGCCCAGAACTGTTCCTCATCTCTTTCTGCATATGGCCAAAATATTCTATTGCTCTTCTAATTCGGTAGTCACTTCACATTCAATTACTTTCCTTGCTTTTGCATTAGAAGATCTTAAAAATAATAATGACAAACAGATATATTTATTTTTATCACATTGACAGATGGATAACACATCTAACTGTAAATAGGCTCATTAAGTTATTACTGGCAATACAAATTAAAGAGTATATTGTTGTGTGTCAGTTTGTGGTAGTTATTTTTGGAAAGATCCCATCAGAATCTGTCACATTCCAGATGGTGAAACAGTGAAATATTTACAACAGTAAGACAGAGTTGTATTTGTTCTACAGGGGTGAGCAACACAACTCCCACCGTCCCCAGCCAGAGGTAGTCAAGTTGGATATGATGGGAACTGCAGTCATCTACAGCTGGAGGGCCTCTGCATGCCCACATCCCCTGCAGAGTGATTAAGCCCAATCTGCAATGAAAACATCCAGTGATTTATGATTCTTATTGCCTTACTTGTCAATACGGAAGAGAAATCCATATATCAAACTTCCATACAAAAGTGCAGTCCAAAAAATGCATTAACTATTGTAAAAATGCTTTATTGTTTTATTCAGTATGGGACAGTGCTGTTCAAGTGCTGCCATTAAATTAATCACTTAATTAGAAAGATGTGATATATATATATATATATATATATATATATATATATATATATATATTTATTTATTTATTTTTTTTTTTACAATTCTTGTCAGACATTGTTAAAACAAAGCAACAACAAAAAAAAAACATTCTTCAGCTTCCTGGAATACATTGTGACTTTCCTAGACAGAAGCCCCATGAATGATCATTAGTGGGGTATTTGGGGTCAACCTCCTTTGTTCCCTTCGCACACCTCCAGACACGTCCAACACAGGAATGATAACAGCAAGATCGGCAAGGAACATGGACCACAGCTGCCTATGTCTTTCAAATCAAATCAGCCGGACAGTATGTTGGGGTATTTGTGTTCAACCTCCTTTTGCTTTCTTCTCACACCCGCAGTCTCCCCAGCACACAGATTATAATAGCCAGACCAGGAAGGAGCTTGGATCACAGCTGCTTTTGTCTTGCCATTCAGTCACTCTGAATTTTGGGGGATTCGGGGTCAACCTCCTTTCTCCCTTTTTCTCTCCTAGAGTGGTCCAGACTCCCCTAATACAGAAAACAAATGTCCTGCCTAAAAGACTCCCTAAACTAAGCTTCAATTCCACTTTATTTGCTTATCTTCTCTAGCTCACAAGTTAGCTGCAGTCCCTTCCTTTCAAAAACACAGAATGGTATGCTGTGAGAGCCTGACACCCTTTATATGCCTGCAGGAAAGGAAGAGAAAACTGACATGTGGTAGGGAGAAATTCAGTCTTCCCATTGATTTCAATGCAATGAGCAAAGCGGCAAAACTGCACTTTTTGTGGGAAATTTCTCACTGGACGGGAAGTACCATTTTTCACCTATTTCTGTGTTGAGGCCAAAACTTTTGGAGCAAACTATCTGTCCCATAGGGTTGAATGGAAAATTCAGCAAATTGCCATGTGTTTAATAGAGACTTTTAACCCATTATATGCTAGTGAGGCCTAATTAAGGAAACTAAAGTGAAGAACTTCTGAGACAATCCAAATTCTCTATAGGGGACATTTACAATTACAATTGATCGAAAGGGGCTTTTAATTCCTAGAATGCTATAGACATCGCTAATGTATTGCAAAGCAATGATCTAGAGACCTCTCTAGAATCCAAGGGGTTAAAAACCTCATTTGAATCAATGGACATTTGGGGGATCTTCCATTGTCCCCGTTGGGGCATCTGACTTGTTCAAGAATGGCCTCATTCTTCTTTCCTGAATTAGGTCCTTAGGTCTTATTCATCAAACTAAAGAGGTGTAATTCTAATCCAACCCGATGCAACTGCAAATCGCATTTCCTGTGAAGTGTACAGGAAAAAAAAATCATACCTGGGAACTTTCAAAATTAACTCACCCTGACATCTTTAACCCTTTGAGTACCAGAGAGGTATCTAATGCATTGCAAATATTAACCCTTCAAGTTTTCATAATGCAGTTTAAATGAAATATGTTCCTGCTTGCGCTAACCCTGATGTGCCCGTTCAGTCGACAATGATCCTTCAAATAGGCAAATGGTGTTATAAGTATATATTGATACTGCATATGTCTATATTTAATAGATGCTAAAAAGGTTATAAAAAGGTGACTCTAAAACCACTTAAAAAATAGGCATACAAACAAAAAAGGGGTACTGGTCACCCCTCCACAAACTCGAATGGAGTCAAGTGCGGTAAATAAATGAAATGGGGATATACCCTAAAACACCACAATATAACACTGAGCTCAGATGATAGGGATCAGCCCCACATGAGCTACATGTGAATGCTAAGCACACTAGGAAATATTAATAGGATCAATATAAACAAGCAAAAATATAATGGAATATTCATGGCGATGTCTGCGGATTGTGGTGGATTGGGGGCGGATTCACAGGGAATATGACGTTGAAGACATCTCAGTGCATACTGTCGATATGCCATTGACAAAATTCATCAACATATCGCCAGCCTGCTTTTTATTGCCCTTTGGTGCATTTCTCCTATTGGTGAAATGAGCATGACTACATATCAATGGGAAGCAAATGTTTAGGACATATTTAGGGGCTTATGAATCTAAGAATATGTTGTACAAATTCTGGTTAGGAAATAGATACACTGTATTTAAAGGGTTTTTAGTTGCTAATGTCCTTTTAAACCTCGATATACTAAATATTTGATATGGTTCATACTCAGACTGTTCATATTAAAAATTAAATCCTGAATTAATTCATTAATTCTCAGAAATAAAACATGAACCTTTTGCATAAAATTAATGTAGAACAAATCTGAAGCAAACCAATTATACTGTACTTGTTAGATAAATATTAAATTCGATTTTCCTCTTCATTGTCAGAAAATTCTTTAAAGAAGTTTATAAATGTGTGTGGGAGTGTGTATATAAGTATGTTTATGTATACACATACATATCTATATATATCTATACAGTATATTGTTGGGAAAGGCTCCAGTATCCTAGATAATAAATTTTTTAGTATTTAGCGCTCTCCTTGTATATATATATATATATATATATATATATATATATATATATATAATTTTATTTATTCCCCCTAAGCATTTTCACCTTGATGCACATTCCCAAGTCATGAATACACTGTTTCACAATATTGCTATTGACCCAGTTTTAAGGGATTAAGAAGGGAAAAAATCATGTGTCTCCAACCAAAGCCTTTCTGATTTTTACACTGCAGAGATTAATATTAACTGATATATTCCAAGACTATCTTGGCTAGCATTCTCAGTTTCAAATTACAGATCCTTGTGAACCACAAAGACGCATGAAGACTCAAACACTAAGCTCTAATGATCTTTTGCCAGTTTTTGCTGTTTACATCAGAGCTGCAATGGAGGATGTAAATGCTTCAAACTGCCCATGTTTCCAGCTTAGAGTATACTCTTGGTAATGCCTTTTCAGTTATAGCTTTTAACTCTTGAGTTGGTGGCCTCTCTATCATGTGTGGAGTTAAAGAAGATTTTAAGGATATCCCTTTCATTCAAAGTAAAGGATCCTCTGGCAAAGTAGACAAAAAGGAAAGAAAGAAAAATATGTTTTCTTCTGTGTTGTACCAATTCATGCTGGGTTTCCTATTACTTTTTCTACCAACCCATAAGAGTATAACAGTAATAATTCACATCAATGGGGGGAAGGCTGACTTCACCCATATAATAAATTCCCCCCAATAAAAGGAAACTACAGTATCATGAGTAAGAATGAGCAAAAACATTCTGTAAGCTAGGGATCACATGAAACATGCCATTTCTCAGGAAAGAAAAATATCTTATGAAATAATTGTTACATTTTGTGTTTAGTTTTCTCTTGATATGCTATCTGGTCCATTAAAATTGTAAATGACAGTGGGGAGAAAAAGGCGGGAGGGGCCTTTTTGAGGTAGTTTCAGCATGTCATGCCATACAACTAGCATACACACGTACCTCTCAAGTGTCCCTCTTTAGGGGCTGGATTCTATTGCAGGTGCTAATTTTATCATTGCTTTTATCTCCGGTTTTCCCCATAGACTTCAACAGGAAAATGTTTGATAAAACTGGTGTTACCATTTAGCACCTGCAATAGAATCTAGCCCTAGAAGGAACAGTCCTTGTCTGACACCCAAATCCCTCTGTCCCTCTTTCCCACCCCGGTGTCTCTTTTTAGGAGATCAGACTGTGTGGTGTGTATATAAGTATATCACATTGCTCCACAGCAATAAAACTCTCATTGATGTTTATTTAAACTTCAGTATATGCGTTTATAAATTAGTGTGTGTAAATAAAATTCTTTGGTCTTTTTCTAAATAATTTATTCAGTTACACAACAAGGTGTCAAAAGGTCATAATATAGCCTAAAAATTCTCAGTAATACCCTGTTGGGCGGTAAGTACACATATACGGTACTCCACAGCACAAATACATAAAGCTAATACAGCATTTAGGTTGTTTTGAAAGTTCTTTAATGTCACCTAAATCAAGGGTAGGAAGTCTTTGTCACATCAGCTGTTGGAAATTACAATTCCCATCACCTCCAACCAGTCAATTGCTGGTTGGGAATGATAAAAAGTTGTAGTCCCCAACAGCTGGAGTCACAAAGGTTGCCAGTCCCTGGCCTGTTTTAGAAAATACAATCTAATGCATTTATTTAATATTCAGACATAGGTATGTACCCATATTTATATTAGCCATTCTTAATTTAAAACAATAATTTATGAGATACTTATAGTTATATCTTTGCCATTTTATGCAAAATGGCCAGTACTTTCTAATTAGAAGTTGCAGTTGAGAAGGAGATTGGAATGTTAGTATCTGACACAGTCTATTTGCATCAGTGTAGACTGTGTAGAAAGTCTATTTGGGGGTGGTGCATACATGGGGCCAGAGGAAAAAATAGAGGGTCCCCTTTAATGAGAAATATCAACATCCTACACCTAAAATAATGACATTCACGCCAGTGGGTATGTGTGTACACATATTATATCAATGGAAAAAATTGGTAGACTGGTAAAATACTGATTAATTTTCATAGCAAGTGTTAAAGCTCTAGCATGATGCATCTCATCACTGGTCCATTTGTATTCCTGTCTTAATCAGCTTCAGATGCGTCACTTTGCATACATTTCTAATGGAAGAAAATAAACTGCTTGATATATTTTTAATAATATATATTAATATATAACTGAACTGGCAATGACATGATAGAGCCATAGGTTACTTATCTGAAATACTAGAAGTTGTGCTACACTTTGAGAGGTACATTCTTTGCTTAATTTACCATTACAGTTTTAGAAAAGATATAAACTAATCCAGCTTATTTGCATGAACACATTTCTTGCATGTAGATGGTGTTGATTTAAAGGTGGCAAATATAGTTTTTGATACCTTTTATTGGCTAACTAAGCAGATTTAAATGCAAGCTTTCAAGACCTTAGGTCTCAACATGCCTGAGGAAGAGACCTAAGGTCTTGAAAGCTTGCATTTAAATCTGCTTAGTTAGCCAATAAAAGGTATCAAAAACTATATTTGCCTCCTGTATTTCTACGGCTAACACGGTACCAATTCTCATCTGTTGATCTAAAGGTGGGAGGGATTCTTAAACAGAATAAATAAGACATGTACCTTACAAAGATCACTGGGCAAATCATTACAGTTTGAAAAATACTGAGAACCTAGGACTAAGTGGAAGCGCTTTTTAAATAATACAATTCATCTGATGTTCATTAAGGACAATATAGTCAATTAAAAATAGTACTACAGGGTTACATATATGCCACCAGACCAGCAATACAGAGGTGTATATCACCACTAGAGCAATACAGTTATATGTCACCTGAGAAATGTCGTTTTATGCCACCAGAGAAATACGCCATTATGTATCACAAGCAGAGCAATACTCCCATTATATTCCACCAGAAGAGCAATACAGCATGATATGCAACCACAGTGCCTCACTGCCTCCCACCAAACGCATTATAGTTGATAATATGTGTCAAATTGGGACATTTTATACACATATTGGTGCATTTGGCAACAGCAGTGGGTCACATTGTGTAACTGATTTGCCACTGCACTTTATGTGTGCCCATTTGGTGCCTAGATTTATGCAATGTGGTATGAATGATGATATGTAGAAAAATTTGGCCCAAATTGTTCTAAACATCAAAATCCATTTCACACTGTATTAATCAAGACTGGGCACTAAATGGACACACAACATGCAAATATAGTAGCAAATTAGGTATACAATGTGACCAACAGATGTTGCCAAATGCACCCTTATGAACTTAAAATGCTGTACTTTGGCATATATTGTGAGTTAGAATGCTTTTAGGGGGAGTGTTAGCCACTGCACATTTATTTTAATACCACTGTTTCAAACAGCATTTTACAGACAGAAAACAGAAACATTACTTTTTAACACATATTCAATGCTGTATTTTTCAGGTTAGATTCTGTTTAAAATAGAATCACGTGTTCTCAGTTATGAAGTTCATAGAACATGCTCTTGCCATTGCACTGAAATGGTTAATATATGATGTCCTCTATCATATATTAATCCTAGGAGTGCAATGACAAGAGCATGATGTTTTATGAATTTCTTCAGTGAGCACGTGGATCTATTTTAAACTGAAGTTAATATTAACCCTTATGTCAAGGACATGTTTTATGAATTTCTAAGTTCATATCACCACACTGCGCACATATGGTTACATTTTAAACATATATCAATATTAAATAACCCTTAATGTCAATGATAAAAGCATGTTTTATAAATATCTTCTTCACTCAGATTACTACAGATCTGACAAAATAGACAAATTTGTGCTCACAGAGGAAATTCATAAAACATGCTTTTCTCACTGACTGAAAGCATTAACAATTAATATCAGCTTCTACTTAAAATATAACAATAGTGCTCATTGAAGTTAGAATTTAAAAAATTATGAAATTCAGTAAAGCACAAATGGTTCTTTTTTAAATAGAAGTTAATACCTTTCTGTTGAATTTTTCTGATTTCCATCAGGCCCGGACTGGCCATTGGGCATACCAGGCATTTGCCCGGTGGGCCGGTCCGGGCGTTTAAAAAAAAATAATAATAATCATTAAACGAGTTTGGACCGTCTTTCACTTTCTGAAAGATGGCCACCTCGTTACAAGTTTCCTGGTGGGAGGGCAATCAATGTGTCGCTGTGCGGCGCACCACACGTGATTATAAGCTCCGCCCACGATCACCGTGGGCTGCTCAGCCTTAAATGCCCGGGCCTATTTTTTGTCCCAGTCCGGGCTTGATTTCCATCATGAGGTTTAAATTATTATTTGAGTCTAGACACTGTTCACACCTCCCACCACCACACACTGTCCACCTTGTCCACCTGCACACACTGCACCACATTGTCTACCTCCTCACTGCCCACCCACACACACTATCCACACACAGTCCACACACACTGTCCACCACTTAGTCCTCCAGACACTGTCAGCCCTGTCCTCCTCCACACTGCCCATCTTCATACACTGTCCACACACTGTACACCTCCACAGACCGTGCCTTCACTGTTCACCTCCACACCCTGTCCACCTCCACGCTGCCCACAATGTTCAACTCCACACTCCCCACATTTTCCTCCTCCACACTGCCCACATTGTCCATTGTCCACCTCCACACTAACCACATTGTCCACCTCCACATTGCTCACATTGTCCATTTTCTACCTCTGCACTCCCCACACTGCCCTCCTCCACACTGTCCACCTCTACATTGCCCACTTTGCCTTTGACCACCTCCACACTGCCCACATTTTCATTGTCCACCTAAACACTGCCCACATTGTCCACCTCCATTCTGCCTACAATGTTCATTGTCCATACTGTCCACATTGTCCACCTCCACACTGCCCACATTTTCCATTATCTACCTCCACACCACCCACATTGTCCACACTGCAGACATTGTTCACCTGCACACTTCCCTCCTCCACACTGCCCACATTGTCCACCTCCACACTGCCCACATTGTTCAGTGTTCACACTACCCTCATTGTCTATTGTCCATACTGTCCATTTTCTGCCTCCACATTGCCCACCTCCAAAATGTCCACACTGTCCATTGTCCACCTACATACTGCCTACATTGTTCACATTGTTCACACTGCCCACATTGTTCACCTCCACACTGCCCACATTGTCCACCTCCCCAATGCCCACATTGTCCATCTCCACACTGCCCCCATTGTCCATTGTACATACTTCCCACATTGTCCACTGTCCACCTCCACACTGCCCACCTCTAAAATGCCCACACTGTCCACCTCTGCCCTGCCCACATTGTCCATTGTCCACCTCCATACTGCCCACATCCATACTGCCCACATTGTCCATCTACACACTGCCCACATTGTCCACCTACACATTGCCCACATTGTCCACCTACACATTGCCCACATTGTCCACCTCCACACTGCCCACATTTTCCATTGACCACATTGCCTGCATTGTCCACCTCCACACTGGCCACAATGTCCATCTCCAAGCTGCCTACAATATCCATTGTCCACCTCCACACTGTCCACGTTTCCCACCTCCACACTGCCTACATTGTCCACTGTCCACCTCCACACTGCCCACATTATCCATTGTCCACCTACACACTGCCCACATTGTCCACCTCCACAATGCCTACCTGCACATGCCCACATTGTCAATTTTTCACCTCCACACTGCCCACATTGTCCATTGTTCACACTGTCCACACTGTCCACCTCCACATTTCCCATATTAGCCACCTCCACACAGCCCACATTATCGACACTGCCCACATTGTCCATTGTTCACACTGCCAACATTATCCATTGTCCACCTCCATACTGCCGACATTGTCCATTGTCCACTACACACTGCCCATATTGTACATTGTCCACAATGCCCATTGTCCAAACTGCTCACGTTGTCCTTTGTCCACATCCATACTGCCCACATTGTCCATTTTCCACCTTCACATTGCCCACATTGTCCTCCCTGCCCACAATGTCCATTATCCACCTCCACACTGCCCCCATTCTCCATTGTCCACCTCCATACTATCCACATTGTCCACCTCCACACTGCCCAACTTGTCTATTGTTCACATCCACACTGCCCACATTGTCCACATCCACACTGCCCACATTGTACACCTCCACACTGCCCACATTGTACACCTACACACTGCCCACCTCCACGGTGTCCACCTCCACTGTCACACTGTCCACTTTGACCAACTCCACACTGTCCAGACTTTATATTTCCCAGATCCCATTGTCCTAATTCAGTGTCAATGCAAGGCTGCCATGTGGTGTGGCATGTTGAATGCAATGAGCAAGTGCGATGAGCCTATTTATTGGTGCCCTCAATGGTGTTGTCATCATGTATATCACTGCGCATGGTGCACCGACTTGAAGGCTTCATACGCATGCACAGTCATCAACAAACTTCCCTTCACTCGATAGACTCAATGAAGAGAAGCTTAATGGCACAGGCACTCTGGCAGAAGTGATGAGCTGGTGGGCACACGGGTGGGTTAGGCACTCTGAAGGGGTCCACGAGTCCCCCTTCTGGAACTGCTACTGATTTGTATACATTGAAAATTAAGTACAGCTAAAAATCTTTTAAAGGGATAGTAATACTTAAAATGTAAAAAAAAAATAAAAAAAAATATGTTGCTGAAATGTGTTTTATTCAAAAGCTTTTACAGGTGGCCTGAAATTGTACAATATTGTGTGGTTACACCATCCTATGGACAGCTCTGGTCAGCTGACCATAAAGCTCCATAGGATGTTGTAGAAACAGCACCACTGTTATACTGTACCTACAACTTTAAGTTTGAGCTTTAATAGCTTTTGAATAAAACAACTTTCAGCAATGGGTGTACCCTTGTTTTACTCAGGGGGATAAACCCTACAACACACTTTTTTTTTTTTTACATTTTAAGTACTACTAGTCTTGTAAACTATAGTTTTAAATAAAAAATGGCTACATATCTATAGGTGATTCTGAAAACGCTTTACAAATCAACCAAGTCACTATAAAGTCCTAGTTGCAGTACTGTAGTTATTAAATGTATTTAATATGATGACTTGAAAAAACATTGAAATTCACTTTTAGTTATAAAGGTTTTTAGCTATAAAGGTTAATTGTGTTAAGTGTTCTGGAACATAGCTAATGCAAGTATTGTTGACCTCTGACAAGATAATCGGCGGACTGTTAATTTTCAGACCTGTGCAATCTGCATTTTAGTGAAATTGAATATTATTCCTTGAGAAGACATGGAAGAGGAATATTTAAAGTAGCGGGATAGTTTAATTAGCTTACAATCCACCTACTGATGTTCATCACAAATGCACCCCATCCCCAATACTGCTAAGACCTCTTTCACGCAGGCAACGCCAATGCCGAAAGGCTCTTCAGTTATATTGCCAGTTGTGAAAGGTAACATGCTGGACTATGATGCGATTTTCACCTGATGGAAATGCACTAAAGTCTAGCAGATTGAAGCTTTACTGTATACCCTCAGGAATGCAGTAAGTTGCAGTAAGTAAGCCTAAGTAAGGCCTATGGGGCCACCAGAACATCATTCTAATAAGCTGTGTAGGGGGATGCAATGCTAATTGCAAACTCCAATGAATAGATGACTCAAGTGGGAGCCAGCCAGTAATACTGGCTAGGGCTCACATGCACTGCTGTCAGTCATGCCTCTTCGGTATCCCGATAGTGAGAGGAACACAAGTGAGAAGCTGGTGAAGTTACACAGGCAACAGAAATGTTACAGGGGGCTGCAGCATAGTTCTGTCCCCAGTGTGAAAGAAGCCTAAGAACTACTGTTCAAAGTGGAACAATTCTGGGGAAAACCAAATGCAACACAGGAGCAAATAAGCATCCCTGTTGAATTAACTGGTACTTTTAACACCACTACAAATGTTACTCTAGTATTGTGTCAATTTTCTTTGTGCAAAGAAAATACCCTTGGCCTATAACAAACAAGAATCAAGCTTTAACTCCTTGGTTTCTAGAGAAATTACAATGTATTGGAGATCTCTCCAGCATCAATGGGCTTAAATAATAACCTGTAAAGGGTATATAAACTGCGGCAAGGACATTGAGATTGGTCTGGCCACGCCCACAATTCATAATGTGGGTGTGGCCAGCACAGCTAAGACATCTCTTAGAATTGAACCCTCTATGCAGTTGCCTATTCCGCCTAATTGTGTTGGAGAACTCTGTATCATTCAAGGATTAAAAGCCCCATTTAAATCAATGAAAATCAGGATAATTTTTTATTATTCCCCTAAGGTGCAGTTATTTTGTCCCAAAATTGCTTCCCTTTGTCTTAGTAGATAAAGGCACCTGTGTCAGTTAATTACTTGTCTAGCTTGGATAGTTTTTCTTATTAGGTATGCGTTCCCTTAAACCATGTAACAATCGATAACGTGAATACCATAATGCATTGCACAGTCTGCATGTTCAATAAATGTTCTCATTGATTTTGTTAATATCAACTATTTAATCCTTTGCGTGCCATAGGGGAGCCCAACACATTGCTATGCATTGCACTCCCACTCTGGCATTGAAAGGGTTAATTGTTTGGGATCCAGGAGAATTGACTATGCTTATCTGAATCTAAAGTATTTCCCAAGGAGAACTACAACCAATTAGGTGGAGTTTTATTCTGAGCATTATTATTCCTTATTTTATTATTATTCTTTATTTATATAGCACCAATTAATTATGCAGCACTTTAACCCTTGGAGTGTCAGAAAGGTATCCAACTCACAGGTGGGAGCTGGCCTGGGGGGGCTGGTCACATGTCTGGGCTGTTGAGCCACTGCCTCAATCTCCCACATGCTGCTGTAAATGGAGCTACACAAGTGATACCACAGAGCTACAATCCAAATGGAGCTACACTGTAGCATAACCCATTTCCCTTGTAAACTCTATAGTATCACTAATGTTGCTTTACTTAACCGTTTGAGTGCCAGAGCGGTATCAAAGCATTGTTATGCATTAGATACCTCCCTGGCACTCAAACAGTTAAATTATATGCTCTGTATTATCAGTAGTGTCGTTCTATTTTAACTGTAAGCTCTGTGGTATCACTCACATTACTTTGCAACATTAAGGCCAAATTTAAAGCTAAGGAAAGGGGGGTGGGCTGGGAGAGTGTGGTCGGACAATAGTAGAAACGGGCCACTTGATTGTATTCTCCCCCCCTGGGCCACAAGTTGCCAGCCCTCCCCTGCCAACTCATTCTGAAGAGTAAGAGGAACGATTCTAGAACAAATCAAAAGCATTAAAAAGGCTGAGTAAAATTTCATTGCTTTAAATGGGGACTTAAATTGGCATTTTAACACTAAGGAGGTCTCTAACTCACTGTGAAGAAATGTGTTGAAGATCTCTCCAGCATTCAAAGTGTTACGATCAGGGGATATCTTATTTCTTGTGGCAGAGTTGAAGGCCTATCTTGTATTCAAGGAGTTAAGAGACAATTTTAAATAAAGAGGAATTTGTATTTGTTCCCTGTGGTGCAGCTGAAGACCTCTGGCATTCAAGGGGTTAGTTGCTCTACTTCATTTTGTTTATATGGCCTATTTTACTTTTTGAAGTTCTGAAGTAAAGAAAGCCAGTTTGCTGAATTGTGTTTTGTACAAATAGCACTAAAGTGCACATCATTTGGTTCCTGCAAATTACACTGCTACTGTATAACTCGGTACCAGGTTGATTTAAAGGAGCCGAAAACCTTTGCTATGAAATATATATTCTAGGGGCTTTTAATGTTGAGTGAAATAAGAGTACTCCCACTGCTGAGAGATGTATATTTTCAGAGTTATTACAGTTGCTTTTTTACATGAACAGTGCCCTCTAGTGTACTACAAGATATTAAGTGCACCACCAATACTGCTGTGTATAAGGTGCTGAATTAGACAAAGGGAATGTGCTAGGATAAATGATTAAACAATAAAGAAAAACATTAAGGAAAAGACAATCCCATATCAGCACCAAGCCCACCTTTGTAAGACATAAAGTGGTATTAAACTTAACATGATGCCTATATACTAGTCGGTGGATGAAAAATGTATAAAAAAGTAAAAATCTTAGATGTATTAGTCCTAAACAAAAGAAGCTGGGGAATTAAAAACTAGGAAAATATATATCCTATATGATGAGAATCATGGAAGCACAGGTTTCTATAGTCCGTGCGCAATTAGACATGAGGCATTCATGAATTATAACCAGACTAGCTTTTCCTGGTATATGTGTACAAAGAGCCTCACACCATAGGAGATATTATGTATTAGTATGCAGAGTTAACATAATATCAATTCATCAAGCCAAACATCTGACAGTTATTTATCAGGATATCAGCTGATGTTGCCCATAACCTAGAAGACTATGAACCTCACATTAATTTCATCTGTAAGATCTTCATTAAAATGAGATTCTAGTGAATAACATTGATGATACACTGTCTGTTTCTTTGTCACATAGATCTATGCAAGCCAAAGGCTTATGGGAATCCATTGTTATAGATACTGTTACTCATGCTCTGCCTCTAGAACTCCTACAGATAACCACAAAAGGTGATAATTCAAGGAGCAGTTTGCCCATTTGCTACTGTCGTTATGTCTTCAAAAATCATTAGGTAATAGACACCACTAGCAAATTATTGTAAAGGCTAAAAAAAATCACATCGGAGTAGAATATGCACTATGGACTGCACTTGCTTGCAGCCCTTAACCTTTACATATGTTTCGCCTTAGTTCAGCTTTTTCAAAGAACAGGGACCGGCTTCATTGTGACGGTTTTATACGTGAAACTCCGCCTCTATAAATTGTTTCTCTTCTCAGTGCCCTCTAGTGGTCAGGTTTCAATTAGTTACTCTGTTACATTCTTTTTGAGAGGAAAGTTGATGACAAACAGTTCTTAATAGAATATGATAGAAACTAGTGAGTCATGCTATCAGTTAGAACTTTCTGGAAGTAAACATGCTGTAATTAACTTCCTGATAATTTATATATAACATTTCAATAAAACAAGTAACAGTGGTTGGAGTACCTTGTTTTTCACAGCAGAAAAAGCTTAATTGGTGAGAGAGATTCACAGGGGTGCTGATTTTGACATGAGAGGTGAAGGGGGAGAAGACCTCCATCCACTACAGTCAAAATCAATGTAGAGAATTTAATAGGGCATTGATCTGGACAGGAGAGGCCGGGGAGAAGTAGCCCCAGCCACTCCCTTAAAATCAACGCAGAGCGTTTGCTATGGGCACTGATTTTGACAGAAGGCAAAATAAATACACATACTTTCTCTTTTACACCTCCTAAACTCCCTTTCCCCAACCCATTATCCCCTCCCTTTCACCACTGCACCTCTCCATTATCCCCTCCGACTCTACTTTTTGGCAGACTTCTCATTTTACTCTACCACCTTCCATTTTGACGCTTTACCTCCATTTTATCCATCTCTCACCCTACTGCTTTCTTGCCCATTATCCATCTCGCACACTCCCTTTCTCTGCTTTGCCTTCCCATTCTCCCCTCCCACTCTACTTTTTGGCAGACTTCTCATTTTACTCTACCACCTTCCGTTTTGCCACTTTACCTCCATTTTATCCATCTCTCACCCTACTGCTTTCCTGCCCATTATCCGTCTTGCACACTCTCTTTCTCTGCTTTGCCTTCCCATTCCACCCTCCCACCCTACTTTTCACCACATTGCCATCTCCTTCCTCCATGTGTATGCAGCAGCCACATAGCAGGTTCATTCATGTTGCATAGAACTAATGTGATATGCTCTGTGCAGTATGAATGAAACTACAGTATGAATGAACCTACTTTGTGGCCACAGTGAAAAAGAAGATGAGAGTAGTGAAGAAGCAAACCGGTGGATGTGTGCACGTGTGTGTCTCTTGGATGTCCTTTTTTTTGTTTTTTGGAGGGGGGGGTGTCAATCATTTCAGTGTGTGATGCATAGCTCCATGGTATTAAATGGGTTAACGCACAGGCAACACTGCGCCAGCATGTGCAATACATATACATCCTATATAATAATTTGGTAAAACGTGTGTAACGACGCAGTCATGCTCAGTAGAGACTGCTGTGTGTGCTGCATTCATGTCCAGTAGAGACTGCCCACGCCATGGCTGATACAGAGCTGGATGCTCTCCACTACTCATGATTGCCCCATGACCGGCTGGCAGTGGCACTCTTCAACTAGTATATATAGAAATCACATGTGATTAAACATTGATAATTGCTCCCTGTACAGCATTGTTCTCAAATTATTCAATTACCCAGCCAAGTCAATTAAGAAATGCAGAATGCATCAAAAAACAAAACTGGATCAGACTTGTTTATTTATTTATTTTTTAATAACATTCTACATAATCTGTAAACGGGAAAAGAACAAGACACTGATAAGTTCAAGATTTAAAACATAATTTCTAGTTATTATACTATTGATATGTGAAGGGTAGACTTCTAGTTGAAATCCTTACTAAGATATGCAATTTATTTTACCTAAGTAGATTACATTTCACATCACCCTCTCTTCAATGTTAGTCTTCAGAAAAGAAGACATTTTAATGTGTTGAAAGAGTTCTTATTTATGCCATGAATATAGATTGTTGGTTTAATGGGCAATCAAGCTTTTTAAATAGAAACAATGAGGTTGACAGAAGACAAGAACCAATTGTTCCATCTAGTCTGCCCATGTCCCTTTCTGCTTATCTCAGACTTATTTTAGTCTTTTTTAAATAGCCATATGATGTGCCCAAGAATTCTTACATTCATTTACTGCTTTATTCTCAACCAGTTCTTCTGGGAGGCTGAAGTAATTGATGTTAAAACAATAAAAGGTGTAATTTTACTATATTTCACTGTGCATTGTATAGGGGAGGCATGTGTGCATTTTTAATTCTTTAAGAACAGGAAAGATATGCAACACATTACTTTGCAATGTGTTACAAATCCTACTCGACTTTGTAGAGTTAAAGGAGCAGTAAAGTTTTATTTATGAAAACACATATTTTGTAGATCATTTCCTGCTGAATAAAACAATGTCACTCCCACTGCTGTCAGATATTTTATTCAAAACTAGTTGAAGAGCCCGTTACACGGGCCACAGTGCCACTGCCACCCGGTCACGGAGCGTCCAGCTCTGTATCAGCCGCAGTGCGGGCAGTCTCTACTGCGCATGAAGCGGCGTTACTCACATTTTAGCGAATTATTATATAGGATTTATAGCAGTTTAAATAACCAGGAAGTGAATTTACTGTGTTTACTTCCTGATAGTTCTAACTGACAGGAAGTGACAGGCAGTTTCTATCACATTCTATGGAGAACTGTATGTCTCTGACTTTTCTGACTTTCCTTTCCATTAGAACCTAACAGGAAATCTAATTAGAATTTGACCACTAGAGGGCACTGCTAATGTAAAAAAACATGAGTTTAAACTGTAATAACTCTGGAAATATAAATCTCTCAGCAGTGGGAGTACCCTTATTTTACTCAATAGGAAAATACCTACAATATATATTTTTTTATAAAAAAAAGTTTACTGCTCCTTTAAAGAGCAACTACAATGTGATAGCTGCTCTATCGGCACGCCTGCTCCTCTGAGACTTTTGACATTTTATAAACTCTGCTCTTACTCTTTATTCCCCTTAGGCAGTGTTTCTCAACTCCTGTCGTCAGGACTCACTAACAGGCCAGGACTTAGGGATTTCTCTGCTAGAGCACAGTTGTGGTGATCAGAGGCTCATTCACATTGATTAACTCACCTGTGCTCTAACAAGGAAATCATCAAGTCCTGGCCTGTTAGTGGGTCCTGACAACAGGAGTTGAGAAACACTGCCCTAAGGCTTAGATGCCCATATGAGAAATGACATGTCTAGTTACTTATATATTAGTATACCATAGGGGAAACTGAAAATTCGCACACATAAATGGAACTTGACTTGTAAAACTTTCTAGCAATCAACTGAAATTTGGAAAATTGATGTTCCAGAATTTCTCATCTTTTGCTTCTTGCATAAGGCCCATTGGGGGAATGTACTAACTCCCCAGTGTAGTTCCACTGGCCTCCATCTCCAGCAGTTGCACATGTATGTATGAACATTTTAGTCATACCTGGGAACTCTCCAAATCTGACCCGGAGACTCCAGTTTTCAGACTGAATTGTCAGGCCTCCAGGGACAGAGGCTGATTTTTCTCCTTCCTACCCTGTTCCTACCATTTCCCACTCATTTTCCTCCTTCCCACTCTGTTTTGTCCACTTCCCCCCACTTCCTGCCCACTTCATGACATAAATGTTATTAAGCCCCACCCACCCTAATAAGCGTGCCATTTTATGATGTGAATCTCATCATTGACATCCCCTGGTCAGCAGCATATGAGATGTCTCTGGGGGCTCATGATGAGCAAGTTCCTAGGTATAATTTAATGCATACTGGCGCACACATTCCACCACTGTAAAGACTTTAAATCCAGCAGTTCCCTGAATTCCTCCCCACTAATAAGAACAGAAACATGAAGTAAAGTTATGCCATTTCTCTGGACCTTGTTAATTACATAATGTCAATAAAGAAGCATGGCCTGAAAGATATTAAGTGGAGACATGGAGGCATTAGTAAATTAGTAAATTGCCATTTAGCAGGCTTAACAGGAACTTTATATCATTACCTGGTTTAGAGCAGAATTATATTAGCACCTATTTGGGTGCACTATTAATACTTTAACCACTTAGCGACAGTGAACGTGCCAGGAATGTCATTACTTTCGGAAAGAAGGAGCACTTTGATCACTCCTAGTGGCTGAAACTGACTACTCCAAGACCTCGGCAGTCAGTTTCAGCCTTTCCCTAGGCGAGTCAGTACATATGATCGCTCACATGTGTGAAAAGATGGCTCTGGTCCTCCGGTGCACAAAACCACTGGTCCTTAAGGGGTTAAGGACTAGAGGAGTGTGTGACACATTGCAAAGCAATATGTTGCACAACATTAAAACATGTATACATGAATATAGTCATCGTTTTTATATTATATGTAAGCTCAGATCCCACCAATGTGAAGCCAAATACAGTCAGCAGACCCAAGGCAGTCAGTCATTTGTGATTAAAATAGGATAAGCCTTAGCCTTGGGCAGCTCTTTGCAGTAAGGCAGTCTATTACAGTATATTAATGTGGTTTTATTTTGGTTTAGCAACTGCTCTGCCACTTCATGTATCTGTGGACAATATGTTTTGCTAAATGAAAAGTTGGTTTCCTCCATTCTTTCAGATCAGCAGTAGTTATTTCCTCTGATCTAAAGTGATACAAGCTGCTATACTACAAAATTGAGAAATTCTGAAGCACTCAGCTACTTTATTCTGTCTCAAAGAGAGCTTGTCTTTTTGTTTTAGCCTCCCTATATGGATAAGATATCCTAAGAAGGGCCCTTGCACTTCATGTGCCTGGAGGGAATCACTCCATCTCACTGACATGGACCATTAAAGGCTGAAATGTACAATGGGGTTTTGCTGTTTCAGTTGCACAGAGGAGATTTGCCAGATATTGGCCTATCTGTAGACAGAAGCAGACTGAATTAATTTGGAAGCTTCCTTTTTGCAATGCTAAAAAGAAGTGAAAAACCCTGCCCATGTGAAAGATTTATTCTTTAGAATGGGACAAGGAATTAAAAGAAATGAAGCAATGTATTGGAGATCTCTCTAGTATTCAAGTGTTTAATGGTCTTTTGCAAATCACAGGGAACTTGTAGTGTTTGTATTTGTTCATTACAGTCCAGTTGGTATGTCCAAGAATTACTCCACTTCATCTTAGTACAGGAGTCACGCTGTCACCTCTTAAACTTATATCTGGGGAGGGCAATTTGTTAGACTGCCCGAACACACAGAATGCTGGGAGCTCTGTGCTGGGAGCATTCTGTGTTTTTGCCCAGTCTCTGCAGTGCATGACTGCGTCTGCGGCAGGACGCAGAGCAGGACCGGCCTCTTAACATCACCCGGACCTTGGCCCGTGTACACGGGCTTTTACACTAGTAATGATATATTTCAATAACACAAAAAAAAAACAAAACAGTTAACTTTATAACAAAATTAATTGTCACTTTATCTTGCTACGTGTTATTTAGATTTGTTATGCACAATATTCATCATTCATTTTCAAACTGAATAAAAAGGGAAAATGTATGCTACTTTTTTTTTAATTTAACCACCCGTTTTAATACTTTGACTGCTACAGGGAGTCACTGCACACCCCTTTAGTTCTTAAAGGGTAAAGGTGCCTATGCTAATTAAACCCCTTGAATGCTAGCGATGTTTCCAATATAATTTGCTAGATATGTTTCTAGCATTTAATGGGTTAAAGAGTCTTGGAAAAATATCTCAGAGCTATTCTTAAGGCTTTATCTTGATTCACAGAGTTAGTTGGAGAAAGAAATAAAGAAGCTTTCTTTATCCTTACTTAATTACCCAAACCTGTCAGTTATTTCTGACAGGTTCCACTGTAGATTCTTGCCTCAAGCATTCATATGGATAATATATCTGCAGTTGCAGCACTAAGTAGATGCAAGGAGGACACAGGGCTGTATTCAGGAAGAGGCTCAATACTGGAGTATACCAAGTGCACCATAGTGGACAAAAAAATCCCCATCGACTGGAGTTTTTAACAACTAGGGCTTTGATTCAATTTTGTCCGATGGCTGATAAAATAGCAGATGGCAATTTTTTTTTCAAGCATGGTAAGCAATTCAATTACCTGTGCTATGAAAAAAATGCCGGGGGAAAAAAAAACAAATAAAACAAACTGTTGGGCGATAAAGTTAGCAGTATTTTCACCCATAGAAAAAACTAAAATGTATGCTTACTCACCACCCAGCCAATCAGCTTCGATGGGAGGATTGAAGGAACCTGCTCAAAGCTGAGTTGCTGAGAGGTGCGTAAGTACACATCCCAAACTAATAGCTGTGAGGCATTTTAAACAGACTGCCCATATATAAAGGCAGTCTCTGTTCAAAATTCCCTCACAATGAAACGGGCATCGGCCAGTAAGGTAGAAGGTGGGGGCCATTGGAATTCTGTAACATTTATTTGGGCACTTCAGTTCACATTATCTTTCTGGAGCACATTTGCTAATACACAGGCGTTTTGGGCCTTTTTATGAATTTACTACTTACCTATCCCTGTCATCTGCAGTGCACTGCGTACCCCTCTGGCACTCAAGAGATTAAACTATGCACAGATGATAGGGTTATGTTTGGACACACAACATTAAATATTCTTTTAATTTTTCACAGGCATGATGGGATAATGACAAAGAACAAAAAGAGAGAAGGAAGATTAGAAAAAAGAAAATAGTAGAAGATGGCAGTAGCTGACCATGGTGCTGAAGACTCTGCTGGACATCAGGATTAAAGGTAAGTGTTTGTTTTCAGGGGCTGTTCTTTGTTCCTTAGTCAGTTTAATCCTATTAGTGCCAGTGAGGTAATTATACCTCACTGGTACTCATAGGGTTAATTCTACTAACACTGGACACATTTTTTCAGTATTTTGGATGTATTGATATTGGGCTTATGGCCCCATATCAATTCATCCACGTTCAGTTGATGCATTGGCTGTTTTGAGATCCGATAAGGGACTCTGTGACCAAAAAACTTGGTCTTAAATGTACATAATAAATTGGGTCCTTTAAAGGATCTTAGGGACTAACACATTCAATTGCATCTTGTGGTATTTTTATTTTTTTCTATGGATGAAAACACCGCTAACCTTAACTTTATTTTTTGGCAGCATTTTTTCATAGCACAGGTAATTGAATAGCTTACAATGCTTGAAAAAATGCTGTTAGCTGTTTTTTCAGCCATCGGATCTAATTGAATCGAGGCCCTAGAGAGGCTTCAAACTCATTGCAAAGCAAAATGTAAATGCTTAGCATTCAAGGGGTTAAATCCCCTTGCAAATCTTTAGAAATTTTCATTTATCCTCTATGATGCTTTGCTTTGCCTAGAATTATTCCAGTACATCACTGAGGTTTATGTAATAAGAAAGGCACAAAAGAAAAAGTAGAACAATTCTTGTATATTTCCCCCAAATACCTTTATAAACCAACTCCACCACAGGGGAATGACAAGCATCGTACATTCTTCATATCAGGAGAATGGTAGGGTAAAAGTGACACCTTTATTGGCTACTGACCTAAAGTGCATGAGGTGGTAACCTTAGTTGAAGGTATTTCTAGCAATCAAGGCACTTAACTCCCAATTTATTGTCTCCTATAACGCAATTGGTATGCCCCAGAATTGTTCTAATACTTCTTACAAATCACTGAGGTTGATGTAATAATAACAAATGTGGTAATTAGGAAGCAAACTAGCTATACCATGAGGAAAAATAATTCCAAATTCCCATTTCTATAATGGGCCTTACAATGCTTGAATTCCTCTCAAGCATTCACTGAGTTACAATTCCCATTTATATAACTTCTAATATTTATATATTCCCTAGTCCCAGAATAACACCTCATTTGCTACATGATCAGTGTTCCCTCTACAGCGAGCAGGAGTGAACAACAAGGCACTGAAAGAGTTAAAAGAGCAATTAAATCTAGGCAAGGCTGCATGTTGTATATTATTATAATGCAGCACTGCAGAAATACCCCATATAATGCTTTCAGGGCTGGAATGCTTACATCAGAGGGAATCCTATATAGAGTCTATAATATGTTGCACACCCCTCTGGCATTCAAAGGGTTAAATCAATTTCATTATTTCTTTTCATTTTGTTTATGTGCTTTCTTTTCCAACAAATACTTCTGCTGGTTAAGTCATGCTCTTAAAATACTTTTATTCCACAGGCTTAATAATATACCAGACCTCAGCATCTGGAGAAATTACATGGAAATCCACAGTCTGAAAAAGTATAAGGGTGGAGTGTGCTGGAACAAAGACATTTCAAATGACAAAAAAGGAAACTATTAATGGATACTGTACAAGAAAAGGAAGTCAAAGAGAAATTCATTTCTTTTTTTCTTTTTTAAAAGCATTAGCACAAAAGGCTAAATGCATGCACCGCTTACTTCTCTGTAGCAGTGAACCACACAGCAGGAATTATATGGAGATGTAAGAGAAACAATCATGAAATGAAAGAAGTTACAGACTTCTACAGTAAAGGTGCATTTCTGGAAGCTAATGAGGTGCAACTCTGGAGAAAACCAACTTCACTGTAGAGGATAAATGAAAATTCTAATTTTAACATCTTGAAAGCTAGTGAGATCTCCAACGTAATGCAAATACCTGTCTGTATAGAATGTACGTATATCATTTGTGCCTGCTCCCCTCTCCTGCTGCTATGTTTTTCCTTCTGCGACCCCTTGTGGGGCACACATAGAATTATATTTGTTTTTTCATTATTTTTTTTATAATTTTTTTCAATCATTTTATATTCAGACTTTGTTGGGGGGAGGCATCAGAACCACTCCTGATGCCCCCCACAGCAGGTCTGAATACAAAAATTACCTTTCAAACAAAATATCCCGTGTGTGTGTGTGCCACAGGGGAAAACAACATGTCACCGGTGACATGAGGAGGCTTTACCCAGAACGCCCACTCCTACCTAGACATTCGGATAATACTGAAGGAAAAGAGTATGCCACTCTACTGTGTTGCAAATATTGATTTTCCAGCACGATCAGCTTGGAGATCAATAACTGGGGGACCACCAGGAGGGGTCCTAATGTGCCTCGAAAGAATGCTAACACTTATTTTTTAGTTGCAGTCACTGCATGCTCGTAATACAGGCTTACTAAGTGACCATGAGTCTGTGGTACTGAGTACGGGCTTGGCACAGCGGGAACAGCCATACCCCCTTGGCACTTTGGTATGCAATGCATTGTGTACCACTCTGGCATGCAAAGGGTTAAGCATGAGAACTGGGACTTCTATTTAACACAGGGGCTGCCAACCTTGGTCCTCAAGAGCTACCAGCAGTTAAAGTTTTCAGGCTAGCCTTGAATGAACAAAGGAGGACCAGCTATAGTAACTGAGCCATTAAAGCGGAACGCCCACCCAATAAGTATATTGCCCCACATAACTGCACATCTGGCGACAAGCTCTGTAGCACTAGTCACCAGAATTATTACCTGATTAAAGAGAAATTGCTATTCTTCCAAAACTGACAGCAGGACGGAGCGCGGACATCTTGCCATAGTGATGTTCGCGTACCTGCGCTGTCAGTACCTTTTAGAGCCGGGTGGCTCCTAGCAATGCCTTCTAGACCCAGCTGGGACTGACACTGCAGACGCGCGGACGTCACTATGGCAAGATGTCCGCACTCCGTCCTGCTGTCAGTCCTGGAAGAATAGCGATTTCTCTTTAATCAGGTAATAATTCTGGCGACTAGCGCTACTGAGCAGCTAGTTGCCAGATGTGCAATTATGTGGGGCAATATACTTATTGGGTGGTAGTTCCGCTTTAATTCATCCACTTGAGCTCCAGCAGGGATATACTGATAACATGCACTGTTGGTATCTCTTGAGGATCAAGGTTGGCTACCCCCAGTCTAACAACACTCTGATTTAAATGAGGCTTATAACCCTTTTTCAATGCATTAATGAACACATTCAAGAAGTTCAATTTTCATTTGCCCCCTTTAGCACAGTTGATTTGCTCCAGAATTTCACAAATTCATCTTCTTATATTCCACTCATTAGACCTTTGGATGACGCAATGTGGAACAACTCTGAAACAAAACAATACAACTGCACCATATGTGTCAAATAAAAATTCCCAAATTTCCCATTGATATATACAGGACTTTTTAACCAATTAACCACTAGAGAGGTCTCCAAAGCATTGGTTCACTGCAAAGAGGAATAGAAAAAGGTTGCCTTCCCCTGCAGTCAAATTTGTTTTGAGCATCATCAGAGTTGTAGTCCAACAAAAACTGGAGAGGCACGTGTTTTTACCCCTGAAAATGGACGACCAGATTCACAGTTATCTAGAAATCATGGCAGTAAGTAGATAAATCTAGTATAGTTATTGATATGAGACATTTACACCACCTGGGCATTTCCATTGACTAGAATATGGAAACCTTTAAGGAACACAAAAGTGTTCGGCATATTGCTTTGCTATGTAGTTTACACCCCTCTAGGCCTTAACCCCTTAATGACCGTCCAATCCAGTGAGTGGGAAGCCATTAAGGACCACAGAGCTTTCTTTTTTCTTTCATATCATTCTGGGACGGCAGAGCGTTGTGCAGCTGCACTGCCATCCCAGAATTCCATGACATGCTAGGACCATCACTGGCCATTAACATCACTGTCATAACAGTCCTGGCATGTCATGGGTCCTTAAGGGGTTAAGGAGTTAAAAAATAGTTGTGATATCATATACTTAGGTAACTGTGATGAATAAAATAGGTTACTGAAGTTGGGTTTCACTTCAAACCATACTTGTTCTACTGTGGAAAAACAATTTGTGAACCTCACCTATTAGACACTGGCTCATTTGTGACTGTAAACAGATACATTTAGAATGATTTAACTCCTCTTCAGCAAACTGAGAAAACAGAAAGACCCTGTGAAATGCATAGTAATCAGTTAGCTTATTTCTTCAAAGTACTACAGCTTACAGTAGATTGCAACAAATCTGAATATGATGAAACAAAAGCAGTGGGAAAGGAATTTTCCTTTATGGTCTTGGTGTTTGTTTGCATAGTATATTTCTATTGGAACTCACATATGAAAGCAGTGCCCCCAGTCACCCTGAAGGTTTACAGTCAGGGCACTGAGTAACTTTCACGGAAACATAACTTCAAAGACATTAGATTTCTGACTCAGTCATTATTCCTGGTCAACAGTATAGACCTGGCAGAAAATGTTCAGGATTTTACCACTCAAAAGAATAAAGGGGTTTGTAAAGACAGAAATTAATTTCTCATGTTAACCATTTGAATGCCAAAGAGGCCTTCAGTGCTTCTGACATATATTCTCAATTTCACAACCTGCAGGGGGAGATGTTGTAAGAACTATTTATATAATTAGGGCCCATGCTCCCTCTAAGGTTAGCACTGATAAGTGACCCCAGCACAGAGTTAAAGGGGATCTATCACCTCTATACAATTTGCTATTACATGTTAGGTTATATGGCGATTATTTTGAGTATTTCATTAATTTTGTTTTTTATTTGGGCAAAATAGAAGGAGTAAATATTGCCATGACCCTACTTCCGGATAGACTGCGGGTACAGCTCTGAACCCGCAGTCTGTAACTCTGCCTCTGCTCCCCTTCCTCTATCCAGCCTCCTCCGATGACGGAGGCTTTCTGCCTGTAAGCTGGAGTTGTTTCATTGGCAGAGACTGATATCCAATGAGATTGTTCCAGCTTACAGGCAGAAATCTGCCAATGAGATCGCTCCAGCTTACAGGCAGAAGGCCTCCATCATCGGAGGAGGCTGGATAGAGGGAGGGGAGAGGCAGAGATATAGAATGTGGGTACAGAGCTGTACCCGCAGTCTATCCGGAAGTGGGGTCACAGCAATATTTATTCCTTCTAATTCTCCCAAATAGTTTTAAAAAAAACCCCAAAATTAACGAAATACTCAAAATAATCGCTATATAACCTAACATTTAAGAGCAACTTGTATAGGGGTGATAGATCCCCTTTAAGAGTAATTAAAACTGGGAAGGGCTGCTTGGCACATCTGTTACTCCATTGCTCCGTAAAACTACTTCTTTAACCCATTGAGTGCCAGTGAGTGGCACTCACAGGGTTAATGCTTTCTTTTTGGGGCTGATTTTACAATACTTACAGCAGTATTAACCCTTTGAGTGCCAGAGAGGTATTCAACACATTGCAACGCAATGTGCTGAATACCTCTCTGGCGCTCAGAGGGTTAAAAGACAGTCAATGTGATGTAATAATAAAAAGATAACAAGAAAGATGTAATGTGTTTAAAATGCTCTTCGATAAATGTTCATGCCAATATATATCTTTTATGGAATAAATAAAGAGGAGAAAATAAGACCAGTATAGATTAATAAAGAGGTTTGCAGGGATATGAGAATAAGAAGCACGCTTTAAACTATTTACCTCAGAAGGAACAGAGATGCATCATTTAAAATATATAGAATGTATTAGAATCTGTAGACAAGCAATTAGGATGGCTACATTTGAAAATGGGAAAAGCATTGCAACAGACAGCAAGAAAAATCCTTCACAGTTCTACATGTATATAGATGGAGAAAAAAAGATTAACATTGATATTGGTGCCCTTCAAACTGGGACAGATGAATTAATTAATGAGGGTAAGGAAATTAACATAGAAGGAAAATAATGGCAGGGTATGGGCAAATAAGGGAATCATAGAATTTCATCCTGTCTGTAATAAACCATTTAGATATCGCTGACTGCTGTAAGAAAAACACCTTTGTAGGTAAATCATTCTGTTAAAATAAGTGAGTTTTTCTAGGTTACAATTTACCTTTAATAATCTCAAACACAGTGACTATTGCAAATTGTGTGCCATTTTCACTATCGATTGCAAGCTATTTTCTAATTTGCACTACATTTAGAAAAAAGCAATGGTGGATTACTATGTCTTTCTGCATATACAATGCAATTACTTTAAGAATCTGAAGATAGAAGGGGTGGTGTCTGATTTGGGCAGCACAGAGGAGAGAGATGGCAATGTATAATATGCATGGACTGCAAGAGTCCTGTGTTACATATGTATTAAGAGAAAAGGATTTAACATTGAGCTCATTAAAATCCTATTTTCTTTCACATCCAGTATAGAACACAGGAACCATGGGGATATACCAAAGCACCTATAAAGAATCCAGGGAGGGAAAAAGAGAAAAAACTCTCCCCGCCCAATACAAGTGTTCCACGGGACTAAAATGTCATCATGTAACCTCAGGTGTCAATAACACCTGATCTAAGGTGCTGTTAGGAGGAAAGGTAGGGGAGTCTTTCTTGCTTCTCTGGAATATGTCCAGAGAGGCAGATTCCCAATCAGAGGCCTCAGAGACCTGAAGGGTCTCCAACGGTGATCTGACTAGCACATCTGCTGGAAGGTAAAGGTCAGCCTCATAGGAGTCTCCAAAGTGGAGAACCCCCTGGATGGATGAGGGAATGGATACCACTGAAGACATCAGATTTTTAACCCAAGCTGGCTCTTGATCAGTAATGGAGGGCCCTGGAGGTGAAGTAGGGCCACAGCACAGGAGGGACATAGGGTGCCAGAATATTCCATTGGAAGTCCAGTATGGCATGAGGAACAATGAGCTAAAGGGGTTAAGGACTCCCCTGAATCTTTAGGTTTGGGTTTCCTCATGTGTGCCCTGGGATCAGATGTGTCCTGACAGAATAACCTGAACTGGGACAAAGTAGCCCAAAGTTGTAATAAAGTTACAGTAAAACTCCTAGAAAAGACCCCAAAGGTACTTTTCTTACATGCAAAGGGTTAAATTACAGAAGACAGAAGAGAGTCAGCCTCTGTGTAGCATAAGAAATGGAGGAGTAAGTTTATGCACTGCTACGTCAGCAACTGCCATGTCTGCCTCCATGGATATGACAAACAGGACTGATTGAAGGCATAGGGGCCATTAGGATTCCCTGGTCATAGTAAGTAGAGGATTATTATTGGAATATATTAGGCATGTATTGAGACAAACATATAGAATAGGGAGATCTGATTCAGGTAAGTGGGGGTTATTGTTAGGACTCGGGTGTTTGTTTCCTATGGAACTGAATAGTTTAATCTGTGATACATTGCTTTTTCACTAATGTTGCAATTAAAGAGCCCAGGTCTTTTGGAAAACTGCCAACCCACCTGCTTCTACTGGAACATCGTTGGGCCCCTCTCATCACTATGTGCTGGTTAGCTTTGACTGGCTGAGGATGACTGGACTCAACAAAAAGTGGGCATCAGATTGTCCACCTCTGAAATAGCTGATCTGTTTCAGACTAGGGGTCTGTCTGATGCTCTAAATATATGAGGAACAATTCTGGGGCAAACCAGCTGCGCCATACGAAACAAATAAAAATTCCAGTGCAAATTTTGAGAATTTTATTTGTCCTCTATGGTGCAAATTGTTTGACCCAGAATTGCTCCTCATTCCTTTTGTGCATGAAGTCCATGGTTCTTTAGCTCCACTGGAAAGCAATTCTGGTCCAAAGTCAATAATCAAATCTGGCAAATTATTCACATTGCTTTTCCTATCTAATCATGGGAAACCGTACCAAATTCCAGTGCTGATAAAAACCTGAAAAAATATTAGAGCTGGTTCTTAGCTAAACCTAAAATTTATGGAGGAAAATGCACAAATATGATTCGGTGGCTAAAAACACAGAATTAAAGGGATAGTAATACTTCGTTTTATCTTTATTTTATTTTGTAGGCATTAAAAAAACATGAAGAATGATATAAGTCTTATCTCTCTCCAACCTTTATGGTTTGAGAGATATTCACAAGCAAAGTTTCCCCTCCCACCCCTTTTACCTAGTGTAAGCCATCTCTTCTCAGATGTGGAATGCAGTCCATAGACCAGACAGATAACAGCAGGGTATAATCTTCTTCCTATGAGAACAATGAAAGCCCTGCCCCCTTGACAAGTTTTTCAGGTTTTTCCTTTATCTTAATTGAAGATTGTCCCTCTCTGCAGTCTACCTGGGCACATCCCTTCTGATCTGGCTGAGCAGTGTTACATCAGTAAAAGGGGGCGGGAGGGGGATACTTTGTCATTGAAGTACTCTTGAACTACAACTCTGACAGAATTGAAATAACAGTCTCCAGAGTCCAAATACTATGATGATTAATCAGAGCTGCTTTTACTATGCAACAATACTATCCCTTTAACTGTTTTAGTGCTCCGTACCTGTTTAACTCCTTTGTACAAAGCTAGTTGAACTTTTAACCGTTTGAGTGCCAGTGGGGTACGCAGTGCATTGCGAAGCAATGCGCTGCGTACCCCACTGGCACTCAAACAGTTAAATAGCTATTTTCTGTAGCATGTGCCAAAGGGCAGTCAATGTATGGGTGTTTCTCTGCATTCAAGGAAAATTCCACTTATTAACTAGGCACTGTGGAAATCCACTCAGAATTCCTCTTTATGCTTGCTATAGGGCTAGTGTAATCAATGGGAATGTTAGGAGTTCTTTGTTCCAAATCATGCATTTGATTTGCTCCAGAACTGCCCCAGTGCTACTTAGTACATCTGCCTCACAGTCTCGGAGGTACTGAACCATCAATAAAATGTTTACCTTTGCAATTAGGCCCCTTACTGTAGTAAATACACATTATACATGAACAAAGAGAAAGCAGTAAGATGTTCTTAGTAAAGTAAAATTAACTGTTTTTCTTACTCATTACAGAAAAGACCTTAAAGTTTTTCACTGAATTTCACTTGCTGTATTATGATTTTGAAGAGTGGCTATTAATTATACAACAGAAGAACAGAAAGGATAATTCAAAGACAAAATGTGCTTTACATTTGGCAGTGTCTGGCATTATACAACTGAGCCAGGAAAATGTTAACACTTTGGTGCTGAAAAGGATTGCAGCAAATTCCTTTAGTTCATCTCAGCCTTGTCACTAGTGTTCCAATACATTCAGAAGACACACACACACACACAAACACATTACTAACCTTAACCCCTTAATGAACAGTGACATGCCAGGACTGTTGCAACTGTCCGTGCTTTAAGGACCTGTGACAGTCCTGGCACGTCATGAATTTTTAGGATCAAAGTGCTCCTGTAGGCATGCTATGATCACAGGAAGAGTCTAAAGCTGACTGTTCCAAGACCGGAGCAGTCAGTTTCAGCCTCTCCCACAGTGAGCCGGTACGGGTGATCTCTCACACATGCCGGCTCTCCAAACACAAAAAGAAAAATGGACTTGGTTCTCTGGTGCACACAACCCCTGGACCGCAAGTCTGTAAAGGGTTAAATTCCTTGGATGCCAGAGATCTCCAACCCATTGCAAAGCAATATGTTGGGGACAATTCTAGTTAAGAGGTTAACTATACAAAGTCAACCTGCTTGAAATAAGTTACCTAATTTTAACAGAATTTATATCGCTCTTCACATAAATGAATAAATATATATAAACTAGTATGAAGCCACTGAGCGGCCCCGGCTGCTGCCCCACAGCAGGGAGCAGAGACAGGGGGCGAGCCATTCAGAGCGTCCTGCTCCACATCAGCACATTCAGTCTCTACTGCCCATGACTGCATCGTTCGGGCAGTCTCTACTGCACATGTGCTGTTAAGCACACAGGGGGCTTCACAGCCTAGCAATTTATATTATACAGATAACCCCTTTAGCACAAGAGGGGGGAACAATGCACTGCACAGTCTAACATTCAAGTGCTTAAAAGCTCAGTTTAAATCAATAGAAAATTTGTGTTTGCTCCTAAATTGCTCTATTTTCTTGTAAACATGATAGGAAACCCTACTGGAAGAAACATATATACCATATAATAGAAGAATAATGGCCATTTTTCTAAAGTTATTAACAAGCAATTAACTGCAAGTAGTTTCCTGCCTCAGGATGGAGCTGAGCAATAAAAATGATTTATTCAGCAGCTATTTTTCCATCTTTATTAAATTTAGTAGACCCACCCCCTAAAATTAGCAACATGATAAGTTCAGAAGAAACTTAGAGCTCTCTTCACTTTCCATAATAAAATCTAGAGAGTGAATCTGTGTTTCAGTTTGTCTGAATTTGATTATCATTTGATTGACACAGTATTCTGTACCAGATTACCACAAACAAAAGCACATGAATACAGTTATGTTTTCCCTGTCCCAGTAAGACAGTGCTGTATTATTAGTGGAATGTTTGGAGAGTGGTTTTCCCAAAATTCCCATTGTTTTAATTGCATTTACAATCCCCTGAATGAAGAGAGGTCCCCAATGTGGCACCTCAAGCATCCAAGGGTTAAAAGTTATGTAATTTAAAGACATTTTTGTCCACTGTGGTACAGATGGTTTGTCCCAGAATTGCTCTATTTTCTCTTATCCATAACAGATTTAAAAGAATAGTAACACAATAAATATATATATACTAGTTGAACAGCCCGTTACACGGGCCACAGTGCCTCTGGCAGGCGGTCGCGGGGCAGTCACGCGCAGTAGAGACTGCCCACATTGCGGCTGATACAGAGCTGGATGCTCCTTCGGAGCGCCCAGCTCTGTATCAGCTGCAGCGCGGACAGTCTCTACTGCGCATGACTGCCGCACGCGCAGCAGTGTCTACTGCGCATGTCGGGTGTTACACACGATTTAGCGAATTATTATATAGGATATGAACAAACTTAGTGTGGTCACGGCGCCCAGCTGAACTAGTAACCTCTAAATCCAATAAAAAACAGTGTGCAGTATCACTACTATCCCCAGGCTTGATAGTGCTACAATCTCTAAGAAGAAATAGATACAAGAATGTAGGGGGAGCGCTACAGTTCACTGCTAATGTATAACACATTTATTAAAACATATATTAAAATTAATACGATATTAGCAATCAATTTACGAATGGAATTGTACATATATCTAGATATTATATCGTAATAAAGCTCCGGAGCATATAATAACTGTGCACAGTACAAAAAGAATCCTTGTCCGATATATTCAGATAAATATCACCAAGTCTTATCATCAGTGGTGGATTGTCAATGTCATATCCATCTAAAGCTGAGATTACCCAATGGTCCAATATAGTAAGAGGACAAATATATTCCACAACTTTGTGCGCTTATATTGTAACTTGTATAGTATATCCGGCTAATGTTGTTATCCAACGGGTTGTTATATCTATGCAGTCAGGTATGTTGACCGACTATATAGACTGGAGATATAGATGTTAATTGTATAATATATTAACTCCTGATAAGTCTTGGATGTCCTCCCCCGTCTATATTTTCTTAGCCCTTAGTTTTCAGTTCATATAGGTAATTATTACCTGGGGTTTTTATGTCGCGGGCATAGGACTACAGTCGCCTTTTTCTGACCTCCCGTCTTTATATCTCCGTTGTCCAAGTGCAACAATGTTGCTATAGCCGGATATTTTCAGGATCATAAGGTTTAATATTGCGGGCAAGAGTCTCTAATCTCCTCCGCTGAAACCTCCCATCTCTCTATCAACACTGTCCAGGTACTGTCATGCCGCTTCAGCTGGTTTATTCGATCAGAATCAAGGATATGAAAGATTGTCAATTTCCACCCAATAAAAACTTCACAAATGTCAACTGGTCTCAAACTGTTTCATTCGTATAATGACATCAACGTCATAAAACAGAGTTCTCCAACACATTTCATACTGTTCATATTACTTCATCAGGGAGCATCATGGGAGTGTCTTCGCCGTTCTCTTCCTTTATAGCGCCATCTTTATGTCTTATTAGCGCTCTTTTTCAAAATGATGTTTTGACATGTGCAATATACAATGCTCTGTGTACTACTAATCTGCATGGAATTAACCCTATAGTAAATACAAAAATCTACATATAATAATATGAAAGCTAACATTCAATAAAAAGTATAGATCTAAACTATACATTGTTCTAAAAGACAGGGCTATAAATGAAATATCATCTAGCCAAACACTATAAAGAACACCACTAAATGAAGGGGAAAGATTTGCTCTATTATGCAGAAGAGAAACTTACCGGATTTTCAGATGTTAAACATTACATCCTAATGGACATAACGACAAAATAGATATCCATACATATATGGGATAGGTTATTTGATCTTAGTAGCTGGTATGCTGATTTATTTTTAAGTGAGACCATATTGTATATCTATATATTATTTATTTTATATTTGTATTTTACTATATATATATAAATCTCAACAAAAAACGGATGCACTCACAGGGTGTGTTATCTAAAAGTTATAATGTAATCACCATCATTTAAGTATACAAATTAGCAACGTTTTGCTCCTCTATCCGAGACCTTCATCAATGAAGGTCTTGGATAGAGGACCGAAACGTCACTAATTTCTGAACTTAAATGATGGTGAATGTGATTACATTATATCTTTTTGATAACACAACCTGTGAGTGCATCCGTTTTTTGTTGAGATTTATGTGAATTTGAGGTTTGCACCCAGAAGTACAATAGCGCAATAGAAGGATGAGTATATATGATATGAGAGATCATATGGTTTATACTCCTTACTAAAACAAGGGTGCTGTCAGTCTGCCACTTCTGAGAGGTATTTTATTCAAAAGTTATTGCAGCTTGGAAGTTATAGATGCACTTTCATATAGGATGGTATAGCAATAGTATAACATTTTAGGCCATGGATGTACTGCACGTGCAAAGTTCAAGTTTGAGGTATATTACATTGGAATAAAATGTTTCTCAGCAGCAAAAATGCCCCATACAATATATATATATATATATATATATATATATATATATATATATATATATATTTTTTTTTTTTTTTTTTTTTAATAGATATATATTTTTGTTTATTAAGTATTACTATTCCTTTAAAAAAGTAAAATATGGGTATAAAAAAACACAGCAAAAATACTTGAGTGCCAGGTACAGAAATATAACAATGTAAAATTATTTTATTTCCTATCAGTATATCTGATCTGAAGCTCTCTCGATCTGTTCATCAGCCGAGGCTTTACACAAGTATTTATACTACTTCTTGTTAAATAGGATTATTCTCTGTAAGGACTTTTCCTAAAATAAGAATATAAAAAACAATAAACATATCAGTTTATCCAAACCTGGATTTGGGCAACTGTAACCTCCTGTTGCTTGTAAGCTCTGTTGAGCCAGACCTTTACATATCCCAATGTGTTAGATGTGTTACCTCAATATCCCTCCCAAACTCTATACAACCAAATGTGTTTGCTCACTTCTTTAAAGCCAAGGTTGACTTCATCCATGAAAATATCCCTCCTTGTAAATACCCACTTATATTCCCTCATTCTCCTCCTTCCACTCTGCACTTTTTTTTCTCCAGTCACGGAGGAGTAACTGAGTAACCTGCTATCCTCCTCTCCCTCCACTACATGTGCACTCAATCTGCTTCCCTTTCACTTCATCCAGCCCCTCTCCCGCACACAAATTCCTATACTGTAACAGATTTTTAACTTCCTATGCCTCTGCTACTTTTCCTGACAATTTAAAACATGCCATAATGACACCTATCCTCAAGAACAATTTCCCTGACAGCACCGCACCCTCTACCTATAGACTGGTATCCGGCCTCTTAGCTTTTCAAACACCTAGTCTACTCCTGCCTGGTTGACTTCCTTAACAGACACATCCTGCTTAACCCACTACAGACTGGCTTTCACACTGCGCACTACACAAACTCTTCTCACATCTAGTCTACTCCTGCCTGGTTGACTTCCTTAATACACACATCCTGCTTAACCCACTACAGACTGGCTTTCACACTGCACACTACACATAAACTGCTCTCACAAGAGTGCCAGATCATAAGGTCACTATTCAATACTGATCCTGCTTGATCTTTCAGCTGCATTTGTCAATGTTAGCTATGTTCTTCTCCTCCAAATTCTTCACTCCTTAGGCATCTATAACTAAGCACTGAACTGGCTGTCCTCTTATCTGTCTAACTGAATCTTCAGTGTCTCCATTGCCACATCGTCATCCTCTCCAATCCACCTCTCTGTTGGGATTCCTCAAGGTTCTGTTCCAGGATTGCTTCTATTCTCTTCTTACACAATATCACTTAGTGAACTTATTCTTAACTCATTCAGACTCAGATATCACCTCTATGCAGAAGACACCCAGATTTACTTATCTGCACCTCAGCTGATGCCTAGTATTGCTTCTAAAGTCACAGATTGCTTCTCAACTATCTCAGACTGGACAATTTATTGGCACCTCAAGCTCAACATGTCTAAAACTGTGATAATGTCGGCCTCAGTGGAGTGTCTCAGGAATAATATCTGGTTTAGGGCTAGGTATGTTCCTGGGGTACAAAATGTAATAGCAGACACTTTCTCTCACTTTCAGCTGGATCGTTTTCGAGAGTTGGTGCCCATGGCTGTGGATCACAGGGAACAGATGCTGGGGCACCTTTAGAACATATGCTGAATAAGATGGCTTCTTTGGTTCGGGGGGGCAGTTTCCCCAGCTATGTATGTGACTTATTCTAAATTGTGGTTGGCGTGGTTCCAATTGGAGCAATGGGCTGGAATGGCTGGTTCTGTGGGAGAACTCTCTCACATTCAAAAGTTTCTGTGGGAGAATTCTCTTGCATTCAAAGGGTTCAAGTGTACCTGTCACCTTGAATTAAGTTTGCATATTTAAAAACTTTATTCAGAACTTTATTTATGTTAGCTTAAAGTTGAGCAGATTGATAAGTTAGGAGATATTGATACTTTTATATCTGAAAAAGTGTAAGTCTCAGTACAGTGCAGTACAGTAATTAACAGTATATGAAACTGCAATGAAAAACTTCCTTAGTATTCAGATCTCATACAAGCATGTAAGTACTGATATCCCAGTTCAAGGTGACAGATCCACATTAAAAAGCAGATTTTCAATTGTCCTTTCTTGTACTGTTGGTTTGCTCCAAACGTGCAACTTTTTTGCTTTCAGCATACAGTTTTATACATAATGATAGATGACAGTGCAAAATATGAATTTGAGGCATTTTTGCTGATCTCATGAACCATATAATCACGAAGAATGAATGTGGGTTAATAAGTGCATACAGGCACCCTGTGCTAAAGGCCACAGTTGTATAACAAGGCCTAGGAGACCTGACATTTGGTTGTTTGGTCAATATTTCAGTGCATATATAGAATAGAATTTGTGTTTGTTTCTCATCCTTGAGCTGTTTAGTCTGTTACTGCTGGGGAGAGAATAAATTAGTTGGGATATCTGTCCTTCTTAGTTATTCCCTGGTACGAAGATAATGGAGTAGAACTACTGACTGATTTATCAAATCCTACAGTGTGATCCATCATTGATTTAATAGCAAATTCTTGAATCAGAACACACACATCACTTATGTTAGCCTGTTTAGTAATAGGGTGACTTGGTAAACCTGACTATAACAAACATAAAGGAACATATACAGAAAAGGAAAAAGGTGCAGTTCTGGTCAAACCATGTGCACCAGAAGAAGACAACAGGAAGGGAGTGCACTACAAATCCACCAGACGAACAGCAAGCCAGTCATGAAATGATGATTAAAAACATCAAAGCTTTATTCGTACAAAAATAGAAAAAAAAATCACTATACAGTGGTGGGCGATAGTATGAGGATAGCTATCCCCTAACAATTATTTTAACCCCTTAACGACTGGCCGATCGGCACGGTCAGTTAAGGACCACGGAACATTTTTTTTTTCTTCATTTCCACTTCCGGACTCCCCGAACGGCGTGCAGCCGTGGGGGGAGCCCGGAATTCCATGACGGTCATAGTACGTCATGGGTCGTTCAGTCAGATTTACCCATGGCGTACTATTACCGCCAAGGGTCGTTAAGGGGTTAAATAACAAATGGCTGACATATATATAGGTGCTTTTGAAATTTCTTTCAAAACCGCTTATTGTTACAAATGACAATTCCACTTTAAGAAAACAATTTAATTTTTTGGTATTTTCTTTATCCCAATTTTTTCCAAAATATGCAGCTCTTAATGAATCCAAAACAGACATGCTTACCAATCTCTCTCTATTGTTCTGCAGAACAACTGGTAGCTGCCAGCAATCTGTTCTAGCTTAATTACTAGCTATATTTGGATGAAGAAAGAAAAAAGATGAACAATTCTGGAGCATACCAACTGGACTATAGGGGACACACTGAAATACATTTGTTTTGCACCAGTATTACTATAGTTTTATTTTGTACATAAGGTCCTTTCATTCTGTAATACTATTTCACAGTGAAACTATGAAGGTATTCAGCTGCAATAGGAAGAGAATGAAGGAAGTGATGTGACCCAAACAAGTATGCTGTATTGCTAAAGAAATTAAAACTGTTATTTCTCACAAGAGAGCAATGTACAATCACAGCTAGGCACTGTTCTAAAATATTTAAAGTGTAATTAACATGAAATAAGTTAGAAAAAAACATATGTTATGCTCAGTCTAGTTTTCTAGTTTAAGTGTTGCTGCTCCTGCTTCTGGAATTAGCAACATTACAACCTTACAGTCATAACTGTACAGGTCTACCCTATGGGTCGTATGTTTAGAAGAAATATAGAGGAGTTCAGGGGCAAACGATTTGCACTACAGAGGAGAACTAAAAATTCCAAACATCCTATATAATAATTCGCCAAGTTGTGTGTAACGCCCGACATGTGCAGTAGACACTGCTGCGCGTGCGGCAGTCATGCGCAGTAGAGACTGCCTGCGCCGCGGCTGATACAGAGCTGGGCGCTCCGAAGGAGCGTCCAGCTCTGTATCAGCTGAGGCGCGGGCAGTCTCCACTGCGTGTGACTGCCCCGCGACCGGCTGCCAGAGGCTCTGTATCAGCCTAGGCGCGGGCAGTCTCCACTGCGCGTGACTGCCCCGCGACCGGCTGCCAGAGGCACTGTGGCCCGTGTAACGGGCTGTTCAACTAGTTCTAAATAAATTAAATAGGGGGTTTAACCCCTTGAATACTAGAAGTCTCTTTTCAATGCATTGGTTACCTCTCTAGCATTCAAGGGGTTAAAACTTCCTTTTAAACCAATGGAGATTTTTAGTTCTCCACCATAGGGGACAAATAAAAATTACAAAATTCCCATGCACTTAAATAGAGATTTTTAACCCCTTGAATGCTAGAGAGGATTCCAGTGCATTGCTCCACAATGCATTGGAGATGTCTCTAGCATTCAAGGGGTTAAAATCCCAATTTAATTTAAAGGAATAGTAATACATTAATATAATTCCATTTAATAATGTACCTAGAATAAATATGAATTAATTGCACCATGTCCAATCTCTCAAACCTTTATGGTTTGAGTGATATCAACTTACAAAGTTCCCTCTTCCCTCCCCTTGCCCTGACGTCAGCTTTCTGTCTTACAGACGGAGATCCCGGTCCACAGACCGTCCTGCGGCTCTTCAGCAGAGCCAAAATCACGCACTTTAGAAAGAAAAACTTCATTTGAACGGTCTACAACGTGTGCTTGCAAACAAGGCACACTTTGTAGACCATTCAAATTAAGTATTTCTTTCTAGAGGGCACAATTTTGGCTCTGCTGAAGAGCCGCAGGACGGTCTGTGGACCGGGATCTCCGTCTGTAAGATAGAAAGCTGACGTCAGGGCAAGGGGAGGGAAGGGGGAACTTTGTAAGCTGATATTCTCAAACCATAAAGGTTTGAGAGATCGAACACGGCACTACAGCATATTTTTTTTTACATTTTAAGTATTACTATCCCTTTAATTCCTTTTTTTACTAGGTATATTATTAAATGGCATTATATCTATGTATTTCTATCCCTTTAACATAATTTTTATGTCTCCCCTATTGTATATTGTGGTTTACTACAGAATAAATACAGTTTGTTTTTATAAATTTGGGCCTATGAGGAGTTAATGGAAAAGATGTTTTATAATGACTGTAAGATTGCTGCTGGTAGTTATAATGGTATTAAGGACAGTTTAGTAGGACATAACACAGTGTAGAATTTTGTTTTATAAAATGAAGTAAGGACGTGTGTAAAAAGTGGTTCAGTGAATTTATAAAGAAATGTCACTATTTCTGACAATTTAGCCACAGAATTTTATCTGACTATTTAAGGCCATGTCTGACCTGTTCTTATTCTTTATGGTCACCACATTTATAAATGTAACTAGAATACTTTACAAATACCAACACTCATAATAAGGACATTTTAAGGATCCATTCGCAAAAACAAACAAAAACACTTGTTATAAATCTCCCTCTATGTATCTTGTCCTACCTACTGCAGCAGCTGAAGCTGCCAGTGAGAGCCTCATTCCAAATCATTGTTCAGGTGCGTGCGACATCAAAGCAGACAACAGGAAACATCAGCTGCCTCAATGGAGCTCATACCATCAGCTGTGGACAGGAGAAGACCAGGAGGCTCTGCACACCAAGGGCTGTACATTTATAATTTTGCTGCTCTCAGTCAACTAGCAAAATACTGATCTGAAACATGCTTTTTATTATTTCATGTAAGTTGCCATTTAACACCTCGGATGTTTTAGATGTCTTGCATTCGAAGTGTCTCAAGCTTTTAAAAAAACAATTTTGCACTTTGAGACCGATGTACTAAAAAGAACCGGGGGAGTTATGCACTAAGGTGGGGTAAAGAGGTGATAAAGTGGAGATGAGTTTGCCAGTGATATCACTTCTCCAGTTCCTATGTTTTAGAGCCTCTGCACCAAGATCTCCAAGCTGTAGATGCATGGGCTCCATAGAGTAATATAGGAATATGAAAAGTTATACCACTGGAGAAGTCATCTCCAATTAGTCACCTCTTTACCCCACCTTAGTGCATAACTCCCCCAGTTCTTTTTAGTACATCAGTCTCAAAGTGCAAAATTGTTTCTCCTCTTGGTATAATAAACTTTTACCCTCATGCGCATGTACCAATATGCTGTTTGCTTATTAATATGTAATAAGCAAAGAACAGCTTATTACTTGTGTAAGCAAGTGACAGAATAAGAAAGCCTGCCAAAGCTGGTTTGTCCAACAGGAAACATACAATTGCTTGGAAAACTGCCAAAGAATGAGAGCTATGTCACTAAAGAAGCCAAATTGAAACAGAATTATATGAAACAAAAAGTAGATTTTACTTGGGCCCTCCCAAAAGGCACAACCAGAAATGCATTGAGATGTGGAAAGAAAGAGAGTCTCTGGTGGAAGCTATCAGTGGTGAGGAGACTGCAAGCAGGAAAATGAAGAAAAACAATTGCTCAATGAAATCCTGGTAAAGAACTGAACTTCAGGCCATCACTACTATGGCAGTGGAAAGACCCAAAAAGTTTGAAGAGTGTGAAGCAGCAATATAGTGTCTGAGAAAAGCAAATTATGTAGTGTCTCATGGTAACTGACTCCTGTATTTTGCACACATAGTCCACAGCAGGTATGTCTAACATGTGGCCCCCGGTCTGCATGCAGTTCTCTTCATAATACTTTGTGGCACCTATGGTTTTGGTTAGTTTACAAAACCTTTGGCCCGGCTTTAGACTTTCAGTAAAATGTGTTATGCACTACTTTGTACATATCATCCTTTGAGTGCCACAGTTATGACCAGAATATTCCAGTACAATTCTCTTCTCCCATTCCTGGCACTTAAAGGGTTATCATGTGTACATCATGTGTCAGCAGGCAGCAGCTATGCATGAAAAAGTCCTTAGTAGTGTATAGATTTGCATCTAATCTAGTCATCCTTCTGCAGGAAACACTAAATCTCTCGGGACGACTACTGATACACCATTACTGTTTGCTTCATTTTTAGTTTCTACTCTACTCCAATGGCACCACATATGATTTCTACTATTTCTTCCTTTCATAAGTGCGTTATTAACCTTCCACTTCTCTGCTCAATTACAGAGCTACAAGAGGTGCAGTCGCAATATGGCTCGGTTCTCCAGGGGTCAGTTGACACTGGACCTTCCTGTGGCCACCTAAATTCAAAATAATATTCCTAAACTGTAGTTGAATCTGGAAGCCACTGGCATCTTTGCAAAGGCACACTGCCACCCTTGACAGTTAGTTTAGATGGGCTCTTCAATTGTATCTAACAATAAAGTATGTGGAGTGCAGCTCTCCGGCACAAGGAATAAATAATTTCTCTGTGTTTCCACCTGACATCATTGCATTTTAAAGGACTTGCTCTTCACAGTGGTAATTTGCATTGTAATAACTTTGTCTGTCACAGAGCAGATCTGAATCACGCACACAAACACACAGGATTTAAAGATACAGAATGTATATTATCACCACAGAGACACAAGATCTTTGTAATGTAGTGATGTCAGACAGAAGAAGAAATACATTATTTTGTACTATCTATGGACAGGTAGCTATGAGTCTGACAGGCTCTGGAATGAGTGTGGCAAGACAGACAGTAACACTGCAAACTCCACAGCAGCCACCCCGACACAGTCAGAGGTCGATCTTAGCAGTGCTCATCTCTGATTGTGATAAACTCAGAACACACAGTGTGGCAGCTATGAATCTTGATCCTGCCGTGTGAATGGAGATGATTTGCAAGCAAAGAAGTGGAAGGTTAATAATTAGTGTTGAGCGAGCACCCCGATGCTCGGGTGCTCGGGTGCTCTGACCGAGCACCCCCTGAGGCTCGAGTGCTCGGCCGAGCACCCGAGCCCCATTGAATATAATGGGGCGACACGAGCATTACACCAGGCACCCCCTGCTCTGATGAGGGGAGGGTGCCTGGTCAATGCCCCCCATCATCTCCGCTATGCCCCCTTCATCTCCGAATGCCCCCTTCATCTCCGCAATGTCCCCCTTCATCTCCGCTATGCCCCCTTCATCTCCGCTATGCCCCTCTTCCACAATGTCCCCCTTCATCTCCGCTATGCCCCTCTTCCACAATGTCCCCCTTCATCTCCGCTATGCCCCTCTTCCACAATGTCCCCCTTCATCTCCTCTATGGCATAGAGGAGATGAAGGGGGACATTGTGGAAGAGGGGCATAGCGGAGATGAAGGGGCACATTGTGGAAGAGGGGCATAGAGGAGATGAAGGGGGACATTGTGGAAGAGGGGCATAGCGGAGATGAAGGGGGACATTGTGGAAGAGGGGCATAGAGTCTATGCCCCTCTTCCACAATGTCCCCCTTCATCTCCGCAATGCCCCCTTCATCTCCGCAATGCCCCCGTACCTCCAGTCCCTGGTGGTCCAGCGGAGCGTCTTCAGATCTGTGCCTCTTCCGGCACAGATCCCCGCCACCCGAACATGGCGGGCGAGCACATGGCGGTACTCGACGAGTACCGCCATGTGCCGAGCAGAGCGATGCTCGAGCCGATCCGAGCATCGGCCGAGCACGCTCGCTCAACACTATTAATAATACGTTGCTATGGAGGACAGATGAGCAGACATGGCTAATCCTGCCAATTTTTCCAAATTCATGTTTATAATGTAACTAGTGTAAAAGTCTGTGTACGTGGTGCAAGGTCCGGGTGATGTCTCACTGCTCCATTCCCGCTCTGCGTACTGCCACTACCTCACTGCTCCAGTCCTGCTCTGTGTACTGCCGCTACCTCACTGCTCCGGTCCTGCTCTGTGTACTGCCGCTACCTCACTGCTCCGGTCCTGCTCTGTGTACTGATGCTGCCTCACTGCTCCACGCGATGCAGTCATGCGCAGTAGAGACTACCCGAATGCAGGAAGTCTCTACTGCGCATGACAGCTTCTGATGAACATCACTAGCATTTTATCAGGGCTCAAAATTTCCACTTGCCACTAGCCAATGGCGGGTGAAAATTTAGCCCTGGCGAGTAGAAATTCAGCCCTGGTTGGTATGTTATGGCTTGCAGTGGAGAGTAACTTTTCAGGTCTGGCTAGTAGCAAAGGACTTCAACTTTTAAGCCCTGGTTTTATTATATAGGATAATCTGCAGGTCACATGAAGCATTGTATGGCTCTGCTGATTGAATATCAGTGGATATTGTCCTCCTGGAGAGGGGTCTGGGAAAAAGCACCAGAGCACTCAAAGGGTTAATCCATACATTCCATAGACTTATCCAACTTTGCTGGAGTTATTCACAAATCAAAAGGTAAATACATTTGTGCACCCCTTAGCCAGTTACAAAGAGACACTTTAAATATAACAATTTAAATATAAAAACAATTTGCATGAGTATAAAACCTGTCATGTATTTTGTATTCAGTCTTCATTCTAAATATGCCTGAAGAAGAGACCTAATGTGTCTTGAAATCTTGCATCCCAGAGCCACTTAGTTAGCCAAAAAAGGCATCACTTTTACTCTTCCAGTCCCCTGCTTTTTCTATGGCTAACACGGTACTTGCACATTCCAGTGACACAATGTTATGCCAGAGTGACACTGGACCTTGACGGCTTTGCCAAAGCACAAAGCCACAAGGCATATATAAGACTACACTTTAGACCTTATACTAACTATATGTTTTTTTTTTTGTTTTTGCTTTTGTTTTTTTGTTTTTTTACAGAATTGAGTTTGGGGTATATTGTAATTAAATGCATATGACCCTATTAATTTTAGGTGTTCATATTTAATTAACCCTTTGAAAGACAGGGGTGTATGCAATGTATTTAAAGCAATGCATTGTACACACCTCTGGCACTCAAAGGGTTAAAGGGATAGTAACACAATATAAAAAAATTGTATATTGTACAGTCTAGCCCCCTGAGTAAAACCTGGGTACTCCCGCTGCTGAGTGATGTTTTATTCAAATGTTATTGAAGCTCAAACTTGAATTTCTTTTAGGTACAGTGTCTCCTGGCCTTAAACTGTTACAGTGGTGCGGTTGCTACACATCCTATGGACAGCTGTGGTCAATTGACCATAAATATCCATAGGATGGTATAACAACAGCACCACTGTAACAATTAGGCCACTGAAAACTACAAATATTTTTTAATAAAATACTTCTCAGCAGTGGGGGCATCCTTGTTTTACTCAGGAAGATAAACCCTACAATATATATTTGTATTTTCAAGCATTATTATCCCTTTAACTAAACATTGTCTTTATAAGTAAATAAAAATAAATGGAAATATCACACAACTAGGGCTTTTTTGGCTGTGACCAAGCAGAGACAAACTGTCTCTAAGATCCGAAGATGCTGGCCGAGTCCTCCACAGTCCCAAACATCACCACCTGCATCTCCTCAAATCCACAAAGGTTGAACATTACATGAATCCAGTGGGAGTGGGATGAAGGGTCTGTAGACATCCAGAATTTTGGAATCAGTTTAGCAGAATTGAGTATGTAGGACAAAAGGCACCTCTGAGGCTTGTAGAGGGCTACATTTTGTGGGAAGACATGGAATAAAAATAAGAGGGCATCAAATGGAAGATCAACATTGAGTATATGCTGTATTGCTGACTGGATATATTTCCGGAAAAGTCTTTATCCATCCTTTGAGTGCCAGAGGGTAATGTACCGCATTGCAAAGCAATAAGTTGCACATCCCTTGGGCTTTCAAAGGGTTAGAGAACATGACCACCAAATATGATGCCTGTAACCATGGATCTTTAGGCATCCCCAACAAGTGGAGGATAATTCAGAATAGATTTTGGAAATGAGGACAGGAGTGCAGTATTATTTGCTTATTGGTTTATGATTTAGCACCTTGGTCCTTATATACCTTGCTGAGAGAGAAGGGCCAGCTGAGCCATTGTGGGCAATCGAATGATAAGCCCAGTTCAGCTTCTCATACCTCAATGGTCTCTTTTCTAGGTCCTTAAGGACATTTCATATACTGTATAGTTTGTGGCTGGCAGTTTTCATCAAGCTGAAGCAAGTAGGGTGCATTAACCCTTTGAGTGCCAGAGGGGTACACAAATCATTGCAAAGCAATGCATTGCATACACTTCTGGCACTCAAATGGTTAACCAAATTAATCATTAATCATTTAAGGACCAGAAGTGTTTAACATTACAAAGCATTTCATTAAAGCTCTGGTCTTTAATGGGTTAACCCTTTTAGTGCCACATGGGGTACGCAACGGATTGCAACATGATGCGCACCCCTCTGGCACTCAAAGGGTTAAGATCACTATATGCAGTGAGCAGCGCTTGAGGTCTCTGTGGTGTGCTTTCATGTCTGCCTTCATGGACTGACTGATTATATTATCTCTTGAACAAAGTCACAAGCGTAAAATTCCTAGTGGTCATACCAATTTCCAGGCCAAAGTAAGTTAAGTGGGGGTTTTTATTAGAAGATGTTAGTTCCCCTTTAAAAAACATTTTTATTTAGTATAGGTCTTGACACTGAGAGGTTAGTGTTTCTGTAAATGAAATAATCGTAAGAAATTCCTGGCAGTGTCAAAATGGATTTTGACAAATATAGTATGTGCATTTTTTTCACACTAAGTAGCTGCTAATGAGGTGGAGAGCCAGAGAAGATTTCTACTTCTTAATAATTACTGAAATAGGATAATGTTCTCCCATTATAGTGGAATACTTAGTGCGAGGTGTTCCACAAACGAAAGAGTCACTATTAATATTTCATTAGTGAATCTCAAATGAATGGATGCCCCAGAGTCCTGCTTCACAGAATATGCTTATTAGAATGAACTGTGCAGAACGAGTTACCTATTATTCCTATGCAAGGGACAGACCTAGAATATGTGGTGATAGATATACTAAGTAGAACTGAAGCAATCCTGGCGAACATCCACTTTACCATGGAGGACAACTAAAAATTCTTTGCTTTAAAAAACAATTGGGAATATTTATCTGTCCCCCATAGCGCAGATGGCTTGACTCAGTAATATTCTTCTCCTCAATGTTTCTTCTCACTACATCAACCTCACTATATGGCCATGAAGCTGTTTGTGGAAACTACTGACTACTACTGATAAACATACCTGGGAACTTTGTCTTCTAGAGTCCTCGGCTCATGTGATGCCACTGGGGGATATAAATGACATGATTTGCTTCAAAAAGGGGTGGTCTTATTCACAGGTGGGATGGGACTGTGTCATTAAGTGGGCATAACAGAGTGAGAAGGAGGAGAATTGGGCAGGAAGTGGGAGGAAGAGGGTAGGAAGGAGGACATGTAGGCAGAGTTTCAGAAGAAACTCACTACCACTGGAGAATCAGCCTCTGTCCCGGAAGACCTGGTAATTCATTGTAAGACCTGGTAATTCTGGGGCAGATCTGGAGAGTTCCCAGGTATGCTGATTAGTTGCCAAAAATATAGCAATAGGCCTGAGTGCTGAGCAGTACCCCTTGAGAGAAGATGGACATCTTGCTAGTTAGGTGACCAAGGGTCTTATTCTCAAATGAAAGGTGGTGAAATTCTGGGGCACAGGATAAGTATAAAACACAATTTAATCTAAATTGAATTTTAACCCATTGAATTCTAGAAGAGTCTCCAACATTTATCAAGCAATACCTTTCTAGCGTTCAAAGGATTAACAGTCCCATTTCAATTAATTGGAATTTTAGGAAATGTTATTTCTCTCTTATGATGCAGTTGTTCAGAATTCATCCAATTTTCATTTGAATATAAAACTCTAAGAGAAATATTAGGTGACAGACCTCCCATTAGTGCAGGACATCAATGAAGCAAACATACTACGGGACTGTATTGGAATAAAACTATATGGTAATGTCATGAGTAGGGGCTGCTCTAGATTTCTGATTGCCCTAAGTGAAATATTCACATGGAGCTCTGCTTTACTTATGTGTCTGTATTTCTATTAAAGAGATAGTATTGCCTGAAAATAAATTTATTCTATATTGTAGCCCTTAATAAAACATTAAAAATGATATAAGTCTTATCTCCCGAACCTTTATGGCTTGGGAGATATTAGCAAGTAAAGTTCCCTTTTCCTGGCTGTTTTAGCCAAGTCTGCCATCTAGTGGACAGATTTGGAATCCGGTCCAGAGATCAGCGGGCAGCTCTTTAGCAGTGCCGGGATCACAATTTTAAAAAGAACTACTGCATTGGAACTGTCTACAAAGTGTGCCTGGCTTGCAAGCACACTTTGTAGACCATTCCAGTGAAGAAATTCTTTTTAAAGGTCATGATCTCGGGCACAGCTGAAGAGCCGAGGCCAGTCTGGGGACCAGATTCCAAATCTGAAGGCTTGAGCAGTGACGTCACTCCAGGGGAAACTTTACTTGCTAATATCTCCCAAACCATAAATGTTTGGGAGATAAGACTTATATCATTTTTAATATTTTTTTAAGGGCTACAACATAAAATAAAATTATTTTCAGGCAATACTATCCCTTTAAGACATCATGTGATTTTGTTTACCTGTGGCCACAGTACTGTATACCTTTTAAGAGGCCCTCTATCCAAGTGGAGGCCCTAAGCAGCTGCTTATTGTGCTTATATTGTACTGCCACCTCTGGCAAAACTCATCTGCTTACCTTCCTTACAGACTTCTACAGGCTGAACAGTCAGTGTTAGACTTCACCACAACAAACAATCAAACAAAAAACAATTGCCATCAAACTGATTATATAGGAAATTCCAAGGGAACAATTTCAGAGAAAAGATAAAATACTGCATAACTAAGAGACAATTTGGTTCCCAAAGTGAAACCTATCAAGGCTGTAAAAAATGAAACAAGTAAAGCGCCAGCAGTTACATGCAATTGATGTGATATATATAAATGATAGCAAATACGAAACTGAAATCATAAAAGCAAAAAGCTTGCAGCAAAATAGCTACCAACCAAGCAAAAAAACGGTGGCTACACAATAAAAGTGGTTGCTGTCAAGAAAGAACTGTAATGTAGCTCAAGGTAAGAAATAAAAATAGTAGTAATTGCAAAATCAGTATTAGTCTGCTCATCATACTAAACAACTACATGTTTAAAGAAGCAGTAAACTTTTTTTATGAAAACATTTATGTTATAGAGCTTTTTCTGCTGAGTAAAAAAGGGCACTCTAACTCCTGTCACTTGTTTTATTCAACAGTTCAAATTAACAGGAAGTGAATTTACTGTGTGTTTATTTCCTGCAACTGACAGCATGACACAGCAGTTTCTACCACACTCTATGGAGAACTGTAAGTCACTAACTGTCCTCTCCAATAGAATCTAACAGAATAACTAATTAAAATTTGACCACTAGAGGGCATTGCTAATGAAAAAAAAACACAGGTTTAAACTGTAATAGCACTAGAAATATGCATCTCTCATGAATAGGAGTACCCTTATTTTACTCAACAGGAAAATACCTACAGTATATATTTTTTCATTAAAAAAAAGTTTACTGCTCCTTTAACCCTTTGAGTGCAGAGAGGTATCCAACACATTCCACAAATATTAACCCCTTAAGGACCCATGATGTGCCAGGACCGTCATGGGTAAACTTGCATTAAGGCCTCATGATGGTCCTGGCATGTCATGGAATTCAGGGGTCCCCGTATGGTTGCACGCCCCTCGGGGACCTCTGAATTCATTTTGGCAATAAAAAAAGCTCTGTGGTCCTTAACTGCCATTGTTAAGGGGTTAAAGTTGTTTCTGATGTATAGCCACGGAAAGTATTATGCACAGTATGGTTTTTTGCTATCATTCTAACTGCACAACTTAAGAATATGTATAAATGTATGTTCTGTTGCTGCATTAAGCCTTTGCCTTCACCAAAAATAGACTGAGAACCAGTGAGGATTTCAGTCTCTCCATTGGATATCCTTCCTGTTACAGGATCATTGGACTTTATTACAAATATTTGCAATATATTTTCTTTTTATAAGAGGATTTTAGTCTTACCTGTTAAATCCTTTTCTCTTAGTCCATACAGGTTACTGGTAACTTTGGGTAGGCGATCCGCCCCTTTAATTGTAGGCAGGAACAATTCTAGAATTGTATGCAGGGGGTGGAGCCTACCTTCCCTCCTTGGCTGCAGTTAGCCAACCAGCTCCAGAAAGATTTGAGACACTAACTATTGACTAGATAGTGGAAGGGAAAGAAGACTCCTGTGAGCATGACCCCAAAGGAACCCCCACAGCCTGCAACAGTAGAGCCAAGCATGGTCCCTTGACAGGGTGGGAGACCAGTAACCTGTATGGACTAAGAGAAAAGGATTTAAAGAGGTAAGACTAAAATCCTCTTTTCTCTGTTGTCCAATACAGGTTACTGGTAACTTTGGGATGTCCAACCATTGAGTTTCCCAGAGGCGGGAAGTAAGGCAAGGACCAGGCGCAAGGCCCCCAAAGTCACCAGAGCAGATATGAACCATCAGAGATAGCCCAGCAAACAAAGAAGTGTCAACAGACACTGAACAGGGGTAACAACACCCCAAGTACGACACAGCACACTGAACTAGAGCCAGCAGGACTCAAAAGTAAAGGAAGCACCAAGAACCAAAGAAAATCCTAGACAGGCAAAACTGCCTCCAGGATTTTCCTCCCAAAGCTGGCATCAGCTGATGCCAACACATCAACACAGTAGTGCTTCAAAAAGGTGTCAGCCTTGCACAACTGATCAGCAGAGGCCTGATTCTTGTAAGCACAAGAGGCCCCAACAGATCGTGTAGAATGAGCCGTGACCCTGAAAGGGACAGGTTTCTTCCCCAGCTCATAAGCCTTACAAATAGTGGACTTGATCCAAGAAGCAATAGTCACTTTGGATGCAGGTCTTCCTGCCCTAGGACACTCAGGAATGACGAACAACGTGTCAGAATGCCTGATAGACTCAGTGAGATGTACATAAAACTTGAGACAACGTACCACATCTAACAAGTGGAGATCCCTCTCCTTGTCAGAAGTGGGGTCAGGGCAGAAAGAGGGCACCACAATTTCCTGATTGATGTAGAACTCTGAAACCACTTTGGGGAGGAACTCCTGAGAGCTGTGAAGCACCAACTTGTCCTTGTGAAACACCAAAAAGGCCATTTTCCACGTCAACAGGTGTAGAGGAATAATAGCCAAAGACCAAAATGGAGGGCACTGAAGAACGCCCAAAACCAAATTACGATCTCAAGGAGAAGCAGGATTCTTGTAGGCAGGAAGAGAATGAGCATCACCGTTGAAGAAAACCTTGACATCAGGAAGGATGGCAATGCGCCTCTGAAAGAAAACAGAGAGAGCAGATGCTTGAACCTTAAGGGAACTCAAACTGAGGCCCTTATCCACACCGTCCTGCAAAAAGGACAGGACCATAGGCAGATCAAACTCCTGAGACAGGTCCTTATTGGCACACCAAGATAGGAAGGTCAACTAGAAACTATGGTAGATCTTAGAAGAAACAGGCTTGCGGGCACTGAGCATAGTAGCCACCACGCCAGAAGAAAACCCTTTCTTCCTCAATATTGAGGATTCAATTTCCAAGCCATCAAAGCTAGCCGATGAACATCCTCATTCCACAGGTAACCCTGTAGAAGAAGATCTGGATGGCAAGGGAGCTGGAATGGCTATGCCACTGACAGATCCAGAAGCTCCGGAAACCAACCTTGGCAAGGCCAGTACGGAGCAATCAGAATGACTGGACAGCGCTCCAGTCGTAATTTCCGCAACACCCTGTGCAACATTAGGAGGGGAGGAAAGATGTAGGCCAGAGGAAATAACAAGGAATGGACATGGCATCCACCTGCAGAGCTAGAGGGTCCCTCCATCGAGAGCAGAACCTCAGAACCTTCCTGTTGTGTCTTGTCACCATCTGCTCAATGTAAGGAATGCCCCACTTCTGAACAATGAGGATGAACACCTCTGGGTACAGTTCCCACTCTCCGCTGTCCACTGTGTGCCGACTGAGGAAGTGCGCCATGACGTTGCCTAAGCCAGGAATATGCACTGTTGATATGGCAGGAACGTGTTCCCCTGCCCAGAACAAAATAGCCTTGACCTCTAACCAAGCGGCGAGACTTCTTGTTCCGCCCTGCTTGTTGTTGTAAGCCATGGCCATGGCATTGTCGGACTGTACCCAGACTGGACAATCTTCCAGCTGAGATGTCCCATGACGAAGGGCATGGAATATTGCCCAAAGATTCAATATGTTGATGGGAAGGAGAGATTCCTCCGGAGACCATCGACCCTGAGCGCTCAGGTGACCCAGGACCGCTCCCCTGCCGGAGAGGCTGGCATCCGTTGTCACAATGGTCCAGAAGGATACCAGGAAGGACTTGCCCTTCCGAAGATTGGAAAGGTCTAGCCACCAAGACAAACTCAGTTCTACATGAAGAGGGAGGGACACAGACATGTTCAGAAAGTCTGGCTGACCCCTGCACACCTGGATCACAAACTGCTGGAGTTCCCTGGTCTGTGCCATAGCAAACGGTTCCTCTTCTATGGTGGAAAAGAATTTCCCCACTAGAGCGGACAGATTCTTGGCTGGAACTGGATCCTGAGCCAGGACCGCAGAAACCCTGTGGGCGATCTGGTGAACCACCTCGTCTGTGAGAAACACCATGCTCTTCTGGGTGTAGAAGAGGAGGCCCAGGAAGAAGAGACGCTGGGATGGGACAAGATCTGATTTGTCCAAGCTGATGATCCACCCGTGATGGGTGAGAGCATGAATGCATTGCTGAATCTGCTGATGAAGAAGTTCCACAGAGGGGGCTTCAGAAGCAGGTCGTCCATGTATGGAGTAACTCTGTTGCCGTCCCGGTGGATGACGGACACTAAGGCTCCCAGGACATGGTTGAAGACTTGAGGAGCTGTCGTCAGACCAAATGGAAGAGCTGAAAAGTGAAAATGCCCCCGGTCGTAAGCAAATCGGAGATAATATCAGCTCTCTCGATGAATGGCAATGTGTAAATACATGGCAGCAATCACCGTATGTCAAGACTCCTGGTGATTATGAGTCCAGATCACAAAGGAATTGAGATCCTTCAGGTACAAAATGGGACGACAACAGCCGTCCTTCTTGGAGACCACAAAGAGGTTTGAGTAAAAACCCATACCTCTGTCCTGAACTGGAACCGGCTCTAGAACATCATTGTCCAGAAGAGCCTGAATAGCGCCGTTGAACAGATGGAGTTTCTCCGCACCCTGAGGAGTATGAGAAGGAAAGAAGCGAAAGGGAGGAACAGAGACTAAAGGTATCCTGTACCTTTCCATCACCACCTGTAAAACCCATGGGTCCGCCACTGAATCCTCCCAAATGCTGTGATAGTGGCGCAGACGACCACCCACAGCAGAGTTCGGACCCAGGATCGGTGAGTAATGCTGAAGAAGGCTTGGAAGCCTTGGACTTGGAGGAGACCTTGGGTTTCCATTGCTGTTTGGACTTGGAGGAGGTACTTGGAGCTGAAGGAGCCGACTGGTTCGCCGGACGTGTCTCATTCTGAAACAAATGAAAGTACCGGTTATGCTTAAGTGGCGTTTTCTTCCTAGGGACCAAGGGTAGAAGGGTACTCTTACTCCCTGTGGCCTCACTGATCAGGTCCTTAAGATCTGGCCCAAACAAAGAAGTGCCTTGAAAAAAGGAGACCAATGCTTTCTTGGAAGCAGTGTCAGCAGACCAGATCTTGAGCGAAAGAACCCGTCTGGCAACCACAGACATGGTGGAAACCCTTGCCACCAAACAGATGGCATCAAATAAGGCAGCAGAAACATAGTGCTGGGCCTCAGAAATGTTGGCAAGGAGGTGCAACATATCCGAAGTAGGAGCACCCTGACAAACAGCAAGGGTGAGCTGTTCCGTCCAGACCGCATTGGCCCGGTTCACCCATTCTGCAGCGAATGCTGGACGCATGGCAGTATGAACAGGGGCAAAGATGGACTTGAGGGAGACCACAAGTTTCTTGTCAGACCAGTCCTTTAGAGCAGACGCATCAAACACTGGAAATGCAGTAGACTTAGATAGCCTGGAGACAGGAGCATCCACTTTGGGGGGGATGAACCAATTGAGCAAGCGCAGCCTAAGAGAAGGGATAAAGCTTGGCAAATTTCTTGGAGACAGACGGTTTTCTGTACGGAGACTTCCACTCTTCAGACACAAGGTGATCAAGAGTGGGGTTAGGTGGAAAGCAAGTAAGGGGCTTTTTAGGCTCCTGAAATACATCAGAAGGGTCAGAAGGAACCTCTTGCACTAAGGGAATGTTTACGGTATTTAAAACAGCCCTGATCAGGCCCTCAGCCGAGGGCTCAGGATCAGCCTCAAAAGGATACCCAAAAAACTGAGAGGAGCCCACCGCAGAACATTCCTCAACACCTGAATCCACCAGCAGTTCCTCCTCAGAGGAATCTGACACATCAGGTACACCCTGAGGTTTTGGCAGGGAAGACTTGACAGAGGAGGGGGTCTGACAAGAATGGAAGACCCCCTGTAACTGGGATGAAAAGAGTTGCAATGTGGACCTAAGGTCCCTAGTAGCAGCCTTGAACTCTTGCACCCAAACAGGCTCTATTGCATGGCTGGAGATCCCTGGAAGACTCTCAGGGACATCAGAACATGCTGGGCATAACTGACCTGAGAATTCTCTAGGTAACCCTGAATGACAGGAAGATAAATGCGCAATAGGGGATACAGAGACCCCAGGATCCTTAGTCTTAGGTCTGGCCCCAAGCGACAACGGTATAGACATGCTCACAGTGTCAATAACCTTACAGTATAATAAATCACCCAATTACAGTGTGTAGGATTAAAGTTTCACCCCAGAAATCACTAATTTATACTTATCTGGCAGGTGAAGGGTTAATCAGCAGAGGAGAGAAGGAGAGTCCAAGCACTGCGTGGGATACTCGTTCTGGAAATAGCACAAAATGGCTGCTGCAGCAGGAGCCAATCAGAAACGAGCGTGCTAAGCAAGCGCTCATGAGAAATGTAGTTTTCCCAGAAAAGTACCCCAACAGTGCCCGAAGCCCCCTGAGACCGCAAACACACTAGAAACATGAACAGATGATACAGCAAGGGTAGACAAGAAGAATGAGCCATCTTTGAAGTCGCTAGGTTAAACGGTTGCAGAGATTTGTCTCGAACTGTACAGTTCCATAGGAGTGAATGGAGCAATGGCGCCTATGCGGTAAAGCACTCCTGGAACTCAAATTTTACAAAATAGAAGGTGTAATATTAATGGACATGAAACATCACTAGAACATGTTATGATACCCAAAAAACACTGAACCAGTAGGAAAAGTGTCAGAACCCCCCCCCCCAAATGAATGCCAAACAGCTACCACATAAACCTGCTCCAAAACACCCAACAGACACACAGATAGACCTAGTGAGAGCTGGAGTGTGCAATAGGAACTCCAAGGAAAAACCCCTTTGCGGAGGGGCACTGTGGAACATGTGGACCTGCAGCACTCAAAGGGTTGCTCACCTTTCCTACAGATCTTCTGTCTTCAGATTACCATGTTTTAAGAAGAATCCTTCATGGGCAACTCCTGAGGAAAGAAATTATAGCTGAGATTTCCCCCCAGGGCTTAAGGTCCACAAAAAGCACCTGATCACTGAGCTAGCCACATCTAAGGGCATTGTCAGTTATGGTAGTCCGGCTAATGGTGGTATTCCATTTCTAACAGAAAAATAAAAAACTTCTAAAGCTATAACAGAAATGTTCTCTTGCCTGTGTTATCGTCACCAAGGAACACATCTTTCTGGAGCTGGTTGGCTAGCTGCAGCCAAGAAGGGAAGGTTGGCTCCATCCCCTGCATACAATTCTAGAATTGTTCCTGCCTACAATTAAAGGGGCGGATCGCCTACCCAAAGTTACCAGTAACCTGTATTGGATGACAGAGAAAGGTTGTTTTATCTTAATATAATAAAAGGCCAGATGTATGTTTGTCCGATGCAGTCATGCGCAGTGGACACTGCCCGAACGCACAGAATGCTGGGAGTTATGTTTCTGCAGTAGTACACCTGTCTTTCTTTATGCACTTTGGCCCGTGTACATGGGCTTTTACATTAGTATGGCACATTTAGATTTGTTTCTATGTTTAAAGTTAATATTTGGGCATTGACTTTCAGAAATGTTTTCTTTGTGTGTGTAAGTTGCAATGATCTTGGAGAATAATTAACCCTTGTTCTGCAATGCGTTGCATACCTCTCTGGCACTGAAGGGGTTAAAGACTCAGTGAAATGTAGTTGTTCTTTTACAAAAATGACCATTGTAAACTTTTAGGTACCAAAGGAGTGTCCAAAACATTGTGAAGCGATGATTTTTGTACAATCCTCTGGCACTCAAAGGGTTAACATATATCTATGTAAACATTTCTACGCTAGTAAAAATCCTATATAGTAATTTGCTAGGATGTTTGTCACAATGTGTTCGGGCAATCTCAGCTGCTCATGAATGCGTCGCGTGAGTGAGACGACACAAGACTGCATCATGTGGAGCAGTGAGGTAGCGGCCTTTTAACCCTTTGAGTGCCATCAATATATCCCATATAGAGAAGAATAACAGATCATCGAAAATGATGTGGGCCATCCTACTATATAATTCACTAGAATGTTTGTCAAAAGCCGTCATGCTCAGTAGAGACTACCCGAATGCACGGAATGTTGGGAGCACAAAATACTGGGAGCACAGAATTCTGGGAGTTCTATCCTTTCGGGCAGTCTCTACAGTGCATGACTGCATCGGTGGCAGGACGCAGAGCAGGACCGGCCTCTTAACCCTTTGAGTGCCAGAGGAGTAGGCAACGCATTGCTTTTCAATGGGTTGCGTACCCCTCTGGCACTCAAAGGGTTAACATTACCCGGACCGTGGCCCGTGTACACGGGCTTTTACTCTAGTAAAGTATATTACATATGCTGTATTTCAGCAGGCTGGAAAAGTCAGTGTCCTGTATTTATAAATGCAAACTGGAGTTGTTCTGGAGTAAACCAACCGCACCACAGGAGAGAGTTTGAATGCACTTAAATAGAGCTTTTTAACCCCTTTGATGTTGGAGAGATCTCCAATGCATTGCTTCTCTAGGATTCAAGAGGTTAAAAGCCCAATTTAATAGAAATGTTTATTTGTCCCTTACGTTACAGTTGGTTTACCCCCAAAAAACTCCAGTTTGCTGTTATAAATATGGGCCACTGTTCTTTGTACTCTTTAAAGGAATAGTAATGTTTCACAAAAACAGCAGCTCTACAGTACTCGTCAACTTAAAATCCCATTGTCCACTATGGTGGAGTTGGTTTGCTCAAGAATTGCATTTGTTTAATCCTTTAACCCTTTGAGTGTCAGAGGGTACGCGAAGCATTGCTCTGCAATGTGTTTCGTACCCGTCTGGCACTCAAAGGGTTAACTTACTGAATTGCACCAAAAACGGATAATAATGTTAAAAAAAGGCAGCTCTGATTAATCTTCATAGCATTTGGGACATGGAGAGTGTTATTTTAATACTGTCAGAGTTGTAATTCAAGAGCATCTGAATGATAAAGTATGCCACTCCCACCCCTTTTACCTAGTGTAAGCCACCTCCACTCAGATGTGGAATCAGATCACAGCAAGGTACAATCTTCTTACTGTGAGCAAAAGGAAAACCCTGCCCCCCTTGACAGGTTTTTCAGGGCTTTCCTTATGCTCACTGAAGATTGTCCCTTGCTGTGATCCAGCAGGACAGTCTTGCTGGTCTGAGGTGAGCTGTGTTACATCAGTAAAAGGGGCGGGAGGGGGAAACTTTATCATTTAAATACTCTTGAACTATAACTCTGACAGTACTGAAATAACATTCCCCAAATACCATTTAAGGTGCAATTCAGTAAGTTAACCCTTTCAGTTCCAGACGGGTACGCAAGGCATTGCAGAGCAATGCGTTGTTACCTCTCTGGCATGCAAAGGATTAAATAGTTGCAATTCCACCAACTCCACCATAATGGACAAAAAACTTCACCAAATTCCCAATGATTTAAAAGGAATTTTAAGAAGGTGAGTGCTGTAGAGGTCTCCAGAACATTTCTACACAATGCACTGGAGACCTCTACGGCATTCAGTTGTCCCCTATGGTGCATTTGGTTTTGCTCCAGAATTGCACCTCTTTCGCACCTTTAATTTTCGGGTCAGGTGAAGCTGTAATCTTTCTTGAAGGCCAGAGGGCTGCACAAAGCATCGAGAGGCAATGCACTGCACAACGATCTGGTTCTCAAGGGGTTAAAACAGTGCATATTATTTCATAGAGTATTATACTGCTGTTGCAGGTTGACGCTTTACATCTGCATTCTCATAGCCATAACACTTAAGCTGTGTAGCAAGCCTTCCCAGTACTAGGAATCACCAGAGTAAAAGACATGAAACTATGTAAATAATCAAGAGTCCAGACATTAACAATGCTACAGCTGTGATGAAGGACGAGCAGTGATTGATAGCAGAATAGAAGGAGGAAGCATAGCTACTCTAAAATCAGCAGAGAAATTAAATTGGTATTTATGTTGGAAAAGTCACAATTTAGTCTTCCTATACCTAATTAAAGATTGTACAAAAAAATCTATATAAAATGGTAAATTACCAGAAACAACAATGAGCTGATTAATTATCTTATAGAGGAATTATAGCCTATTTAAAATCTATCTATCTATCTATCTATCTATCTATCTATCTTATATATCTTTATATATGTGCTGTTGCTACATTGATATTTTCATGATAAGAAATGACACTACTGGCACCTTTTTGGAATTTGTAAAGTATCTAAATGCTTTGCCTACACCTGTTCATTTCACTGCACATTACAACCTCCCTAAAACTGAATTCCTTGTTGTGTTGATCAGGTTGAAATATGGCTTGATTGGCACTGAGTTAATCCTATAAGCACTGATAGTATTTCAGTGCAGGTAGATGGTAGCTAGTGGCTACCAGAAGAGTATACCTGACTGTCGTGCTCCTAACTAATGGGGGTTGCCAGAATCTCCAGCATTGAATCCACTTGAGTCCAAGAGATGAGATATTTGTATGAGAAGCTTGTCAACTGTGGATAATGATGGAAGGAATTGTGTACAAGTATGAAGAAGGTATTCAAACATGTCTGACTTAAAGGAAAAATGATACTGAGGTATTTATGACAAAGACTACCTTGAATGACCAGATTGTTGTATGGACAAAGCAATTAAGAAACATTGCCATATTCTGGGGGTTGATCCTACTTTGAAGGTTGCATTTGCTGTTAAACCAATTGCTAACGATAAAGGGCACTTGATCTGTGAGACCTGCTAATGCAATGAAACCCAGTGACAAAGTATGCTAGTGTGAAGAAGTTTCCTCCACCTGCCAAGCCTGGATCCATTCACTTTGATGGATATGCTACCAGCAATCACATGATCACAGGTGTTTTTCTTATCCATCCTGATCCAGGAAAACAGATTAAAGAAATGAGCATGCACTCTTCTGTATGTGGGGAAGGCTACATAGTAGAAAATGGTGTCCAACCACTAGAGTACTGTTAAAAATGCACTGGATAGTGAAAAGGCTGAACAATCTTTTCCTGAAACATTTTCTTGAGAAGAGACATGGTATATCTTATCTTCACTGTATGTTTATTGAGAGAATTTACTGGGCTCCTAAAGGGGCAATATGGCAATCCAAATCCTGTAAAGAGGTGCATACTGGATCTTTACACAACAGACTGTCTCCAAAGGGACCAAATGAAAGTATTTCCTTTATCAGTGCTCTCCTTAAAAGTTCAGTTTATCAATTCATCATGCAGGTGGTGATCCTGTTCCCTTTGGGAATGGTTGTTTGTCTCCATGGGGTCCCTTTCCATAGTTCCATGGTTTTATCATGTCCATTCCTTGATGTTACAGGTATATTGATCCTGGTCTTTTTATAATTTATAGATGCACTTAAGCCTGGTGGGATATGCACTTGGATTGTATCAAGAAGTTAGATATCTTTAACTGACTTTATGGACACTGAATGCCAAAATTATGCAATCAGAGACTGTGTAATGCAGCTCTGGGACTACTATGCTATGTTACTTGGTAAATCATTGAGCTAAGTGATTATACAGACTTTAATTGTCCTTATGGACTTGGAGTGTAATATTATGCATTTGAGGTTTGTGAGATACATCTCTGGGACTGCTCTGTCTATCAGTATATTTACAGCTGTATCTTTGTGTGGCTGGCTGCTAAAGATGTATGGAACCTCTCTTTGGGATACAGGCTTGATTAATATTGAACTGGCAGCTATATCATATGATGCACTTACTGGACTGGGCTGATACTACTGTCTAGGGTTGCCACCTTTTCTAAAAAAAAATACCGGCCATGGCATTCCCTCCATAGACTTAACATTGGACAGAAGCCAATTTTTTACCGGCCTGCCAGTAAAATACTGGCCGGGTGGCAACACTACTACTGTCTGACTTATTTGTATGGGCTGGAAGGGTCCACCTTTCCAGGCTTGTTACTGTGATTAAATCTACAATGCAGATCAACTGAGGCCACAAGGATCAGGTTCACCAGCCTCATGGTCAATTATATATTATGGTTTGATTGTCTAAATTGTATATCTTTAATGCCCTAGTAAGATCTCTCTCTTGCTTTAGTTTCAGTAATGCTTGGGTTCTTGTTATGTGGTTGAGATGCGTTGTGGGAGTGTGATCTCGTACCATGTCTGCCTCCAAGAACATGACATCCAGAACTGAATGATGATGTTATCTCTAGAACCAAAGTGCAAAGGCAGTATTTTAAATGTATGCGCACACTCCATTGTCAACTGACAACTTTGTATCAATTCTCAAACATAGAAATGCTATGCAGAAAAACCACAACACAAAAAGACTGAAGTCTTACATTGTGAATACTTCAGTATCACACTGAGAAAATAAACTTATAATGGCATAGATTAACCCTTTCTCTTTTTTTTACGTAAGATTGCTCTGGCAGTACATTTCAAAGATAACTGCTATTGCTTTTCTAGAGCGTCACAGAGTTAAAATAAGAATAACTGCTTTGTTTTCACCATAAATACTTGAAATGTACTGCAGCTCTCAGCAGGTTGCAACAAAACCAATTTCAAACAATTTTCTGTACCCTAATGTGACTCAGCCAGTCAATTGCCTTTTGTTTCTCTTACAGTACAATGCTGAAATACGTGAGACTGACAATCTTATATCAAAACGAAAAAGAAAAATCAATATAAAGCTAAAATAAACGCTTCCGTTTTTAACATCTCTGTGACCACATCAGTTCCTGTTGATGATTACTGAGCAATTATTTTTACTACTGGATATAACATAGCTCCTACTTTTACTTTGTTCTGTAATGGACAGGTATCCTATTGAAACGTTGCCTTGTATTTGGCGACCATCAAAAGGGCGACATCAGAATGTTCGCCACACCAAAAAGGTGACTCACTTAAGGGGTCGCTGTGCCATGTTACAGATGCAGGAACAGTACAGATGCAGGAACAGCCTGTGTAATGCACACACTTGGCTCCTGCTGCCTTCCGTCGATCTGCCATGTAGATGACCGGCTAATTTATTCGGTAGACTATTGGAATAGGCAAAAAATTTGCTGTAATAGGCAAAAAGGAGGGAAATTTTGCAATGGAGAAAAGGAGAAAACTTTCACAAATAAAGATGAAATTGTCCATTTTTCATGAAACGTCATGCAGGAAATTTCTCTCACTTTTCACCATCCCTAGTTATTATTATGGGGTGTTAGTCTCCTTTGTTAGAATTGCTAGGTATTTTATATATACATAGACCAATGAATTAAGCATGATTACTATTCTCACTTTATTTCACCTGTAACCATTTGGTAATAATTTTCCTGTAGCAAAACAAGATAAATTGTGGGAGATAATGGGTATTATTCACTAAGGCGGGATAAAGTAGAAGTGACTTCTCCAGTAATATCACTTCTCCAGTTCCTATATTATTCTATGGAGCCTATTCACTAAGCTCTCCAAAGTTGAAGAAATCTAGTGAGTAGGCTCCATAGAATAACATAGGAATTGGAGAAGTGATATCACTGGAGAAGGCATCTCCACTTTATCACCACTTAGTGAATCTCTCCCCTTAAGTTTTAGAGATCTAAGTGCATAAGCTCCATAGAATAACATAGGAACTGGAGAAGTGATATCACTGGAGAAGTCATCTCCGCTTTATCGTGCATAACCCCCAATATGTTTTAATCCTTTGAGTGTCAGAGGGGTAGGCAACTCATTGCAAAGCAAAGTTGTGTACCCTTCTGGCACTCAAAGGGTTAATCATTCTGTATGCTACAATAAATCTTTGAGTGCATCATTTGACCTAATACTACTTTCTATCTGGTAATACACATTTTTCCCAGTAATGACTTTGGAGATTTACTAAGTGCAGTTGTAAGGTATTATTTCATTGAATCCTATATAGGCACTTAATGACTTTTCATCGTGCTGTAGTATAAAGATGGAAAGTGCTGCAAGCAATTTGGAAAGTACATTATAATAGTGATCAATGTGAAACGCTCCCTTTCCTTCATGCAAAAAATAAATAAATAAAAAAAACGACGGATATGCTTCTCAGCTGAAAGCATGTTTTGCAATGATTAATTTGAGCCCTATAAGCCAGTAATGTATGTGCATTATTTCCACTGATTGGATACATTTCACAGGGCCGGTTATCCAATGTGTTCCAGAGTGGAACTGAAACTTTAAACCTTTCACCTCCATTCTTTTAACATAGTGTTCTTTTTCCTTTGGCAAGTGTTGGGAGCACTGTAGTCTGCTAACAACATGTTCTCCCTGGGTTCTAATGTGGTCCAGACCATGCTTAATCTGCTTACTGTACCCATCTGATTCATTGATGTCAGCTGAATAGGCAAATCTTAATAACCAGTTAAGAATACATTTAAAGGAGCAGTTAACTTTTTTTTATGAAAAAATATACATTGTAGGGTGTTTCCTGTTGAGTAAAATATGTATACTCCCACTGCTGATACATACATATTTCCAGAGTTATTACTGTTTAAACCTGTTTTTTTGTTTTATATTAGCAGTGCCCTCTAGTGGTCAAGTTCCAATTAGTTATTCTATTACATTCTAATGGAAAAGAAAGTCAGTGACTTACAGTTCTCCATAGAATGTGATAGAAACTGCAAAGTCACTTCCTGTCAGTTATAGCAATCAGGAAGTAAATAAAGTAAATTCATTTACTGTTTTTTGAACTGTTATAAAGTTTGAATAAAACAACTGACAGCGGTTTACTCAGCAGGAAAAGCTCTATAACACATAATTATTCAAAAATGTGCTCCTTTAATAAACACTCATACATATATCTGAGGCTGATGTACCAAGAAGAACTATAGCAATTCTGGGACAAACCAACTTCACCAGAGGAAAAAAATTGATTTAAGTACAATTGTAACCCAGCAAATGCTAGAGAGGTCCCTAATGCATTGTATTCAAGGTATTTAAAGCCATATTTAAAACACTGGGAGTTTTAAGTTGTTCTCCATAGCACAACTGGCTGAATAAATAATTGCTCCGATTAATTTTGGTACATCAGCCTCGCTGTATCATAATTGTATTGTTTTTTTTACTTGCTTGTTTTTGTTTTTTTAAATTTCTTTATTTAAACTTGTGATTCAGTTGATGTGCTGCACAAGTTTTCCAGAGGTGGAATTAATATGGTTCAATAAGGGTCCTGTTTGTTGATATGGTGGAGAACCGGACCCAGATCCCTCTCTTGGTGTACATTAAGGTATCTTCATCATCTCATCTCTATTATGATACCACCAATATACCTATATCACCATGCTTTCTCCATGCCTCTGCCAGGTTTAAGATGTTGCAATGTCTCCTTCTTCAGTGGTTCATTTGCATATTAATAAAGCATTTTCGTATTCCTGAGGGCATATTTATATGTTAATTGAACTATATTCCACATGCACTGCTAAGCTCTGATAGCTGGCAATGGTGTAAGAGCTCACTCAAACAAATTCACCTCTGCAGGGATGGAGAATAAGGGATTGTCCAATGATTTTCTATGCAGTCACAGAGGACAGTTTGCCATATCTCTACTTGAGAGCACACCCATGTGACACTAAGAGGGTAATAATACACAGTCCACATGACCACAGTAGTAGATTGGCTCTAGAGTACAAGATGCTATCAGCTGTTATAGGTATACATTGGACTTGCCGCTGATTAATGTAAACACAGAATTTACATCCTATCAGCTGAGTGAAATAAACACAAGACTCAGCCACACTGTGTAAGACAAACAGTCCACTGCACATCCCTCTAGTACTCAAAAGGTTAACAAGGCAATGCTGCTATTATTGGTGCTGGGGTCTGATAATGCATTTTCTCTGTTCCCCCACTTACCTTCCTAACACATAGCCAGCTTTACACCAAAATCCTATGTTAATGAGAAAAGTAAGGTGAAGTGAGTTGCATTGTCCATGATGAAGTGATCACAACATATAACCATGTACCCAACTATATTGACCTTTAGTACATCTCCCCCAGTTCTTTTTAATATATCAGCCACAGAGGCTACTTAGCTTTAACCTGTCATTTAATGTAATTCACATATTGCAAAGCTTATATAAAATGCTAAATATTACTACTTGTATGTTAAAAAAATATATATTTTGTGTGAAGGTGACAGCAGCTAATCTAGTATGGTACAAGATGAAGAAAACAGTTTCTGACATTGATATGCATCAACATTTTCCTTATCATATTGTAAGAGAGCTAGGAATAGTTTTATCCATGGGACTAGTAGAGTAAAAATGTTATGTTAATTGGCTAAACGAACAGCTTTAGAGTTCCAGCTTTCAAGATTACTTAAAGGGATAGTAATGTTTCATAATAAATGCAGTTCCAATAATTCTTTATAGTTTTTGTGCCATGTAGAAAGTTATTATCATTCTCTACGATGTGTAGTTACAGAGTAATTGAATCATAAACTGTCCCCCTCCCACCCCTTTTTTCTATGTAAAGTTGCACAGCGAGACCATCCAGATGGATTGCAGCTAGGGACAATCTTCTGTTAGCATGAGGAAAATCATGCACTCTTCCTTTAAGGGGGGCAGGGTTTTCCTTATGCTTACTGTCAGATGATTGTCCCTTGCTGTGAGCTGTCCTGTCAAGCAACCACATTCTGCATCTGAGGGAAGGCAGCTTACAACAGGTAAAAGGGGCGGGAGACGGACACTTTATAATTCAATTACTCTGGAACTACACATCATAAAGAATGATAACACCGCTCTGCATAGCCCAAAACTATAAAGAACAATTGGAGCTGCATTTATTTTGAAACATTACCATCCCTTTAAGTATTTTCTCCATTGTATTCATGACAGTGACCTAAGTGGTCTTGAAAGACTGCATGTTCAAAAGAAAAGTGGCGGAGTTCTGGGACAAACCATTAGAAGTATAGGGGAGAATTAACAATTCCAAAAATTCCCATTAATTTAAAAAGATATTTTAAACCCCTAAATGCTAGAGAGCAGTGTGAGGGAGACCTCTCTAGCATTCAAGGGGTTAAAATCCCCATTTAAAACCATGGGAACCTTTGGGTCTCCTCTAGTGCAAATGGTTTGCCCCAGAACTCCTCCACTTTTTGTTTGAGCCTATAGCCTTTATAAAACTACTCAGCCAATAAACGTCAAACTTTTACTGTATGAGTCTCCTGCTGTATCCATTGCTAACATGATACCACCCTTTTTATTCATGGAATCCAAAATATTCAAAACAGCTGTCTCTCTGAGGACATCTGTCTGAGTCTGAAGATACATTCCACGAAAGAAAATGAGCAGTTTTCAATCGGAAATATAAAGACTACTATCTGCACGGCCTTGAGTACTTTTAAAGTCCTTTTTGACATTTGCAGTCTATGAAAAGGAGAGGAATATGAATTCTATGAATATACCTTCTATTATTCTCTTCATTTCATGCTGAAATGACATGATTTTATGTTATGTTCAACACTTTGTAAACCCTTTAAGGACCAAAGAGGTGTGAAATACCCTTTACATAGTAACATAGTTGACAAGGCTGAAAAAAGACATGCGTCCATCAAGTCCAGCCCATGCCAAAACACCCCTGTTGATCGAGCAGAAGGCAAAAAAAAAGCCCTCTGAAGCCATTTCCAATTTAGCCCCAAGTGGGTAAAAAATCCCTTCCTGACTCCAAATGGCAGTCAGATAGCTCCCTGGATCAACATCCTATCTGCATTGAAGCCATCTGTCATAACTTTCAATATTGTTCTGTGATAGATAGGCATCTATTGTTTTTTTCAAATCAGTTTCATTATCTGCAGGTACAGCATCCAGAGGCAAAGAATTCCATAGCTTTACCACCCATACTGTAAAAAAATCCCTGCCTTGTGCTTAACCCATTGAGTGCCAGAGGGGTATGCAATGAATTGCTTTGCAAAGCAATGCTTTGCGTACCCCTCTGGCACTCAAAGGTTTAAAGGTTTAACCCTATGAGTGCCAAAGAGTTATCCAAAGAATTGCATTACAATGCATTGGATATCGCTCTGGCACCCAGAGGGCTAAGTTGTTAAAAGTTTAAGTACTCACTTTTTGCAGAAGAAAAAATAAGTATACTTATTAAAGCCAGTGGGTTCTAGAACAGACTCCAATTAATCTCAAAACAACACATTGTACATCTCCCTAGCATCCAAGAGGTTAACAGAGCCCATCTCTTTATACTTTTCTGGGGCCCAACAGTGGCTTAAAATGTCCCAGTTAGAGTTAACTACCAATCTATCCTGCGAAGATGATATTTATTGCCTTGATAATGAAATGTTCATTGTTCTTCTCCAGAAATAGATTACTTCAGTGTTCTTATCTCTCAAACCACTTCATTTGTAATGAAAAACAGCTGCTAAGCATTGTTCTCTGCATCAACTTACAGATTTAGTAATGATCCATATGTTCAAATTTGCCTTAAAAAAAATCTCTCGCTTTTTTGGACATTCCAAGTGTAAGTACAGCAAATCCTAAATTTAAATTGCAATTGATCACAGTGTTTTAGTCCGATAAACGTTAACTTAACCCTTGTTTGTAATAAACCAAAATAATTTTTTCATTTGCAAGCACACTTTGTAGACCGTTGCAGTGAAGTATTTCTTCCTACATTGCGCTATTTCGACTCTGCTGAAGAGCCGCAGGATGGTCCCAGGACCAGATTGTGCTTTTCTCAGCTAGATGGCAGACTTCTGGGAAACCCGAACTTTACATGCTTCTATCTCTCAAACTATAAAAGTTTGAGAGGTGGGAGATAGCTCTTTCTATTCATTGTTTTAATGTAGTGCTGCTTGCCACATACCAAGTGGATGCACTTCATTTTGGATATTGTCTAGATATTCGCATGCCTTTTAAACAGGATTAATAAAAATAATATGTTTTAGGGTCATCTTCCTGTGACTAATAGGTGTCATGAACTTTCAGGATTAGCCTAGATAGAGTGCTAGTATTGCAGGGTTTTTCTTTTCTTTTATATTCATAATTCCTAATTTTCAATTACTGTGATTACGGATAGCACTAGTGTTCGGTGTTAGTCTCCTTTTTATAATAGTTTCACGTATTGTTATGTTAAACAGGTCACACTTATTCAGTAACCTTCCTCACAACAGTAAGGGAAGGGTTAATATCACTTATTATTTTAGTATTAACACATCAAATTTAGCCAACAAATAGTAGGAGTGAAAGGTCTTTCACACTTAGCACGGCAAGTTATACATTGTTGCACAGGAATCACTGTGACACATGAAGAGTCTGTATTTTTGCAGTAAAATTAGAGAACAAACAATGTTGAATTTAAATGGAGAAAGAAAGTCATGGGAGTACTATAAGTCGAATTTTAAAGGGGAAGGGTTAAAATGTTGAATGTGAACAATATTTGTTGAATTAAAATGGAGAAAGAAGGTCATGGGAACACTATAAGTCAAATTTCAAAGGGGGGTTAATATGTCGAAGGGGGGGCACTCTATGTCGGATTTCGATAATGTGGGGAAAACATCTAACGCCTAACTTGATCTTTTTATCATCAATCATATGCCCATTTCCTTGGTCTTTGATATTTTGGATGTTTTATTTAGGCAGTAGTTTAATAGAAGCAGACGGCGCCAATTTTGTGAGTTTGTAGAAATGTGCTGTCTACGCCTGTTTTGTTTTACTGTGGTTCTGCAATAGAATACCGGTGTAACACGTTTGCAAAATAAACTTTGCTTGTTCTTAACATATCGCTGGTTTTAGCACTGGTAATAGAATCGAGCCCCAACTTTTTAGTTGCACTGTGAATTTCTATGGCCAACAAGGTGTTAAAGAATGATAAAATAATGAGGTGTTAAAGAATGATAAGATAATGACACCTTAGCAGATGTATGTACAAAAGCAAAAATGGAACAACAATAATGATGCAAAAAAAAATGCAGCAAGCCCATCAACCTGTACTTTCCTCTAATCTCTCGCACTATAGATAATGAACGAGCATATCCGTGCTCTATCCCAATAACATCAAACCCCAAAAGCACCTCCTGCCTTTACCTGGGGATATGCGTTGATGTCTATTCATCTTACATATTAAAGGGATAGTAATACTTCGTTTTATCTTTATTTTATTTTGTAGGCATTAAAAAAACATGAAGAATGATATAAGTCTTATCGCTCAAACATTTATGGTTTGAGGTATATTCAAAAGCAAAGTTTCCCCCTCCCGCCCGTTTTACCTAGTGTAAGCCATCTCTTCTCAGATGTGGAATGCAGTCCATAGACCAGACAGATAACAGCAGCAGACAATTTTCTTCCAATGAGAACAATGAAAGCCCTGCCCCCCTTGACAAGTTTTTCAGGTTTTTCCCCTTATCTTAATTGAAGATTGGCCCTCTCTGCAGTCTGCCTGGGCACCTCCCTTCTGATCTGGCTGAACAGTGTTACACCAGTAAAAGGGGTGGGAGGGGGATACTTTGTCATTGAATTACTCTTGAACTACAACTCCGACAGAATTGATATAACATTCTCCAAAGTCCAAATACTATGATGATTAATTTGAGCTGCTTTTATTACGAAACATTACTATCCCTTTAAGGTTGCCTGTGAAATCAGTACCATATGTTGTTTTGTACATTGTACCTTTGTACCTTGCTTCTTTTATAAGATTGTTATTGATACTGTATATTGTATTTTGAATTTGCTTCAATAAAGCTTTTGAAAAGAAAAAAAATGCAGAAAACCAACAATATCATAAGGGATACAGAAACATCCCTGATTATTAATGGGTTGTGCTCTCTAGAATTCAAAATTTAAATCAAAAGAAGTTTTGGGAACTTTTATTTCTGCTCTATTATGCAACTGATATGCTCCAGCACTGGTTATCTTTTGTATTCTGTGTAAGGTCTATAGTGTCAGCTCTTACTAGTAAGTAATTCATGCGTGTCCAAAGATTGTTTACCAACACATATATCACTGAGGTGAAAATCTTACCTCAGTCATGTACACAGTAGTTTATGTCAGAGGTGCTGCAAGGACTGAAACAACTTCAGCTGCTTTGATAAATAATAGAAAATAAGAAAAAGCAGAAAGGTTATACGAGTTCAAAATACAGGTTGTTTTTGATAAATGATCCCCAGTGTATTGGAATCTAATGAAAACTTTACAATTCTAGAAAACTTGCTTCAACTTGATTATATGCTTCAGATTTTTTTTATTTATATATATATTGCAAATGTATAAGACTGTAGGCGATGGATCCCTATTGTGTATTAGATTTCCTAGCTGAAATGATCATTAAGACAGCTACCAAACAGGCACATGATTTCCCAGAACACTATGGGCTGTGAACGCACTTATAGTTTATAATGTAGTAAAAATGAAATAAACATAAAAATGATTAATATTCTCCTTGTGCTCTCTTCTTATCTTGTGTAATATGGATGTTTTGTAAAAAAAATGTTCTGTTCGTTTTGCAGACTTGCATCTTACTTATGAGTGATATCTAACAAAGAAAAGTCATATCATTTTAACCCTTTGAGTGCCAGAGGGGCACACAATGCATTGCTTCACATTCATACCTGGGAACTTGGCAATCTGGACTACCTGGAGGGGAGTCCTCTGCTTCCGCTGGAGGAAATCTATGATGCAATTCCTATCAGAAATGGGGTGGGGCTTAATCTCTGCATGTCATCAAGCCAACAGTTCCCCACAGCAATAATTGGCTGGCTCCCAATGTATGTCAGGTGGTGTGGAGTGACAGTGAGGGGGTCACATGGCAAGCGGAGGTGGATGGTGGGATGGATGCACTGGACAAAGTGTTCAGGCAAACTGCAAGGACATCCAGCAGCAGCAGCAGCACAATTATACAATATATTAATTATAATTAAGTATTGCACTTGCAAATGCCACATGAGTCAGAGTTACCCAGAGATCTGAAGATTTCATCTAGAGATCTGGAGACAGAGCTCTAAATCTGAAGTCTCCAGGTGAAACCAGGCAAGTTCCCAGGTATGTTCACACTCTCCTTCAATCCCTTGAGAACCTGATAGCTGGGCAGTGCATTGTAAAGCATACAGCATTAGCCATATGATAAAGGCAGGCATAAATTACCTTTCTAATATTAAATTATTTTTATTTTTGCATGATACCATTTAAATGATATATTTGAACATGCTTAAACTAATGAACATGATGTGCTGAATCTAACAACTGCTGAATAAACTTTAATATTAAGTATTTCCCTTGTAAGGCACCTGATTCCTTGGTGTATGGGTGGTGGGTAATGCTGGTTTCTTTAATCATCAATATATGACCTGATACTACAGAGTCTAAGAAGTGACGTCTTCCTATTTTCTTTATTCTCTGAAGAGGTATCATATAGATACAAAACGCGCCGGATATTTGAGACATACATGAGAATATTTGATTAACATTCAATATCACATTTTTAGGTCTTTGGGAGAAATATTTGTTCATATTCTACATTAATACCCTTGTTTAGTCTTGTTTGCACAGATAAATGCATGGGAGATGGGAGGTGATCACCATTTTATACGTTGATCCCGGGCCACAATACTGTGGTTCACACTGAGACAAGAATATCTAAGATACACATTTATCGCACATCTAAGTAATTAGACTTCTGCCCATTGAAAGTTTTATGTGACTTCCGCCTAAGGATTGTCTAAGAGAGACAGGAATCCTTATTGCTGCAGGCTGCATTGGTGCACGTATCCAAGAAGGGAAGTGATTCATAATGGTGCACGTATCCACGACACACATCACCAGACACAGTTTGCCATAAAGTCGCACCTTAGTGCATTTTCCTCTCTGGTCAATAAGATGACTAGATTCTATTATATGACCTGCATTACAGAGAATAATGTGTTAAAGCAATCCTGGAGCAAAACAACAAATAAAAATTCCCTAAATTCCCATTGATTTAATTGCATTTTTTAGTCCCTTAAATGCTAGCGACTCGGGAGCTCTTCAACACATTTTTTCACAATGGGGATTTTTATATCTCCCCTGAAGTGCAGTAGGTTTGCTCTACAATGTGCCCAGAGTTACTCCATTTCTTCATAGCATATTTTTTTTTCTTTCTTTCTTTCTTTCTTTCTTTCTTTCTTTCTTTCTTTCTTTCTTTCTTTCTTTCTTTCTTTCTCCAGTGATATAAACTCTCCAGATCCTATGTTATTCTATAGAGCCTGTGGAGAAATCTTAGTGCATTGGCTCACGTAATAACTTAGGCATTAGATAGTTTGTCACAGTAGAGAAGTCATCGCCACCTCTTTATCGCACCTTCGTGCACCTCTCCCACCTGAAGTAACTCTGGGGGCAACTGCACTAGAGGGGACAAATAGAAATCTCCATTGATTTAAACAGGGCTTTTATCCCCTTTGCAATGTGTTGGTGACCGCTCTAGCATTCCAGGGGTTTAAACTCTATTTAAATATGGTATCGTTGTTTGCCCCAGAATTACATCAGTTCTTACAACATCAGTCTAAATGTCTCCAGCAACCAGATAACTGCGTTTAAGAGTTACAGTATTATACTTTACATGATTAGTACTCTCCTAATCTCCTCTTTTAATGATGAAGTGTAGGAACAAATACTTCCATGTTGCATACCATCAGAATATTTTTCATAAGCATCCACTTTAACAACAGGAGTGTACAACACATCGCAAACCAATCCACTGTACACCGCTCTGCTCCTTAAGGGGTTAAAATATCTGATTATATGTGTTCTACATATGTCCATACATATGTCCATATTTCAAAATAAAGAACAATCATAAAATGTGCTCAAAAAGGACTCAACATTTTTATCAGAAATACTGCATTATTCACATCTTTTTCTAGATAACCACCGGTATGTCTCCAAAGCTTTCTTTTGCAATGCATTGAATACATCTCCACCATTCAGTGAATCAAGGCTTGCCATTTTGAAAGCAGTAATCTAAAACTACTATATTCCAGAAAGTACCTTACATTTAATCAACAATTTACACTACCGGTCAAAAGTTTTAGAACACCCCCATTTTTCCAGTTGGTGAAGGGTGAAAGCAAAGCAACCTACAAGTGCAATACATTTGTGGGAACTTCTGCAACAGTGCTGGGAAGAACTTTCAGAACAATATTTGATTTCTGTTGTGGAAAGAATGCTACAAGTGTGTTCAGCTGTTACATCTGCAAAAGGTGGCTACTTTGATGAGTCAAAAATTTACATTACATTTTGTTAAGGAAAATGATTCCATGATTTATTTTTAATGTCCAACTGTATATTTGTTCTGTGCTTTATTTTCAGAGTACATTGAGACATTAAACTGTGAAAATTTCAATAACAACTGGAAAAATGGGGGTGTTCTAAAACTTTTGACCGGTAGTGTATCTCTGCCTTTTAGGTGTACAAGAAGTCATTAAGAGGGAAATGTGGTCCCCAAAAAACCTATCAAACAGAACGTTCATGCTGATACACAAATTTGTAATATTAGATTATTTTTCAGGTTGAAACAAAGCAGATGCTCTCTACCAATCTACCATTCAATGTGTTAATCCTTACCATTTTGAAATCAGTATTCTAAATATACTGTATTCCAGAACATGCGTTACATTTAATCAACAATTTACTTCTATCACTTAAGGGTGCAAAAAGTCATTAAGAAAAAAATGTGGTCTCCAAAGTCTATCAAACAGGACATTCATGTTGATAAATACATTTTAAGTATTAGCTGGTTTCTCAAGTTGTAACAAAGCAGATGCTTCATATCAAAATTCACTTTGAGGACCACACGATTCTTCCCTTTCACTTACTTTTGGAAAACACAGTTTATGATCAGACGCTTTGCTGTTTAGTCTCTGCAGTTTCACAAGAAAATGGAGTGAGTGAAAACACGACTAATGACCTACTAGCCTGCTCTACTCTCCATAAAATATTAACAGAGGAAATACAGGGGTAGATTACAAATTTAGTTCTCGATGTGGTTATATGCTCTTCGGGAGTATCTGGAAATTACATTTCAACACATTGCTGGAATTTGTCTTCTGAATAAGCTGTTTTTGTGCACAGAAATGTTGACTTTTAAATTATTTGAGGCCATTTAGGAGAGCAGTAGTTGTCCAATCAGGAGAAAAAAGCAGCTCACAAAGTTCTGGGGGCAGATGCACTAAAGTAGAATAAAGACGTGATAAAGGGGAGATATGGTCTCCAACGAGATTTCCTATCCAGTTCCTATGTTATTCTACGGACCCAATGCACTAAGATGACTTCATCTTGGGAAATCTTAATGCATAGGTTTCCTAGAATAACATAGGGATTGGAATGTTTATCTCACTGGAGTGTTTTGTCCTTCTCCTTATCATTTTTTTTAATCACACCTTAGTACATAGCTCCTCTGACCTGTTATAATGTCATCCCTTACAGACTTTTTACATTGGTGTTTTATGCAGTGTCATGTCTTCTAAATGTTTAACACACACTTAGGATCATATACGAAGAAGTAAAGAGGAATGCGCACTAATGTCCAATAAGGGTCCAGTTTGTTGATATGGTGGAAGACTGGACTCAAATCCATCTTGTGGTATACACTAAATGGACTTCACCAGCTCATTCCTGTGATTTCACCTCAAATATCCCTACATTGCCATGCTTTCTTCAAGCCTTTGCCAGGTATACAATGTTGCAGTATTTCCTTTGTCAATAACTCATTCATATATTGAAATGTAACTAATGAGCCATTGTAGTATTGCTGTTGGTGTATTTATACATAAATGTGGATATCCACCACATGCACTAATGCACTGTGCTGTGAGAGATCACAGACATCTGAGGATGGTGAATTTGGGATTTTCCCATAGCTGTCTATGCAGTCAAAGAGGACAGTTTGCTGTCCCCCTGCTCTGTTGATTCAAATACAAACAAAGCTGGCAGATCAGCTGTTAAGTTGTACATCTGATCTGCTGGTTCTCTGTTAACCTGAACAGGTAGATCAGCTGTTTTATGTACACTGTGGTTTCAGTTGATTCATGTAAACATAAGCCTCATCCTCACTGTAAATGGAGTCTGTGTATTTGAATTAGCTGTTAAGAGGAGGATTCTGTATGTTATAATCTTTTGAATGCAACTGTGGTGTTCTATGCAAAGCAGAACAATGCTTTTCACTTCCCTATAGCACTCCAAAGGTTAATGGAGAGCTGTTGTTATCCCTAATTCATAGCCATTCAAGCCCACCAATAGACCAGAAATGTGAGTCCCACCCAAAGCCTGAGGCTCCCGGCATACAGCTAGGCATTAAAATGCCCCTGGGAATGTGCATTTTCAGCTGATACAGCTGAGAATACCCATTTGCTTACCAGTTAATTTGGTGTCTATGCAGACCTTGCATGTACATAAAACTATACATGGTTGGTATTAAGGGGTTCCTGGAATTTCAGAAATAATTGTAAATGTAGCTACCAACTTAAAACTGGTTCAGATTTAATGTATGATATTAGGAAAATATATGATTTAAATTGTTTTGCACATTTGTGATATAACCTGTACACAATGCAAAATTTACTTAAAGTGAGATGTAATTGAAAAGCTGTGGTGCAATTTTGGAGCAAACTAACTGCAGAATAGGTGACACATAAAAATTCACCAAATTTCCGTTAATTGAAAAGGGTTTTTAACTCCTTGAATGCTAGAGATGTCTTCAATGCAATAGAAAGTAATGTATTGCAGATCTCTCTAGCATTCAAGAGGTTACAAATCAGTTTTCAGTCAAAGAGAATCTTCATTTGTCACCTATGGTGCAACTGGTTTGATCCAGAATTTCACCATTTTAGCCTGATGAATTAGGCCCTTAACGCCTGCGGTCTTCATGAGGACTCTAGGATACCTGTTGCCTATAGATGGTATAGATTGAATGAAGCAGAGATTAACCCTTTGAATGCCAGAGAGGTATCCAACTAATTGTGTGGCATTCAAGGGGCTATCAGAAAATATAATCCTCTATTGTTGATAATGATATATCATACAATAATATAAAAGGCCAGATGTATGACTGACCAATGCAGTCATGCGCAGTAGACACTACATAAACGCACAGAATGCACAGAAGCAGTCAGGCACAGTAGATTCTGCCTGTTTGGGCAGTCTCTACTGCACATGACTGCTTCTGTGTGTTCTGTGCATTCGGGCAGTCTCTACTGCGCATGACTGCATTGGACAAACATACATCTGGCCTTTTATCACGCACTTTGGCCCGTGTACACAGGCTTTTACACTAGTCAGTAATACGTTAGTTACAGATTAGTAACAAAGGACACAAATAGATACTACCACTGACCTATCTGGGCCCCCATAATCCATGATCCAAGATAACCACTTTCTGACGTTCGGCAATAACCATTTTAAATTTAACTCAGTGAGTGCCCGCTTCATTCATTCTATAGTATATACGTAATGCTTTGAGTGCCAGATAGGTATCCAACGCATTGCAACACAATACGTTGGATATCTCTCTGGTACTGAAAGGGTAAAATGAAATGACATATAAGGTTGTTAGAAACTGTGGTATAATCTATTGACGAATACAACTGTATTTCCATTTGTTTGCATTTCAAATAGATGGCATATTTAATTAAACATTAGAAACAACCCATTCTACAAGATGTAATTATATGTAGTCAGTTGCAATCACTTTTAGTTAGTGGTGTTTTGCCGGTTTCCTTGCTCTGTCTGTTTGCAGCTGTGCTGTTTACTGGAAAAAGGTCAGCCAGGAACACACTTGCCAAAGGAAAATATAGACAATTTACTGTACAACTTTACAGTCATTACTAGGAACTGTTTCCTCATTAGGTTTTTGAAATATGAATTGTGGATTCACTTTTTTCATTTACCTGGTGACATATTGTAGGCCTTATGTATAAAAGCACTGCAATGCGTTGTGTACCCCTCTGGCACTCAACGGACTAAGTCAAGTGGAAGTTCTATATGTTCCCTATGGTGCAGCTAGCTTGTCTAGAATTGATCCAGTTTGCTTTTATACAGAAAAGCATTTGAATTCAGATATCATTGGACTCTTAGATATTCTGTATTTGTTTGGGGATTTCAGTTCATAGTGTGTAGCTGCTATCATACCCATTTATGAAGTAATAACTAAGCAATTAAATACCTTAATTGCAGCATTCTGTGGGAATTACTGGAGACAAAGGAAGGCTTTAGTCAAGTGAGCAATGTGGATGCTGGCAGCAAAAGTCAAACAATTATCATAAAATGTTACCTGCATTTGTCAGAGCAATTTACTAATAGTATTCTTATTATGGGCTGAGCTGAGGAGCATTGTTGTACTGCAGAATTTTTAAAAATGTGCAATTAAACAAAACATCATTTATTCACAGTTTTGTGAAATGAAATCAGGGAATTGTACAAATAATAAAAAAGACAAAATAAGAACATTTCAATATGTACCCCTTTAAATGAAAATAATACATATGAATTGTAGGTGAAGGAAACTGTTTTTTTCATTAGTAGTTAAGGGAAAGTAGAGTTATGGACAAAAAGTTTAATACATCATTTTGGACTTACATTATTGGAATCATAAGATTCCAAACCTAAAGGGACTCTTCTTCAGGATGATCCCTGGCTTCAGCATACAGAACAACCATGAGCAAAGAAATTTATATCTCAGGAGACCCTTGGCAAGGCACCCAATTTGCCTTTAGCCCAACCCATTGCCACACCTCCCTTCCTTACATGACTCCACTACAAGTCCATTCCAATGTGGAATGGCACCGAAAAAAACTACAACTTACAAGCACAAAAAAGCTATAACCCCCTTGGCTGCTAAAGAGTTGCATTTGAGGATTTGAAAAGTAAAATAATGTCCAGAAATACAATGTGCAAAGGTTTTTTGATGATGATTAGCACCTGTTGGTATAATTGTTTAATCATACACCTGATTATATGCCTATAAAATCTCTGACTTTGTGCAAGCGTACCTAGAAGAACTGATGCTGTTTTGAATGCAAAGGGTGGTCACACCAAATAATGATTTGATTTAGATTTTTCTTCTGTTCACTCACTAATCATTTTGTCAACTGTTAATAATAAACTATTAACTAGTGTTGAGCGAGCATGCTCGGCCGATGCTCGGATCGGCTCGAGCATCGCTCTGCTCGGCACATGGCGGTACTCGTACGAGTACCGCATGTGCTCGCCCGCCATGTTCGGGTCTCCTCCCCGCACGTTTTGCGACTGCTGCGCAGCCAATAAACGTGCAGGGAGGCTCTGACATCGGTGTAATGCCAGCAGCCATGTTGGCTGCTGGCATTACACTGATTGGCTGGCCAGAACCCGTGGTCGGGTGCTGTATAGCACCTGACCATCGAGTTCGGCTCAGTCTGAGCCAGGGAGAGCTGAGGATAGGAAGGGAAAGGCAGTGTAGGGAGGAAAAAAAAAAATTGTGACAAAAAAGAACCAAAAGTCCTTTTTAGGACTACTGTGTGTGGGGGCAGCAGGTTATTTTGTGTGGGGGGAAAAAAACAAAAAAAAAACAAAAAAAAATATTCTGTTTAGTGTGAAAAGTTGCAGATTAGAGCACATTCTGTTTAGTGTGCACAGTTGCAGATTAGAGCACATTCTGTTTAGTGTGCAAAGTTGCAGATTAGAGCACATTCTGTTTAGTGTGCAAAGTTGCAGATTAGAGCACATTCTGTTTAGTGTGCAAAGTTGCAGATTAGAGCACATTCTGTTAAGTCTTCAAACTAAAATATCAAAGTCACGTATTCCATTCAGTGTGCGTCGCCGCAGTTTAGCAGCACATTCTGAGTACTGTGCAGAGTTGCAGAATAGGAAGAAATACTGTTAAGTCTTCAAACTAAAATATCAAAGTCACATATTCCATTCAGTGTGCTTCGCCGCAGTTTAGCAGCCTATTCTGTGTACTGTGCAGAGTTGCAGAATAGGAAGAAATACTGTTAAGTCTTCAAACTAAAATATCAAAGTCACATATTCCATTCAGTGTGTTTCACCGCCGTTTAGCAGCCTATTCTGTGTACTGTGCAGAGTTGCAGAATAATAAGAAATACTGTTAAGTTTTCAAACTCAAATATTAAAGTCACATATTCCATTCAGTGTGTTTCACCGCAGTTTAGCAGCCTATTCTGTGTACTCTGTACAGTTGCAGAATAATAAGAAATACTGTTAAGTTTTCAAACTCAAATATTAAAGTCACATATTCCATTCAGTGTGTTTCACCGCCGTTTAGCAGCCTATTCTGTGTACTCTGTACAGTTGCAGAATAATAAGAAATACTGTTAAGTTTTCAAACTCAAATATTAAAGTCACATATTCCATTCAGTGTGTTTCACCGCCGTTTAGCAGCCTATTCTGTGTACTCTGTACAGTTGCAGAATAATAAGAAATACTGTTAAGTTTTCAAACTCAAATATTAAAGTCACATATTCCATTCAGTGTGTTTCACCGCCGTTTAGCAGCCTATTCTGTGTACTCTGCAGAGTTGCAGAATAATAAGAAATACTGTTAAGTTTTCAAACTCAAATATTAAAGTCACATATTCCATTCAGTGTGTTTCACCGCCGTTTAGCAGCCTATTCTGTGTACTCTGCAGAGTTGCAGAATAATAAGAAATACTGTTAAGTTTTCAAACTCAAATATTAAAGTCACATATTCCATTCAGTGTGTTTCACCGCCGTTTAGCAGCCTATTCTGTGTACTCTGCAGAGTTGCAGAATAATAAGAAATACTGTTAAGTTTTCAAACTCAAATATTAAAGTCACATATTCCATTCAGTGTGTTTCACCGCAGTTTAGCAGCCTATTCTGTGTACTCTGTACAGTTGCAGAATAATAAGAAATACTGTTAAGTTTTCAAACTAAAATATCAAAGTCACATATTCCATTCAGTGTGTTTCACCGCCGTTTAGCAGCCTATTCTGTGTACTCTGCAGAGTTGCAGAATAATAAGAAATACTGTTAAGTTTTCAAACTCAAATATTAAAGTCACATATTCCATTCAGTGTGTTTCACCGCAGTTTAGCAGCCTATTCTGTGTACTCTGTACAGTTGCAGAATAATAAGAAATACTGTTAAGTCTTCAAACTAAAATATCAAAGTCACATATTCCATTCAGTGTGCTTCGCCGCAGTTTAGCAGCCTATTCTGTGTACTATGCAGAGTTGCAGAATAGGAAGAAATACTGTTAAGTCTTCAAACTAAAATATCAAAGTCACATATTCCATTCAGTGTGTTTCACCGCCGTTTAGCAGCCTATTCTGTGTACTGTGCAGAGTTGCAGAATAATAAGAAATACTGTTAAGTTTTCAAACTCAAATATTAAAGTCACATATTCTGTGTAAGATGAAGAAGGCGGGTAAAAAGGGACGGGGAAGTGGACGTGATCCTGAAAGTTCAGGGCGCGGGTAAGGACGCGGAGAAACTGTGCCTGGTGCCAGAGCACAAGAAAGAAAGACATCCACCATACCTAGCTTCATGTGTAATTTTACAGGGCGTCGCAGGACATCACTCTCGAGGTCCGACCACTGCGAACAGGTGGTCGGTTGGATGACAGCTGATACTGCTTCCAGTCGGTTAAGCACCACCCTGTCTTCCACCAAGTCCACTCTCAGTAGCCAAGAGTCTGGTCAACATAATCCTCACTCTGATCATCCTTCCTCCCACCATACACGGTCTGGTCAAAGAAGTGATCCCACACTGGGATATAGTGAGGAGCTCGTCTCATCACCAATCCTTCATTTGACCCTCTCTCCAAGCACGCTTGCAGAGGAACATGACATCTTGTGCCCTGATTCACAACCTCTAGAGGCTACCCAATCACAAGAAGATGACAGATGTGAACGGCATTTAAGGTCAAAGGAAGTAGTGGATGATGATGATGATGATGAGACACAGTTGCCATTAAATCAACCACTATTTCCGTCTCAAGACCTTGTTGAGGAGAATGTTATACAGTTGTCAATGACTGAGTATGTGGTGGGATCAAGACTTGAGGAGGATGATCAGAGTGAGGAAGTGGAGGAGGACTTGGTGGACGATGAGGTGACTGACCCCACCTGGGAAGGTGTAGAGCCGAGCGATGACAGCAGTCCTGAGGGTGAGCCATCTGCAGCACCGCAACAGGCTGGAAGAGGCAGTGGTGTGGCTACAGAAAGAAGGCGGACCGCACCAAACCGGCCCGCAAATGTTCCACGGAGCACCCCCTTGCGTAAATCTACCTTGCCAAGGGGTAGGTGTTCCGCGGTATGGCGTTTTTTTAAGGAAAGTGCGGACGACAAAAGAATTGTAGTTTGCAACCTGTGCCACACCAGAATGAGCCGAGGCATGAACACTAGAAACCTCACCACCACCAGCATGATCCGACACATGGCATCCAAGCACCGTAGTAAGTGGGAGGAACGCCTGGATCGCCCATCTGTGTCTGCAGGCCACACCACTGCCTCCTCTTCCCCTGTTTTTGGTGCCGGCCAATCGCCTGTCGAAGGCGCAGGCCCGCATACCTCCCGCCCTGCACCTGTAGCATCTGAAGCACCATCAGCGACCACATCCACTTCCCTGTCCCAGCACAGCGTCCAAATGTCGTTACCCCAGGCATTTGAGCGCAAGAGAAAGTACCCAGCCACCCACCCACAGGCCATAGCACTAACCTCACACCTTTCAAAATTACTGGCCATCGAAATGCTGCCATTTAGGCTTGTGGACACTGAGTCCTTCCGCAGCCTGATGGCAGCAGCTGTCCCTCGGTACGCGGTCCCCAGCCGCCACTACTTTTCCCGGTGTGCCATCCCCGCATTACACCACCATGTGTCCCGTAACATCACCCGTGCCCTGACCAACGCAGTTACTGGGAAGGTCCACTTAACGACTGACACATGGACAAGTGCTTGTGGCCAGGGACGCTACATTTCCCTGACGGCACACTGGGTGAATGTCGTGGAGGCTGGGAGCGACTCGGACCCTGGGATGGCACGGGTGCTACCCACGCCGAGGATTGCGGGCCCTACCTCCATCAGGGTTTCCACCAGCACCTACGTTATTGGCTCCTCCTCCTCCGTTTCCACCTCCGAATTCTCTACACACACCGCCACTCCCCCATCAGCCAGTAGCTGGAAGCAGTGTAGCACTGCAGTGGGGAAGCGTCAACAGGCCGTGCTGAAGCTGATCTGCCTTGGGGACAAACAGCACACGGCCTCAGAGCTGTTGCAGGGGATTAGTCACCAGACCGAGCAGTGGCTCTCGCCACTCAACCTGCAACCAGGCATGGTTGTGTGTGATAATGGGCGTAACTTGGTGGCGGCTTTGGAGCTCGGCAAGCTCACACACGTACCATGCCTAGCGCATGTATTTAATTTAGTGGTGCAGCGATTTCTAAAAACCTACCCCAATGTGCATGATCTCTTGACCAAGGTGCGCCGCGTGTGTGCACATTTCCGTAAGTCATCTACAGCTTCGGCCGGCCTGTTGAAGCTGCAACAGCGCTTACAATTGCCAGCTCACCGGCTGCTGTGTGACGTGAGCACGCGCTGGAACTCCACCTTCCACATGTTGGCCCGGCTTTGTGAGCAGCAGAGGGCAGTAGTGGAGTACCAGCTGTTACACGGTCGTCGCCTCTCCGTTCAACTTCCTGTAATCAGAAGTGAGGATTGGGAATGGATGTCAGACCTCTGCGAGGTTTTACGCAATTTTGAGGAATCGACACAGATGGTGAGCGGCGATAACGCTATTATCAGTGTAACCATCCCACTTCTGTGTCTACTGAAACGCTCGCTGCTCACAATTAAAACCGACGCTTTGCATGTGGAAGAGGTGGAAATGGGGGAGGAAGAGCTTACACAAGGTGATAGCCAGAGCACCCTCACTTCGTCTTCTCAGCGACAATTGGAGGAGGCGGAGGAGGAGGAGGAGGAGGAAGACACGGTTGCCTCCGCTACAGAGGGTAGCCATGGAACTTTAGTTCCATCTCTTCAGCGTGGGTGGGCAGAAGAGGAGGAAGAGGATGAGGATATTGAGAGTCATCCTCCTGGTGAGGACAGCGAAATCTTGCCTGTTGGTACTCTGGCACACATGGCTGACTTTATGTTAGGCTGCCTTTCCCGTGACCCACGCGTTGTACGCATTTTAGACAACACGGATTACTGGGTGTTCACCCTTCTGGACCCCCGCTACAAAGAGAATTTCTCATCTCTCATTCCTCCGGTGGAGAGGACAAGCAAAATGTTGCAATACCAGAAGGTTCTTGTCGAAAAATTGCTCCAAAATTTTCCATCTGACAACGCTGGCGGCAGAGTACGTGCTACCTTGGCCAACCGAGAAGGGGAGAAAAGGGGAGCACACAGCAGTTCCGAGAAAGGCAGGGCAACACTCTCCAAGGCGTGGGACACCTTCATGACACCCCGCCAGCACCCTCACCCTGATGCGCAGCCTAGTGTCACAAGGAGGGAAAAGTTTTGGAAGATGGTGAAGGAGTACGTAGCAGACCGTGTCAGCGTCCTCAATGATCCCTCTGTGCCTTACAACTACTGGGTGTCCAAGCTGGACACGTGGTATGAACTGGCACTCTACGCCTTGGAGGTGCTGGCCTGCCCTGCCGCCAGCGTTCTGTCTGAGCGGGTATTTAGTGCTGCTGGTGGCATCATAACAGATAAGCGTATCCGCCTTTCCACCGACAATGCTGATAGGTTGACACTTATAAAAATGAACAAGGCCTGGATTTCCCCTGACTTCTCCACTCCACTGGAGGAAAGCCCCGGGGGAACATAAACTCACTTTATATATGTTATTTACAATGATGGGAATACTCTGTATTCCCATTCACCCCTTCCACCCAAAAAACGGGTATATGGTTGACTCTTAATCTTCTCATCCTCCTCCTCCTCTTCCATATGCCCTGTGCTATAATTTTTATATAGGGCCAGCTCACCAGCGGGCCCTGTGATATAATTTTTATATAGGGCAAGCTCACCAGCGGGCCCTGTTTGCCAATTTTTATATAGGTCAGCTCACCAGCGGGCCTTCTCATATAATGTTTTATTGGGTCAGCTCTCTAGCGGGCCCTCTCATATAATGTTTTATAGCGTCAGCTCACTAGCGGGCCTTCGCATATAATGTTTAGGATGGTCAGCTCTGCAGCAGACCCTCACCCATAATGTTTTAGATGGTCGGCTCAGCGCACGTTTCCCTCTTAATCATGGCCTCAGTTCAATAAAATCAAGGAAATTTTTGGGAGAATTTGCCTCTGTGCACGTTTCCCTCTTAATCATGGCCTCAGTTCTGAAAATCAAGGAAATTTTTGGGAGAATTTGCCTCTGTGCACGTTTCCCTCTTAATCATGGCCTCAGTTCTGAAAATCAAGGAAATTTTTGGGAGAATTTGCCTCTGCGCACGTTTCCCTCTTAATCATGGCCTCACTTCCGAAAATCAAGGAAATTTTTGGGATAATTTGCAGATGATATACAAGTAAATATACAGCAAATATTGTTTGGTAACAATTTTTCGCCTAAAGTCGTTTTTATTTTCCTTTTTGTGTGTTTTATGGTCAGTCTGTAAAAATGGCGTACTACGGGCGAAAGATCGTTCCCAGCAGCGATGTTGGAGTCCAAGATGCATCCAGACATCCTCCCTATGCTGTCCCTGAACCATTTCTGTGGTGTTTCCATCATTTTCTGCCCTTTTCCTATGGACCAGGCACCCTCCCCTCATCAGAGCAGGGGGTGCCTGGTGTAATGCTCGAGTCCTCCCATTGACTTCAATGGGGCTCGGGTGTTCGGCCGAGCACTCGAGCCTCAGGGGGTGCTCGGTCAGAGCACCCGAACACCCGAGCATTGGGGTGCTCGCTCATCACTACTATTAACATATCTATTTTTGAAAGCATTCTTACTTTACAGCATTTCTTCACACACACCTAAAACTTTTGCACATTACTGTATGTAGGCAAACTGATAAAGAAACTGGTGCTATTGTAAACTGTGAACTGTTGCCTGGAAAAAAGCAATGGGATTGAACTGGACCAGTGGTTCTCGATCAGTGAGTCATTACACTTTGGTGCCTTGGACACCAGCTTAGGGTGTCACAATATTTCTTTTAAAATATTTTCAAATAAATATTAAAGTTGAGGTTTATTAATATATATTTTTTTGAAACGAGCATACACAATATGCTCTTTGATTCCATTCTAACTGCGTAACCTAGGATTAACTATACTTTTATATATTGTACCCTTCATTAAAGGGTCAGTAATGTCTATATATTAAAAAAGGTCATATTGCAGCTATAGAAAATTAAACTAAACAACCCCAGTCCCAAGGCTAAAGTTCCCCGCTCCCTCCGCTTTCCCTGATGTCAGCTGTAAGCTGACGGCAGGATATCCTGGTCCTGGGACAAGTAAGCGGCTCTTCAGCAGAGCCGAAATAGCACTATGTAAAAAAGAAATACTTAATTGGAACAGTCTACAAAGTGTGCCTGCAAACCAGGCACACTTTGTAGACTGTTTCGATTAAGTATTTCTTTTTACATTGAGCTATTTCGGCTCTGATGAAGAGCCGCCTCGGGTCGCCGACTCGAATCGGCTGATGTCAGCTTTACAGCTGACATGAGGGAAAGCGGAGGGACTGGGGAACTTTAGCCTTGGGACTGGGGTTGTTTAGTTTAATTTTCTATAGCTGCAATATGACCCTTTTAATATACAGACATTACTGACTCTTTAAGTCCTTAAATAAACTACCTATGGAATGCTAGGGGTGCCCTAAAATTTTCAAATTGCACGTTGCCTTGAACACAACCGCTGGGTTGGACACATCCACAACTCAGAATGTGGGTAAGGCTAGAGCAGCAGAGGGTTCCCTCTAAACTTTTTGCTCTAGGTAATTCCTAGTGATATTCTGGCCCTGACCTTGTGGTGTTTTACAACTTGTAAGTAAAAAGAGTAAAACAGTGATCTACCTGATTATATAAACACTGAGAGAAGTTTAGTAATTAAAAAAATGTAGTCTATACATATTATACTTTATTCATCAAGCTGAAGAGGTGCAATTCTGAACCAAAATAACTGTGCCATGGTGGCAATTAAAACTGGATCACATCCCCATTGACTTAAATGGGGTTTTACCTCTTTGAATGCTAAATTTGTCTCAAAAGCGTTCCTTCAAAATATGTTGGAGACCTCTCTGTCATGCAAGGGGCAAGACCCCAATTTAAAGTCTTGAGTTCTCCCCAGAGGTTCTGTTATTTGCTCCAGAATTGCACCTATTTAGCATGATGAATAATGCCCAATAAATCTTTATTCCGTTCTGGCAGGCCTACATCATACTATACTGCTCCAACTACATCACAATTCTGTTTTCTGTGAGCTCATCATCACCCACTATGGGGCTATATACTACCTACTAGCTTAAACTGTCTGGGTTTCTTCCCTCACTCTCACCCAATAGCCATACTACCAGGCAGCATTCAATTGTACATCAGAGGCTGTGTGTGCTCCCATGTACCTGGATGACACACCAGAGTATGTGAAGGTCCTTTTCTCCTCACTACAGTCTTTGCACAAGTTACACACCCACCTTTATGAGTTATAAAACAGCACTGGCTCCCACACCAAAACCACATGTTGAGAGTACATGTTTATGCAAAAGGAATGCTTTAACACCCTTTCACATTGAGATGATGATTCTCCCCATGTCAGTTTCAGAAATGTCAGTCAGACAGGAGATAGTCTTTTTTGGGGTTCAGGGATTCAGGTGTATAATCAGTTGTGTGTGTGGGGTCAGTGTGCTTATATCTGCCTTGGACAAGTGTGTTTGTATCTGCAGAGGGGCTCAGTGTGTGCATGTGTGTGTACATGCATGCATGTACGCATGTGTCTACTGATATTTTTGAGAAATAATTAGGGTTATGTAATTGGGTATCCAGGAACATATTTGGCACACCTTTTGACACAAAGCAAATTGTTGTGTATTGTCTGCCTGTGTGCTGTGTTGTGTCTAAAAATGTATGCATCACAATTAACTGAGGTAAAAGGAAAATGGATGTCCAGCATCTGGCCAAAATTGATTAATATGATACTAAAGAAATAAAGACAAACTGATTGTTCAACCTTACAGTGGAACTATTGCCCCAAATAAAGTACCCTCCAATAATTATTCATATAGCAATAAACTTAGAAATAGTAGTATTATCCAGCATAAGTACATGTTATTAAAAAAATCCTACTTGATCTAAGACTGACAGGCAGGATTGTTACTTTAGAGGCGTATGCTCACCTGCTCCGTCAGTCCCTTCCTGTTACTTTACGGTATACTGCAACGCCTCCTAGAGGAGACTGGTACGGACAGTACAGGTGCACAGATGTCTCTAAGGCAAGAAGTCTGTGCTGATGCCTGCCTGTTCTTCTCACATGAAGTAGGATTTCTTAATAACACTATGTTTATCTCTATATTAATAATTATTGGGGGTGACTTTATTTTGGGTTATAGTTCCATTTTAAATCTAAGCCAGGGATGCAGTAACAATACAGCACAAACACCTGTCCACTAGAATGCTTGCTGTTTCCTAGTCCCTAGTGTGAGTAATCAGGCTTCAAAACTGGTTCATGTTTGCTCTACAATTACCATTAGTTCAAGCGTCACAATGGCTGTATGGTCTATTTCGTAAGGTGAGGTGATTTTTATGGTATAATTATCATGCTTCTTGGGCCAAAAAAAGTTCTGCTCTGCTAGCCTGTGTAATGTCTCAGTATTATTCATTGCAAGTAGAGGTTGTTCATGGAGCTATAAAGTATAGAAATGGTGTGAAAATGTTACACTAATTTGTTGGCATTTTGTAAATGTTCCATCCTTGAGTTGCAGATTCTATCAGTTATCACAACTGAAAAATGTAACAATGAGAGAAATTTCTCAGAATTGTAAATAAACATTATCATTTGGTTAATAAACACTGTGACCATGGGTCTGCTAAATTGTTACAACTGGCCTTCTCTCTTCTATGTTGTTTTTTTATCATCCAAAACAAAACATTACAAAAGAGAAAAAAATAATAATCATTTTTACTCTCTCACTTGCTATATAAGTATTCATTAATTTATATAAGCATTTATTCATTCATTCAGATGTACAATTAATTTACAGCGATCAGCTAACTTTTAATCAAATATAAATGAACAATTACATGCCTTAACCCCTTAGTGACAAGGACTTTTTTACACAAGAGGACCAGAGCAATTTTGTCCTTTTTAATATGCCTTTGTTCAACTGTATTTTATATCTAATTAATTTAGTCCACTCACACAAATTATATACCATTTTTAAAGGATAAACAGGGCTTTTTTTATGCCATATTTATATGTATAACCCATCATTTAATTATGTACTAATGTCAAAAAAAGTGATATCGGCCTTTGATCGTTTATTTTTGTTTCTTTTATACTGCTTATTTTAGGTGCACACCATATATGTGCAACTAAACATATGTTATGATTATTTGTTTCCATGTTTTAGTAATACTTTTTTTATCTTTGAAATCTATTGAGACCAAATACATTGACATATATTTTAACTTTTACAATGTCTTATATTTAATCTACGACTGTTTTGATTCATCTCTAGTAATAGTTTTGCTATATCTGGTTCAATTGATAACCATAAGGGTGATTGATAATATTGGTATAATGTGTGCAATTATGTTATTGTGTGAAGGCTGTACAATTACCAACAACAATCTCCAGTAAGTGATCTAACTACTTTCTTATTCAGACCAAATTATGTACTCATTCGGATTTTAACAAATGTGATCCCCCTAGTTCAAGGGCCATTCTTTGAGAAGGAGGAGCTGTTGTCACGGGACTGGGCATCAGCATGAGTACCTCTGTCTTTTCTGGGTTCATCTTCATCCAGTTAAGTGAGAGTTGATTCTGGATTCCTTGTATCTGGAGCAAAAGCCCAGTAGAGCTGTGTGACATCTGTGTCAAAGTGATAGTTGAGGCCATGTCTTCTAATGATGTCTCCTAAAGGTAACAGGTACACTGCAAACAGAATTGATGATAAAATAGTCTTTTGCCACTCCACATGAGAGGCAATTGGTTTAGACCAGTATTCACCTGAAGAAAACCTTTGTAACCTACCAGGGAGAAAATATTTAACTCAACTGTGGACTGTGCCATCAAGGCCACAGTAGTTATTTTGTCCCTTTTGAATTTCGTGGGTAGATTTTCAATTGCCTTGCTATGGTTTTCTCATGAGCTTTCCAAGGGGGAAGGTTTGAGACAGGCCCAAAGTTTTCCATGTAGTTTGAATCCAGTGATGCATATATCAGAAATGGTTTGACAATTGTTTCCTTCAGTGCTTCTGAAGGTATTAGTGATCAGTAGTATAATTTGGTACTGAACCATTAGTAGTTGTCGGCCTCTGGTGACTATTGATGGTCAGTGTTTTAGCCTGGAAGTGAATGTTCAAAGGGAAGATTACAGAATAATATCTCTGCTTCACAATGCTTTCTAGAGATGTAATTTCAGTTGCTTTTAAGGCCCATCCTTTGACTGAATTAATCAGAAACTTCTATATTTTAATAACATGCAGCTTCTACATTAAGCCTAAGAAAATTATTTTGAGCAGAATTTCCCTTTAGACCAAGGTAATCTGTCCAAAGATAATGGGTGCCATACTGCAGCAATACATTCCCATGATACACATTAAAGCGGAACTTTCACCTCAGTAGGATTAGGTCTTTATCCCTTTCTCTCTGTCCCCTGTATGTAGTTTAGGGTTTCATTTCACTTAAAAATTTTTCTAAGTTCAGCAATATTTAATTGAATTTACTACCTGATGATGCAACGTTCAGCTCAAGCTGTACTGCAGTGTACCTTATGGTGCACAAGACACTCCCACAGGGCTTGTCTGTGAATCCTCCGGCCAGCCCCCGAATCCTCAGTCATGCCCATCTAAACCACATGACCTGGCACGCTCCTTAAATCTTGCTCATCCAGGTCATACTGTATAATAAGCGATGCTGTCAGTGTCCCGTGTGACCAGGCTTTACTCGCAATTTATGTATGCTCATAATCAATTTATAAGTTACCAGTAATGTAATAAGTAAATGCAATTTAACATTGTGGTGTCAAATCCAATAATTAAAGCAGCGAGACTATAAAAAACATAATTTATCTAATGTTATACTTCATTTACTTCTCCTCTTACCGGAGAGCTGAGTGATGGATAGTGAGCTCGCTACAGGACAGGGTATGGCGTGAGCGCTTGCTGTGGAGGACATAGGCGTCATAGTACCTCATTTGCATGGCGTGCACGAGCACACTTCACGCACACAAGGACAAAAAAAAAAAAAAAAAATATGGGCCGTCTCTTCCCCGTGACTGACAAGACACAGGGAGAGCTGACGCATGCACAGTATTACTTTTTCGGCAAGATGCCGCCGCTCTCCCTGGTCATGAAGCGTTCTTATAAGGTACTTTTTAGTAACATAGACCAATAGCACAGTGGTTATAGAAACATAAAGAACATCCGGTTAGGCATATCTTTCAGACTAGACAAACTTGTTGGAAGGTTAATGTTCCGCTTTAATAGCCAAAAAATAATGACAGCTGTATCACTGGCTAATCCGCTGGAAAGTGTTTTCTCTTAGGATATAGACTGTCAAGAAACTGAACACTACTATAATCAGTAAAAGGTAGATGTGTATAATGGGGACTTTCAAATAAAATGCATCTGTTGTGTATTCTCTCTCTCTCTCTCTCTCTCTCTCAATGATTCAATATCAAATTGGCATAAATAATTATATTTTTATTTTGCAACTTGGTATCCTTAATTCTGTACTCAAGATATCCAAAGATCACTAACACTGCACCATTGCTATACAGGTTCACTATATTTTACATCAGTTCAAATATAGTAGAAAACTGCAAATGAGGGATAATATACTGTTCCTCTGGTCAGTGCAACACAGTTACTGGCAACAGAAATAACAGCTCAGCATCTATAGTATTGTTTACAGTTGCCAAAAGCTGAAAAGTTTTCATGCATGAATGTCAAGTGCAACAAAAGACAGTTTATACCAGCATACATGTTTTAATACACAGAGACATTTCTGACCTCAATAAGTTTCAGTCTTATTCTTGCATTCCTGTATATAAAGGTAACAATTATATAATAAATATAAAAACACAGAACACTTATTTGGAAGGCTCAACATGATCCTGATCATCCAATAATAATAAATACAACGGGGCGTCTAATATCTTGTCTTATGTTCAGGATAGCTTTTTGCTTAAATTCTCTTACTCTATTAGCCAATACCACTTCTGCTGGTAGTTGTTTTACTTTACCCTCTCAGTGAAGTAAAATGTTCTTCATTACATCTTAGCCTCTGACCCTCTAGTTTAGACTATATCTGTTGGCCTAATGTTTTTACTCCTTTGCAATGTAATTCCTTCCTGTACTTTGTTAAATCCCTTTATGTATTTGAATATTTCTCTTCTCTCCTACAAGCTATGTATGTTCAGATCCTTTAGTCTTTCCTGACAATGTTTATTCTGTAATCCATTCACCATTGAATATTTCTAACAAACAATAATTTTAAACTTTATTAACAGTTACTTTTTAGAATGTTTTGTTTATATTTTAATATCTTATGTTTTTAATTCTATATGTTTGCGTTTGCATTTTGTGCATTTTTGTATATGTTTGGCTGTATTGTGGAGGTTCATGGGTTAATAACCCGTTCTTTGATAGTCCGTTTCATAAGTTATACACGGTCTCCAACAGACTGATTGGTAGTCATGAGTGAGGCGTTTTAAATAAATTTGGATACTCTGATTGGACATGAGTGAATGGAAGTGATACCAGTGACCACTACAACGGTTTGGGCATTGTGTATGATTAGTCAGTCTTATGATTAAGTGCAACCTGCACGAAATTCATTAGGCGGCTAACGTCTGAGAACAAGTGTCAATTGTTTGCTGTGCTCTAATACTTTTTGAACAAGACTTTGAGTCGTTATGCTTTAAATTATTATCTATAATAGAGGTTTTTTTTATTGAACGTGAATTGGACTTTAATGGCTGCTTGGTGATCGTGGGTCCGTGGAAGCGTCCCTCATCTGTGTCATCTTATCTGCTGAAGTTTCCTGGCCGGGACTGTTGGGGATGCACCGAACCCACAAACAGAACGATATTTGGTGAATAATAACTTATATTTCATAATATAATGCTATAACGTTTAGGCAAGTAGAGTTCCATATACATGCATTACTTTTTAGAATTAGCCTACAAGGTATCATCAGAGGTGTCATAATACAGGTTTCTTGAATATCAACCAGATTTAGCGAATGTAATTAATTTCGTCACACCATCCACACTTCAACTTGTCAAAGGGTATAATGTTATAGCAATTGTTTCACTTTTTTACATTACATTCTGTAGTATTACAGAGTGTGACGTGTCAATAGTTTTAAAAAGTAGTTTTAACGATATTTATTTCTCCTATTACCACACCTTTTACTGACATTGGCCTCTTCTATGCTGAAAGAAGCTGATCTTGTTGATCAATTGCCAGTGGTTCTGTTGCCATGGCAACCTGCCTGTGCTTAACATTTGTCACTATGTGAAATAACCAAGTTGAAGTCAGTGCTCAGACAACTAATAACACAGAAATGGTATCCAATATTAAGGTAAGAGAACATTTGGGAAACAGTGATCACAACATGGTTACATTTGAGATCAGTCTGGCAAAGCAAAAATGTATAGGTTCAACCAAAACTCTTAATTTTAAAAAAGCTAACTTCAAATTGTTAAGGGCTTCAATGCAACACATAGACTGGGATATTTTATTTCAAGGCAAAAATACTGAGGAAAAATGGTCAGAATTCAAATTTAGGTTGTAGAAATGTACCCAACAGTATATACCAATGGGGAACAAATGCAAAAGAAGTAAGTCACAGACAATGTGGTTAACTGCACATGTAAAGAAGGAAATGGCAAGGAAAAAAAACGCATTCAAATTATTTAAGTCTGAAGGAACTGAACAATCTTTCTTAAAATACAGGGAGTGCAACAAAGCTTGCAAAAGGGCAATTAGGGTAGCAAAAATAGATAATGAAACTCGAATTGCAAGAGAAAGCAAGACTAATCCAAAAAAGTTTTTCAAATATATAAATAGCAAAAAACTTAAGAGGGAGTGCATTGGACCATTCAAAAATGAGATGGGTGAGTTGGTTAGTGAGGATAAGGAAAAGGCCGATGTTTTAAACACTTTCTTTGCATCAGTATATACAAGGGAGCAAGGAATGGTAGAAGAGCCTCCGCAAGTAACAAATAAAACAATACAATTAATAGATATTGGGTTAACTCAAGGAGATGTCATGGGAAGACTGAACAAAATTAAGACCGACAAAGCACCGGGTCCTGATGGTATACATCCAAGGGTTCTTCAGGAACTTAGTGCAGTGTTAGCAAAACCCCTAAATTTACTCTTTAAAGATTCTATTACCACAGGCTCAGTGCCACAGGATTGGCGAAGAGCTAACATAGTGCCTCTGTTTAAGAAGGGAACTAAAACAGAACCTGGGAATTATAGACCAATGAGTTTGACCTCTGTAGTGGGAAATTGTTAGAAGGGATAATAAGGGACTATATTCAGGATTACAACACAAAAAATAAAATCATTAGCACGAATCAACATGGTTTTATGAAGAATAGATCATGCCAAACTAATCTTTTCAGCTTCTATGAGGAGGTAAGCAGCAACCTTGACAATGGCAAGGCAGTAGATGTAGTATATCTAGACTTTGCAAAGGCATTTGATACAGTGCCACACAGAAGGCTGGTGTATAAAATAAGGAAATTGGGGCTAGGAGATAACCTTTGCAATTGGATACAAAACTGGCTGAAGGATAGGGAACAGTGTGTGGTTGTAAATAGAAAATTCTCCAGTACAGTTAAAGTGGAGAGTGGAGTACCTCAGGGTTCAGTATTGGGTCCGCTGCTTTTTAACATGTTTATAAATGACCTGGAAATAGATATAGAAAGCAAAATAGCAATATTTGCAGATGATACTAAATTATGCAAAGTCATTAATTCAGAACAGAATATTTTCTCTCTACAGAGGGACTTACATACAATGTCAGATTGGGCAAACATGTGGAATATGAAGTTTAATGTGGGGAAGTGTAAAGTCATGCATTTGGGAGGAAACAATCCCAAGGCTACTTATAAACTTAATGGAATAATTTTAGGTGACTCATTGCTAGAAAAAGACCTGGGTATCCTTGTCATCTACAAACTTGGAAACAGTGACCAGTGTCAAACAGCAGTAGCAAAGGCAACCAAAGTCCTGTCTTGCATAAAAAGAGGTATTGAAGCAAGAGTGGATAACATTATTTCGCCATTATACAAATCATTGGTAAGACCTCACCTTGAGTATGCAGTGCAATTTTGGGCACCGGTTCTGAAAAAGGATATACTAGAACTAGAGAGGGTACAGCGGAGAGCAACAAAATTAATTAAGGGATTGGAGGACTTGAACGACTAAACAAACTTGGTTTATTTACTCTAGAGAAAAGATGACTAAGAGGAGACCATATCACATTGTACAAGTATATGAGGGGTCAATACAAGGATCTCTGCGGTGAGCTATTTATTCCAAGGCCTGATCAGGTGACCAGGGGACACCCCTTGAGATTAGAGGAAAGGAGGTTTAAACTTCAGCAGAGGAAGGGTTTTTTTACGGTAAGGTCTGTCAAATTGTGGAATTCATTGCCCTGGGAGGTAGTTATGGCAGATACAATGAATACATTTAAGAGAAGATTAGATACATTTCTTTCAAAAGGGAACATACAGAGTTATACTGTTTATCAGTAGGCTGATCAGGAAGGTCTGATAAAGATTAATTTAATTGGTAGCAGGAAAGCTATAAAATTCTCAGTTACTGAGGTATGAGGCGAAGGTTGAACTTGATGGACTTGTGTCTTTTTTCAACCTAATTTACTATTTACTATGCAACTCAAAGACAACTGTCTCCTTCTATTCAAGCGCTGGTCTGGTGGCCATGACAGCAATGCCCCTGTCTGTCAGCTGACTGGATCAGACCTTTTATTGCAAAAAGCATGACATCAGCAAAAGGGGTGGGGAAGGCAAAAAAAATCCTGATATAAAACTGCTGTACATTAAAAAGTGTCACAATCTTTGATACTACAGAATGCAATAATAATAAAAAAAAGTTTAGACCCCTACTATTCCTTTAATGGCACAAGAAACATAATCAGATATCTCCAGAATTTGAGTAAAAAGGTAAACAGTAGCTATCCTTATAACATAAAGTCCTAGAATGCGTCGCTCACTGTGTGCGTAACCGCACATGCACAGTAGGGACTCACAGAACGGGCTGATTCGTAGTGGAGAGCTCTGGAAGGCTGACAGCCTGTCTGTGCTCCCGTCACCGGGGCAGCAGCATCCGGAAGGCTGACAGCCTGTCTGTGCTCCCGTCTCCGGGGCAGCAGCGGAGGCGGCTGGGTAACAAACTGTCCCCCAGCTCCTCTGCTGCTGCCCCGGGTGCACAGACAGGCTGTGAGCCATCCGGAGCTCCCCACTCTGGATCAGCCCGTGTATACAGGCTTTGTAACTAGTATGTCTATAAAGTAGTCCCAAACAAGATTGTTAATTCTAATCTGGCATATCTAGCGCAGACATACCACTGCCCAATCCAAAACTTGAAATTGTAGTTAAAAGTTAACCAACAAGGCATTTAATGGGTTCATCTATAAGCTGACAACTAGGAAACTTTTTTATTATGCTTAATAATAACACTTAACAATTGTGTGGTGCAGCACATAGTAAAAAAATCTGTATACATCCATAGTCACTTGCCACAGTCCATTACATTTAATCACACAGCGCAGTATTTTTCTAGACATGAGTAGGAGTGCTTCACATTTTTGTTTAATATCACATTCAAATTCCTAGATTTCCAGCAGCTGTCGTAAAGTAACCTTTCTGTTTATGCAAGAACACTGTAAACCTTAGCAGATAATTTAAAAAACAACTCTTTCTGACCTTTTGCCGTTGTTCTTCTTCCTTTTGTTGTTATAAACTATGAATTAGATAAGAAAACCCCTAAGGAAATGATTTATTGTTCCTGTAATATCACTTCAGGAACATCAACTTTCACATTACCAGACCAGTATAAAATATGGTAAAGAACAATTCAAATCTGACCATAAAAACAAAGAGGAAATACATTAATGGAATAAGCCATAAAGTCAACATATTTATAAGAGACAAAAGGCCGCATGTAAAAAAGTGCAGCAGTGCAATTTTGAGGTAAATCAACTTCACCATAGGGGACAAATAACATCTGCAATTGATTTAAAAGGAGCTTTCAACACCATGAATACCAAAGAGGTCTAAAACACATTGTTTCACAATGCGTTCAAGGCCTCTCTGGCATACAAGGGGTTCAAAAAGTCCATTCAAAACAATGGCAGTCTGGATATTTTATGTGTCCCCTTTGGTACAGTTGGTACACCCCAGAATTGCACTGCTCCCCTTTTTTGCATAAGAACCCATTCAAATTTCAAAGTGAAAAAATCAAGATATCTCATATAGGGCTAGATTCTATTGCAGGTGCTAAACATTAACACCCGTTTTATCAAACATTTTCCTATTGAAGTCTATGGGGAAAACTGGAGATAAAAGCAGAGATAAAATTAGCACCTGTAATAGAATCTAGCCCTTAATTTGCTGTAAATCTGTTTTTCTTACAGATTGGAAAAGATTGATTTGCACATATTTGTGTTAATACAACAATATTAACTCCTTGTTTGCTAAAGACATCTCTAAAATATTGCAATGGGATATAATGGAGGCATCGTTAGCATCCAAGGTGCTACAACACAAGAATGATCTCATTAATTTAAATCTGGGCTTGAAACCCTTTGAATTATATGATCCACAATGTGATGGAGATCTCTCTAGCATTAAGAGCCCCTTTAAATTATTGAACATTTTTAGTTGCCCCCTACATCTTATGCCTACAATTGGTCCAGACTTATTTTGTATGAAATGCATTGGAATACATTAACAAACAAGAACGGAAAAGTCAATAGCTGGTGGGCCACAGAGTTCTCTGTTCCGTGGCTTACATACCTCACAGCATCTTGGTCTCCTACTCTCAAAGACCAAAGAAGAGCTGGTTTGGAAGGGTAATTGTTATGCAAATGGGTGGCAATTAATATGTTTGACAGGGTGAGGGAGAGTCAGGTGGAATTAACAGGCTGGAAAGTGAGCAAGATAGTGGTGAATGGGAATGACTACTTACAAACACTCAGAGTTAGAGAAAGAGGCCCAGTTCTCGGCTTAGGCACCCTACAACCACAATGAGTTTTGGATGTAGAACAGCAAAGAACAAATTCTTGGTATTGTTATTCCATACTCCTTAATTAATAGAAATCACTGGAAATGCTTGGTTCATCTAAGCATAAACAGTATATTATGCATGCATAATTATCAGATATGTTCCACATAGTCTTTTTCACAATTTAATGCCCAGTCCCTGTGAACAAAGGTTAATTATGTGGCTTGATAAGTTCCCTGGTAACTCTCTGGAAACAGATCAAGGAGCTCACAGTCGGGAATACAAAAATGTTAAAAAGTAGGTGAAGAAAAAAAAACTAATAAAATGTATCTGTATGTTGACTTTATGAATAATGCACTTGCAGGATATGTTAAGTTAAAATAAAGGGCTAAAATCCCTTTAAATTAAGAGAATTGTAAAAGAAAAGTAAAATTAATGAATTAGTTGATAAATACTTAATCATGTAATGGGACATTTCAACTGTACATATCCATCAACATGCAGTATCTTCCACAACAGAATTAGTTGTTGATTAATAAATAATATAGCAATAGCATGTCATAGCAGCACCTCTGCTCAGTCTTTAGCTAGGCTTGATGCAGCAGGCTGATTAATTAATCACAGCTGGTTTCTGACTTCAAGTATCAAGCAATTCCCATCATCCATTACAAACTGTCAACACAAGCTAGAAATTTATATTGAAAGTCCTTACAGCTGTTCATTATTTGTTCCTTTGTGCTCCAAAACCATTACTTGTACATAGCATTTATTTTGACTGGATTGCATTTATTTTTCCTTACTTCAGACTGACATTAGCAATACGTGTTCTTCCCATGTCATTTTCCCACCCTTCTCAAGTCTCTCTGCAAAGTATGTGAAATGGGTACAGTATATTACGTGATGCAATTGTACTGAAAATACATGAAATTAACACTGAAGAGAAAAGAGCGCCAAAAAATTACTGTAAGGGATTTTTCACTAATGGGTAAATTGAGCATACACACTGAAGCTGAAGTATTAAGGAAAGGGAGAATTCCTACTTACCTGGGAATTCACTGTCCTTTTAAATCCCAGAGCAGAACATAAATGGTTAGAGCACCACTTCCTCATGACAGAAAAGATGTACCATAGGACAAATTGTCTTCCCCTTAAAATGGCCCACCCTGGACAGGGCTGACTTGTAAGGAAAACTCAAGATGAAAAAAAGAGTGAGCAGATCAAAATGTAATAAGGTGGGAGACATGTGTGCTGCTTTGAGATTTACAAGGAAAAGTAATTCCCAGATAAATAGAAATTCTCTCTTACCTTTCCATCACAAGCATCATGCAAAAAGAGATTAAAAGAGAAAAAATTATGGTAGAGAAAATTCCATGGCTTTGTGAACCTTGCCTCCAAAAGCTGTGTCTTCTGAGGAAAGAATATACAATCTATAGTATATGTCAACACGTTTCAAGATTGCTACTTTATAGATCTGGTCTAGAGAAGCTTCTGACTTTTCACTCATGTTGCTGCCATTGCTATAGTCAAAGAAACTTTGAGTGAAGAGGGTGAGTCTAAGCATAGGCTTTTATTCTCTCCTGCTTGATCCAGCAAACAAATTTATGCTTGCATGTACATTTTTTTTGGAAGATCCAGAGAAGGAAAGCAGCAAATTAGATGATTTTCTATAATGTCTTTTTTGAGAAATACATATTTGGATTCTAGAAAGTTTAAATCCAGACCCAGAAAATGCTTTGTCTTTGATGCCATTAGATCTGGCTTCTTCCAGTTTACAATCCATCTGAGGTCAAGAAGGGTATTGAGAACTGCAGATAAATGTTCTTGTGGTAAAGAAGATACTAACTACACCAACCTGTCATGTAAGTAAAGTGAATAATATTGTGTAAGCATGCATATTTAAGAGCCTCAATGACAATGTTACCCACACCGGCAGTACTTATGAGGTGGATTTTGGATTTTTTGTGTATGGATACATGGATTTCAGGAATCACAGATTTATGGAAAATCTGAAGCCACCTGTGGATTTTGGAACAATGAAAAGCATTGAATAAGTGCCACTTCCGTTTTTAGTGAGGGAACTGGAACCAGGGCCTTGGACTGGTCAAAAGATGAGACTGCTGAAGAAGTATCACTCTACTGTATGGAGAAGATTAAGAGACGTCATATATAGACTGGAGGGAGGATGGAAAAAACTCTTCTCTTGCATCCTTCTCTGAGGATGATGAAAATCCAGCTGTCTGAAGTTGTTTCCAGGAGAAAAAAACAGAGCTGTATTCTCATAGGAACCTCTGGTATCACAGTGAAGAGAGTTTTGACCCAGAGGAGGAACTGATGGCTTGAAGAAACTTCTAGGACTGGAGATGAATCTGACCCTGCCAGGTCTAAAGAAACCAGAATCAATAGTCTAGCTTCTGTGGTTACACAAAAGTTGCTTAAGGGTCTCTCATTCTCATCCAAAAAGAACTTCACCTTACAAGAGCACAGATGATTCTTTGAGACAGCTTCAGCAACCCATGATCTAAGCTAAAGGACCCTTCAACCCAATATGGCTGGGACAAAGGAATATTTTGGCATTTGCACAAATGTAAGGGAGGCATCACAAAGAATATCCATAGACAACTTAACAACTGAAGTTTCTCAAGTATTTTCTCTCTGGTTACCATGGATATTGTCTTGGAGTTCAGCCAGCCAGAACCTGAGATACTGAGCTAACGAGACAGCGGCTATACCAGGTCTAACATTGACAGTGGAGTCTTCAAATTACTTTTTAGGTGCTGCTTCTCCCTTCCTGTCCCTAGGGTCCTTGAAACTAGAACCAACTTCAGGGGAATTGTGGATCAAATGACTATGGTGATGGAGGTGTCCATCATAGGACCATCTCACTTATTTTAGTCCCTAAAATCAAAGAAAGCAATCTCTACACTATTCAAGAAAGAGTCAGCTTACATTCAGGAAGCTTTAGCTCCTCAGAGATCATGGAGGCAAGGACATCATGTGCTAGAATCAGAGGAGTCCCCAGGATGTCAGGATGCTGACATCACTTAATAGAGCACTTTTACTTTTAAATTATGCAAAGTCTGGTGCATGCTAGAGAGGTCTTCAATGCATTCAGAAGAAATGTGCTGGAGACGTTGAGCATTCAATGGGTTAAGTATTCCATTTAAATCAATGAGAATTTGTATTAGTTCCATATGACTCAGTTGGTTTGTCCCAGAATTGCTAAATTGAAACCAAATTGTGCACTTCAAGCCTTATGATATTGATTAGATCAGATTGTTACTGAGTCTCCTTAAAAAAAAAAAAATTCTGGAAAGCAAGATAATTGCCTACTTTTCCTAAAAGGAAATCCAGACATGCCTACAATTCTCTGCATTAGCCAACAGTGTATGTCTATTCACTTGTAAAAGTAGGCCTTAAGTATGCACAAATTCTACTTTGATTTCAAGTTATATATATATATCTGCTTAACATGCTTCACTTTAAGCTAGACAGGAATATGTTCTTGATCATTCATATGTTCCTGAGGGATATTTATGAATGACTACTGCAAATTAGCAAAGTATCAGAGATGCTGCTCTCCCTGCAGATTGATAAATGTCAGCGGAGTTTTTTAGTTTGCTTTTCTCTGGGTCAACTTTGTAAGGATCTAGCAAATGTTGAATTGATGACCTCCCAAACAATGTAGCCATATGACATATTTTATTGAAAATGTTCACCATTTTTTTATTTTTAAGTATGGGTTAAGCAGTTTTTTCAACTAGTTAGATCAGTGTTTCTCAGCCAGGGTGCCGTGGCACTTTGGTGTGCCACGGACATCCACTTAGGGTGCCCCATTGTATCTATAATGCATTGACAAAAATGTTAATGTAGACCTCCAGCTGTATATTTAAGGCTATTACTATGCACAATATGTTTATTTTAGTTGTGAGGTCTAACGATAACTCTATAATTATGTATTTGTAACCTTCATTACAACCTAGACAAATTACATAAAATAATAGGGGTGCCCCGAAAATACCAGACTGAGTGTTAGGTGTGCCATGAGCAAAAAAAGCTTGAGAATCACTGACTTAGATAATAGAGAAATCTTCAATGTATTGGAAAATAATGATTTGGATATGTCTTTAGCATCTATGGTGGAATAGTAGCAATGCAGAATTATAATATATATATATATATATACACAATATATATATATATATATATATATATATATATATATATATATATATATATATATATATGTGTGTGTGTGTGTGTGTGTGAGTGTGTGTGTGTGTGTGTGTGTGTGTGTGTGTGTGTCTAAAAAGCCATAACCCTTTATTTCACAATTACAGAAACTCGCAGTAGCTTCTACAGTACAATCAGAATAGGCTGACAGGCTGAATAACCCAGAATTTACATGTGATCTATAGGCAATGCTTGTAGTTTATAATGTTTCAGTATATATTGATTCTAATCTGCTACAAATATGGGATAACTAAAAAATACCACTGAATTAAATAGGGGTTTTAACCCTCTAAATACTAGCTATAAGACAAATGCATCGTTTCACGTTCAGGTGGTCCATTTAAATCCATGGACATTTTTATTTGTCCCATATGGTGCAGCTGGTTTGTCTCAGAAATGTTTCAATTCTTCTCAAACCATCAGCCTCAATGTTCACATACAGGAGAGCTGTGAAATAATGCCCTTTGTAAATATCTAACATTTCCAACTTTCAGGAAGTAACCATGTTGTAAATTCAGTTCCTGATAATTGGAACTGTTATTATATTTGACTTAAATAACAATCAGTGGTAGAAGCCTTAGAACATACAGATTTTTACTTAAAAAATACTGCTCTTTTATGACACTGAGGATGATATTAGACTTATGCACAACAAAAATTTTCAGTGAAATTCAATTTCAGACGATTTTTTTTTTATTTGGAGGTTCCGCATTTCAGACCAGACCTGTTCAGACGAAATTCGACGACAGTCCAAATTATTTGTCAAATTTTAAATGCTTTAAAAAATGACTCCTTTGTGGTGGCAATAAGGTACTAGGCCTGCCTGCCTGCCTACACAGCTGTGAGATTGACTGTGTCACTCTGAAAACTATTAAAACAAAATCCTCATATTTTTATATTTTTTGCACAGGAACAAATGACTCTCCCTTGCGGTGGCAATAAGGCACCCTGCCTGACTACACAACTGTGAGCCTGGCTGTGTCACTCTGAAAATTATTAAAACAAATTCCTAGGTGGGCTTTTCAGATGGCTTGGGAGAGGGACTTGGGTTATGCAATCTCCAGTGATGATTGGAAGTCCTCAATCTCCCTTACGTCCTCCATGTTGACAAGCACGTCCCTCGGGGAAACCAACTACAAAACTTTAACCAGATGGTACATGACCCATCAAAAATTGTCTCGCTTTTATCCCTCAATCTCAGGGGAGTGCTGGAGATGGGCAGATCAGGGCACGATGAGTCATATATGGTGGTTCTGCCCAGACATTTGCACGTACTGGACGGAGATTTTTGCAGAACTAAGACGGCTCTTTTCGTACTGCCCTCCTCCTTCTCCGGAGTTAGTTCTGTTAAATATATTACCTACCTCCACTAGGTCAGCCTGGCTGCCCAAATACCAGTGGTTACTAGCTATCATAGTTGCAAAGGCCTGCATTCCTTTGCATTGAAGATCCGTACACCCTCCCACAGTGGCGGAGTGGAAGGGTAAATTGAAGGCTACTTTTGATATTGAACGTTATCATGCCACCTGTATGGGTAGGCTAGAATCGTTTTCCCTCAGTTGGGCAAGGTGGTCTGTCTACTTTGGAGTGGCAGTGTTGGGGGTTCAGTAGTGGTAACTCCCCTGGTCCCAAGAGATCCTAATATTTTTAATATTTTTTGGGCACAGGAACAAAGATGACTGTCCCTTTTTGTGGCAATAAGGCACCCTGCCTGCCTACACAACTGTGAGTCTGGCTGTGTCACTCTGAAAACTATTAAAACACATTCCTCATATTTTTCATATTTTTTTGCACAGGAAAAAATGACTCTTCCTTCTGAATCAGGGTATTTGGGTTCATATTTTTTTTTTACAAAAGACCCTTGCGTGTCGGACGGCCCTGATGCTGCCGAATGACCCCTTTTTCGTTGAATTCTGAATGTTGACGAACCGCTTTGCACAAGCCTAGTTGGTATACTAAGAAGAGTTTGAGCAATCAACAGCACCATAGGGGACTAATATCAAAATATCAATCAAGGGGTTAAGGTCCCATTTAATTCAATGTGAATGTTTTTTGTTCCTCTCCTAGAGCGCAGTGGGTGTGTTCTATAATTGCTTCATTTATTCTTAGTACTTCGCTGTTGGCCCTAGTTCTTTACTGATACTTTAAAATTAGAACTGTCACTTTGTAACAAATTGCTGATTTTGTAAGCATTTTCTACCTATATCTATGTTAGCCATTTATTAATTTCAGACTATAGTTTATAAGAGATTTAGTATTTGTTATTCCACAGTTTATGCAAAAGAGCTAGCACTGCCGGAGAGGTAGTGGCAGTTTGTATGAAGATCCATGTGGAATGTTAATATCTGGCAGGCACGCCAGTCAACACTGTTTGCTCTAACTCAAATTAAATAAAATGAAATATCTCATAAATTATTGCTTTAAATAAAAAGTGTCTAAGCTCTTTCAAAATTACATATTTGTTACACAGTGACAGTAGTACTCAAAGAGCTTTGCTTCCTATGAATATGTATATGTGCAGTTGAGTGGTAAGTCCTCTATGACTAAATTAACTTCTTGGATGCTAGAGATATCACCATTGTGTTGTGAAGCAGTCTCTAGCATTCAGTGGGTTAACCCCTAAAGGACCAGCGGTCCAAGGATGTTACCTTCCCTTAAAGGGATAGTAATACTTTATTATTACTATCCCCCATATTGTAGATATTTGTAAAATAATTTAATAGCCCCCAGGTTCATCTCTCAAACTTTTATGGTTTGAGAGATAACCGAAGGCAAAGTTCCCCCCTCCCTCCCCCTTCCCTGAAGTCAGCGCTGTGCTGACCATAAACTTTTGCAGCAGACATATATATGTATGTTTAACAAATGATTACCGTTTTCTCGAGAAATTAAGATAAAAATCCAAACAAAAAAAAATGCCTTTGTGTAGTCTTGACATCAGAAGTCTAAATACCAAAGATCATCATAATTACAACTTGATCCAAGCTTGCACTGTATTCACATTACTTAAGCTTACAAATCCTCCCTTTTTTTTCTACTTTTCCGAGTTATCCCTGGCTTAACCCAGACTCACATCATTCAGACTGGCGTAATGCCAGTATATGTTAGAAGAGCCAAGAATAGCTGGAAAAAGTAAAAGTAACAGAATAGACTCGCTGTGCTACCTAGAAAAATGACTAACAGCACATCACACACGTCTCTCCCCAGTGACCCAGTCTGAACTCAAAAAATGACTAGTGCTCAAAGTCACCCCTGGAAGTATTGCAATCATCAAGCTGTCTCCTGTAAAACAAAAACAAAATAAGAAGGAAATGTCCCTTGCAGCATTTATGATCCAGTTCAACCTGGCTTTATTCTATTAGTAATGCCATGCTGTCATAGTAGATGGAGTGAAATGGAATGGTAAGGTTAATCACAATGGTTGTAAAGATTCACTGGGTGTCATACATGGAGTGCAGTTAAAGAGGTAATCTACTCTCCACTGCTAATTGAGGTCATCCCAGTGACCTCTAGCACTTTTTCAGCTACAGAAGTCACATGACAAAGTGACTGCCAATCTCTTATGAACCAGAGAGGGGTGTAATGCATTAACTCTTACAGGATTAAAACATACTCACAGCTATAGTGTTACAAATATCTTTTAATTGACAGGTAAAGCACAACTTAATATGAAATACTAAAGTAACATTTTTAAAAAAATCACAGATGAGCCTTTGGTATAAAAGTGGAGCAGTGGAATTCTGGAGTAAACCAACTGCACAATAGGAGACACATAAAAATGATCCAGATTATCACTGATTTAAGGGGGACGTAACAACGCTTAATTAGAAAACCTCCAACTTACCTTACTGCGGCCCTATGAAATACACCCCTATGCCTTTGATCAAGGGATTACATCCTCAGCCAGCCCTGGTTGTTGTGTATATGGAGGACAACATTGCTGGCAGTTTTTTCAAACTGAAGTCAATATAGTGCATAAGCCTATGTAAACCTTTAAGGACCATAGAGATGTTCAGTGCACTGAGAAACAATACGTTTCACAACCCCTGGACCTTAAGAGGTTAAGATTAACATGTGCAATGGGTGGAGTTGTAATATGGTCGTGTTAGCAACTGTTAGCAACACTATGGATGTGACATCCAGGACTGACTGATGATACCTCTTGAACCAAAGGGTCATTAGGTTTTTCTGGCTATAGTAAGGTACTTGGGGGTATTTCTTCCCCTTTAAGTTTGGATTTTGAACCCCTTGAACACTAGATAGGTCTCCATTGCATTACACAGCAGTCAAGGGGTTAAAAGGTCCATTTAAGTCAACTGGAATTTTGTTGACCCCTGTGGTGAATTGGTTCACTGCAGAATTGCACTGCTCCACATTTATAAACAAGGCCCAATGAGCAGCACCTTTAACCCTTTGAGTGCCAGAGGGGTATGCGATGCATTGCTTTGCTTTGAAAGAAAATCAGAACTAGAGATCCTGCATTATGCATTTTTTAAATATATACAAGTTCTTGGCCAGCATATATCGGATATAAATCCTTGGAGAGCCAGAGGGGTATGCAACACATTGAAAAGCAATGCAATGTGTAGCCTCTGTCACTCAAAGGGTTAACTGTGTGTTGGGGCAGCACATGTTAAATTTAGGGGGCACCATATGTTGAATTTTACTGGGGGGGTGAATGTCGGATTTTACTGGGTGGGCAGCATGTCAGAGTTTACTAGGGGGGACAGCATGTCATATTTCTATATTGTGGGGCAGCATGGGGAACATCACCATTGTGTGTTAGCCCCACATAGACTGACAGATACCCCCAGACTTGTTCCCTTACCCTCTCTCCTAATACCAGTGGGCAAGGGAACAAGTATGTGGGCCAGGCAGTATAAATGGGGTTCTATGGCTACCAGTAGGCAAGGGAACAAGGCTGGGGGTCAGTTGGTAGCTTCTATCAGAGTTTTGTGTATGTGGTGAAATGCCACATTAACATATAAACACCACCCACCAATGAATATGATAATGGCTCATTATCCTGCATCCAGATGGAAATAAGTAATTGTGCTGCATTTTCAAATGGAAATACGCCATTGTCGATGTGATGAGTGAAAATTCGTAAACCTGGTGAAGGCATATTGGATTGATGACGATGTGGGCAGATTTTTGTTGGACTGATGTAGTAGAATCTTTAGTGCATGCTGTTGAAGTGCCTTTGACACTGCTCCAACATCAAATCAACATAAGCCTACTTCAACCTTTAGTGCATCTCCCCCCTCATCTTCACATTATCACCTCTTTATCACATAACCCCCAGGTGGCATGGTTGCTAACAGTTTAACCTTTTAATGTCCAGTCTTAAAAGGGTTAGAAAATGTAAGTACTCAGCATGAAAAGCTATACAATATATGCTTTTCATTATAAGAAAAGATTACTGGCCATTTTTATCCTTTTATTTTAACATAAAATGTAAATAGATAAGGGCAGAACTGCAGCAAAAGAATGTCAATACAACAATCAGTAGATAATCAAAGTGTGACATATCAGTGTTACAAAGAGCGAGTTAATATGGTCTTGAGCCTGATGTTTTTCAAAAACGCATTTTTAACAGAAGCATAAATGTAAAATTAGTTTGTTGAAATAAAAAATAGACCCTTGAAGCTAATCATAAACAACATTAATACAAGCAGAACAGCTTGTAACATCAGAGAGTAAAATGAATTTGCTTAGGACCACTTTTTCAGGCAGCGTCCTTATCTAACTTAATTTCTTGACCAATTTTCTAATTTCTCTGAAAATGGCACATGATGCCATTTTTTTTTGGAACGCAGCAAATAAAATGTCGTATTCAGCAAACACATCCGGGATTTATAAAAGAACACACAGCTCAGTTTCACCTGACACTGATAATTAATCATTGAGAATATTTCTCTTAAAATAAGGATACAAATTTATACATAGCAAACAGACTTTTGCTATATTCACAGTTGTAATTGTAAATCCATGTTATTACATGTATGTGTATGTGAATATGTTTGTAAATTGTATTGCTTTTGTAATTACTAAAAACATGTCTATGTTACTATACAAAACAGGATTGATCCCAAGATTTCTAGAGAACGATTGTATACAATAAACATAGCTATAATATGTTTTATATAATTCAGTTGCCCACATGTAGGCCAGACGTGGGAAACCTGTGGCCCTCTTATTAGACTACAACTCCCATATCCTCAGATGGCCAACTACTACTCCCATCATCCTTTGCCGGCCATTGGCCAGCTGTATTCAAAAGAGAAAGCTTGCACATCAAATCCTAACTATTTGAAAACTATTGTAAAGCTCATTAGGCATCTGTTTTCTTTTTTTAAACCATTGTAACTGACAACAGGTGATTACACCCAGGATACTGGTGTGCTAGTGAGTCATTCTATTATTATACCTATCTTCAATGCATGCACGTTCCACAGGGGATGATTTAACAACATGTAATGACATTTATGCAATCTTACATACCATAGCAAATGAAGCAAATTGATGCAATTGCACAATTTGATTTTCATTTCATGGATTTACTTTCAGAATTAAATTCATTCCTTGAATGAGTACATGAATGATTCAAATGTCACAACAACCCACGTAAAATAGTTGGATTTGGATAGGTAATTTTATAGTAAACCAACTGGACCCAAAGAAATCCCATTGGCTTAAGAGTGGGGCTATTAACCACTTTGCTTGTCATTGCAATGGGACAAATATTCTATTTTAATAGAAATTCAGGGAATTTGTATTTGCCTCCTATGGTACCATTGGTTTCTTCCAGTTACTGTTTCAGTTCTTCTTAGCATAGTGGTAGGCAATGTGAAGCTCTCCAGCTGCTGCAGACTACAACCTTATCATTATGGGGAATGATAAAAGCTGTAGTCTGGCAGCTGTAGGGCCTCACATTGCTCACCACTGTTTTAGCATGTAAGCCTCTATCAATCATGGAAAGTATCTATGTTTATTGTATAATTAAATTGAAGGCATTTGAAATATAAATCAGTCTCTACCCACAATGCCAGTTTAAATATTGCTTTTTCCCCACGTGGTTGTCTTTTGCATTTTAAAATATAATGTATCTTCCTGAATTATGAATAATGACAACAAGTGTAGTTGGCAAAGGTTTCTGATATTGATCGGACACTACACTGACATATTATATAGTGGCATTGACTGTAACCTTCTGAATGTCTACTGAGATATAGCTTGCAGTGCTGTGCCTTTTGCAAATTTCTGTAGATTTTCATTCCTGGTATTATGCTGGCAGACTTCAGTAATGTAATTCATCTAACTATGTGCATACTGTCTGTACCAGCCCCATTAATTTCCACTGGACATCAATGGGAGTTGCACTGAGTAAAAACTTAAATTTCCATGGAGACTTTCTGCACTACCACATCACACATTTGTTTAAGAAAGTGCTAGAAAAGTGCATTAAAGATGTCTATGTTTGTAGCTCTGCTTATAATGGACTATAATTTGCACAGGTCTACATGTTCACCTTGGATACTAGAAACAACTCTACAATATGCTACAGATATTACTAACACCAGTCTATGAGTCAAAAAAATGTGTATTACTTACTATATGCACCCCATGATCTGATATAAGTTCTGTTCTCATTAATAATACCAGCTCTTTAGGGTATAAATAATTAATATATAAATATACATATAAGATCCCCTATAATTGAAGAACAATCTAATTTATGTAACAAAGGTCAATATTTAAAAAAAAATTGTTCAAAACATAATATATGTATAATATATATAAAATATATATATTAAAGGGATAGTAATACTTCATTTCAACTTTATTTTATTTTGTAGGCATTAAAAAAACATGAAGAATGATATAAGTCTTATCTCTCAACCCTTTATGGTTTAAGAGATATTCACAAGCAAAGTGTCCCCCTCCCGCCCCTTTTACTGCTCAGCCAAAGCAGAAGGAAGATGCCCAGGTAGATTGCAGAGAGGGACAATCTTCAATTAAGATAATGGAAAAACCTGAAAAGCTTGTCAAGGGGGGCAGGGATTTCATTGTTTTCATAGGAATAAGAGTGTCCCCTGCTGTTATCTGTCCAGTCTATGGACTGCATTCCACATCTGAGAAGAGATTGTTTACAGTAGGTAAAATGGGCGGGAGGGGGAAACTTTGCTTGTGAATATCTCATAAACCATAAATGTTTGAGATATAAGACTTATATCATTCTTCATGTTTTCTTAATGCCTACAAAATAAAATAAAGTTAAAACGAAGTATTACTATCCCTTTAAGGACAATAGTGACTATATATATTAGTGGACATAAGAACTAAAATAGATGTACATCCCATATTATATCAAAATCAATTCCAAGTTCCTTTTGAATTTGCAAATAATTGTGGTGGATCCTATGTGAAAAATAAATCCAATAGATAATTACATAATCTATTATAAGTATAAAATAGTGATGCCAATTAATCATATCCAACACGTATGTAAATCTCAGATGAATTCAGTGGATATTTTGAATTTGAATCCATCCAGTAAATATTATTGTACTGATGAATGTGACTGATTGATGTGATTGATTAACTTCAATATAGATACCGTAGCAAATACAATCCTATTGATGAATGTTATATATCATAATCCACATTAAATACATCCAGCAAGTAAACTGTGAATATTAGTATGTTATACTTTACTAACAGACCATTCCATACACATACAAAGAAAGAAGTGCATATGAAATCTTACAGATACAGTAAAATTATGCAAGCATTCATAGCAATAAAAAGAACACATGCATTTGAATAAGGCGCATGGAATCGATCTGAGGTTTTTATAAGAATACAACCCAAACTCTAAACATCTAACCCATCTAAGTTAAACCTACAGTCCCCAATCCCAGTTCCTCTCTCTCCCGAGCCCGCAGCACCTCCCAACCCCGCCATCCGCCAAATAGAAATTCTTTATAATTTCTAGTTTATTGTGTGGAGCTTTAGCACTTTTCAGTCATGGTATATAGTGTTGCTGCACAGGACTATTCCTCATCAGGTGCCGTTATTATTGTACACCTTGCTAAGGGATCGCACACAGTTTATCACACCATTTTAAAATATGTCATTATCAAAACCCTTCTAAGATAAGTTTTTATGGAACAGATATAGTCAAACTGGACTGGAGAGGTGGAAACCATATAAGTCATATGTCTCATAGAGAATCCAAATGGATTAGACAGTCAAATTCCAAGAGGTTTAAATGCAGGAAGTGAGCTATTTGTTTTTAATAAAATAATTGTTAAAGGGTACAACTATATAATTCCAGATCTTGACATATAGTTATTTTGCTTTTCATGCAGGGTTTGAGATACATTACAATATTAGGAAGTATGTGGACTATTGTTGTATTATTTTTTCAAAGATTATTGATTGGTTCCAGAGGTAGCTATAATATATTTTATAAATGTAGGCTAGAATTATAATGGTGGTATGACCATTATATGTATTCAGTGATTGGGTTGGATAGAAATACAGTTATAAATTTTATTGAAATTTTATCCAATTCTGTCTTATTCGATTTATCTTATGTTTAGCTTATATTGTATTTTATCTTATTTTATTTTTGTTTATCTTTTGGAAGTCAAGTTGATATGGATATGTACAGTTATTATAGGGTCAAAGTGACTGACATTTCCACATGAACTCTATGGTATCTGCAAAATATACCAACCATTAAGGGTTAATAAGAGAGTATAAAAATGGGAAAGGACATGCAAGAACCATTTGCCCCAGAGGAAGGAGAAGGATATCTCTGAAGCGCATAGGGAGGAGTCTAAATACTGCATTTTGGCACTTTGTAGTGTAGAAAGTAGTATAAGCTATCCAGGTGAAGAAATCAGAGGAAGCTGTGGAAGACATTAATGGTCAAATATATGAAAAAGAACAAAGCAAAATGGAGAGGTGTAAACAGTAAGCCATATCTGTTTTACACATAACTAAAGATTCAAGCCTCTGATCACTTAGTAAGGTTTACAATAATAACAGCACCCAATGTGGAGCAGTCCTGTACAGCAACACTACAAACTTGTGCCTTTATGCCATGAATGATAAGTGCTAAAGCTCCACAAAATAAACTGGAAATTATCCATGACTGAACAACATGGTAGTATTGACCATTTAATTGCCAGATGTATTTAATATGGATTATGATATATACCGTTCACCAACAGGATTGTATTTGCTACAGTATCTATATAGGAGTTAACTAAAACTAACCGGATACATTCATCAATCAAATTCATCAGTGCAATAAGATTTACTGGGTCTGCTAGGAAGTGTGGGTATGGCTCTATAGAGGAGGTTGTGATCCTTGTATGTGGGGCTAGTGATCGGAGTATTCAAATGGATGCTGCTGGGTGTCGGTAGTGGCGCCTTACATCTTAGCGCATCTCCCTTTATTCTTATGGTTCTTTAAAGGCCCTTGTGTAATAGCTCTGCACACCTTCTTCCACAATAAAAAATCATGGTTTATCTTACATTGATGGACAGTGGCAAATACAGCCAGGCCACTTATAATGCAATAAGAAAAACAACACAGACACAATTAACATAGTTTTTTGTGAACCATCAACTCAAGCATCAAACATTTTGGGTCCAATAAACAGGACCTTTATCAGATTATTTCAAAATGTATAAAAATGCAGTTTTTATTCATTTCTACAATCTGAGAGCTTCTATTTCTCTTGATGTATCCCAGCCCTCTTGCACCATATGAAAATATTACTTCATCTGCTGTCACTCAAGGAGACATTTTCCCCTAAGGGTGGGGTCAAGAGAGCCTGACCAAACACAATAAAGAATATATCCATACAATATAAATGTGTTTCTATATTATTCAGTCAATTATACCTACATTTTGTGAGTAACCTGATTATTGTTGCATTTGGTGTAAATATATTTCCTTCCTTCCTGTGAAAACTACTAATTAATATGGAAATGAATCAATCCTTGATTCTCTTTATTGGTACACAGATACTTCTGTTTTAGTATGAGGTTTGTTCCCTATAATGTCTCTCTATATTTTGATCACAGAACAATCATTATCAATCTATTTGGTTGATTTTACTTGCTTAGCAACATGCATGCAGTTCAGTGTTTTGGAATTAATAGTAATATTTACATCTGAGAAAGTGATAATCCATGTAGCAATCCGTTGCATACCCCTCTGACACTCAAAGGGTTAAAAAAGTGATCAAGGACAATATTTGTTCCCTAAACAGAAATCCATTTTAAGAAAAATAATAATGATGTACACCTCCATCTCCTCTAACGAAAAGGTGGCCAAAGAATGAAATACCCCAATATATATAGTCCAAGCCAGTTGTTATCAGACCCAATTTTATGTAATCCTAGAGGAAGTAATGAAAGGGCCACTATGGAACAAATGTAAATAATGTATAGGGATCCACCACTGAAGATAATTTTTTAAAATTTACATTAGCAAAAAATTCATGTTCCTTCACTCTGATGTATGTAAGAGAGTGTATGACTGATTTACTTTAGTGCATATGGTATAAATACTCTGCCATTGCTAATGCTTTTATTCACACAAGTCCCAAATGGTATCCCTATTGGATTTGCATGGAAAAAAATAATTATACAAAGACTTCCAGTGGCGTAACTATAGGGGTCGCAGGGGTCGCATCTGCGATCGGCCCGTCACTCCAGGGGCCTGGCCGCCCCCTGCGACCCCTCCACCTGGCACCCGCAATCTCCCTCAGGTGCTCTAATAATGCTGAGTGCTGGGAGATGACATCATCTCCCAGCGCTCTGCATTACTAAGAGGACCGCATGGGAGCTACAGGGAGGTAAGAGATGGGGGCATTGTGAAGATTGAGGGGCATTGTGGAGGAGGTCAATGTGGTTGAGGGAGGCTAATGTGGTGGGGGGCCTGTGGCACTTCTTGCACCAGGGCCCGGAGGCTTCTAGTTACATCTCTGAAGACTTCCTCTCTGTGCCTTGTTAGTACATAGCAAGAAACAAGGCAAAGAGGAATGAAACTCCCCAAAAGTTCCTTACACTCCTACACATGCTCCCCTATACTACATTACACTCCAGACCTAACTAGAACAAAAAGGGTTAAAAACCCCATTTAATTACATTGAAAGTTTTGTTTGTCCACATGGTTGTCTTGGTTTTTCCTGTAATTACTCATGTTCTTCTTAGTACATCCGTACTCTTTCCTTCATGGAAACAGTATTCTCTTCTCTACTGTTTGAATAATTTAAGGGGAGCTTTCTTTGGTATTAAGTTTTCTCTCTCTCTCTGTTTCTTGTCAGAATTCTGGATCCCTCTGTTCTACTGAATACCCTTCTATACATCACATATCTTGGAGTGCCCATCCTGATCTTTCCCTGGCTCAACTGGGGTGGTATAATCTGGCCTTGTGGTAAGCATTTTTAGTTTTGTCTTCAGCAGCAGCCCACCTAAGCATCAATCTCTAGCTTATTTTATAGAAGGATCATTGGTACATTGGTACATTGGTACATCACTACAGCCTAGATCCCATTGCAGATGACATTAGAGTTCAATAGCAATCAGTAAAATAAAACCAGTGATAACTGATAACCAGCAATGGAATTCATCCTTAAATGCTTAGTTTTGAAAAATAAAACTAGGATCATTATATTAAGAGCACCATGCCCTTTAGATAGGGCTCTTTATATGAAGTGTTACTGCCCCTTTAATAGCACAGTACTTTGGAACAGATGGAAAAAAAATTTCCTGCTGAACTAAGGAACATTAAAATCATATACATATATATTTTAGTTCCTCTTTTGACCTCTATAATAGGATTGGCAAAATGAAGCCACCCTATAAATTCAGCTAAGATGTCTTAACAATATTAAATTACCATCTAAAAGTGAAGATCAAAAGTGAAATAATTCATATTCTCCAACGTCTTCTTCAATTTTCAAACACCAATTTTCAAACACTCAAGCACATTAACAAACTGAAAGATCCTCTTACAACAGTATGTGAGTATGTGTTAGAATGAGTCACAAAACATCCAATCTTAAAATCAATGGCAAATCCAGGCAATTTGTTTTGATGTGGATGTCAGTCTAAAGTGCATTACTTCATAAGGAATTTAAGAGATTTCTAGCATCCAGTGAGTTAATAATGAAATGATAATTTATGCAATTTCATTTGTATCTATTGATGTGTTCATTGAGGTCACACCAATGTTGAGTATTCATTATTTTCTAGAAACTCCAAAAAAGAACACATAAGATAGCGCCAGATAGTGAAATATTGCTTGAGATATCTCAATATAACGAATAACCAAATTCTTTGTATTCACATTTATCTCTGGTCAGCAACAGGATTTCTCCAAGGCTGACAATCTCGCACGTAGGGATGTCTCACCGACCCTACTCGGTGTAATCCAGTCAGCCGCCCCACTCACACTTCCACCAAACCAAGCCAACATGTCAGTCAAAACACGTTTTTTATTATATAGTACAGTTAACAATATAGTTGTTTAAAATAAACAATATAAAAAAGATAATATATGCAATAATAACACAGACAACACGTTTTGCTGTGATACACCACTTTATCAAGTCGTCTATCCCTAAAAATATCCATTATTTTCCAGACATCTCGAGTTTTATGTGAAATGTAGGATCGAAAGTCAGTCCAGGAGGATGATCTTTAATTATAATTAGCACCTCCTAATAATAGCCTCCCCCCATTTACTTTACAATAGCTAGATAATCCTTATGGCCCCTATGAATTTTGCCCCATACTTTTGTTCAAACAGTCATCATATATGTGGAGACGGACATAAAAGTTGCTGGCAGTTTTTTCAAAGAGAAGCAGACTGAGTGCATGAGCAGGGTTTGAGGTATTGTGGTCTGCTAGTAAAGTCAGGTCATCATGCATGGACATGATAGGATGATTGACAATGATCTTTTGAATAAAGGACAAGGACAACATTCAGCAGGAGCTATTAGGATTTTCTGATCACAGTAAAGTAAGGATGTTTTAGTTCCTTTTACCCCTTATGTGCAAGAAGATCATCTCCAATGAATTTTTTCACAATGTGTTGATAATGATTATAACATAAGAGACTGAAGTCATGTTTTCCAGAAAAAAATTACAGGTATAGAATATATCACAGATATAATGTGATCACCAGGGATTGACAAAGGGGTTTTTCACTATGAAAATCCATGTGTTCTTACAACTACAAGTGGGAGTGGGAGATGGCACTGAAAGTGCAGCTCAAAACAGACAAGGTTACACTTTTATTACTATCATATGCTCAGCGTTTCAGAGATATATACACCTTTCAGCCTTTTTATATTGGGGATATATACCCATTTCATCTTATTTGCACCAGATCAATAGGGAAGTTATCTTTGAAATGTTGTGCATAAGATAGTAATATTGTTTGAGATATTGTTTGGGCAGGAGCAACCCTGTCCTCAGTGGAGACCTCCAGAGTTTTCTGCTATCATCTATGTGCAGTGATCCCCATTCTTTTCTGTCATGGACCTATTTTTGACTCATATCCTGAGTAACAACTGTATTTACTGAAGGGTGAATTAACATTTTCAGCAAATATTTGGAGTGGATGCAACTGTTTGCCTTTTAATTCGTAGGATTTGTAGGATTTACAGATGTTTTTAGAAGATACATTTATATGTTTCTACTTGTTTCTTGGCAATATGTGAGTTCAGTGTTGGTGAGTGCAATGAGTTGGATACCTCTATAGCAATCAAGGGTAGAAAGTCCCATTTAAATCAAAGGGCATTTAGGGATTTTTTTTTGTTCCCTATGGTGCAACTGGTTTACTCCAGAATTGCACTTCTTTACATTAATGCAATGTACCTATTAACCCCTTAAGGACCAGCTGCTCACGCATGTGGCCGGCACTTAAGGACCACTGAACATTTTTTTTTTTGGCCGATCTGGTTCAGGGCTCCCTGAACGGCGTGTAGCTGCGCGGGGAGCCCTGAAATCCATGATGGTCCTGGTACATCATGGGTCCTTATCACATGTTGGGCCCATGAAGTAAAAGGACCATAGGGGTTAAAGCGGAACTTTCACCTATTAATAAGTCGCCATGCAATCATTAAGCATATTGCGACTAGCTTGAAAATACATGTCTTAACTATCAAAAGTGGCAGATTCTAAAGAAACTTTTACCCTGTGGAGATCGGAAGCCAGGTAACAGTGCAGACATCTTGTCTGCACGCCTGCGGCGTCAGTCCCGGTCTCCTGTAAAGCACTGCAGCGTGTAACTGGAAGTAACTGATGGTGCAGGAGGAAGACTGCATGAACCTGGCCGTCAGTCTCCAAAGAGTAAAGATTTCTTTAGAATTTGCCACTTGTGATAGGTAAGACATGTATTTTCAAGCTAGTCGTCATATGCTTAACCAGTTTTAAATCCCGTGTACACGGGCCAACGCTGGAGGCGGTGCAGTCATGCTCAGTACTGACTGCCCGCGCCGCCACTGATACAGAGTGGGGAGCTCTGAATTCAGACCTTACGGTGCGCAGAAAGGATTCCGGTCTGAATTCGGAGCGCCCCGCTCCATATCAGCCGCAGTGCGCGCAGCCATATCTACTGTGCATGACGGCTTCTGACAAACATCCTTAGCGAATTATAATATAGGATGATTGAATGGTGACTTATTAATAGGTGAAAGTTCTGCTTTAAGCACAAATATTAAATTTGTTGCTTATGGCCCCACTTTTATACATCTACCCCTATGTTTCTATTGTAGTTCTAGGAAAAGAACATCAAATACATGAAAATGACCTAAAGGCACAGTGATACTAATGTACTAAGAGGAACTGGAGACATTCTGGAGCAATCCAACTGTACCACAGGGGGAATACAAAATTTCCCTTAACCCTCTGAGTGGCAGAGGGGTATCCAATGCTTTGCTTCCCAATGTGTTGGGAATCAAAGGCTTAAAGGGATAGTAATACTTTGTTTTATCTTTATTTTATTTTGTAGGCATTAAAAAAACATGAAGAATGATATAAGTCTTATCTCACAAACCTTTATGGTTTGAGAGATATTCACAAGCAAAGTTTCCCCTCCTGCCCCTTTTACCTAGTGTAAGCCACCTCTTCTCAGATGTGGAATCAAATCCATAGACAAGACAGATAACAGCAGGGGACAATCTTCTTCCGATGAGAACAATGAAGGCCCTGCCCCCCTTGACAAGTTTTTCAGGTTTTTCCCTTATCTTAACTGAAGATTGTCCCTCTCTGCAATCTACCTGGGCACCTCCCTTCTGCTCTGGCTGAGCAGTATTACATCAGTAAAAGAGGCGGGAGAGGGATACTTTGTCATTGAATTACTCTTCAACTACAACTCTGACAGAATTGAAATAACACTCTCCAGAGTCCAAATACTATGATGATTAATTAGAGCTGCTTTTATACTATCCCTTTAAATAGCATTTAATATTACTATCCCTTTAAATAGCACTTTTAACCCCATCTGAAATGCTTCATAATGTTTTGGATACCACTTAAAGCCCCATTTAAATCAAAGGGGGGATTTTAAACTCTCCCTTACGGTACAGTCAGTTTGCCTCCACTTCTTTTAAGTAAATCAGCATCAGTATCTTCTTCTCGATAACAATATATATTTCCTTTAATTGACCTCTATACAGTTAATTTACAGAAACTATTGGGCATTAAGCATTTGATATTGTTACATTGTTTTATTTTTTACATTAAATCACTACTGTAATCAAGTCAGTTATAGCAACTCACAGGAAAATACAATTTAAGAACCCACCTATGTGATTACTCTCTAGGCCAATTTCATGAAAAAGACCTGTATACCTTTATGTTTCTTGCTATTGCACCAGTTATTATTTCCAGAGTGAATCATGACAAAGCATAAACGGTTCAGCATGAATTCCCTGGACCTTACTAATGTCATTTTGCTCAAGACAAGCTTACAAGGCATTGTTTGTTTCTTAAACCAGAGTTCTAAATCACTATTCTAAGCATGACATTATCCTTGTTGCCATTTATCAGTACTTAATTATTTCACCAAATAATGTATAATCCTAACAGCTTTGACAAACCTATTTGTCCTGTCACCTACAAATTTGTTTCTTTAAGCAGCACAGTTGCAGTATAACAATTCTCTCCCATGCTAAAATTTCAGTTCCCTTGACCTTGTTTTCTCATGCCTCTAAATGGTGTCTATTTCTGTTTATTCATCTTTGCCTATTTTTGATTACCATTTGTTAATGATTAGACCCACCTTCCCATACCCGGCACAACCACTACGACATCTCAATCCACTTAAATAGGTATAAAATTACTGACTAATGATCTAAAACAATGGTTTCCAAGTTTCATGGAGGTCATAAGATGCTGAAATACAGGGCGTTTCATTGAACAAATGTTCCGTGCAGGACAGGGAAAAAGGCTGGAGAGACAGACATTTGGACGACTACAGTATTTAAATCATTACAGTTTATATTTTATATTATAATTCTTGTAATCAGATGTTATTTCCTGGTAATAGATACCTCAAATTGTAATCTAATAATTTAGTCTTAGTCTACCAGTGCAAACTAGCAATACAGTTCAGTTAGTAACAATGCTATTTTAACTTAGACTTCTCAGCATAGATTTGAAAACTTCGTTCAAAACTGCCCATGGGTCATGTTAGCCAAAGGTCCAGCAGATGTATAGTTTAGGAAATATTCACATTTTTATTTCTGGGGAAAGTGAAAGTGGAAGCCTCCTGGTGCAGCACAGAGCTTTAAAGGGATAGTAATACTTAAAATGTAAAAAAATATATGTTGCAGGGTTTATCCCCCTGAGTAAAACAAGGGTACTCCCACTGCTGAAAAGTGTTTTATTCAAAAGTTATTAATTTTCAAAGTTGAATTTTTTAGGTGCAATATCACAGTGGCCTGAAATTGTACAGTGGCGCTGTTGCTACACGATCCTATGGACAACTCTGGTCCCGGGACCATAAATCTCCATAGGATGGTGTAGCAACAGCGCCACTGTACAATTTCAGGCCACTGTGATATTGCACCTAAAAAATTCAACTTTGAAAATTAATAACTTTTGAATAAAACACCTTTCAGCAGTGGGAGTACTCTTGTTTTACTCAGGGGGATAAACCCTACAACATATTTTTTTTACATTTTAAGTATTACTATCCCTTTAAATAGCATATGACACATCTAAGAAAAGCTTAATTAACATATGTAAAACTCAAGGCTACATTAATTAGCATATAGTAGCATACAGTGCCAACTGCCAAGTATAAATATCTCCTTAACTGTACATTTGCTGGTCTAATATGACACATAGGCATCTTTTAATACATTTTTCAGACATACAAACTTGAATCAATGTGACAGATCCATTTTAAACCCTTGGATACTGGAGAGATACCCTATATATTTTGAAACTGTGTATTGGAGACTTCTCTAACATCCAAACGAAGTTTTTGTTTTTTTATAGTTCTGCAAATAATGTGTGTGAAATCAAGGATTCCACCATAGCAAAAATTTGAGAAGCACTCTTCTAAACCAATTCTACGTATCATTTTGACCTTTACTTTAATATTACTGTTCTACCAGCCAGGTTTCTTTCAAATACAAGTCTACACAAATCACTGCATCTCATGTCACTTTCCATTTATTGGAGTGAATTACATCTCTGTTCTGATTTTTTGCTGTTCCTAGCTTGAGCCACTTTCCCACCTGCTCAGACTCTGTCTGCTTTCCCTTTAACACTGCTTATAAAATCTTAGGTATTTACAAAAGGAAACAAAAACACATCCATGTGAAGAGGTAAAGTATGTCTAAATGATGCAAAATATCTGTCCTTTCATAATTATTCCATAATATACAGAAGCTACACTACACAAATGTGGTGCAAGATAATGCATTAATAACATTGCTGGACTTCTTTACACATACATGATATAAAACTTTAGATTCAAGCCAAGATGACAAAAGTAAAACAAATGAATACTATAAAAATAAATATATTTTTAAAGTTTTATTGAGAGATTCAGCATAATTTACAATGTCTCAAAGTCAGCAGTTACATGAAGCCAAATAGCAGTAACCTTTGGTAACAGACAGAATTGAGTATGGCCTTTAGTATAATCACATAATGAGGGAGACATAGAAGATAGGTCAATGGTTGCTGTGTATTGTATATATCTTTCAACACAAAAGAGTTATGAAAAGCCAACAAGGAGAAATGAAGAAGTTGAAGAGAGGATAGATAGAATGAAATGCAAGGAGAAAAGAAGGGGGAATGACTAGTGCAGCAGCCTAGAGCTCCCAGTGTCAAATATCTTTCATTTAAAATGTAGAAAAGATTTAGTCATGAAATATAATGCTTTGAGTGGGTACGCAGCGCATTGCAAAGCAATGTGTTGCGTACCCTTCTGGCACTCAAAAGGTTAAAGAGATAGTAGTGTCAGGATATAAAGTTAAGTTCAATTGTTCATTATACTTTTTTATAATGAACGGTACCTTTGTAAATGTCCATATCGTATTCATCTTGTAATTTTATAAGTTTCCTCCCTCCCGTCATTTTCCCTAAGTTAGACAGAATCTCCTAAGATCTGGAAGCCGGTTGCTTGACCAGACAGATCACATAGAGGGACAATATTGTGTCTGTCAGTATAAGGAAAACTCTAACCCCCAAATCCCCCTGCCCCCGGACAAAGGGGAGCAGGGTTTTCCTTATGCTGACACAGTATTGTCCCTCGTTGCAATCCTTTGGGACCTGCTTTCAGATCTGAGGAGACTCTGAGTGACATGGGGAAAAGGGGTGGGTGGGGAGAATACAATGATACGGACATTTACAAAGGTACTGTTCATTATAAAAAAGTATAATGAATAATATATTTTATCTTTATATAGTGACATTACTGTCTTTTTAAGTGGAGGCTGAGAAGTACAGTAACTCAGCTACACTTTCCATATCTCCATGAAGATGTTGTAAGTAGAACATATATCAGTCAGGGCAATCTAATCAACCATTCTGCTAGTGAAGGAGCAGCAGGAGATCTCCAATGTACAGGAATACATGACTTTGCTGAGCTGATGATAACGATGAATAGCTACATTTTAACAGCAATTATTGGCTATGATATATTGATACTTTATCTCTGCAATGTGCAGTTTCTGAGTTAAGTACCATAAAGTAACACAGTTGATGAGACTGAAAAAGACATTTGTCCATCATGATCGGCCTATGCCTTATCAACCCTGTTGATCCAGAGGAAGGAAAAAAAAAACATTTAAGCCATTTCCAATTGAGCACCAAATGGTTAAATAAATTCCTTCCTGACACTATATAGCAGTCAGATATTTCCCCGGATCAACAGCCTATCTGCTTTTTAACCCTTTAAGTGCCAGAGGGGTACGCAAAGCATTACAAAGCAATGCATTGCGTACCCCTTTGGCACTCAAAGGGTTAAACCAACTGTCAAAATTTTCTATACTGTACTACATTAGAAATGTATCCTTTTTTATTTTAACGCAATTACAGTATTGCAGGCACAGCATCCTAATGTAAAGAATTCCATAACTTTACTTTCCTTACTGGAAAAAAAATACTTTGTTTTAATTGAAAGTACCTTTCCTCTAGTGGAAGACCTCTTGTTTTTGCACAGTTCTTTGGTGAATTCTTTGTATTGACCTTGAATATATTTATAAAAGGTAATCATATCACCCCTTAGATGCTTCTTCTCTATTGTAATAAGCTCATTTTGGATAGTCTCTATCAGTTGTGTTGCACATCTGCACTTTTTTCCAGTTCAGTAATGTATTTTTCAGGAACTGGTGCCCAAGGCTGTGATCCATATTGTACATGAGGCTTTACCAAGGATTTAGATAGAGGGAGAATTATATTTGCATCCCATGCATATATATCTCATTTATGCAGGATGCATATATATCTCATTTATGCAGGATAGTACCCAATAGGCTTTTGCAGCTGCAGAGTGACTCTGCACACTGCTGTGAAGTCTATTGTCTATCAGTAATCCTAAATCTTTCTCTAATGAAGATTCTCCAAGTAGCTTTCCATTTACTGCATATGTGGTAATTTTTTCTACAGCACAACTGTATAAACCTACATTCATCTTTACTGAACCTCATTTGCCACTCTTCCATTTATTCACTCAGTTTATCCAAATCTTTCGGCAGAGAAAAAAACACTCTACTCTGTATGTATATCCTTATACAGCTTAGTGTCATCAGCAAAGATTGAAAATCTACTTTCAATACCCACTTCTAAATCATTAAAGGGATAGTAATACTTCGTTTTAACTTTATTTTATTTTGTAGGCATTAAAAAAAACATGAAGAATGATATAAGTATTATCTCTCAATCCTTTATGGTTTATGAGATATTCACAAGCAAAGTTTCCCCCTCCCTCCCCTTTTACCTAGTGTAAGCCATCTCTTCTCAGATGTGGAATGCAGTCCATAGACTGGACAGATAACAGAAGGGGACACTCTTATTCCTATGAAAACAATGAAAGCCCTTCCCCCCTTGACAAGTTTTTCAGCTTTTTCCCTTATCTTAATTGAAGATTGTCCCTCTCTGCAGTCTACCTGGGCACCTCCCTTCTGATCTGGTTGAACAGGGGGGGATACTTTGTGAATATCTCTTAAACCATAAAGGTTTGAGAGATAAGACTTATATCATTCTTCATGTTTTTTTAATGCCTACAAAATAAAATAAAGTTAAAACGAAGTATTACTATCCCTTTAATAAACAAATTAAAAAGCATCCATCCCATGACTGAACCCTGAGGTGCCTACTTAAAACTTTAGGCCAACTTGATAAGGTTCAGTTTACAACAACTCTGTGCCATCTATCATTTAGCCAGTTCTCTATCCATGCACAGATATTATCTCCCAAACCAAATGAATCATTTAAGGACCTGAGTGCAATACATTGCCCACTCCCCTTGTCCTTCATGTGTAAAACTCTCAGTGCAGCACAGATCTTCAGTAACAAACAGTCTACAATGAAAGATATTCTCAATTTCGACTTTCAGAAACAAAAATATCAATATCTTCTTCTAAACCAGGTATTTGCTGGTCTTTTGGCTTACATGATACGTAGGCAATTTTAATGAGGTTTTCAAATCTGCACACTTGAAATCGAGGAGACAAGTCAATTTTAAAGGCTGTATATCAGACACTGAGAGGTCTATTTACTATTATAACGATTCACCACCAGGTGAGGAGAACTGTGTCTGATGCAAAGCTTGAGATTCAATCTGGAAATCTAGTAAGTTGGAGACGAATACTGCTATTGATTATTACTCTGTTTTTTATTGGTGGTGTTTTTTTTTTTGGGGTGGGGTGAGGTTATATCTATTCTCTACCATTTCTAATGATGAACACTGAAGTTTATAAAGGGCCTATCATTAGAAAATGATGTATAATATGTATAAAAGCAATGTGGAACAATTCTAGTGCAATCAGATTGAATCACATAAAACAAATTACCTACATTTCCCTTTGATTTAAATGGGGCTCTTAACCTCTTGAATACTAGTGATGTTTCCAACTCATTGTGACCTCGCTAGAATGCAAGGGGTTAAAAGCCCCTTTTAACTGAATGTGAATTTTAATTTGCCCCTATAGTACAGTCGGGTTTCTACGAAATTGATTCATTTTGATTTTTTATATCAGCTCCATATATCATGCTGGGCTTAACCCTTTGAGTGCCACTGGGGGTGTGCAACACATTGCACTGCAATGTGTTGCATACCCCTCTGGCATTCAAAGGATTAATATATCTATAGTGAATATTACACACATTTACATCAGTATTTATACTCTGTTATGTGTCTTATGACAATGTTGATATAAACAGTGCATTTCTGCATTTTTTATTTGGAACATTTCAGTGTATTAGCTTTAATGTTTTCCATCTATTTTTATTCTAAACTGTGACGCTGAAGTCGTTATTTCATTTATAAATGAATTGGATTACTACAAGAAATGCTGCTGGAACATAGCTTAAGTCACCAGTAACTAATTTGTGCATTAGGCCATATTTAACTTTGTACTAAAATGGTTTTTACACTAGTATTGAAGGCCAAAGTGGATGCATCCACAATAGATTGTCCCAGACCCACACAATGATACAATTATTGGCTAACTGAGTGGACACTCAGCCAATAAAGGTTTTGATTTTATTCTACCAGTCTCCTGAGTTTTTTATGACTAACATGGTACCATGCTTTACCCACATTGGCATCATGTCACTTCTGATTATTATTAATCACAACACTGAAAACAAAGGTGGTATTGTTTCTTTAGTCATTTAACCCTTTGAGTGCCAAAGAGGTATCCAGCTCATTGAGTGGCAATGTGATGAATACCTCACTGGAACTCAAAGGGTTTAACAAAAAAAGAAGCTCCAATTAATCTTCATAGTATTTGGGCCAGGTAGAGTGTTATATCAATACTGTCAGAGTTGTAGTTCAAGAGTAATGGAATGATAAAGTATACGCTCCAGCCCCTTTCACTGATTTAACACTGCTCAGCTCAGAGCAGCAGGGTGGTATCCAAATGCATTGCAGAGAGGGACAATCTTCATTTAACATAAGGAAAAAAACCTGAAAAAACTGTCAATGGGGGCCACCTCCCCTCAGATGTGGAATCTGGCCTTGAGACCAGATAGGTCACAGGTCTTCTTACTGCGAGAGCAGAGAAAACCCTGCCCCCCTTGACAGCTTTTTCAGGTTTTTCTTTATGCTCACTCAAGATTGTTCCTCTCTGCGATCCATCCGGACAGTCTTACTGCTCTGAAGTGAGCAGTGTTACATCAGTAAAAAGGGGGAGGGGGGGTAATTCATCATTTAATGACTCTTGAACTACAACTCTGACAGTATTGAAATAACACTGTCCATGGCCCAGATACTATAAAGATTAATTGGAGCTGCTGTTATTGTGAAACATTACTATCCCTTTAACCCTTTGCGTGCCAGAGGGGTAAGCAACGCATTGCTTTGCAATGCATTTTGTACCCCTCTGGCACTCAAAGGGTTAAACATTTTCAAGAGGTAAACAGATGAAGCTTGGATAAACAGCAAATTGCAGGGCTTTGATTTTTTTTTTACCAGAAAAGCTATGCTTACTTATTTGTGAGCAGCAATTACCTACTAGGAAAATAATTCTGAAATATATAGTATCAATAGACAAATGGCTTAACACAGAGGAAATAACATTATGTATACATGTTATCTAATCACATATCCATTAATCCCTTTGTTGATTGACAATTCTCCAGCTGGAGACAGCTCTATTAGCTAAAGGGTAAATGGAACCAGAGATTCTGACTCATTTATCAGTAAGTGAATACAAGGATACACCATGTAAATTTGCAATTTCTGTACACCAGGTTGGCTTATGGTATGCATATGTGCATTTCTGGACTCGCCTACTTTCATTAATGTATTTACTAGGCCAGGGTGTCCAAGTTCAGTCCTCAAGGGCCAGAAACAGGTCAGGATGTAAGGATTTCCATGGAAAAGCACAGAAGAGTTAATCAGTGGCTCATTCATTTTGACTGACTCACTTATGCTTAATATGGGAAATCCTTATATCCTGGTTTGTTGGTGGCCCTTGAGGACTGAACTTGGACAGCCCTGTACTAGACTATCTAGAGATACTCTAACATTTACAACTGTTGATAAATAGCTGAAGGTTTTCCTCAATGATCACATGTGAGTATTGGCAGAGAACAGAGTATTAGATATTCTGCTTTCTCTTGATAAATAAACCTCATACTGACAGTTACATTATCTTACTCTAGAGTGGGAACACATTGATATGAATATGATGGGTTAATCATTTAGAATTAGTGGTTAATTGTTTAACTGACTGACTTAAAGCTAATAAACTAGCTGTGAATCAGAGAAAATGTGGTTCTATTACATTATCAGCACCATGTGCCCTAAGGCAAAGCACTCCTTGTTCATCAGGCATCAAAACTGTGTGCCTAAAAAATATATGTGTACAGCTCTGCGTACAAATTGGCAGCTATAGATGAATAAATATATCATTATTATAATGTAAAGCTATGAGGAAAATGTATTAATGGGAGAATGATGAGCACACAGTGAAATGTGCTAGTATTTCTCTCCATGTTTACAATTCCTTTATTTGTCAAGCATTGGCAAGGATCCACTACATGAATAAACTGGGGGTTATGCACTAAGGAGAGATAAAGAGGTGATAAAGCAGAGATGACTTCTCCAGTGATATCACTTCTCCAGTTCGTATGTTATTCTATGGAGCCAATGCACAAATATTTCTCCTACTTTGGAGATCTTAGTGTATAAACTGTAGAGAATAACACAGGAATTGGAGAAGTGATATCATTGGAGAAGTTATCTCTGTGTTATCACTTCTTTATCACACCTTAGTTTATAATCACCAATATGTCCTACTCTCACCAGTTTTTGGCCAGCATATTCTATGTGAATCAATAGAAGAAAGAAAGTATCACCAATTTATGGTTATTTGTAGCTTACTTCTACAATATGTTAAGCTGGTAATATTCTTGAATGTTCATAAATACATAATCCTCAGGCACTCAAAGGTAGGCTGACCAGATCTCACCTTTAACTGGGGAGTCATAGGAAATAGCCATTTTTCAGTACTTCACTGAAAACAAAGCATTCCTGCAGTATGCAATTTTCCTATGCGTCCCCGGTTAAAGGTGAGGTCTGGTCAGCCTACTCATAGGGTTAACTTTTTAAATGCCAGAGTGGTTCCCAATGCATTGTGAAGTAATGCATTTGGCACCGCTCTGCACATACTGTTAAAAGCAGTTCACTAAAATTTAACAGGTAGAAGGACACTCAGTTTTAAAGACATTTAAATACTGTATAAGATCTGCAACAAAGCAATGTACAAATCTGCAAGTGCTTTAACGCATGTTGATACACACATCTCAAAACCACAAACAGCTCCCTGCTGCATGTGCTGGAATAAAGATGAATTTTTTACTGATTTCATCTGTGTGTTTTAACTATATGGGGACAAACAAGGTATAGATGCACAGAACACCCAGAAATGTCTACATAATTCACACTTCCCTCCCATTTTTGCAAGTGGTGTAAAGAGAAGAATTTTCAGCATAAATAACTAGTAAATAGGTTTTAGGAAGGTAAACAATTGTTTTATGACTCTATTTTATCACCGTATCATATTAGTACATCAGGCCTTTGCTTTTATAGATCCTTTAATGGATTTGGGGCAGTATGTGCAAACAAAAGTGGACTAAATCGACTACACCATAAGGGACAAATAAAAATTGCTACAATTTCCATTGATTTAAATTGGGCTTTTTAACCCTTTTAGTGCTAGAGAGGTGTCTAACATATTGCTCTCTAGTAGTGTTGAGCGAGCACCCTGATGCTCGGGTGCTCGGGTGCTCTGACCGAGCACCCCCTGAGGCTCGAGTGCTCGGCCGAGCACCCGAGCCCCATTGAAATGAATGGGGCGACACCAGGCACCCCCTGCTCTGATGAGGGGAGGGTGCCTGGTCAATGCCCCCTTCATCTCCGCTATGCCCCCTTCATCTCCGAATGCCCCCTTCAGCTCCGCAATGTCCCCCTTCAGCTCCGCTATGCCCCTCTTCCACAATGTGCCCCTTCATCTCCGCTATGCCCCTCTTCCACAATGTGCCCCTTCATCTCCGCTATGCCCCTCTTCCACAATGTCCCCCTTCATCTCCTCTATGCCATAGAGGAGATGAAGGGGGACATTGTGGAAGAGGGGCATAGCGGAGATGAAGGGGCACATTGTGGAAGAGGGGCATAGCGGAGATGAAGGGGCACATTGTGGAAGACGGGCATAGCGGAGATGAAGGGGGACATTGTGGAAGAGGGGCATAGAGTCTATGCCCCTCTTCCACAATGTCCCCCTTCATCTCCGCAATGCCCCCTTCATCTCCGCAATGCCCCCGTACCTCCAGTCCCTGGTGGTCCAGCGGAGCGTCTTCGGATCTGTGCCTCTTCCGGCACAGATCCCTGCCACCCGAACATGGCGGGAGAGCACATGGCGGTACTCGACGAGTACCGCCATGTGCCGAGCAGAGCGATGCTCGAGCCGATCCGAGCATCGGCCGAGCACGCTCGCTCATCACTACTCTCTAGTACTCAAGGGTTTGAAAGGTCCATTTAAATAACTGGAAGTTATTTTTCTATTACAATGCAGTTAGTTTGGCCCTGATTTCTTTTGAACAGAGGGATCTAAATCTATAAACTCCATATTACTGAAAAAATAACCTAAGCACTCTTAATCCCATAGGTTCCCAGGAGAATCAAATATACTGTATCAGTGGATTCAAGAAAATCCACTGAGACAATATATTCCCTAAAGAGGAACTGAAGAAGGCTCTCTGGACTTACCTTAATTTAATTAAAAAAATACTTGCAGTTTTTTATCTAACAAAATGTAGATCTTACTGGCAAAAAAGTAATGTCACAGTCCCAATATGAAAAATAAATGAAGCTACATATGAAAAATTTAGTGTGGAGAGAAGCTTCCATGTTATTAATAGTGGATTATAAAATCAACGGCTTCTAGTCCCATCCATTGGTGCATGAAGCCAGCAGAAAGGCACCACAGAGAACTGATTAGTAATGCAGCCACCCAGTCACCTCAGTGCACTGCCCGGCCCATGGGCATCACCACTAAGATCCAAAAATTCCAAAGGGCTGCAAAGTTACCCTGATATGTTGGGTTAAGAGAGCATATGAACCATCGAAGTTCTCCTGGAGGCGGTTCGAAACTTAAAAAGATAATGATATTCAGGTAAGCAATGTAAAAGGCTTTAAATTAAAAGTTCACGAGAAATTATTAAAGAGGGTATTGTATTATACATCAGTACATACTATGCTACATGCACACTGATTGCTAGCTTACATTTGTGTGCCAGAAATACCTTTTCTAGAATAAATACCATATTAACCCTGTCACTATAAGATTATCAATTTAGTGACCACTCAGAAATTACTGCATTTGGTTTCCATACATATTTGTGGAAAAACATTCTTAACTTTCATTAATAATTTTCATAATAGCCATGTAGTTACCAGTCCATTATATATATATATATATATATATATATATATATATATATATATAAGAGAAATAATTTATGTCTCCTCAGGAGAGACACAAATACAAGAGAATGGCTCATTACATAATTTATGTCTCCTCAGGAGACACACACCCAGGGGTGGCAATAAGGAGGAGTTACTGCTCCCATTGGGTTATTCAATGGAGGCGTGATTTTTACAGGACTATCCAGCCTGCCCACCACTATCCAACTGAGGAAAAAACAAAATGGCTGCCACTTGCTCCTACACCACAGACGCACACACACATGCTCCACTCACACAGCACCAAACACACATACACATGCCCCACTCACACACACAGTGCACCAAACACACACACAAAGCCAAAAAGAAATATGGCTGACACACACACACACACACAGTCACTCACTCACTCTGACTCCCGGTGGCCTCAGCAGGACCTGTAGTACAGCCCCTGAAGGGAAGCTGCAGCACCAGGGTAACACAATGGCACTCAAGGGGTTAAGGTAGGCTCTCATTGCTCAATTATTTCTTAACTGTCATCATTTGTCATGCAAGACACAGCCATCAGGTTAACACTTAACCCACTGGCTGCCACAGGGTTGTGTATCAAGTTTTACCCCTCAGGGAGTGTGTTCAAACCCCGCAGACTGTTAACTTGCATTTCCCTCCCACTTATCCTCCTTCCCCAGCCTATTCTTAACACTTTTTCCACATTTATGTTAAGCCCCGCCCTATACTCACAATATAGCCCCACCCACTTTTAACCCAAATTGCCCCATTTGTCTCTCCACATCAGCACCACATAAGTCCCCTCCAGGGACTCCGCAAGTCAAAGTTCCCAGGTATGAATACACTTCCCACTGCTAGTTAACTCTGACATGCCTCTCTATACCTTAACCCTTTGAGTGCCAGAGGGGTGCACAACACATTGCAACGCCATTTGGCATTCAAAGGGTTAACATGCTGGTATAACACTCCTTTTATTTTCTGCTTTCCATTTGCACAACCCAAACACACACACACAGGCATAATACTGCTATTCTGGCCCAAAGTACAGGAGAAATAAAATACAACATTGCATACCTCCCAAGTGTCTGTTGCATGTCTATGTACATCTGATGCGTGTCTGTGTATGTCTGTTGCATGTCTTTGTGTGTGCGTATGTCATCTGAGTGCGTGTGTGTGCATGTGTGTGTGTGTGTCTATAGCGTGTGTGCATGTGTCTGTAGCGTGTGTGTGTCTGTAGCGTGCTTGTGTCTGTAGCATCTGTGCGTGTGTCTGTAGCTTATGTGTGTTTGTACCGTGTGTGTGTGTGTGTGTGTCTTTGATGTGTGCGTGTATGTCTGTTGCATGTGTGTGTGTGTATGTCTGTTGCATGTGTGTGTGCATATCTGTTACCTGTGTGTGTGCATATCTGTTACCTGTGTGTGAGCATGTCTGTTGCTCGCATGTGTGTCTGCACATGTATGTTGCATGTGTGTACATCTCTGTTACATGTGTGTGTACAGGTGCATATCTCCGGTGTGTCTGTGTGTGCACATCTTTAGCATGTCTCTGCAATTAACTGTGTGTATGTGTCTGTATGTGTGTTGCATAGGTCTGTGTTTATCAGTGTGTCTACATTTCACACACGTACGCCCAACAGTCATAACATGACGTCCCACATTGCTAGTATATATGTTTTATTTTAACCCGTGAGGATCAAATGGGTATGCAACACATTGTGTATGACTATCACTGCAGTGGAGTCACTATATGAATTGTTCTGTGGCTATTGTGGAACAAAGATGGAGGTCTAAATACATGGTTCTCTAACTACTGTGGGACAAGGCTTGGGTTCATTATTTGTGGTTATATCGCTACTAGTGAATTGGGACAAGGCTGGGGAGTCCATATGTATGGTTCTATAACTATCACTGCATTGGCTGAAGGCTGGGGGATAGTATGTGTGGTTCTATGGATACCAGTTAGGTGGTGCAATGCTGAGGAGTCAGTATGTGTGGTTCTTTGGCTCCTAGTGCAGTGATACAAGGCTGAAGAGTCAGTATGTGTGGTTCTATGGATATTAGTTCATTGGCACAAGGCTGGGGGATTAGTATGTGTGGTTCTATGGCTACAAGTAGCAGTGAGGTATGGACACCATTGCAGTGGGGGTTAGTATGTGAGTGGTTCTATGACTATTGTGATACAAGGATAGGGGCCCCCATGTGTGACTACTATGGGGCAAGGGCTTCCAAAGTAGTGGCATAAAGCTGGGGGAGTCAGTATGTGTGGTTCCATCATGGCTACTAGTCAAGTGGTACAAACCAAAGGGTCTTATTCATCAAGCTAAAGAATAGAAAAAGGAGAATATGATTAATTCTGGGCAGGAGAGGATATTATCTGGGCAAAAGGGACATCCTGGCAGGGCAAAGAGGAGGGGTTGTACTATCACAGAACAGGTGTTGCTGGGGATTTATGTTTTGTCCAGGAATCCATTTGGGCTGGGATGTTATATACTGGCAAGTGGAATTATATTTGCGTAAGGATGTTATGGCTGGGGAAGTGGCTAGTGGAAGAGAAGTGGGGTTATGAATGTGTACTGGGGAAGTGGGGATGAAATATATATAACCAGTAACTAGTAAGTAAATATTTAAATTGTAATATGATATAGATGTATTGTTGTGGCACATATTTATATGCAATTTTTGTATGTATTAATCACACTGCACAAGAAATCTACTAGTGTGGCTACCAGAACATGGCTGTGGCTGCACTGGCGACCACCAGAAAAAAATCCTTTGAGAACCACTGATCTACAGTATTATCCTATCTAACATACATTAGGCGGATAAATACACATATGGGACTTACATGTGTTTAATTTCTACTTATATATGTACATATAGTGTTTACTAAAGAGATGACAAGCTCCTTTACATGCAGTTGATGAGATTAGTCACAAATTCTTACTTATCACAATGATCATGCTACTTAATAGTTTTATTTCTGAGATATATCTTCACCACAGTATTCATATTTCTATCAGTCGGCCAAAAACATTTCTAGTCAACAGCAGCAGGGGTCTTATTGATCAGGCTTCCATCACAGGAAGCCTCTGAAAATAGTTTGCAAGCTGTTGAGCAAACACCCCCATATAGTTAAAGCATATGCACAAGGCTTCCACACTCATGGACTATAATAGAAATGCTACGCAGAGCCTGATGTTAAGAAATAATGTATTTCCATTGGTGTATGTATATCCATGAACCAAGTACAAATCCAAGGATAAACATGTTACCAGTAACAGATGGGGTCATATGAGAGTACTTACTTACATTTCCGTCAAATTAATTTGATTAATGTTGTCCTATATTGGTCCTTTTTATTTTTTATGGTTCACTATAGTAATTTAAACTAAAGAGACTAAAGGGCCCAAATATATTTGATTTGATTTTCATTATAGAGATTTTAAAAATAATATATACTTTTTGCATGTACACTATATCACTCGGTCACTGAAATTTTTTTTACTTACATTTTCCCTTGTCTACAGATGTTTCTAATTCAATAAAGGATCTCAATCAACAACACTTTTCATGCAAAGGGTTCAGTTTAATATAATTAAAACTGCAGATGGAACAAGGACAAGGGTCATGATCTTCACATTGTTAGTCTGACACTAAAAATGAACTTCCTGTTCTATACAGCTCTTCAGAATCCAATAACGAACATATCCAGGGAGACATGTTACTCAGCAGAACAGTTTTGAAACTATTTTCTTTTAACAGATTTACCAGATGGTATCACTGGGAGTATTCATTAGGGGTTTTGTTAATTCTCCAACATCAAATCAGCACTCATCATTAGGTACAGCAAGCTTACACTGGCATGCAATTGTTTTACATAATGACCAAAGAGCTTTAAATATCTTTTCATAAACTCATAAGTACTATGACTTAATCATTTACTCTTTATATAAAATTGTAATTATGTCTTCATTATGCTAATTTTGTTTAAAACTGCAAATCTGGATTTTGGTGTACTCATCTGTTTTGGATGGCTTGTTTCATCATTTTTAGTTCTTATGATGACAAGTTTACCAGAAAGGTTCAGTTTTACAGTATGAGTGCCAGTGGCTTGTCTAGTGCTATGATCTGAAATGCATTAGGCACACTCTCTGGAACTTAAAGGAATACGATAATTAAACTGTCAGAGCTGAATCTAATACAATAGAGTCAACAATGGTGGCATGATTAAAAAGAATAACATGAATAAATGCAACACTGTATTCTAATTCATTATTCCAAACCATTTATCAATGTAAGCTTGTTAATTGGTTGCAGATACCTGGACTTTATATAGATATGGACATATACCTCTTTAAAATCACATGAGATGCCTCAAGGCTTTATGTTTACAACAAGTGTATTCAATTGGTGGGCCTCCAGCCAATGACAGGGGATGATGGAAGTTTAGTCCCTAACACCTGGTGGTCCAACATTTCACTACCCGAGGTTTAGAGTCTATCCTGCACTACAAAAATGTTTAAAAGTTGTTAGGAAAGATTAAATAATAAAAAAAAAAAAATCAACAGCCAAGTTTTGTTTTCATTGGCCACAGATGAAGCTTATGATGATATCAGCAAACAATCAACATCCTATATAATGATAAAACCCTGGAGAAAGATCGAGAAAGATGTGGAGGCATATGAGAACATTTAAAAACAAATGTTACATAAAACATTTGCTTACACTGTACAGATTGGCTGATCATGATATATAATTAAAATAATGTTTTCATTTGTTCTGAAACACTGGGGCATATGGCAAAAGGGAAAACTGCACCATTTTTATCAAATAAAAATTACCATCAAGGCTGTTAGAGCTAGTTCAGTTTACTAACCTGTTTAATTATCTAATATTAATACAGTCTATAAAAGGCATAATTTAAAGACAGGTTTTCCAGCTACTTCAAAACTTTGCTTAGCCTTGCAGCTTATTGAGCCAATAGTCAAACAAGCTGTAAATATGAATTGAACTTAAGATTGTGAAGCATTATTCCGTTATTCCGAGACACATTTCCAGCTGATTCATGTCAGTTGTGTGTTTCCATGGAGATGTAGCTCAGTTGACAGAAGAACAAAATCATGGTATTCAATGTCAAGGCCTTTTACTGAATGAGTGACAGTGTCATGGCTGTAAAAACTCAGTAAGAATATTTGCTAGCCCCCACCAATGATTGGCAGTACTGTCATGCAAAAAGAAACTGCTATATCAGTGTAGCATAATTTACCCTTCTTATAATACGTGGAGGAAACCCTTTAACTGCTAAAGGGATGCAACACACATTGTGACCAACATTTTGCACACCCCTCTGGTCTTTAAAAGGCTAAATTTTAATATAACTGAATCAAATGATTTTCATAAGAAGTAAAACCTTTTTGTGTGAAGCAATATGTTGAACATCCCTCTGTTCTTTAAAGTGTTAACTACATATGTAATTGAATGTAATTATTAATTGAATGTAATTATTTTCATAAGAAGTAAAACATTTTTGCACAAATCAAATGTCTAAAGGCATACCTGGTAACTCTCCGGGATTGACCCTGACACTCAGAGTTTTGACACAACTCTCAGGATCTCAGGGTGAAGGCCAATTTCTCAAGGAGAGATACTTCTGTGATAAATGCAATATGATCTATGCCATTAACTGCTTGTTTAATCACCAAACGTGTCATTTTTACCAGGAACAGGGAGAATTATTGCTTGTCTTTTGTGATTTCAGGCAGAAAGATCTCTAAGTTGTTGCAAATTAACAGATCCATGAGGAATGACTGGCACTCCCGCTGGGTTAGAGCAAGCAGGGACATATCGTCCAGAATCTATGTTCTGGGGAACTTTATAAGTTAATATTTAAAAGATCTCAGGATCAGCTCATTTTGAAAGTTACCAGGTAGGTATAAATGTAATTACTTACACAGATACAACCAAGGTAAAGATCTTGTTCAATATATTATTATATATTTATTATACAGATCGGAGAACCAATGCTCATTAGCAGGAAACTGGTAGATTAAAAGAGACCCCTTTATTGGCTGACTAGCCAATAAAGGTATCACTTTTACTCTACTAGTCTCCGGATTATTCTAAGGCTAACACATTACCACCTTTTACCTACAATACACATTAGGTGAATGAACATAAAGCATTTGTCTGCAAGAAAAACATACTCCCTATCCCTTTATGGGAATTGAAGGACTGATATCTGTATGTTATATGAAGTAGACAATACCAGTTATTCTGATACACAGAATTTCAATGTTGCAGTAATATATTTATATTATACCTACCTCTATAAACATTTATATTTCAAATTAATTTTCTTTAAAGAGCTAGTTCTGCTTAATATGAAAACATATATATTTCAGATTAAAACATGTCTATGGCCAAGCAAGACATGTTTTATTTAAAAGTCATTAAAGGTCAAGCTTGATTTCACAGTGGTGCTGTTGCTACAACACTCTATAGAGGGCAGTTATTACTGACTTTTGTATCAACAGCACCACCACAAAATTTCAGACCTTGTAAGTACTACACCCAAAAAAATGAAAATTTGAGCTGCAATAACTTTGGAATAAAACATCTCTCAGCAGTGGGAATGCCCTTGTACTATTTAGCAGGATAAACCCTAGGGGAAAAATCCATGTTGTTCTTCACACTCAGTTGCTATTTCAGTACTGCTATTGTGCTGTTTTGATTATAAGCATTTCTTTAGGGGACTTTTACAGAAAAAGGAAGTAAAGGAATGAATGAATGAATGAATATGTTAATGTATATAGCTGCACAAGTGCACTTATCACTTTACAATTTAAGGGTTTGTACAATACAGGGTTACAGGGTTACACTGCTAGTGGGGTCCCTGCTTGAAAGCTTACAGGTTTAAGTGGTGAAGAGAGACACACAGAGTACAAGTGTGGAATACCAGGCTGGACTTGGTTGGGATAAGAGATACGTAAATAAAGTAAAGAAGAATAACCATCATGTTTCACTGGACCAACACACCTTTAAGTTTCTGCCTGCCTCCAAGTTCACCCACAATTCATTACATGTTTTTAAAAGCAGTTTCTTGCATATTGCATTTCTAGTATTCTCCCATAACTTAAAATCACATTTAATTTAACCATCTGAGTGCTAGAGAGGTACCTATGTATTGCCCCGCAATGAGGTGGATACCTTCTGGCACTCAAAGTTTTAAAGGAGAACTAATATCTCCTAAAAATATTCTACCAATTATCTCACAATGGACAGAAAATTCTAGTTGTTATTATGAATTTTGCCACTATGCCTTTGTTCAATAGATCACATGTTCAGTCAGTCCTAGATGTTATGCCATTAGAATACCTGGGAACTTTAAAAATGATCTGATCCGGTCATTTTGTAAATATCAGTCCTTAAAGTTCCCATAATGTAGATTGTCTGTGATATGTCCCTGATAGCTGTAATCTAGAGGTGCTCCAGCCAGTCCTCAAGGAACCATTAATACAGAACAGCTTAAAGGGATAGTAATGTTTCACAAAAACAGCAGCTCCAATTAATCTCCATAGTATTTGAGCCCTAGAGTGTTATTTCAATACTGTCCAAGTTGTAGTTCAAGAGTAGTTGAATGATAGTTTCCCTCTCCCACCCCTTTTACTTAGTGTAAGCTCTCAGCAAGGGACAATCTTCTTACTGTGAGAACAATATAAGTACTGTCCCCATTGATAGGTTTTTCAGGGTTTTTCCCTTTTGTTAATTGAAGACTGTCCCTCTCTGCAATTCACTTGGATACCACCCTGCTGCTCTCAGCTGAGCAATGTTACATTAGTAAAAGGGGAGGGAGTGGGATCCTTTATCATTCAATTACTCTTGAACTACAACTCTGACAGTACTGAAATAACACTATCCATGGCCCAAATACTATGAAGATTAATTGGAGCTGCTTTTATTATCAACCATTACTATCCCTTTAAGGATATCACTGCACGAATACACGTACATGACACACAGGGCTTATCCCTCTGCTTTCCTGGTACAAATGGCACCAGTTTAGAAACTAACTGGAGAAGAATATATAAGAGGAAGCACTGGACTCCCTCACCCTGAGAATGTGCCCTTGACCCTGAGATTTGTGTCAAAACCATGAGTCTCAGGGTCATACTTTGAGAGTCCCCAGGTATAGCCATTAGGATTTGCTGACCATAGGAAGATTAATGAGGGAGGTGTTATTATTAGGAGCTATTAGTTCTACTTTAATATAATTAATTTCCATAGTGCATTATGAACAGTTTTTCCTTTACACTTCAGCTTTATACTGACGTACCCACAAATTTCAACATTTTTGTGAGTCTGCCCTTCTGCCCTTTTGTAAAATAGAGGTGTTTTTTTTTAAAGCACTCTTGTCAAGAAAGGAGATAAAGAATTTGCCAGCTCATCTTCTGAACATTTACTGAAAAACCATGTACCTGCACCCATGGGTATGACAGGGCCTATTTTAACATGAGTACCAGCACTGACGTGCATTGAGAGATGAAATTTATGCAGTGAGAATATTCTTCACTGCACAGATTTCATTCTGACTGCCACTGACATGCTCTGTGGTGAGCACTAGAGGCCTTCTGTGTATCGGTAGAAATGTTTTGAATTCTGCATGTCTCCACACTAACCCCCACTGCTGAACCTCTGTTCCTCTGCCTGCTCTCTGATGGTAAGTGATTAGTTAACTCTCCAACTGTTTTTACATATCCCATACTGGGCAACATTCTGCCCTCCAGCTTATGCATTTCAATTTACCAGCAGAGGAGTGGCAGGGGAAGGGACTAAAATGTTTTCAATTCAGTTAATGTCATTGTTTAAAACATTTACATTGTCAGAGACACTGAAAGTACCTTATAAAGTATATTGATATCCAACTTTGCTGGCCTGGTATTTGCTCCCTCTCAGGGGCTACATATTCTCGTTTTGCAACCACCTTGTCACTGAGTCAGCATGATCTAAGGGTAGCCCAGCAGCTTAATGTTGGTGAAGCTATGTGTACTAATAGCCCGTGCATGAGTGAGGCATGCCTGGGTCACTTGTGCACTGCATCAGAATTGAAATGCATGACTGCGCTCTGCAGTTGGTATTCACAGTTAGGTATGCTTGACTATACTTTCATATCTACCTCTGTGCCTTGGATTTATCTCTGTGCTATAGAATTTACTGAGGTGCAGTCACAGATGATAATATAAAGTAAAGTGATGCAATTCTGTGGAAAACCAGTTTCACGACATAAAGCAAAATTTATTTGAATTAAATGGAGCATTAAACCAATAGCAAATAAGGAGTTAAAAGCTCCACTGTGAATTGTTTTACATTTTTATTATTCCCTAGAATGCACATTGTTTTCACCAGAATTACACCTTACTATATCATCCTCACAGAATGATGGGCGAAATGAAAGTACTTTTAACCCTTTGAGTGCCAGAGGGGTACGGAATGCATTGCAAAGCAATGCATTCCGTACCCTTCTGGCACTCCAATGGTTAAGCACGGAATCAAATAGTAGTGGATGTTGGCTGTCTTGGGCACAGCTGAAGATCACATTGTTATTCATAGTACTCAGTTCCTTTGTAGCAGAGGATGTAGTATGGAGGCAGATATTACTTTAACCCTTTGAGTGCCAGAGGGGTACACAACACATTGCTTTGCAATGCGTTGCGTACCCCTCTGGCACTCAAAGGGTTAAGGCAAGTGCAAGATGATACTGACTACTTCCCTGGTTTCCCTCTTTGAAAGGAATAGTAACTTTAATTTGACTTTACATATTGTGCAGTTATGTAATATGGATTATGTACAGTCAGACTGCTTCCATTTCTTATGATATATTTTTCATCTTCTGTTTCATCTACTGTTTAACACTTTTTTATGCAAATGAATTTCTGTTTCAAAGAGAGTTTTCTTGTCAGTAGAACATCAAATTAGGATTTAATACAATGTTACACCTTCCGTGCACCACTGAATTATCTGTGTGTGAAACCTTGATTACATAGTATCATTTTACATCATATCTGTTTGATTTATTGTTTCTTAACAGAAAGCTCTCTGCAAACATATTTAGGAATCTCAATGTTATAGACATAAAATCTGGAAGATTAAAATAAAATTGAAAAAAAGTATACACAATTATATCCTTGTAGATAATATAAAGTTATAATACAAAGTTACTGTTCCTTGAGCTTTACTCAAGTACAGTTTAACCCTTTGAGTGCCAGAGTGGTACAGAATGCATTGCTTTGCAATGTGTCCCGTACCACTCTGGCACTAAAGGGTTAATGCCTTCCCACATGTGCATTCTATATTACTAGGGGTATTAACCCTTTAAGTGCCAGAGACTTGGTTCACAATGCATGGCACACATCTGTGGAATTCAAAAGACTGAAGACAAAAGAGGAAACACAAAATGGTTTGAAGGAAATACTTTTTTTATTTAAAAAAATATACATTTTACTTGTTTTAATTAAAAGAATAAATTGTGGAGGGCATAATTGTAGAGCAACATAATAGATAGCAATACTGGATGCATATTTCCCTATTTACAGTTAAGGGGCTATGAAGAAAACAAAGCACTTAAGAAGTTTAATAGTGTTTAGCTGCTTGTTTAACTGTAGAACAGGCCTGTACATATTGCAGTTTATTATTTAAGTATGTATATGCCATGTCCAATGTCCATGTCCATGTTTAGCAATAGGAATGAAATGAAGTGTCCATTACCTACTTCCTCCTTTCCATCCAGCCCTACATACCAGCAGATAGTGCCCAGTATCTTCCTTCATCCCTACAAATGAGCATGTAGTGCCCAGTATCTCTATTAATCTCTGCAGACTAGCACATAGCTCCAAGTATCTCCCTTCATCATGATATAATGGCACATAGTACACCGTATCATCCTCCCTGCTTTCCAACCAGAACTAAGTGTCCAGTATCTCCCTTCATCCCCACACACCAGTACATAATGCCCTTCATCCCAAAAAAACCCAAGAAAAAGTGTCCAGTATATTTCAGCTATTACAAAAATAAACTAAACAATCCCAGTTCCATCTCTCAAATCTTTATGGTTTGAGAGATATACAATGCTAAAATCCTCCCCTCCCTCCCCTTTTACTGACGTCAGCTGTAAATTGACAGCAGGAGATCCTGGTCCCGGGACAAGTAGGTGGCTCTTCAGCAGAGCCGAAATAGCACAATATAAAAAGAATTGGAACAGTCTACACAGTGTGCTTACAATGAAGTATTTCTTTTTACATTGCACCATTTTGGCTCTGCTGAAGAGCTGCCTCGAGTCAGCCGACACATATCTGCTGCTGTCAGCTTTACAGCAGACATCAGAGAAAGGGGAGGGCGGAACTTAAGCATTGTATAACTCTCAAACCATAAAGGCTTGAGAGGTGGGACTGAGATTGTAACTGCAATATTACATTTTGGTATATTAAGACATTGCTATCTCTTTAACAGCAGTTTCTATGACTTTCCAAGCCAAATGTGCACTATATTTGTGTCTGCTTAGCCTTCATGTTGAAGTTCACTTGGTACTATTTATTGCTCACAAAGTGACTTGTGGCATTAATGTGCAGTGAGAATGTTTCCTTGAAACAGGCCCTGTTTATGAACCATTAGTTTAATACATACAGGAGCAAACATACCATCACAAAAATCAGTCCCTGCATCTATTAACCACTTGAATATTAAGTAGTGCATTGGAGACTTTGCCAGCATTACAAAAGGTAGAAGCCACACGAATCAATGCATTGCTGTCTACTCTAGTGCAGTTGGTATACCCCAAATCTTCTTAGTACTTTAGCCTGAGAGTTCTATAGCCTGTATGCAGAAGTCTATATACGTTTCTTTGGGGGATAGATTTAAAATAATATTAATATTTTTTTATTAGAAAGATTAGATATTGTAGATCTTTTTGCTGAGCAATACAAGGGTTCTGCCATAAATGTGTGTCTTGAGATGGGTGAGAGCATTAACTGTGCAGTAACTTGAGCCCCCCTCCTCTTGACCCTATGGCATGGAACAGTCCTGTTTAAATAGAAATGTCTTAAGTCATTTGATCTAATCTGAATGCATCAGATTGTGGTTCAGGTCCATGTAAACTAGATACCCCTCAGAAACCAACAAAAACTATGCAATGTGGCACTGGATCATCCCTACCTTAGCTACCTGTGGCACTTTAAAGTATTCACAAATTCCCACAGGAGAACAGGGGATGTGGTCACAATCTGAGATTTGGTTATATCCTTGTGAATAGATGGTTTGTCCTTGCCCACTAGTGCCTTGCCCTTGTTGGCACCTCCCCAGTTGGGTCAGTATGCTACCGTTACCTGTAGAAAACTCAAGTGACCTCTTTTAGGCTATTCTGACTGCAGGCCAAGACACATCATTCATAATGTAGTAGACATGTCATTTAATGCACATTCCGCTACACTCCAAGTAATCATTTTAAATGTAAACATCTTCCAGTGGGTTTCTTGCGTTGATTTAAGTGCTCACTGATGTTTCTGCTGCTTAAAAATAACATGGAAATTAAATATTAAATATGAATATTCTATATTATTCAGCCTCGGCTGATAAACCTGTAGTTCAGTATTCACAGATGCTGATGATCATCATCATCAATGGGTAATCATATACTCATAAGCAAGCTGCAAGCCTTATTATGAATATTTCCTAATCACATATGGTTCAGGGTCTGTTTAGGCAAATGTAATATTAAATGAAATGCCTAACGTATAAAATAGCAAAGTGAAGCAAATCAGGGGAAAACCAACTGCACCAAAGGTGATAAGGGGATAGATAAACCTTCCCATTGAGTTAAATGGGAATTTTAACTCCTTGAATGCTAGATAGGATTCTAATGCATTCATATGCCATGTGCTGGATACCGCTCTAGCATTCAAGGAGTTAAAAGAACAATTTACATCAATGGGAATAAGGGGAACTTTTATTTGACCAGCATGGTGCAGCTGCATCGAGCAAGAATGACTCCTCTTTGCCTTTATAAGGGATTGTGGCTCTATTCGTGTGCCAACCAATTGCAGGAATTGGGGCAAATAAAAATCCGCTGTGATTTAATTGGGGCTTTTAAAGCCTGAAATCCTAGAGACATCTCCAACACATTGTAAAATAATGCATTTGAGACATCTCAAACATTTTAATTGCTCCCTATGGTGCATTTGGTTTGCTCTGAGTCTTCTTTAAGCTTTTTATAACAAGTAGAGGTATGTTTAAGTATTTATAGTTCTGTAGTTCAAAAGATATTCAAGCTGAAAGAATCCCACACCCGCCCCTTCTGGCTGCCTCCCCTTACATTTGCAATCTGGTCCTGGGATAGGGCGGATGCAGCGAGGGACAATCTTCAGTCAGTAAGTATAAGGAAAACCCTGACCCCTTAACAAAGGATGGCAAGTTTTTTCCTTTTGCTTGCTGAAGATTGTCCCATACCACGTTCCATCCAGACAGGACAAAGAAGGGGCAGGAGGGGGATATTTTCAGCTTACTACAAAACTGTAAGTACTTAAACATACCGCTACATGTTATAAAAAGATTAAAGAAGTCTTGGAGTAGAACTTTAATATAGACATTACTATCCCTTTAAAATAAAACAGGAGAAGTTCTGGCCACAGTGTTCCCTCTAAGGTGAGTAAAAGTGTGGTACCCTGCACTGCAAGAGATAAAAAGTAATTAAACCTGGGATAACTCTGCATGGTGCATCTGTTTTTCCAGTGTAGCATTGAACAATCCTCTTTAACTCTTTCTGCTCTGGGTCACTCACCTTTGCTTACCTGTGCTGACTGAGTCAAATCATCAGCACACTAGAGAACACATAAAATGTCTCATTGATTTAAATGAGTATTTTAACCCCTTGAATGCTACAGAGGTCTCCAAAACATTATTTTGCTATACGTCAGAAACCAGTCTATATTCCAGGGGTAAAAAGCACAGTTTAAATCAATCATTTGTCGTCTATGGTGCAGTTGGTTTGGTCCAGAATTCTTTTCAGTGTTCTTTTGAAAACAGGGACCGTAATAAAATGTAGTGTGCCGGTTTAACCCTTTGAGTGTCAGTGAGGTATCCACGCATTTCAACACTTTTTTTTTACAGGTGAGGGATTAGTGAATCTGTCATTCAGATTAGTAATCCTGTGGTTAGGCAGAGACATTTTCAGACCTGCACTGTTAGGTGTCTTTGAAGACTTCATGTGTAGTGTGGAAGCCAAGAAAACATCTGTGCATTTCGTTTTATGACCTTTAAAACGGCTCAGACTGAACAGCAGGGCTGTACAATGCAGCCCTTACTGGATTGGTTGGTCTGCTTTCCTAGACCTCCCAAAGATAAGCCATCTATTGATAGCTGCTATTTAAAGGAGAATTAACACCTCCTGATATAACCTCCACGTACCTTATCATGGACAAAAAATGATACAGTCCTCTAAGAAATCTTCCCTTGATCCTTGATTTAAGAAATAACCTCTTCAATCAGTCCTGGATGTCAAGCCCATAGAGGCAGACATAACAATTGCTAAGCAGGAACACAGAACCTCAGACTCTGCACACTGCACATGGCAATCGTACTACTTTAAAGGGATAGTATTACTTCAAATTAACTGTAATTAATCGTGTATTACTATCCCTTTAAGGATACGAGGGGTATACAATGCATTGCTTCACAAAGTGTTCTACACCCTCTGGTACATAAAGGTTGCACTCTGCCGGCTTCAAGCTGAAAAACACTGCCAGCAACTATCTCCATGAACATGACATGCAGTACTGATTGAAGTTATGACCTATTCAACCAGGAAGCAATAACAAAATTCATAGGAGATATTAAGATTGCCTGGCCATAGAAAGGTATGTAGGGATAATTATTAAAGTGTGTTAGTTATTGGACTCACTGTCATTCTACCATAATAAGAGCTGTACAAGATAATGCTTGAAATATGTCAGATGTACTGAATGTAACTGCAAAAAAGTACACATTAATCCAAAGGAAAGGATATGTGGTAAAGCCATCAGGAAACAGAATGAATAATGAACATGGCCTAGCTACCTTATAGAAGACTAGCATGTGTGTGGCATGGCTTCACCCATTTTTTTAACCTTCTGACTGCAATGTGTTAGATACCTCTAAGGCACTCAAACAGTTAAATTATATTAAACGTTAGACCTCATGGTGCTGCCTCAGATGGATGAATTGATTAGTGAGGATAAGGCTATGGCTGATACCTTCAACACATTCTTTTCTTCAGTACATGCAAAGGAAGCAACAATAGGGGACAATATCTAATCCAGGAAATGATAGACCTGTGTGCTTGACTTCCGTAGTGGATAAGATATTAGAAGGGTCACTTACTAACTGACAGTATTCATGACTATGTGATGACCAACAATAGTATTGGAGCCAGCATGGTTTTATCGACAACAGATCATGTCAAACTAACTTACTTGCATTTTATGAAAGGGTAAGTAGTATTTGGACAAGAAAATTGCTGTTGATGTGGTATACTTGGATTTTGCAAAAGCCTTTGATACTGTGCCTCACAACAGGCTTCAGTTTAGGAGGTGATATCTATGCCTGGATATGGAACTGGTGAAATGATAGAAGGCAGAGAGTCACTTAAATGGAACCTTTTCAAGTTGGTCTAAAGTTGTAAATGGGGGGGTCACAGGGTTCAGTACTGGGTCCGATGCGTTTTAATTTGTTATTAATGATCTAGAAGTGGGTATTGAAATTAGTGTCTCAATTTTTGCTGATAACACTAAGCTGTATAAGGAACTACATACAGCGTAGAATTTTTTTTCTCTGCAGAAAGATTTGGATAAACTAAGTGAAGGTAGATAAACGTAAAGTTATGCATTTGGGCTGTAGAAACCAACATGCTACATAAACATGCATACAAAAAAGATAAAACAACAAAGAAGGTGCCAATAGTGCCTGTTATTCAATATAACAAAATAGAAAATAGATTCACTCATGTTTAGATGTGGGTGAATGGCACGTATGTGCTGCCTCACAACATACTGAAGTGCAGAGGAAAGCAGTCTCTGCTCAGGCGATCCCATGTGTAGCTTTGCCAATAAAACACACACTCTTCCATTCAAGATATCATTATTTATTGAAGATAAAAATTACAAAAAATGTAACAAGTGTTTTCCAGCGTACATCTCTGCTTTATCAAACATGAATATACACTAAATTGGAAACTACTAGGTGAATCTTCATTAGAGAAAGATTTAGGAGTACTGCTAGACAACAGACCACCGCATTGTGTACAGTCACACAGCTGTTGCAAGAATAAATATGTACAGATGCAAGGGATGTAAATATAATTCTACCTGTGTCTAAATCCTTGATAAGGCCTCATCTAGAACATCGAACACAGTTTTGGGCACCAGATCTTAAAAAATGACATTATTTAACTGGAAAATGTACAGAGTTACGCAACAAAACTGATAAAGGGATTGAAGGATCTGAGTTATAAAGAAAGATTAGCCAAACTGGATTTCTTTTACATTAGAGAAGAGACGTTTAAGTGGTGATTTACAAATATATTCAAGGTCAATACAAAGAACTAGCCAAGGAACTATTTACTCAAAAAGCTAAGCAAAGAAGAAGAGGTCAACCATTATGACTAGAGGAAAGGATTTTCTAAAATAAAGGCAGTAAAGTTATGGAATTCTTTGCCTTGGGATGCTGTGCTTGCAGATACTGAAACTGCTCTCAAAAAAGTAAAAAGATACCTGTATTGCACAGAACAATATTTAGAATTATGACAGCTGGCTTCAAGGCAGACAGGATGTTGATCCATGGAAATATCTGATTGCCATTTTGAGTCAGGAAGTAATCCTTTTATCCACTTGGGGCTTATATGGAAATGTCTTAATTTTTTTATTGCTTTCCTCTGGATCAAGAGGGCATGGGCTAAACTTGATGGAAGCATACCGGTATCTTTTTTCAGCGTCATCAACTATGTTGCTATGTTAGTAGAAGAAGGGTACATTTCATTGAACTTTGAATCTGGTAAAAGTTAGCAACAGACGTAGCAAATTCTCTTTGTAAATTTTTCTGCTATTCGTTTTAATTTGATTAACTCAGAACAGGATGAGTTCACAGAAGTATTGAATCACGTTGTCATGTGATGAAAAAGTAGTCTAGCATACATTCAATAATAATTATTCTAATTTCCACTGTGTCTTGTTAGTTCATAATGTACAACAAGGTGCAGAGAAAGGGATTGCCTCAAAACACACATACTCTGCCTGACTGCCCTTCTCTTAAACTGAGAATTTTCAGTGTTAGTAGCTTAATAAACTGGCATTAAGCAGGATCAGGGCAAAGAAATCAATTACAGTGTTATTTTACAGTGGAATCATATTCATACATTCTCCTCAGTGTGTCTGTGGCCGACTTTAGTCCTTTGAACAGAGAGCTCAGAGGGCTTCTGAAAGCAAAACAGCATGTGGTAAATAAGGTGCAATCTCTCACTGCATTATGGGATAATAATTTGTAAACAGTGTACATGGAAAACAGCCAAGCACAATAAAGATTTAAGGCACTACCGTACATAAGATTCACCCTCACCCTTCATCAGTTCAATCAGTTAATGCTAATATTAACATTGCCTTCAAATTGCAGGTATTATGTGACTATAATTAGGGTGTACTTTATTTTTATAAAAGAAGTGTGTACTGTACTCTAACAGATTACATTTTTCATTACCTGTCTGTATTTCAAAGAGCTGGAACAAAGGTTACAAGCTGTGACTCTGGAACAATTACATTTAGAATTAAAGGGAGAGACTGGGTTGAAATCTTTTGTCTCTTCCTCCTGACCTTGAACGAGCAACTTTATCTCCCTATGGACCAGACACATTGATTTAAACTGGGCTTTTATTCATCTGAATGCTAGAAAGCTATGCAACACTTTGCAAAGCTCTGCTGTTCAAGCAGCTAACAGTCTCATTTAAACCAATGGGAATATTTATTTGTTTCCTATTGTGCAGTTGTTTTGCCCTAGAAAATCTCTACATTATTTACTACATCAGACTCTATGCTTCCAAAGAGCTAAAAAAGCATTGTATTAAAACAATTATTATAACCTTTCTAAGAAAGGTTTATAAAGAATTCTAGCAATATATTAAATCTCACAGAGGACTTATTACTGCAGAAATCAATGCTTAGAAAGGCATTTTTTAATGAGACTCTAGGTGTTAATTAAGTAAACATTTTCATCTCTTGCTCAACATTTCAGTTAGTAATTTGCAAAACTAATAAGACAGTCCAGGTGTAGATATATATATATATCTGAACTGATTGTAAATCCTTCTGGATACCTTAATGGTCTAAGGTAGGGCCTAAAATCAAGCTCTCAGCCTGAACTGTATCTGTACATTATGGGCCTCATGCACAACAGAAATGAAGCAATTCTGGAGCATACTGATTGCACCTTAGGGGGCAAATATGTAAATGTGGCTTTACACCTTTTGACTGCTAAAGAGGTCTCCAATACATTACAAAGCAATGCATTGGAGACCTCTCAATCACTCAAATGGCCCATTTAAATCAATAAGACTTTGGTGCATTTTTTATTTGCCCCTATCGATAAGTTGATATAATCAAGAATTGCTCCTCTTTTTCTTTGTGGGTAAGGCTCTGTAATCACTTAGCTGTTTCTTGTGCTCATGCTCAAAGAAAGCTGTATGAACAGAATGAAAGTGGATCAATTCTGAGGCAATGATAGGAGATAAATAAGAAATTGTCAAAACAGATTCCTATTGATTTAAATGTGTATTTAACCCCTTAAGGACTATATAAATAGGGCCTAAAATTGAACGCTCCAAGACTAGAGCGATCTCTTTCAGGCCACAAAGCGGTGCGACGATACACGCAACAGGTCACGTGTACCGGTGCATCAGCAAGGATCAAGGTGTCCTTATGGAAACGTCCCAGGACCACTGGTCCTTAAAGGGTTAAAGGGATAGTAATGTTTCATAATAAAAACAGCTCTAATTGATCATCATAGTAATTGGGCCTTGGAGAGTGTTATTTAAATTCTGTCAGAGTTGTAGTTCAAGAGTAATTGAATTATAAAATTTCCCCCTCCCGCCACTTTTACTGATGTAACACTGCTCCCCTCAGAGCAGCAAGGTGGTGTCCAAGTGGATTGCAAAGAGGGCCAATCTTCAATTAAGATAAGGGAAAAAGCTGAAAAACCTGCCAAGGGCAGGATTTTCATTGCTCTCACAGTAAGAAGATTGTCCCCTTCTGTTATCTGTCTGGTCAAGCAACCAGATTCCACATCTGAGGGGAGGTGCGCAGTGTTACACTAGGTAAAAGGGGTGGGAGAGGGCTACTTTATCATTCAATTACTCTTGAACTACAACTCTGACAATATTGAAATAACATACTCTATGGCTCAAATACTATGAAGATTAATTGGAGCTGCTGTTTTTGTGAAACATTACTATCCCTTTAATCCCATGAATACAAGGGTGGTCTGCAATCCATTGTAGACTTATAGTGTCATTCAAGTATCATCTAAATCAACAGGAATATTTATTTATCCTCTTTGATACAGTTGGCTTGTCTCAGGATCGCCCCATTTTCCTTTAGGACACAAGGGATAGCAAATCACCTCACGCTAAGGTAGTAGTATGGCTATATGACTTACATTTCTGTTTATGTACTTTGATATACGTGAATACTGATGAAGGACACAGGGAGGAATATACAAATATGAGTATGTACTAAACCATGAACTGGAATCCACTTTTTTCTATTCCTGCACCATGCAATGTACTAATCTACTTACACCAAACATTCTCCCCCTTTCACAAAAAGAAGGGCAATGGGGCAGTCTCTGGGTGTTCTATAGCATTCATTTCGTCTCTGACTTGTTAAATGTCATGTATTAAACACGGCAGAGAGGCCACGGTATAAAATATCCCATTTTCCCAGCATTCTATGGGGCAGTTATTAGGGGGCTTAACAGCAGCATCATGTCTGCATTAGTGTGACTAGTATGCTCTATAGTGATTATACACTGCTAGTGTAAAAGCCCGTGTACACGGACCATGGTCTGGGTGATGTCTCACTGCTCTGTCCTGCTCTGCATACTGCCGCCACCTCACTGCTCCAGTCCTGCTATGCGTACTGATGCCGCCTCACTGCTTCACACGATGCAGTCATGCGCAGTAGAGAGTGCCCGAACGCGGGCAGTCTCTACTGTGCATGATGGCTTCTGACAAACATCGCTAGCATTTTATTATATAGGATTGTGCATACAGCCGGATGCAGACACTAACACAAGTGGCACTACTCTGGCACTAGCTGTCAAAGGGGTAAAAGCCACATTTAAAAAAGTTGGCATTCTAGTAAATGTTTACTGATCTCCAATGGTGCAGTTGGTTTAATCCTGAAGTATTCCAGGCAGTGGAGTAACAATAGGGGTCACAAGGGTCGCACCTGCGACCGGGCCCATCACTCTCAGGGGCCTTGCTGCCCCCCTCAACCCCCTTGCCACTCTCTCTCAGCACAGTTGTTCTCTTGGTGGCCTGCACTCTAGTAATGCAGAGCGCTGGGAGATGACATCATCTCCCAGTGCTCTGCATTACTAAGAGGACCACGCGGGAGCTTCAGTTGCAGTCAGAGGTCTGATCTGTTATGTCACACACCGCTAGACCACCAGGGACTCAAGGTAGGATCAATAGGGTCAATAGGGGCATTGTGGAAGGGGCAATGTGGAGATGGGGGCATTGTGCAGAATGAGGGGCATTGTGATGAGGCATTGTGGAGAAAGAGGGGCATTGTGGAAAAGAGGGGCATTGTGGAAGGGGCATTGTGATGGGGGCATTGTTGAAGGGGCAATGTGGAAGGGGCAATGTGGAGAATGAGGGGCATTGTGGAAGGAGCAATATGGAGAATGAGGGGCATTGTGGAGAATGAGGGGCATTGTGATGGGGGCATTGTGGAGATTGAGTGGCAAAGTGGAAGGGGCATTGTGATGGGGGCATTGTTGAAGGGGCAATGAGGAATGGGCATTGTGGAGAATGAGGGGCATTGTGATAAGAGCATTGTGGAAGGGGCATTGTGATGGCGGCATTGCTGAAGGGGCAATGTGGAGAATGAGGGGCAATGTGGAGAATGAGGGGCATTGTGGAAGGGGCAATGTGGAGACGGGGGCATTGTTGACGAGGCATTGTGAAAGGGGCAATGTGGAGGTGGCCAAGGTAGTTGAGGGGGGCCAATGTGGTAGGGGGGGCCCATGGCAATTCTTGCACCAGGGCCCGGTGGCTTCTAGTTACACTTCTGATTCCATGTCTTACTAGCACATCAGCCTCCATTTTTTGGTGTTTCATAAAAACAGCCCATTGGGTCCAACAATGATCAGCTGTGGCATGTTCAATCTGGGTCATTCTAATAAACTAATAGGGTGTTGAATGTGGTGTGTCTCTCATTAGCAAATTTACACAAAACATGTGTTAACAAATATCACTTATATACAATACCTTAATGACAATATTCTTTAAATCTTTAGATGTACCCCTGGGGAGGCAATAATTTCAAGGGTGGGATGCATGCCGTATTATTTGTCCCAATATGCAGAATCCATTACTGCAAAGATATGCAGTCAGCCTTAAGGATAGTACACACCTTACAGATTTGATTAAAGGTATAGTGGTAGAACAAGAGGTGTACTTGGCAACAAGTGATGGCAACAAGGGATTAAGTCTATAGACTAAGGGTATATATATATATATATATATATATATTATATTTAAACTATTGCTTGAACCCTTTGAGTACCGGCGACGTATCCAACACGTGTACGAAACACCTCTGGCACTCAAAGGTTTAAATAAAGAATAGGTGATTACAAAAGTTCTTTTAAAATCTCCCATGTCATTATAAAAGCAGGGGTTTTATAAAGTATTAGTCCCTCTTAAAGGAATCTCACTTCTTTTAAGAAAGCTTTATGTCTTGCATTTACTTACAATCTCAGCCATTTTTCTTTAGAATATTTATACAGGTAGACACTAGTAGGTTTATAAAACTCATTTTAAAATAGTCATTTGTAACAATTATATATTATTATTATTATTATTATTTATTTATATGGCGCCAACTAATTCCGCAGTGCTGTACAATTGGGAATGGAAATATAGAGGTATTAAATAGTACAAATTAAATGTGGAGAACAGAAGGATCAGAGGACCCTGCTCCTGAGAACTTACATTCTAGAGGAAGGAAGGTTGGACAATAGGGAATAGATATACAGAAATATTACATAGTACAAATTAAATGTGGAGAACAGAAGGATCAGAGGGCCCTGCTCGTGAGGGCTTACATTCTAGAGGAAGGAAGGCTGGACAATAGGGACAACAGGGAATGGACATATAGAGATATTAAATAGTACAAATTAAATGTGGAGAACAGAAGGATCAGAGGGCCCTGCTCGTGAGAGCTTACAGTCTAGAGGAAGGAAGGCTGGACAGTAGGGACAATAGGGAATGGACATAAAGAGATATTAGATAGTACAAATTAAATGTGGAGAACAGAAGGATCAGAGGGTGCTGCTCGTGAGAGCTTACAGTCTAGACGAAGGAAGGTTAGACAATAGGGACAATAGGGAATGGACATACAGAGATATTAGATAGTACAAATTAAATGTGGAGAACAGAAGGATCAGAGGGCCCTGCATGTTAGAACTTACAGTCTAGAGGAAGGAAGGTTAGACAATAGGGACAATAGGGAATGGACATACAGAGGTATTAGATAGTACAAATTAAATGTGGAGAACAGAAGGATCAGAGGGCCCTGCATGTTAGAACTTACAGTCTAGAGGAAGGAAGGTTAGACAATAGGGACAATAGGGAATAGACATACAGAGATATTAAATAGTACAAATTAAATGTGGAGAACAGAAGGATCAGAGGGCCCTGCATGTTAGAACTTACAGTCTAGAGGAAGGAAGGTTAGACAATAGGGACAATAGGGAATGGACATACAGAGGTATTAGATAGTACAAATTAAATGTGGAGAACAGAAGGATCAGAGGGCCCTGCATGTTAGAACTTACAGTCTAGAGGAAGGAAGGTTAGACAATAGGGACAATAGGGAATGGACATACAGAGATATTAAAGCGGAACTTTCAGATAATAGCAAGTCGCCATGCATTCATTAAATGCATGGAGACTAGCTTGAAAATAGATGTCTTAACATAAAAAAATTTGTGTGTCTAAAGGAATCCGTCCCGTTTCCGGACTGACAGGCAGGTTAGTGCGGTCTGTGAGCCTGCGCCGTCAGTCCTTTCCGGTGACCATCTGGTGCAAAGCAGTCTACTCTATGGAGACCAGGACTGACGGCGCATGCACACAGACAAGATGTCTGCGCTCTAGCCTCAGTTCTGGTCTCCAAACGAGACTGATTCCTTTAGACACACGTATTTTTTAATGGCAAGACATCTATTTTCAAGCTAGTTGCCATGCATTTAATGAATGCATGGCGACTTGCTATTATCTCAAAGTTCCGCTTTAAATAGTACAAATTAAATGTGGAGAACAGAAAGATCTGAGGGCGCTGCTCATGAGAGCTTACAGTCTAGAGGAAGGTAAGTTTGACACAGAAGGAGTAAGTGCTATTGGGTTTAAGTGCCTCCTGTCAGTCAGTGGGTGGGAGTGAGAAGTGCTGTTGAGTGCTCTGTCAGTCCCTACACTGGCTTCCATTAGCATACAGAATAACATTCAAAATTCTGGTGCAAACTTATAGAGCCCTCACTAACACCGCACCCCCCTATATTTCATATAGACTCTAGACTAGCAGTAGCCATTATGATCTCTGCCTTAAAATATACCCAAAAGGCAGCTTCACGCATTAAAATGAATTAGGCCAGATATAGTGATTTTATGGAACAGTCAAATGCCCTTATTAGGAAATTTGGAGAAGAAGCAAAGGTTACAATAGGGAATTGTTTGAAAAATAAATAAAACAGGTAGCTCACATAAATAGAGATTCCCTCTTAGATAAACATAGGAATGGCAATAGAAACACAAATCAAAAGAAAGGAAGTAAAAGTGGAAGATCCAGTTTGATTCAGTGTGGAGACCTCCAGAATAAACACAGTATCTTCAGTAATGAAGTTAGCCAATGTTCCACAGGGATTAAGTCTATTTTATATATAAACACTGGGATGTTTTAAACGATGATACTATTTTAGGTACAATAATATAAAATATACCCAGTATAGTGTTTCAAAAGAATAGGAATCTTAAAAAGATTTAGCCCCAAGTAAATTAAAGACTAATAAGATTCTTATGAAATACTTCTTTCTGGATATAAAAGGTAACTTTAAATGTGGAAGGAAGGGGTACATCACTTTCGATTTCATAATAAATGGGGAAAAATTGCAGAAATGTAAAGATGGCACTAAACGTGAGCGCAAATATTTTATAAATTTAGGTATGTAATCTACATGATCAAGATTACAACCTTCAATAAGTGATTCCTACAGCATAGATGGAATATTTTGAAGTACAGATTCATTAGTGCTAAGGAACTTTTGAATTCCATAAAGGAGAGACCAATAAAACCCATGTGGTTAGCTTAGAGCAATTATAAGATGTTTGGTTAGATGATGACAGGTTAAAGGACTCAGATGTAAGCAAGCCTTACTGAATATATAGGTTTAATAGTTTGTCGCCATGTGGTCTAAACAAAGAACTGGACACCAGTACTGTTGTATAAAACACCATTTGTATTAGCTCTTTATGTAGTTACTATTAATATTAATATTGTTACTACTGTCATCACTGTTGTCTAGGAACAAACACTTGTCCACCTCCTAGAAAGGCTCTTCAATAGTATAGTAGTTTGTGTACAACCTTGATAAAGTCCTGTTGGATGAAACAAATTGGGTGGGAGAACATTCTCTCTCAGCTGAGATGTAGAGGAGAGGACTGGGAGCAAAGGTAGAAGTTCAAACAAAAATCACTGATCTGAAGGTGCCCTTATGTTTGTACAACTCCTACAGCTGTGCAACAAATGAGCAGCGATATACTCAATATCCAGCTTTCTTCATGAGTGAGAGCTTAAAGGTATAGTAATACTTAAACATTACTATCCTGCATCTTGTAGCCAGTAAAAAACTGAGTTAAACAAGCCCAGCGGCATCTCTCAAACCTTTATGGTTTGAGAGCTATCCGCTTTCAAAGTTCCCTCTCCCCTGATGTCAGCGTTCTAGCTGACAGCAGGGGAATCTGGTCCCGGGACCGGTGGAGGCTCTTCAGCAGAGCCAGGATCGCGTTATGGAAGAAGAAATCCTTCACTGAAATGGTCTTCTATGTGTGCTTGCAAACCATGCACATGTAGAAGACCATTTCAGTGAAGGATTTCTTCTTCCATAACGCGATCTCAGCTCTGCTGAACAGTCTCCGCATGCTCAGGGACTGGATTCTCCGGCTGTCAGCTAGAACGCTGAAGTCAGTTGAAAAGGCAAAAAGCAAAGCTTTGAAAGCATATATCTCTCAAACCATAAAGGTCTGAGAGATGCCGCTGGGCTCATTTAACTCAGTTTTTTTACTGGCTACAAGATGCAGGATAGTAATTTTTAAGTATTACTATCCCTTTAAACGTTTCTATTAAAACAAAATCAGAAATGTGCTCCATCCTTTTTTAATTGTAAATGAAAATAAATTATTTAAAAACATTCATAAACTGAATAGTGAAGACAGGAAAAGAAAAAAGACCACCTTGCTACTATAATACTTAAAGCGGAACTATAACCATCATAATATTGCCCCCAAATACATTACTAATGCAGCAATAGGCAAAGCCATACTTTTATAATGCTGAAAAAGTCCGCATTATTAAAGGGACAGTAATATCCCAGAAAAAATATTTTGCATTTTGTAGTGCTTAAAAGGTTGACTTGAATGCAAAAAACCCTGTCTCTCAAACTGCTATCGTTTGAGAGATATATGCATTAAAAGTTTGACATTTCCTGCTGTCAGCTGTAAGAGATCCATGTTGGCCGACACGAGGAGGCTCTTCAGCAAAGCCGCAATCGCATTATTTAAAACGAATGACTTCATTGGAATGGTCTGCAAAGTGTGCTTGCAAACCAGGCACACTTTGTAGACCTTTCCAATGAAGTCATTCTTTTTAAATAACGTGATTGCAGCTCTGCTGTAGAGCTGCTAGTTGGTCCCCAGACAGGACTCCCATGCAGTCAGCACAGCGCTGATGTCAGGGAAAGGGGAGGGAGTCGGTAACTTTGAACGCATATATCTCTCAAACCATAGTTGTTTTAGAGATAGGGTTTTTTCATTCAATTCAACTTTTTAAGCACAACAAAATGCTAAATATTTTTTCTGGGACATTACTGTCCTTTTAAGTAAACCACCTTCTTCTGCAGCCACTGGTGGACGACAGCGCAGACATATTAGAGGAAAGTTACCTCTGAGTCTGCACTGCCTGTCCCATGCACTGCCCGGATTGGTGGTGACATCCATTGGTTACCTTAAGGTACCGGAAGTTGCTTCTCTTGTAAGCTCTGTGCCCTGGATGCCTTCAGAAGAAACTGATTTTCTTCAATAATGCTTACTTATTCAACATAATAGAAGTATGGCTTTATCTATCTCTATATCAGTAATGGATTGGGGGCAATATTATGATGGTGATAGTTCCATTTTAACTTCCATAATAAAAAGGAATTATTGCACCACAATATAAAACTAGAGAAGTGCTTTATATTTTTATTTGTCCACCATATTGCAGTTAGTTTGTCCTTGTAATATTCCACTCTTAGTAGCAGTTTGTAAATATGAGTTTCTTATGTTGGGATCATTTGGAAAGGTGGTATGGAATTGGGGCTATGAGGTCCTGGATAGATGAGTTTTAGGAAGCTTTTGTAAAAAAAAATACATAGGTGGGAAATAGCATAGGCAATAGTTTGCAAGAGTAGGTACAGAGGCATAAATAGAAGCCTCCGGGCTCAGGTACAAGAAGTGCCATGGGGCCCCCTGACCACATTGACCTCCTCCACAATACCTCCATCTCCTACCTGGAGCTCCCACGCCATCCTCTTAGTAATGCAAAGCGCTGGGAGATGATGTCATCTCCCAGCTCTCTGCATTACTAGAGCGCCGTCAGGAGATTGCAGGCGCCAGGCGGAGGGGTCGCAGGGGGAGGCCGGGCCCCTGGAGTGCACGGCCCCGATCGCAGGTGTGACCCCTATAGTTATGCCACTGCGTAGGTAGGAGGAGTTTACAATACGAGAGTTGATACATATGTCATCAGTGTTTGCAGATCTTTTTGTAGTGTGTTTCAAATGTATCTTTGACTCTTTGAAGTCTTCAATACATTGAAAAACACTATCTTGGAGATCACTCAAGCGTCCAAAGATTTAAGGTCAGTTTGGACAAAATCACTTTGACAGTTTACTTTTTCTTTACAACATTTTCCAACTTCTTTAGAATTATTGCTTCACATTCCTTTATTTTGCAAAACTATTCATACTTTAAATACACAGCTTGTAATTTTCAAGCTTTAATTCCTTACTTGATTTTCATTTTGTTGATTTTGTTTTCATTTTATTCCAAAGAAACTCTTCAGTGTCTCTCTTCAGACTCTGCCAGTTCAGCATACCATTATGAATACATGGAATTATATTTATCATTCTACATTGTAAAGTAATCACTGATAAAATCCGTTACATCAAGCAGCATTTAAACACCAATATATTAGAGGCGTTTACCGTCATGAAGATTACCATGACTCAAGCTATGTACTTTTTCTTTATCTGTGACTCTTTCAGCAATTCTTTAAACTACAAATTAATTTAATTTTTAGATATAGAATAAAATATAACTTGGAAAACATTTAAGAAACAGTGGATTGATTTGAATAGGTTAAAGCACAAATAAAGCATAATTGTAAAAGGATGAAATGTCACAGAAGGAAAATTCGCCAGAAGACACTTTTTCTAGATAAAATGGGCCATAATTATTTTAAAAAATGCAGTTTAGCCTGTTTACTGATGTAAACATCTCAAATGATTTTGCAAAGTACTAGAAATATTGCTAGCAGCCAAATGTTTAAAGGGATAGTAATACTTCAGAATTACAAATCCCTATATTAAAGCCCTAGTAAAAAAACAAAAACGTATTGCCCCCAGTGTCATCTCTCAAACTTTTATGGTTTGAGAGATGAACGCTTCTAAAGTTGCCCTCTCCCTCCCCCTTCCCCGTAGTCAGCAGTTTAGCTGACTCAGGGAAATCCAGTCAGAGATCATCAGGCGGGTCTGCAGCAGAGCCACGATCGCGTTAGCTAAAAAAAAACTTTCACTAAAACGGTCTTCTACGTGTGCTTGCAAGCCAAGCAAATGTAGAAGACCATTTAAGTGAAAGGTTTTTTTTTACTTAACGTGATCAGGCTGTGCTGGAGAGCCGCCTGAAAGTCATACGACTCTGTTCCCTGCAGTAAGCTAAAATGCTGACTACGGGGAAGGGGGAGGGAGAGGGCAACTTTAGAAGCGTTCATCTCTCAAACCATAAAGGTTTGAGAGATGACACTGGGAGCAATATGTTTTTTTTTTTACTAGGGCTTTAATATAGGGATTTGTAATACTGAAGTATTACTATCCCTTTAAATAGTACTTAACAGTATTGTGCTCCTCCTTAGCAGCTTCTATCAGCCATTTTTTGGGGGATGGAGTTAGAGGGATGATGCTGTCTAAAAAACTGGGATAAACAAGGAAAGCCTGAGACTGAAGTTATGAATTTTGCTTACACCATGATTACTTCTTATAACACCAATAGTGGGAAGATATGATTTGGCTCAAGAAGTGAAGCCATTGTGGTCTGCCAAGGAAATTTGTTTATTTTCATATGTATTAGCTATTTGCATATTTGTGAATAGTCACATTGTATTTTGTGTAAGAATTTGCCAAGAAAATATAATATTTTTCAATTTTAGGTTCTGGCTGGGTACTTTTGGAACAAAAACATGTATACATGAACACGGTGTGCGTATGCCACAAGAGTAAAGAAGGACATTTTGTGTATGTAGTCTTGCTTACATAATTTTCAAAAGATATATTTATACCCAATAGCTAGTTATCAATGAGCAGATAGTCTGAGGCAAACCAGCTTCACCATAGGGATGAAATAATAATTCCAGTAATTCCTATTCATGTAAATGGGTGTTTTATTCACCTGAATACTATCCCCAAACCATTTCAAGCCTTATCATAAGCTGAGCCTTAATGATGAAAGGGCAGTTAGCCCAGAAACATTGAAGAGGCCTTATTAAAAGTGTTGTTCTGTTTTTAAAATTATGATTTTGTTAAATTGATCTTTATGGGCTTGGATTGTGTTTCCCCAGAGAGGGCAGGAGGTTTTCCCTGTTGCCCACACACCGCTGAGCACATGATATTGCCTGATTGTCAGCTAAGTTAGTGTAGATATTCTGGTCCAAGTGTTACATACAAGATACTTCATAGAAAAAGAGCCTCCTACTGTACATGTACTGCTGGTAAATCTCTCCAATAGCACAGCTGGTTTGCTCTAGGATTACTCCAGTTTCAAAGTAATGCATTGTGTACCCCTCTGGCACTCAAAGAATTAAACATAAGGCCCATATACCTTTTTCCTCTTTGCTGCCTCCATTGATCATTTGCACCAATTTATTTTCATTTTTTTCAGTTCTATTTGGGGACTTGGAACCTGGTTATCTGCATGGAATCTCAGATTTATGTCATTCATACCTCCCCAGTGTCCCTCTTTGACACCCAAATCCCTCTGTTCCTCTTTCCCTACTTAGTGTCCCTCTTTTTAGGAGATCAGTTTGGTGTGTATATGCGTACCACATTGCTCCATTGCCATAAAGCTCGAATTATTGTTTGTTTAAACATCAGTATATATGTTTATAATCTTCACACAGTAAGTATAAGAAAAACCCTGCCTCCCTTGACGAAGGAAAGAGGGATTTTCCTTTCCTTAATGAAGATTGTCCCTCGCTGCGCTCCATCCAGACCACCGTGACACAGCTTGAATATCTTTTGAACTACAGAACTGTAAGTAATTAAACACAGCACTAGGTGTTATAAAAAGCTTAAAGACGAATCGGAGCTGCAATTTAATAGAGACATTACTATCCCTTTAATGGTGGCCATTATTCCCCAATGAATGGTGCAGGGTCACCAATCATGCAGGAACAGGCAAGTGATTCAGTACAGCAATGAGACAAGAAATTAAGGATACTTTTTTTTAGCACAGATAGATCAATCAGCAGCTCTCTTATTTTAAAGTGGATCTCTCACCTCTATAAAAGTCAGACTTAGTAGATACAGTATATAGCTATAATGTTGAAAACGTTATTTAAAAAAAAATACGCTAAGTGGGCTAAAACTATTGCTTACAGAGTGCCCTGAACCCTACTTCCGAATACACTGGTCTTGACACTCTGCCTCTGCTCCCTTCCCACTACCTAGCCTTGGGAGGTTTTTTGTCTGTAAGCTGGAGCGATCTCATTGGCTAGATATCGATCTCTGCCAATGAGATCGCTTCAGCTTATAGACAGAAAGCCTCCATCATCGGAGGAGGCTAGGAGCAGAGGCAGTGCAATCTATGGCAAGACCAGTGTATACTAAGCCTAACTTTTATAGGGGTGAGAGATCCCCTTTAACCCCTTGAGTAGAAGTGCACAAGTGGGTAATTGATCTACTATCCTTAAAGAACATCCTGCTAGTAATGTAGGAATATCAGATATGCCCATCACTAAGATACTGCCTGTTTTATCCATTAAATTATAGAACAGATCAGTAAAATTAACTGACAAAAGACATGTCTTAGATAGTGAGATTTATATATACTTAGTAAAGTGCAGTAATGAAACTCTTTCTTTGAGACAGAGTAATTGTTACGCTGATGTTCTTAGAAAACTGGATGAGTTCTGGGCCAAGCAACAGGCCATGGGTTTAAGATTTTAGACCCATGAATGCTAGAGAGGTTTTCGGACCTCTCCAGCATATAACAGGTTAAAATTCTCATTTAAATGAATAGGAAATTGTATTTGTCCCCTTATGGTACATTGGGGTTCATGGGAGTTAATCCCATGAATGGCTGAGAGGTCTCAGAAAAACATTGCAGAGCAAAAGCACCATTGCAATAAATGGAAATTATGAGAAGTTGTTTTTGTCCAGTATACTGCAGTTGGTTTGATGGAGAAATATCTCAGTTTTCTTTCAAACATAGGGCCCTGATTGGTCAGCGGATCATCCTCCAATAGGTAGAAAACTTTTAAGAAGCAGATCCACTGATACCTTTTATACAAACAGATACATCTTCATTATCCACACTTAACATGTGATGTGGTAATGTATGCTTTTTAAAGAGCAGACACGCTAACTGTAAGTAAACAGATGCTCATAAAAGGGTATTGTGGTTAAGCAAATAGCATATCAAAAAGAAATTAAAAGTATTATGAAATAGAATCCAGCATTTAAACAACAATGAAGCATTCAATTACATTTTAAAGAATAATGTAAACTTAACCATAGCAAGAGAAGTCTGGCCTTGTTTTAACCCTTTGAGTGCCAGAGGGGTACAGAACTCATTGCTTTGCAATGTGTTCCATACCCCTCTGTTACTCAAAGGGTTAATAAATCTAAATGCAAAATAATCAAATGTTTTTGGTGTGCTATGGGTGCAAGCTCAGAGTGCCCACTTTTTTTTCATGAATATTTTGAGAAAAATACAAAAGTTTAGTTTCTTATGCATATTTATGGAAATTATTATGCACAAAGTGCTCTTTGCTGTCATTCTGACTGTGAGACCTAACAATAACTGTGCATTTATGCATGTTTCTCTTCATGAACCCTTTCAGTGTCAGAGGGTTTGCAATGCATTGCAATGCACTACACACCCCTATGGCACTGAAAGGATTAATCCTTTGGGAAATTATCTATAAAGCATGAGGGGCGCCTTTGAGTTTCCAGGTTGCATGATAGGGGTGCCTTGACCAAAAAAAGATTGAGAACCACAGATTTAATAAGTTGATTATACAAACTTGTTTGTCTTGGTTCAATACAAATTCAATTTTCAAAAAAGAAAGGTCTTTTACAGCTGTAATCAAGTTTGTAACTGCTAGATGTGCAGAGGATACAGTTGTGAAAAGATATCAGGGACCAATTGGTCTAGTTATGCTCCCTGGAGAATCTGTTTGTGTTTTAGGGCCAAACAAAACTCAGTTTTTGGAGGTCAGCTGAGTTCCTTCATGCATGAAGTTCCTTTCTACATACCGAAGGAGAGAACCGTTTTTTTCGGCTTTCGCACCCAAGCACACAGCGGTGAGTCCCTATGCATGTTCATATATGTATATATCTGGATGTTACATTGGCTGTGTTTTTTGTGATCGTATGTGCATCTACCACTGTTTTCTAGTTTGGCCCTGGGCCGTTCAATGACTAGTTACCCCACTGGCTGTAATATATGTATTGTCACAGAATTCACTGAAAAATATCCCTGGAGAAAGATTACAGCCCATACCTTATTGAGACTGATGCACTAGTATAACCTCAAGCGATTTTGGTGCAAACCAGATGTATCATAGAGAAATAGAAAATAACCAGTTGTTTTAAATGGGGATTTTAACCTCTTGTATGCTACAGTAATTGGATAAAAGCCCCTTTTAAATTAATGGGAATGTGTGATAATATTTTTTTTGTTCCTTTGCAATTGGTTTGTCCCAGAATTACTCCAGTTCTGCAGTAGTTATATTGCAACCACAGTGCATCATAGAGGACAAATAAAATATCCCAGGGCCGGATTTACATCCCACGGCACCCCTAGTCAAAACACTGTATGCATCCTTAGATCTGCCCATGTTCACACCCCCACTCCTCACATGACCCTTCACCCAGTCCCATCCACTGTTTCCTAGCACAGAAAATACCTTTGGACTACAACAAGAAAGAATGAAAAGGCTTCTAACCCCTTGGATGCTAGATAGATCTCCAAAGTGAGATCTCTCTAGCATCAAGATGTTTAAATTATAGCCTTTACAGAAATATAACTTGTGTACAGGGACATTGAGATTGCTCTAGCCACACCTGCACTTCAGAATGGGGGTGTGGCCATCATAGCTGAGGCACCCCTCAAAATGTGGTGCTCTATGCTGCTGCCTACTGTGCCTATTAGAAAATTTGGCCTTGCAAGCATTAGCAATATGTCTACAAATTAAGGGGTTAACAGATCCATTTAAATTAAAGGAAGTGTGTGATTTCTTTTTTATTTCTTCCTATGGTATAGTTGGTTCACCCAGAATGGCCCGCATTCTGCTACGTATATCAGCTTCTTTCTGAATAAAATGGTGCATTAGGCATAAACTATGCTTCTCTGCTGCTAATCTCATATAAAATATGTAAACTGGGTGAGCTGCCATGTTTTCCTCACACAGTACTGAATAAGGGGTGAATATTTCATGGCATGAGATTTCCTTATTAGTACTATATATAGCAAAGTGTCCACATCCAGCACCAAATAGACACATAAAACACATATCTGCAAAGCTTGAACATTCCAAGTCTGAGAAATATATTTAATTAACAAAATATATACAATAACAGAAAAGAAACAAATTCACTTATTTAATAAAATGTTAGATATTAACCCTCTGTACACTAAAGACATCTTGAGGGTATTCCAAAGCCATATTTTCCAAGTGTTCCACAGCACCTCTTTTGAGATCCAACCCCATCTGTCCCCCTTTCCTTCCCTGGTCTCTTTCTTTTTAGGAGATCAGACTGTATAGTGTGTATATAAGTGTATCACTTTGCGACGCAGCAATACAATTCACATTAATGTTTGTTTAAACTTCAGTATACATGTTTATAAATTAGTCTGTGTACATCAAATACTGTGGCGTTTTTCTAACTCTTTTATTCCGTTACATAAAAGCCTGCGAGTAGATCATAAACTAAACTAAAAATTCGAATCATTCCCCACCAACCAGTTGTACTCCCAGAAGCACCACCTAAAACAGAAGTGTCCCTCTTTGACCATTTTAAATGTTGGGAGATATGATACAATTCCAATTGTTTTCCATCCAATGGTTTAAAACAAGGGTGGGCAACCTGAGACCCTCTAGCTGTTCAGGACTACAATTCACATCATCACCTACAGCTGGCTGACAAAGATGCTAACTATTGTCTTAAATAGCTGGAGGGTCTACATGTTGTGCAGTCCTGAAACTAAATGTTGTTAAAGGAAAATTACATTTTTTAATGTATAGGGCTTCACCAGCTGGGTAAAAAACCTCTCACTGCTGGGAGATTTTTCATTCAAAAGTTAATATAGCTCAGACTGTTAGAAAAAGTGCCAACTGATGCCCAAAAGTCAAAATGTATTCATTTAAATTTGTTTATAATGAATTCTATGGCAGAGCTTTAGTCACTGACTATGTCTCTCTATTATAAGTGATAAGAACAGCACCGCTTGGTGGCGAAAATAGAAAAGTGGAGTTTAATGTAGAAATATATTTAGAAAAAAAGATTGAGCTGTAATATCTTTTGAATTAAATATTTATTTGCTCATAAAAGTCCAGTCCAGTAAACACTTTCAACACTGTGACAATAATTTTGCATATATTTTCAGAAAAACTCTGTATTAAAGCAAAATGTTAACAAATTGTACTTACTGAGGCTGATGTTCTATGAAGAATTGCAGCAAACCAACTGCAGCACAGAGAACAAATATATTACCAAATCTCCCATTGATTTAAATGGGGCTATTTACCCCTTGAATTCTAGAGATGACTCCAAAGTATTTTTTTTTTCAAAGGATTTGAGTTCTCTCTATCTCACAAAGGGTTAAAAGCCCCATTTAAATCAATGGGAGTGTTTATTTGTTCCCTGTGGTAGAGTTGGTTTGCTCCAAAAGTGCTCAATTTCTTCTTAGGTCATAAGCTTCAGAGTATCACATATCGATCGGTAACCCTTTGAGTGTGTTGCACACCTCGCTGGCTCATAAATGGATAAAAGTATGTTCTTACCTCGTAAGACCAGACACATTGGGTTCCACCAAATCTCCGGACACATCTACCAACTTCCACGTCTTCATGAGTTGTATACATTTCTCTGAGACATTCACCAATATGTGGAACCATTTTCCTTAACACCTCTCGGCTAAAGATCATTCCAGGACCTCCCATGCAGAAATTTTCTCCAGGTTCAAGCCCCAGCTTTCCAAGTTCTTCTATATTCCCCAGTCCAGTTTGGCCCAAGTAGAGAGGTTTGCTACTGTTCAGTGACCTTAGGAATTCTTCCAGTTTTTCACCTGTTGATGGAAATATATTTACATTAATTGCTGACGATGTGTTTCTCTGAACCCATGTACAGAATATGAATAATATACACGAACAGAATACAGAATTAATATCACATGTATTCCTTTTTTACTTATAGCAGCTGCAACACTGATTTATATCCATTTGAAAAGTAGCATATTACATTATATGTATTTTGTATATATATATATATATATTATCAGATAAAAACTTACATCCTTCATTTGTTGCTCAAAACCAGAACTGAGAGGACGGATTTACTGTAAGGCAACAGAGAAACAGCAGAAGAACAATTTAAAGAGAATTAAAAGGGAAAAAAACATATATATAGTATGTGTGTGTATATATTTATACATACACATATATAAGGTACCTTGCTAAAGTATTCAGACCCTGATCAATTCTCCAATATTACTGAACTACAAATGGTACCTTCTAATTGTGTTCCCCACAGCATAATGCTGCCACCAACATACTTGACTGTAGGGATGGGGCAGCTGGGGCACTGTTATCTTTTCTGAGAACTCTCCAGACATGCTTTCAGATTATACTTTTTAGAGTAACAGCTTATTTCTTGCCACCCTACCAGAGTTATGCAGAGCTCTTGGTATGGTTGACTGGTGTACCATTTCTCCACTCCAGGCTGCTGACCTCTGCAGCTCCTTCAAAGTGATTGTAGGGCTCTCTCACAAGTCTCCCTGCTTTAGCACTGAGTTTTGAGGCACAGCATTGTCTTGTAAGTGCCTGGTTGGGGGTAATGCAGCTTTCAGTTCCTAATTACTGATCCATCTATGCTCACTGGGATATTCAAACATTTTATATTATTTTGTACCTTTATCCTAATCTGTGTATTTGTATTTGTATTACACTAACATCTCTTCAGTCTTCCTTTTCTTTCAGTACCACAGCCTGACCAATGATCCCTCAACTGTGCGTTTTTTATCCTGAACATGTGACAGTGACTTTAAACGTTAATAGGTGGAGGCCAATGGTAAGGTAATTGCATCCTTGATAGGGGACAGGGGTTGAATACTTTTTCAAGAAACATATTTCGGTTTTTTCATTTTTATACAGAACAAAATTGCAAAGTACAAATCACTTTTTTTTTTTATAATTTCCCTGAAATAGTCTATGATATAGCTCATGCCAGTGATAATTAAACAGACTGCATGAACCTAACAAGAAATATCTTTGTAACCATGGGGGACTGTATCACAGTTATTTTTCAATAAGTGTTGGAGTCAAAATATAAAACACAAAAAAGGAGCCTCCTAGGGTATAAAAAAACTAACAGGCTCTTGCTCTACCAGCCTATATTACAATCCAGATTGCCAAAAACTAAAGTATTCAAAAACTCTTAGACTTCAAAGGTAAATTAATCTAATTTAATATGAACTATAAATCATTCATAAATACAAAATGTCAAAGATGAGTACCACAATAATCGTATCTGTAATACAATGAAAAGTAGTACATGAATATTCTCTGACTACATTAAACATTAGTAAATGAATCAGTCTGATGCTATTCCATATCCAGCCTCACATCACAGAGGGAAATTCCCTAATGTGTGATATGGAAAACACCACAAAAAAATATAAAAGCAACCTATACTATAGTGAGCAAAAATATCACCAAAATAGAAAGAATCTCCAAAAACGATCTGAATAAGAAACCAATAATATGGAATTGGTAACAGAAGCCCACACACAGGAAAGTTACCGGGGTTAAATCAAGACACCACCATACAACAAATAAGATACTATTTGTTACAACTGTGGTTTACCTTTAGGGAATGGATGTTGTGAGGTGAGCCAGCACCAGTGTGATTAATGAGACAAGTGTTCTTGCACACACATAGTGGCTTTTTCTTGGATGCACTTGGACTTGTTAACCTTTCTGACATTACAATTAAATTTGGATTTTATGTAAATGATTGTTTACTATTGTTAACATCAGCTCATTTCATGTGGGATAGTTCCTGTGGGAAATATTGAAACCTGCAATTCCTGAGCCATACATTCATGTTGGCTTGTTTGGTGGTGTCTTGATTTAAAGCAGAACTTTCAGATAATAGCAATTCGCCATGCATTCATTAAATGCATGGCGACTAGCTTGAAAATAGATGTCTTACCATAAAAAAATAGATGTGTCTAAAGGAATCCATCCCGTTTGGAGACCAGATCTGAGGCTAGAGTGCAGACATCTTGTCTGTGCGCCTGCGCCGTCAGTCCCGGTCTCCATAGAGTAGACTGTTTGCACCATATGGTCACCGGAAAGGACTGATGGCACAGGTGCACAGACCGCACTAACCTGCCCATCAGTCCCGAAACAGGACAGATTCCTTTAGACACATATATTTTTTTATGGTAAGACATCTATTTTCAAGCTAGTCACCATGCATTTAATGAATGCATGGCGACTGGCTATTATCTGAAAGTTCGCTTTAACCCCAGTAACGTTCCTGTGTGTGGGCTTGTGTTACCAATTCCATATTATTGGTTTCTTATTCAGATCATTTTAGGAGATTCTCTCTATTTTGATGATATTTTTGCAGACTTTATTATAAATTGTATTTTTTATTTTTTGAGGCGTTTTCCAAATCACACATCACTGTATGATGTGATGTAGGCTGGATATGCAATAGCATCAGACTGACTCATTTAACTTCTGTTTTTTGTCGTCAGAGAGTATTCATTCACTACTTTTCATTGTAATACAGATATGATTATTGTGGTATTCATATTTGACATTTTGTATCTCTGAATGATTTATAGTTCATATTAAATAAGATTCATTTTTTTTCTTGCTCGAACCGCTAAGATTTTTTGAATATTGGAGTCAATATATAGTCCCTGCACCTGCTTTACATCAATTTACTAGGCAAGAACCCCAAAAACCCTCCTAACACCATTTGTGTTAAAGGGTGGGCATTGGGACAGCCTGCTGGCTTTTCAGGGTGTTCCTTTTCATTACACCTTGGTTAACATAGTATATTAAAAAAGACATGGATGAAATTGCATGATTTAATGGCATTTCTTTACACATGATATGTGGCTCTTTCATATTGTAGTGCATTCCCCTTAGTGTAGCCACTAGTGGAGATGAACTGGTGAATTTGTACATTTGCCCCATTCTTCAAAATTTTGCAACACCAATAAGGTTTCAGTACATTGTTGAACATTATAAATAAAAATGTGCATGCATAGAAATAGAGAAATACAGATTTTGATCACATGAGAATCAGTCTGCTCAAGAACCGCCAAACAGTCCCGGGACCAGGATCTGCTTCTGTCAGCTAGAGCGCTAATGTCAATGAAAGGGGCAGGAGGAGGGAACTTTAGAAGCTTAGACCTCTCAAACTATACATGTTTGACAGATGGGATATAGCTCATTGTATTAATATTTTTAATGTCTACAATATTAACATTTGTTAAAAACAACCATTACTATCCCTTTAAGAATCCAAAAGGCATTGCAATTTATTACTTCACTGCACAACCCTTAGATCCTTAAAGGGTTAAAAATATTGGTCTTCTGTAACACTCAATAAAGGCACATCTGTACCGGACTGGATACTACTTATGTCTTGATCTGACGTGAAGTGCACTGGACCTAGGAGTCTGTATGTAAGAGGATAGCGCTACTATTTCTACATGCACTGGGTTTCATTTAGTGACATTTCTTGGGTTGATCATTCTACATATACGCCCTGGGGATTCTATTTGTGCCTCAGACCATCTATTCTTTGCACTATATGCACCAGGACTCACTGTACATGATATGCACCAGTTCTCATCAACAACCAACTCGAGGTCACAGAGACTATGGTCTACGGATTTTTTACATTTAAATTTCACACATCAATGGACATTTATATTTTGATACATGTTATTTTTTATTGTTTTATTCCCTTTTTGTCTATTAAAAACAGATTTTAAAGAGATAGTAATGTTTTACAAAAACAGCATATCCAATTAATCTTCATAGTATTTGGGCCATGGAGAGTGTTATTTCAATACTGTCATACAATAGTTGTAGTTCAATTGAATGATAAAGTTTCCCCCTCCTGCCCCTTTTACTGATGTAACACTGCTCACCTCAGTCCACAGACCCGACAGCTCACAGCAAGGGACATTCTTCTTACTGTGAGAACAATGAAAACCCTGCCCCCTTGACAGGTTTTCCCCTTATGTTAATTGAAGATTGTCCCTCTCTGCAGTCCACTTGGACACCACCCTGCTGCTCTGAGGTGATCAGTGTTACATCAGTAAAAGGGGCGGGAGGGGGATACTTTATCATTCAATTACTCTAGAACTACAACTCTGACAGTATTGTCTCCATGGCCCAAATACTATGAAATTTCATTGGAGCTGCTGTTTTTATGAAACATGACTATCCCTTTAATATACTATAAAAGGACCCCATTCAGCTGTGTCTTTTTTAATGTTTTATTTCTTTAGATTCATTCAGAATACATGGTATGTGTTTTTTCTTAATGCTTATTTTCCTTAAAATGAAATAATCTTCTCTTAAGTTGATCAGTCCACTTTAAATAATTTAATATAATAAATCCCAAGTACCTTTCCTTAGATGCTCTATTATTAAGGCTGTGTTCTACCTTTGAGTTTGTGTATGCTAAATGTAGTATTTTGCATTAACCCTTTGAGTGCCAGTGAGTTATCCAGTTTGGTTGTATCCTCCTTGACCACTCCTGACTTTTTATATCATTGGGCATCCTATATAATAATTCACTAAATAGTTTGTAACAACGCAGTCATGCGCAGTAGAGACTGCTGCGTGAGCTGCAGTCATACGCAGTAGAGACTGTCCGTGACGTGGCTTATATGGGGTGGGGCGCTCCGAAGTATCAGCCGCAGCGTGGACAGTCTCTACTGTGCATGACTGCCCCTCGACCAGCTGGCACTGTGGCCCGTGTACACAGGCTGTTCAGCTAGTTTCATATTTTCCATTGGAAATTCATCTCTATTAACCCTTTGAGTGCCAGAGGGGTACACAACTCATTGCTTTGCAATGCGTTGCTTACCCCTCTGGCACTCAAAGGGTTAAAGATCTGGGTATGATATAAGAAAGGGCACACCCTTCTTAGTATTTTGATTAATAAAAAATATTAAATAGAGAATCCCCAAGCACCAGTTCCTCATGCACTCCCATAATAACCCTTCCTTTCCTTACGGGTTTTCTGTTGATAGCCAGTAGCAGCTATGAACTACTTTTCAGTCCAATTCCCAACAATACATACTATTAAAAATATTCAGGTGTAGTACAATGCCAGGTGCTTTATTAAAATCCAAACTGACATCTGCTGCTCCTATCTTATCTGATTTGGGTTATATTGTCAAAATCATTGAATTTAACAAAATCTTCCTATTGTATTGCCAGGCAGCCATAGATCTTGCAAAGTCTTTATACTTCAGATATACACCCATTATTTATTTAAATTGTGTTAGATTAGTTTCTTTTTATCCAGGTACTCAAAGGCCTGTGGGCTTCCCGATAACGGTTTCTTTTAAGTAAAAGTACATTAGTAATTCTCCAGTCAGTAGCAAATTACTCATATTAAGTTGTTAAATATTTCATTCATGATGTCATTTCCCATGCACACTCCATGCAAATGAGCATTTATTGCATTAATATAAATGATCTGACATACACTATGCCTAATTATTAGTCTAACTCTGTACACCAAAAACAGGTCTCTTATGAGATGGTGAATGTAAACCTATTTCTCCAACATAAAACTTTGCAAATTGACTTCTAGAGATGTTGCAAGGGTCATTTCTGATGCTTTCATTATTAGATATCATACAATACATGCTCTCCGATGGGGCATTTGTATCAAGGAAAATTAGTAAACATACAGCTCGAAATATTCACCATTCTTATTTAAAAAGTCCCTTTACTATGAAAGGTATTTTTTTCTTTGATAAAGAGCAATTGTTTTTCTCCAGGCTTACTAATCAAATGTCTCAATAAATTGATCTCAGTCTACATTCTACTGCAGGCTATAGGGTGACCACATTTCCAATCTGCCATTCAGCGATACTGCAGAGAAGACAGCAGCAGAGCACTTGTCCTCCGCTCTAGTCAGGGGAAGACTGGTAACATTTGGCATGGGGGGCAAGTACAATCAATCGGCTCATTTCTACTGTCAATCCAGCCCAATATCCCAGATCACACCCCTTTTGTTAATGTTTTAGCCAGCATTAATGTTATGAATTAAGGCAAGTGATACTACAGAGCTTATAATTGAACTGATGATACATTAGTGAGAGCACAGAGATTACAAATGAAATGAAGCTACACTACTAGTTTAGCTCTGTAAACTCTGTTTATTCCATTTACTGCAGCAAAAGTGAAATTGAGTGAGTCAGTGGCCCACTGGCCCAGACTTATGACTGCCCCAGGAGGCAACTGCCCCCCTGCCCCCCAGACCAGCCCTCCCCTGGCTTTAGTGCAGCCATGTGGAAGAGATCACTATACATCAGTGGACATCAGTCCACAGCCTGCTCTTCAGAGTTCTAAACATTAGAGGGAGAACTGCCCCTTTGACTGCTGTGGCAGAAAGCAATGTCTGTGGTGGACTACAAGAACACGTACATCACATCTAATGGCACTGCAGTGTCTGTTTGATGTCAAGATGAATGCTCAGCTCTCTCTCTCTCTCTCTAGTGTTTAGAGTTCTATCTGGAGGCCATTTTCTTGCAGTCCCATAGAAGCATCACTTTTTGTTACAGTAAGTAATGTGCAGTTCTCCTTCAAGTGATTAGAACTCTGTGCTCTGGAGTCTTTATTTTAGGACTTTGTTTTATCCCAGAAGAGGGCTTCCGGGGACAAGGGACACACATTCAAAATCAGGGACTCTTCTGGACAATAAGGGACAAGAGGTCACCCTAGCAGGCTAAAACATATTGAGCCATATGCAAAAAGCAAAGGATGATCAAATGCAGAGAAAAGCAAGTACACAACTGGGCAGAAACACAACCCTCCCAAAATGCCTATTCATTTAAATGTGGCTTTTAACTCCTTCACTGTTAGAGAGGTATCCAACACACTGCTCAGCTCAGTGTGTAGAGACGTCTAAATAAAAGAAAATATTTGTCAGTGGGGATTTTGATTGGTCCCCCTATGCTCCACTGTCTTTGTGTGCAGTCCATATTAGTCAGATTATATTATCATTATTTTCTGAATAACAGTGATTTCTTTAGCCACTAGCCTACTCCAGTTTATATACAATAATCAATAATGCAAATATTACATTTTTAATAGTGTCAGATCTTCAATATCATGCACATATCCACCACTCATCCTTAACCTCTTCAGTGCCAGAAAGGTGCACAACGCATTGCAAAGCAATGTGCTTTTCCTGCACTGGAATTTATTGAACAGATATATGTGGAAGTACAATTGTATATTTGTGACCAGCAGTCTAAATGCTTTGAGAGCACTTTGATGAATATGAAACTAGGCATATTCAGAAATTTAAGCAATATGCTAAAAGATAATTTTCAACATAATTTTAGTGATGCTTTTAGCATATCATGTCTGGTCCTCTGATGCATATTTATATTTGAATTATAATTTACAGATTTAGCCGCCTGAAGCTAGTTCACACTTTTGATTGGTTGTGTCATTCAGCACTTGCCCATGAATGCTGAAAAAATAATCTATGGATTAACCCCTCTTACTGCTGGTGGGCAAAGAACTAATTGAACTGCAGATCTTCTGATGACTGAACAAATTAAAAAGGGGTAAACATTTAATTCTGAATTCCAAAGCTAGGCACCTGTACAGGCTGTCACAGCTTAGTCATTAATACAGACATAAACCTATATTTGAATTTGAAGCATGAAAGCTTGACAAATTGTTTTCCAATAAAAGTGACAATGGGAGGAATGTACAGATATGATTCTGCTCTAAAAGAAACACTGGAATTGGATTTCTAGCACTATTCCTGCCTGCAAGGGTACTCTCACTGCTGAGATATGCATGATTCCAGAGTTATTACAGTTTAACAGTTTATATTACCACCTAGTGGTTAGATTTCTGTTATTTAATCCATTGCATTCCATGGAAGGGGTGAGTCACTGACAATCTATTTTCTATAGAGAATGTGATATAACTTGCTAAGTCATGCAATCAGTTTAAACACCTTGTTTAATGCCATGTATTAAACAAAGACAAGAGGAAATAGTATAACTTTAAACCATTTTCCTGAATATGCTATGGAGCAGTTGTAGGGGGCTTGCTAGCAAAACAACAGAGGCGTATCCTTACTGGTATGTACTAAAATGATTATACGCTGTAATGCATTCCCTGTGTGGAGGACACTGGTGTTAGAGGCCAATGATAAGAAACTAAGCTGTGGATTAGTACATTCACTCCACTATCCTTAACGCACTCGTCATTTTAGAAACATAGTAACTCACCTCCCAAGTGTCCCTCTTTAGGAGGGACAGTCTCTCTTTTAGACCCAAATGTCCCTGTCCCTCTTTCCCAAGCTGGTGTCCCTCTTTGTAGGAAATCACACTGTGTGGTGTGTTTATAAATGCATCAGATTGCACAACAGAAACAAAACTCAAATTAATGTTTGTTTAAACTTTACTTCATTTGTTATATGTGAGTCTGTAAATAAAATGCTTTCTTCTTGTTCTAAATAATTTATTCAGTTACATAAAGAGGCATCAATAGGTCATAAAATAACCTAAAAATTCTCAGTAAGGCTGTGCCTACCAGCTACACCCCAAGCAACTCCGCCTAAAACAACAGTGTCCCTCACTGACCATTTGAGATGTTGGGAGGTATGTAGTAATTAGAACAAGGAGAACTATAATAAACATAAGAAAGCAATATCCAATACATTGACACCATCTAACAGACACCTGATAGGCTAAGAAGAACAGAAGCAATTCTAGGAACATAATTTTCACCATAGATTTTAAAAATCCCATTGATTCAATCCTTTGAAAGCAAGAGGGGCACTCAACTGGTTAAACTGGGCTTTTAACCACTTGAATGTTAGAGAGGTCTTCAATGGATTCAGTTAGATTGCTCTAGAATTGTTTACTGTCTTTATGATTGCTCTTCCTAAAATAATGGTAGTATAACAGCCAATTATGGACTGCGTGCAGAAAGGAAAGAGGAGAAATCATAGAGCAGTACAAGTGCAACACAGGGGGGCACATGTTTATTAACCCCTTAAGGACCCATGATAGTCCTAGCACGTCATGGGTTGATGAGCCATAAGGACCCAGAGGTGCCAAAACCGTCATGGATTTCAGGGCTCCCCGAACGGCTGCATGCCATTCAGGGCTCCCAGTCCTTAAGAGGTTAAGCAATTCATTGGAGACTTGTCTAGCATTCAAGTGGTTAAACCCCCTATTTAAATTAAAAGTGAGTTTTATTATTCCCTTATGAGGTAATTGATTTGTTCCAGAATTGTTTTGGTGTTTCCTAATACATCAGACTCATGCTACATAATACATCAGACTCATGCTACATAGTACATCAGACTCATGCTACATAGTACATCAGACTCATGCTACATAATACATCAGACTCATGCTACATACTACATCAGACTCATGCTACCTAATTGACTGGTATCTCAGATACTCCCAGCCCCTTTGGATCTTACAAGCTACAAAAAAAAAAAAACAGGAGCAAAGTACCTAGTAGTGAAGTAGGTAAACAGCATACTGATAAGGAAACATTATACAGGGCAATCCCTTTAGGGTTAAATAAGCTTTTCACCAATGTAATCCTTGGAATGCCAGAGAGGTATCCAATGCATTGCATTGCAGCACAATGCATTGGATATCTCTCTGGCACTCTGAGGGTTAAAGGATAACAAACAATTCCTAAAAATAGCCTTCCACTTACCGTTTTATGGCCAGACTTCCCTAAAGTACCCTATAAACGGTGACCTTATTCCTGTTTTTTAATAGATAAAATCTTCTATCAGTTGTTGATGTCTTGTCCATGAAGGAGGACATGAAAGTTGCTGTTTTTTTTTTTTCAAACTGAAGCAGGCATGAGCATAAGCCTACTGAACTTTTTTACTGAGCAAATGGATGTGCAACACTTTGCAATCTGTTACATATACCCACCAATCCTTAACCCCTTAACGACCGGCCGCGCAGGCACGCGGCAGTCACTAAAGGAGCACGGAGCTTTTTTTTTTTTTTTTTTTTGCTTTTTTTTTTTTTATTTCGATTCCGGACTCCCCGCGGGGGGAGCACGGAATTCCATGACAGTCATAGTACATCATGAGTCGTTAACTCAGATCATCCCATGACGTACTATGACCGTCAAGGGTCGTTAAGGGGTTAAAGGGTTAAGATTATCATGTGTAGTGAGCAGAGTTTGATGTCCTTTGTCTTGCTAGTAACTGACATGTCTACCTCCATGGATATTATATCCAGGACAGACTGAAGATATCATCTCTGGAACAAAGGACTACAAGCAAAATGTATAGGGCCTTTAGTATTTTCTGACCACAGTTAAGTATTTGGGGGTTATTATTAGGAGCACAATATTATTTGTTTTTTTTATGTCTCTGATTTGTTCATCTGGTTTTCAGTATTTTGAACATTAAAAATATAAAGATAGATTAGTGAGTCTCCATGTTAGCCCTCAGGGCACAACAACAGCTCATGTTTTTGAGATATTTCTGTTTGATAACAAGCAGCTAATCAATAGCTGAGTGATTGTGATTAATCTATGTGCCAGGACCATCACACAATTCTATCCTTTGAGGACAGATAGTCCTTGTACGTCACAGGTTAATGATAGCAGCACGATTCAGGTTCAACTGAGATATAATTGTGGGGAGGCTGTAATCAACTTCTTCAGGACTGGAACAGTCAGTTCCAGCCATTCCCCTATGGCTCAACACATGGGATCATTGTTACAGTGATCACATGCTCACAGAGCTAATTAACCATAGCTGGAAACTCTCTGGTTTTGCCCAGGAGACTCCAGATTTAGCTGTTAATTACTGGGTCTCCGGGGCAGTGGCTGATTCTCTTGCTGTGGGGAGTTTTTACTTCTCCTCCTCCCCATTGTGTTCCTCCCACTCCCTGCCCTCTTCACCTCCTTCCTCAGCCTATTCCTCCAAGATTTTTATGTTTTCTTAAGTCGTGACCCTGCTCATGATTAAGCCCCGTCCCCTTTTGCCATGCATTGTGTCATTTATCTTCCCCAGAAGCAGCATAGGACTCCCCTCTCCAGGGAGTCTATATGGAAAAGTTCCCAGGTATGCACATGACAAAGGCAATGTGACTATCACAGGTCTCTGCCTGTCTCCTCACTGTTATTGTAACAGAGGCAGAGAACAGAGCTCCCAGCGCCTCAAATGGCCAAAGATGATGCACTTTTGTTATGCTAGGAGCAGGACTGGTGGGGAGAGCTTTAAAAAAGAAAATATATAAATATGCCAGGATATTTTTACCCATCTTTTATGTAACTGAAAAAAACTATTTAGAGCAAGATCAAAGTATTTATTTACACAGGTGATTTTATAAACACATATACTGAAGTTTAAACAAACATTAATAAACATTTTATTAATGTGAAGCTATGTGATACACTTAGATAGTCTGAGCTCCTAAAACAGGGACACCAGGGTAGAATGAGAGACAGAGGAATTTTCATTTTAGAGGGGCAGAACCCCCCTAAAAAAGGGACACTTGGGAGGTATTGACAAACATTCATACCAGTCCCTAAATGAAGTAATTGAGCACAAATCATGATAGGAATACCTATACATTTTTTTTTCATTTTTTCCAATTTTTTATATTATTATCAAATTAGATGATGGATTATGTATTTGAATGTGCTATCAAAAGAAAACTGGTATATACAAAGAAAGCTGGTATATCATTTGTGTGGGTGTAATAAATGAACTAGAGGGAAATATGGTTGAATAATGACATATTAAAAGGCCAAAATTGTTCTTGTCCTCTAGTGTAAAAAATCCATCATCACCAAGGGATTAAGTATGTTGTACTAGACATTTACTTGTACTTGAAATAGTTTTAAAACTGTACTTTTATAACTAAATGTTACGTAGGATGACAGGTCATCTTTAAGTAAGGATATCCTGAAATCCTGACCTGTTGGTATTCCCCAAGGCCTGAAACTGGCTATCACTGACTTTGTAACATATTCAAGTTAAAAAAAATAAAAAATTGTAATGGGGAGATTATGTTTGTAGGATAACTAACACTCTTAATAATACTCCCTATTACCTTACTATGTCTAGGTTCATGTGTTTTTCTTGCTTCAGTGTGAAAAATATGCCAGCATCTGTCATGTCTGCCTCAGTGGGCATGACAACCAGGGTATATTAAATATGTTATCTCTTGGACAAAAGCACATATTCAAAATTCTTGGGAGTCATTAAGATTTAATGTGCATACTACATACTTCCCAACATTTAAAGGGGATGTTTCATCAAACATTTTTTCAAGCTTAAAAAGTATGGCAGGTTAACCCCTTAAGGACCCATGATGGTCCTGTACCTTTACGGAATTCCAGCCTCCCCACACGGCTGCACGCCTTTCTGGGAGTCTGGAATCGAATCGCAAAAAAAACCAACAATGCTCTTTGGTCCTTAAGTGACCGCCATGTGCGTGCGTGGCCGGTCCTTAAGGGGTTAAACAATATACATCATTGTATATTATTAAAAAAATGATCTGTGCTTCATAGAAATCGCTTATTCCAAATGTACCTGTTGACGTTACAGGGAACCACGGTACAGTTCTTGCTGTACCGTATTGACACAGAAACCATGCCCATTCTCTTCACATTTCACGCCCAATCTCCCTCCCATTTTCCCTTTACACCAGGAGCGCTAGTTAATATGCCAGCACGTCATCAGTGCAAGGGGCCGGACCAAACACAAGATGTCACAGCAGGCAGAGTGGAGAGCAAGGAATCTTGGGACAAGATGGCACCACTCTGCCTACACAACGCAAAGACATTATAAAGTAAGTTTCAGCAACGATGGAATTTTAAATGAAATTGACATACCCTACTCGGTACATTAGGGGGTGATAGATCTAAAGAGCAAAAGGTTTTTTTTCGATAAACATCTACTTTAAAATGGCCAAAGAGGCACACTTGTGTTTTAGGTGGTATTGCAGGGGGCTTGGCTGGTGGACAGCACATTAACAAGAATGTTTAGGTTATTTTATTACCTATTTGCACCTCTTTGTGTAACTGAATAAATGATTTAGTGCAGGACCAAAGTATTTTATTTACACATACTAATGTATAAACACATATACTGAAGTTTAAACAGACAATGTGTTATTGTGTGGAACAATGTGATACATTTATCTACAAACCACACAGTCTTATCGCCTAAAAAGAGGGACATCATGGTGGGAATGAGGAACAGAGGTATTTAGGTTTCAAAGAGGGACTGTCCCTCTTAAAGAGGAACACTTGGGAGGTATGATACTAAGATAAGAAGGGGGTTATTATTAGGAAGTATTAACCTTTTTAACATTCATACAATATAAAATGCTATTCAGAATGAGACCTATATATTACAGTTTTACCTTGTGAACGCGGAAGGGGTCTCCCCAGCATCCTAGGTATTAAACAGAAAATACAGCTAGATTTCATATAGAACATGAATATCAAGTCTACCACGTTATTGAGGTTTACTTTGTTCTTTTAAATGTTGGCAAACAATTGAAAATGTGTCAGTGTGCTATTGCCCTTGAATATGAAATGTGTTCTTAGATGTAAGGACATTTACTTTAGATAGATGAAAGCTGCCTTTGATCCACAATTGTTTCTATTAGGTGTAAAATGTAGTCATCTAACTTGAATTTAAACATTAGCACTTACATAGATTTAAAGGGATAGTAATGTTTCAAAATAAAAGCAGCTCCAATTAATCTTCCTAGTATTAGGACCATGGAGAGTGTTATTTCAGTACTGTTAGAGTTGTAGTTCAAGAGTAATTGAATGATAAAGTATCCCCCTCCCGCCCCTTTTACTGATGTAACATTGCTCACTTCAGAACAGAAAGGTGGTGTCCGGGTGGCTTGCAGAGAGGGACAATCCTCAATTAGCATAAGGGAAAAACCTGAAAAACCTGTCAAGGGGGGCAGGGTTTTCATTGTTCTCACAGTTAGAAGGTTGTCCCTTGCTGTGAGCTGTCTGGTCTTAAGACCAGATTCCACATCTGAGGAGAGGGGGTTTACACTAGGTTAAAGGAGCAGAAAGGGGAAACTTTATCATTCAATTACTCTTGAACTACAACTCTGACAGTATTGAAATAACACTCTTCATTGCTCAGATACTATGAAGATTAATTGGAGCTGTTTTTATTTTGAAATATTACTATCCCTTTATGTGGGCTCTATAGTAATGCAATGATGAAAATGATTTAGGCTTGGAAGTGCTTTGCAGAACATAACAATATTCTCACTTTTAAACCTCCAGATCTGAATTTAATTACCTAATATGGCACAGTTAATTATTTGCCCAATACTGATGCAAATCACACAAACACATCTTAAAGGAGTAACAAAGACTAACAACCACAGCTATATAACATATAGCAGGCTATGTTATGCATTAGGACTAGTTCAAATTTTAGAAAAATACTGAAATATTAAATGCTACCAAAACAAAACCTTATTATCTGCTGCAATACTGGTATTGTTTTCAGTAATTTGGAAAATATATAAACTCCACTGAGGTTCATTCTCATATGGATACTGATAACATATGACAGTATACCTTTCCTCCCCCAACCTTCCCCAATCTGTACTGACTGTTGTCAATGCTCTTACAATGTCTGCTCTTGGATGTCCACCCATTACCTAAAGCTCAGCCCAACAAAGACAGATGTCAAGTTTTTTCCTATGAAATCACATTCAACGTCAGCATCTAGACCGGTGGTTCTCATCCAGGATGGCATAGCACTTTGGTGTTCCATGGACATCTACTTAGAATTCCCTTTCATTTCTATAAAGCCTTTGACAAAACTGCAAATGCTGAATTGCAAATATATATTAATGGAAATTGTTACACACATGGGGGAGATTCACTAAAGGTCGATACTGTGGCAATATGTCATTATGTCAATGTGTTTAAAGAACTTCGACATTTTGATGTACACACATCGTTATATTCACTAAAATTTAGGGATCCAAGGGGAGGATGCAGGATTTTCAAACTGTTGTCGATGTGGAACGGATGCCCTACCCATACCTCCCAAGTGTAACTTTTTAGGAGGGACAGTCCCTCTTTTAGACCCGCTTTTTAGGAAATCAGACTGTGTGGTGTGTTTATAAATGTATCACATTGCTCTACAGCAATACAACTGAAATTAATGTTTGTTTAAACTTAAGTATCTGTGTTTATAAATTAGTTTGTGTAAATAAAATAATTTGGTCTTGTTATAAGTCATTTATTAGGTTACACAAGGAGGTGTCAATAGGTCATGAAATAGCCTAACAATTATCGGTAATGCCCCACCCACCAGCCACGACCCAGCAACACCCCCTAAAACACAAGCGTCCCTCTTTGGCAATTTGAAATGTTGGGAGGTATGTCTACCTAACATATCATCAGCACTAGGACAATTGTGAAGTCTAAGAGCATTTTCTCTGCTGCCTTTGAGTGCCTTTGGCTGGGTGTTGCTCACTCCTGTGGCACTCTAGGGGTTAAAAAAGTCACCAAGCTCTACACAATTATCCCCTCAGCTCCGTATTATATTTATTTCATACATGGTGTGCACTCTGAAGGGAACAAAGCTGGGGGTCAGGCAGCATGCATAGGGATTAGTGGCTACCACTTGCTCCCCAGCCTTGTTCCCTTGTCCACTGGTAGCCATAGAAGCCCATGTACTCTGCTTGGTCCCCAGACTTGTTCCCTTTCCCACTGGTAGCTATAGAACCCCATGTACTCTGCCTAGTCCCCAGACTTGTTCCCTTGTCCACTGGTAGCCATAGAACCCCATGTACTCTGCCTGGTCCCCAGACTTGTTCCTTTTCCCACTGGTAGCCATAGAAACCCATGTACTCTGCCTGGTCCCCAGACTTGTTCCCTTTCCCACTGGTAGCCGCAGATCTCTATGTACACTGTCTGACCTCTCCAACCTTTTCCTCTTGCCTACTGCTAGCCGCAAAATGCCCATGGGCACTGTATGGGCAAGTGAAGAAGGCTGGGGGTGTCAGTCAGGGTATGTGGGCTAACACACAATGGTGATCTTCCCCCACAATACGTATATTCAACATGCTGCCTAACAGTGTTTTTGTACATTAACCCTTTGAGTGCCAGAAGGGTACACAGCGCATTGCTCTGCTTAACCCTCTGGCACTCAAAGGGTTAAACAGTGTGAGGGCAGCATGTGTTGAATGAAATGGTATGATATGTCAGATTTAAAGTGTGAGGGCAGCATGTGTCAAATGAAAGGGCATGAAATTTGAAATGTGAGGGCAGCATGTGTCAAATGAAAGGGGTATGATATGTCGGATTTGAAGTGTGAGGACAGAATAAGTCGAATGAAAGGGGCATGATATATAGGATTTTACAGGGGGGAAGCTGTGTGGCAGATAGGGGAAAAGGCTGGAGAGGGTCAGACATACGGATCTGTGGCTACCAGTAGGCAAGGGAACAAGTCTTGGGGCCTGTCAGTGTACTTGGGGTTCTATGGCTACCAGGGAACAATGGAACAAGGCTGGGGGGGCAAGTGGTAGCCACAAATCCACATGGACACTGCCTGATTCCCAGCCTTGTTCCTTTGGGAATGTACAACATTTATGAAATAAATACAATACAGAGCTGAGGGGATAACGGTTTAGTGGTTGGTGTACTTTTTTTTTTTAACCCTTTGAGTGAGACAGGGGTGAGCAATGCACTTCTTTATAGCGCTCAAAGGGATAAGGGAGTGATGCTGTTAATGGTGCTGAAAGAATTCTCTCCACTCCCCTACCATTCAGAAAGAATGTTCTTAGACTTCCGGATTGTCGTAGTGCTAATGATTTTTGAAGGAGGAAATCCCTTCCATATCGACAACAGTTCACAGCCCTCTCTGTTTGTGATTGATTGAGTGCTGTTACTGCATAGGAAACTACAGGGAGATCCCAACTTCACCAGCCTAGGGTAGGCAAAGTTGGGATTCTGAAACTCTGACAGCAGAGGCTGCTATCAGAGGTCAGCAAATGTGTTGAAGCGTCATATTAGCATATCAACACCCCCCTTGCTTATGATACTGACTCATTATCTTGCATTTCCATATGGAAATAAGTCATTATGCTTAATTTCCATAATGAAATAGGCCACTGTCGATATGATGAGTGAAAATTTGTAATCCTGTCAGATGGCTGTTGATGTGGGCAGATTTTTGACAGACTGATTGTGATGTGATATGGAAGACACTTTAGTGAATACTGTCATAGTGCCTATGACAGTACATCAACATTTTCAGCCCTATTCGAACTTTAGTGAATCTAGGCCAAGGTGTGCTTGTTTTTGTTACTCTGATTATGAGACCTAAAATAACTATATTTATACCTTTTCTTACTCCTTGATAAATGACCTATAAAATATTGTGTGGCCCAAAAGTCCCTGACTGCGTAGTAGTGATGTCTTGAGTAAGAAAAGATTGAGAACCCATGAACTAGTGAATCACTCCAACCACCCAAATTTGATTCCTCATATTTCAATGTGAGTTAGCTTTCTTTTCTCACATTTTGTCAGTGATTCTAGTTCTTGACACCTCCATCTACAAAATATTAACTAATGCAACCTTTCTGATAACTTGTACTGGACCAAAATATTATTTCTCCTTAAAGTACCTTGTTTTTGCAAATCCTAGATGCGTCCTTTGAGCACTCTGAAAAAGGAAACACTTGAGGCAAGTCTTCTCAGATCTACTATTTTTGATTGTATATTGAAAGTAAATCATTTTACATGTCAGTTGTTTGTATATTGATACACCAAAAATTAGGATTCTTTATAGGACAACTACATCCTTGTATATTTGGTCTTCATAATTTATCAGTGGCCAGATCATATCTAGTCCTTGCTCATTAATCAATGAGGGAGTATCAGATATTTTCCTTTATGATAAAAACACATGAACATTTTTCTTTAAAATATTTTTTATAGTGATAACATTTTATTAGTAAATTAACCCTATGGAAACATACAAATGTTAGCTTGTAAGACCCTCAAGGCATACAGTTTGTTTTTTTCTGCAATGATGTGCACTAAGGTATACCCCTCCATAATTAGGATAAGACTCAAGATTAACACTGGTTTAATAAGTGAATATACTAGATTATTGCTTTGCATTAAATGCTTGCATGAGGTTTCGCACAAACACAGGAATTCTGCCAGTTTGGTTAAATGATTGATTGCTTCTATAGTTTGGGAATCAATATTATTAATAATACATTCATAACCAAATGGGATTTCCATAGGTATACCACCTTATTAGTAATGATTACGTTATTTTCATACCAAACGTCTCATAATAATCCAAAGCATTTCAACCATTGTCAGGTATGTTTTCTTATTTTACATTCTTTAAAAACATATTTAATGTCATCTTTCATAGCTTCTTTTGTCATATTCCAAAAATGTAGCAAACATAGGAGAACAAGTACATTTATATAAATATTTTGTTTACTTGGAATCAAGGACAACATAATGTACATGTTTTAGTACTTTATTTTTTTTTACAAATCTGTGATAAATAAAGTTGTGTTTTGGTGGTCAGATAGTGGTATCCTTTTGTAATCAATCTCAGTATATGCACCCAAAATAATACTACCCAAACTTTAAACTTGACCTTTAAATCACTAAACTGTTGTCACACTCTATTCCCCTCCATTAGATACACTTAATATTTTCATCAGAGCTTGGTCACAGGCAATGATGCATTGAGAGACATTGACAAGATGATCAATTGCAATCATGTTATCACTAAACTTCTGCAAAGTTGGATGAAAAGAAATAGTGGAAAGACCTGTTCAATAAAAGTCAAATCAATTTTGCATCTTACTTTGACAACACTTTTGCAGTTTATAACCACATTGTTACTGCTTACTAACGCAGTACAAATAAAAATATATCACATTGAGCTTAGAAAAACTGAATGTATTCAATGTTGTCTGGCATCTATAAAGAAGAGCCTTCTACATTCTCAAATGATCATGCATCTGAGTATCTTGCAAATCTGAAATGTTGGCTCATTAAAAGATAACACATCCTATGAGGCAACTTGCAAGTTCTGTGAACAATAAGACTCTATATTTTATATAACATAATAAAAGCAATTGGATTTGTATGTAACTGATATAACAGATGCGAGCTGACAGAGGAGAAGCATCGTGAACTTGCAGTTAACTATGCAATCTGCAACATTAACCTTTTTATTGCTGATGAGTACAGGGTATTTGTGAATGCCTGAATGCCTCCCCTACAGCATTGACAGAAAAATAGAGTAAAGTTATACTATTTAATCTGCTCCTTGTTTCACTTACCACATAATATAAAAGAATGCCATGGGGAAAGGAATGCAATTAAATGCTCACATACTTTTCCAATCTCATTCCCTTGGTGCAAGTGGCATTAAGGGGAGAATTTTACGCATCTGGTGTTAGGCAGAAGCAGCAATTAGAATTTGCTTTAGTACATCACTCCTGTTATGGGAGATGGAAGTGGACAGAAAATTGGGAATATGAAGAAACAGGGAAGACTGGTTGACAGAGAAACTGTGGAAACATGACTGCCTGTGTCTTCCCAGTCAGGCACACCATATTTTGAGTTATTTGGTATTTGGTATAATACAGAGAACAGGTTTCCTGCCTACAAGACTCCCTAAGCTAAGTTTCAAGTCTACTTTATTGGTCTGTCTTCGCTGGCTCAAAAATGTGCTGATTTTTCTTCCTCTCACAAACACAGAATGACATGTTATGAGAACCTGACAGCTTTTATATACCTGCGGGAAGAAAAGAGAACTTGCTGTGTGGTGGGGATTAGCTTGGAGAAAAAAGCAAAAAAAAAAATTGCACTTTTCATGAAATTTTTCTTGCTTGGTGAAAAGTGCCATTTTCTCCTGTTTCTCTTTTGAGGCAAAATATTTAACCCATCCCTACTATTAAGGTAAAATATACTTTGCCACTGTTCTCTGCCTCTCTCCTCCTCACCATAATTGTGAAAAAGAGATAAGCAGAGACCAGAGTTACCAGTGCCTCAAACAGCCAAAGACGAGACACTTTTGATGTACTAGGAGCAGGACTGGTAGGGAGCTCTTACAAAAAAAAAGTCCATGACCCATTGACCCCTTATCATGTAACTGAATAAGTAATTTAGAGCAAGACCAAAGTATTTTATTTACACAAAATAATTTAAAAACATATATGCTGAAGTTTAAACAAACAATAATGTTAGTTTTAATGCTGTGGAGCAGTATATTATATCTGTATAATATAAATTGCTAGCATGCGATGCTCCCTGTGTGCGTAACAGCACACGCACAGAAAAGACTGCCAGAACAATGCAGTCATGAGCAGTAGAGACTGGCCGAATGCGCTGATCCAGAGCGCAGCAGAGGCCGCTGGGTGGCACTTTAGCCTGTGTTCATATACACACACACACAACATAGTCCATGGTTATTATGCACAAAGGCATGATAAAGAGGTGATAAAGCGGAGATTACTTCTCTAGTGATATCACTTCTCCAGTTCCAATGTTATTCTACAGAGCCTATGCAATAAGATGCACTAAGATCTCCAAAGCTGGAGAAATCTTAGTGCATTGGCTCTACAGAATGACATAGGACTTGGAGAAGTGAAATCACTGGAGAAGTCATCTCCGATTTATCACCTCTTTATCACGTCTTAGTGCATCTCTCCCCAGGGTGGGAAAGAAGGACATAGGGATTTTTGTCTCAGAGGGACAGTACCCCCAAAAAAAACACATTTGGGAGGTATGAAGGAACATTCATACCTGTTATCATTACAGAAAAAACTTGTAACAATGTTGTGTGTTTTTTATATTATTATTGAAATGAGTTATGCATTATACATCTAAATGTGGCATCAAAAGAAAGACCTACATTTCCTTAAAAAATGTGTTATAATTTGTGTGAATGTACTAAATGAATTAGATGGAAAATATGGTTGAGAAAAGGCATACTTAAAAGGTCAAAATTGCTCCTGACCGCTAGTGTAAAAAAGTCTTCATCACTAAGGGGTTAAGAGCCCCTTGCACCTAGGACATAATTCTCATTTAACATTACTTTATAACTCTTTTATCAAGGGATGGTTTCAAGTTTTGATTTCAATGGAAAACTTGTATCTATGGTCTTAAGTTAGTAATTCTGGATGTTGAAATTCTCTTAATTTTGAATATAAAAAATGATCGATATTATGCCCCTTTCACAACTAGCTTACAGTACCAAAAGGTTTTTTCTATGGTTCACCCTACACAAACAAGTAAAATGTACCTGGAGAATAAAAAAAATATTGTGAAAATTAGAGGGATAACTCATGTCCCAAAGGCTTACCTCAATGAGGACCAAAGTGGTGTGTAACACATTGCTTTTTAATGTGTTGCACACTCCCTGGTACACATTCAACCCCAGGGCTACATATGTGGCAAATTCTAAACTGGAGTTGAAAAAAGTAGATTAACCTCTTGAATGCTGGAGAGATCTTCAGTGCATCACTTCACGATTCACTGAAGCCCTCTTGAGTACCCAGTGGAGTGGTGTGTGTTTGTCTAAAGAACAGATTGAGAGCCAATGGGGCAACAATTTGAGTCAAGGGTGTTTCTAGGTACTGGGTGAGGGATGGGGCTAAAGTACATCAGAGACAAAGAACCAATCTGTGTGTGTGTTGGCTGGGCTTACTACACTCTTGGTATCACTAAATAACTCAGTACATATATGAGTACTGTCTCTGGATACATATATGAATGTCATTAGTCTTGTGTTCCAAGACAGTATTCCTTGTGTTTTCTTGTTATTTCCTTTGCTTTGAAGTATACAACAAAGAATAGCACACACTGAGAGTGAACAAAATAAAATGTTTTGTTCTAAGGCATAGAGGCCCCTCAGTGGTACTCAAGTCATGTTTTTCGCTCCCATGTGCCATTGCAGAGTGAATTGGTTGCACCACTCTGACAAGACACAAATAGGCTGAAACATACATCTGTGGTTGTGCTGTTTGTCTAGTGCAGAGAGGATTACTGAGCTGGACTGCCTATGGGTGGGACAAGGCTGATATGGACATGAAAATTTATTCTCTGTAATGGTATACACTTTGCCTCTTCTCTCCCTTCCCCTTGCGTGTTGCAATCATATACAGGCCACCTGGTCCTACTACTCAATTCCTTGATCACTTCACCTCCTGGCTCCCTCACTTCATGTCCTCTGATGTCCCTATTCCCATCATGGGTGACTTCAACATCCCTATAGAAAATCATAACACCCCCCTGCCCTCAAACTCCTCTCCTTAACAACCTCCTTTGGCTTATCACAGTGGACCAGCTCCCCCACGCACAGTGATGGTCACTCCCTTGACTTGGTCTTCACTAACCTCTGCTCAGTCTCTAACTTCTCTAATATCCCCTTCCCCCTCTCTGACCACGACCTCCTCACCGATAACCTCATCATATCATGCAAACCATTCCCCCCACCGTGACCAAGAGCATGCAGAGAAATCTACATACTCTTGATTCGCAACAGTTCTCCACATCCCTGCAACCTCTTCTCAACCCCATCCTTACACTTACTTGCCCTGACAAAACTATTTCTTTGTACAACAGCCCTCGATACAGTGGCACCTGCAACTCCACGCCACCCACGCACAACCTCACTACAACCCTGGCACACAAGACAAACGCGATACCTCCAAAGGTGCTCACGCACTGCCAAAAGGCACTGGAGGAAATCGCGCTCCACAGCTGACTTCATACACTACAAACTAATTCTCTGTTCATTTAGCTCTGCCCTCTCCCTGACCAAACAGTCATACTTTTCCTCTCTAATTTCTAATCTCTCCTCTAACCCGAAACACCTTTTTTCTACCTTCAAATCTCTTCTACACCCACCAACACAAACACCTTCCACTAACTTCTCTGCCAAAGATCTTGCCACCCACTTCAAGGGCAAGATCGAATCTATCAGACATGACATTTCATCACTCCCACCCCCACCCAGCCAGCCCAGCCCTGTCACATCTCCCACATACACACTAAGCTCCTTCTCACCCATCACCGAGGATGAAGTTTCCCTTCTCCTCACTCGCTCAAACCTAACCACATGCCCTCTCAGCCCAATCCCATCTCAGCTCACTCAAGAACTCTCCCCTCTACTAATCCTTACTCAAGTATTCAACCTCTCCATCTCAACCAGCACCTTCCCATCCTCTTTCAAACATGCACTAATCACACCAATCCTAAAGAAACCCTCCCTGGACCCAAACACACTGTCAAATTACCGACCAATTTCTCTGCTCCCATTTGCCTCCAAGTTCCTTGAGCATCTCGCATACAATCAGCTCGCTAGATTCCTCTGCTCCCACTCCCTGCTAGATCCCTTGCAATCTGGATTCTGCCTTCATCACTCCACTGAGACTGCCCTCAATAAAGTGGCCAATGACTTGCTCTCTGCCAAGTCGAAAGGCCACTACTCCATACTCATTCTCTTGGACCTGTCAGCTGCCTTTGACACAGTAGATCACCACTCCTCCTCCAAGCCCTCCACCCCCTAGGTCTCTGTGACACTGCACTCTCCTGGTTTTCATCTTATCTCTGCAACCGCTCCTTCAATGTTTCCTACTCTGGCTCCACTTCTCCACCCATCCCACTGTCTGTTGGAGTGCCTAAAGGATAAGTCCTGAGACCCTTGCTCTTCTCAATCTATACCGTGTCCCTCGGAAATCTAATCAACTCCCTTGGGTTTCAACATCATCTCTATGCTGATGACACTCAAATATATATTTCCTCCCCTGACTTCTCCCCTTCCCTCTTGTCCCAAGTATCTGACTGTCTGTTTGCTGTGTCTTCCTAGATGTCCTCCCGTCAACTCAAACTTAAACTTGGCTAAACTGAACTACTCATCTTCCCTCCCACTACAACCAACCTTACCCCAGATATTAACCCTCACCATCAACATGCTACCATCACACCAACCCCTACAGCTCGCTGCCTGGGGGTCACATTTGACTCTGCCCTATCCTTCATTCTTCACATTCAGTCAATCTCCAAATCATGCCGCCTCCACCTCCGCAACATCTCTAGAATCCGACCTTTTCTCACACAAGACACTACCAAAATTCTAATCCAAACACTCATAATGTCCCGTCTTGACTACTGTAACTCATTACTAATTGGCCTTCCTCTCACCCTACTAACCCCACTACAGTCCATAATGAACTCTGCTGCAAGACTAATCTACTTCACTCATCGCTTCTCCGACACCAAACCCCACTGTCAATCCCAACATTGGCTCCCATTAGCATACAGAATTAAATTAAAAATTCTGGTGCTTACTTATAGAGCCCTCACTAACACCGCACCCCCCTATATTTCATCTCTCATTTCCAAATACACTCCCTCTCACCATCTTCACTCTGCACACAACCTTCTGCTCTCCACAGCTCTTATAACATCCTCCCACTCCCGTCTACAGGACTTGTCCGGTGCTGCACCTCAGCTCTGGAATTCCCTCCCCCACCCAATCAGACTCTCCCCCAGCCTTCAGACGCTCCCTGAAAACTCACCTTTTCAGGGAAGCCTATCAACTGACTCCATAAACATTATCACTAAGAATCACCCCTTGCCTGGACCACTGCACTCACCATCACTTCTCACTCCCACCCACTGACTGGCAGCTCATGTGGTAGGAGGCACTTACACCCAATAGCACTTACTCCTTCTGTGTCAAACCTACCTTCCACTAGACTGTAAGCTCTCATGAGCAGAGTCCTCTGATCCTGCTGTTCTCCACATTTCATTGTACTATTTAATACCTCTGTATGTCTATTCCCTACTGTAAAGCTCTGCGGAATAAATAAAGATTAATAATAATAATAGTATTTGAAAGCAATAAAAATGACCTGAGAACCACTATGCTTCAGAACAAAACACTTTACTTTGTTTGTTCTCACTGTGTACTAGTCACATTCTTTGCTTGTAGGTCTCCCTAAGTTGGAAGGGCATTCCAGATATGGGCCCTTCCTCAATGTGTTTAGAGGGAATCAGCTGCATCAAGCTGATGAGGTCACATTGGCTGAAACATATTTCTGTGGTTGTGCTGGTTCTCTTGCTTGACATTTTAAAGTTGGACTGCCTGCGGGTGGGACCAACCTGATATGGACATGGACATTTCCTCTCTCCAATGGCAGATGGGAGTGAAAAACTTGACTTGAGCACCACTGAGGGTCCCCTATGCCTTAGAACAAAACACTTTATGTTGCTTGTTCTCCGTGCACGCTTGTTGTCACATTCTTTGTTGTTACTTTTAAGTGTACCATATAACTCATTTGTTGTTCTACTGGATGTTCACCACTTATAAACCCTGAAAATATAGTAACTGTTTAAACTCTGATGAAGCTCAGATACAGGCATGAAAAAGCATGAGCTGATTTAGTAAAGGGTTTGCCTAAATATATGTATCCACTATGTTCATATATAAATGTGCTAATTCAGTGGTGACCTGGTGAAATATCATTTTTTTGCCCCTAATTTGCTTCAAACTATGAAAAAAAAAACTGCCATTTTCTATTTGAAACACACACACACATACATGGACACACATACACACACATACATGTACACGCACACACACATACACACACAAGCAAGCATACACACACATACTTAGATACATGTATGCATTATAAAAAGGAAAAACTCACGGGTCTTGAAATATATTTCCCTTATCTGTAATTGTATTTAAATTATGCATAATACCTAACGATGTCTACCAGAGTAATGATTCCACCATAATTACTTTGCAGAGAACAAAAGAAAAATGTATATGTGGCTTTTAGCATTAGCACAGTTCTTATCAAATATAGCAGTCATTATAAAATCAATTCAGAGAACATTGTTTAGGATCAAAATGAGAAAGCAGAACATTTTCTATTTCCTTTTTGGACATTTTCGTGTACCGGCAAAATCAATTGAACATGCCCTTACTTTACTCTGTGAGACACAGTGGCACACATTCTAAGATCAACTGGAATCATTCTAAGGCCAACCAACTGAACTACAGGGGACAGACAATGCCCATGGATTTAAATGCTATTTTGTGAAGCAATGCATTGGAGACCTCTTTAGCATTCATGAAGTTAAAGGGATAGTAATACATCTATTAAAGTTGATGTCCGAGTCTTCTTTATTTATTTTTTTAACATGTAGTGCTATATTTCATTACTTACAGGTTTGTAGTTCAAGAGCTATTCAAGCCAAAAGTCCCTTTCCCTGCATCACTCAGCCTCTCAGTCTGGTCCAGATGGAGTGTGGTGAAGGACAATCTTCAGTAAGCAAAAGGAAATTCCTGTCCTCCTTCATCAAAGGGGGGTCAGGGTTTTCCTTAAATTTACTGAATGAGGATTGTTCCTCACTACATCTGTCCGGTCCCATGACCGGATTCTAGATCTAATGGGAGGTGCCAAGAAGGGGTGGGAGGGGAATCCTTTGGGCTTGAATAGCGACTGAACTACAAACCTGTAAGTAATGAAGTATAGCACTATGTGGTAAAAAACAAAAAACAAAGACGTTTCGGACATCAACTTAATAGAAGAATTACTATCCCTTTAAGAGAACCATTTAATCAATGAATTCTGGGACTTTTGTGTAGTTGTTTTTTTTTTTTTTAGAATTGCTTCAGTTCATCTTAGAATATCTGCCTCACTGACCCCTGAAAACTTAAGCTTTTGTTACATATAATGCAAGAATATTCCTGGAGAAAAAAAAACACTTTTACAAATATGACTCTGTACATTCTGAAACTGTCTTTGTAGGTGGTAACAGGGACACAGAAGTGGAGAACTTAACACCATATTCAGTATACAGTGCCTTGCAAAAGTATTCACCCGCCCCTTGGCATTTTTCCTATTTTGTTGTATTACAACCTGGAATTAAAATAGATTTTAATTTGGATTTCATGTAACAGACATACACAAAATAGTCCAAACTGGTGAAGTGAAATGAAGAAAATAACTTGTTTTAAAAAATTCTAAAAAAAATGGAAAAGTGGAGCGTGCATATGTATTTACCCCCTTTGCTATGAAACCCCTAAATAAGATGTGGTGCAATTACCTTCAGAAGTCCACTTGTGTACAATCTAAGTGTCACATGATCTCAGTATATCTACACCTGTTCTGAAAGGCCCCAGAGTCTGCAACACCACCAATCAAGAGGCACCATGAAGACCAAGGTGCTCTCCTGTCAAGGTTTGGCTGATCTGCTCTAACACTCTGCTGTTGATTACTGCTGGCTTTCCGTCCCTGGGTCACGGTGATACTTACCAAACTGCCTTGACCCCTCAGTTTCCATGGTTACTCACCTGACTGTTATCATCCAACTCCTTCCAGGCTATTTAAAGCAGCTAGGCTCACTTCCTCCTTGCCCTTGTGTTTGTTTATGGCTGCAAGTGCGTTCTCCTGTGCTCCTGATTATCAGTGTATGACCTGGCTTCCTCTGATGTCTCTTCTGGCTCCTGACTCCTAGCTTGTTTCTGACATAGCTGACCTTCATATTCCTGACTCCTGCTTGTTTGAGTACCCGCCTTGGTTCCTGACCCCAGCTTGTCTTTTGGATTATGCTCCTGGATCACCATTCTGCTTTGTTTGTTTCGGTTACTTTAATAAAGGTGTTTTACATTTTACATTTTTGTGTCTGTCTGGTTCCTGGTCCCTAACATCTCCAAACAGGTCAGGGACAAAGTTGTGGAGAAGTACAGATCAGGGTTGGGTTATAAAAAAAATATCCCAAACTTTGAACATCCCACGGAGCATCATTAAATCCATTATTAAAAAATTGAATTAATATGGCACCACAACAAACCTGCCAAGAGAGGGCCGCCCACCAAAACTCATGGACCAGGCAAGGAGGGCACTAATCAGAGAGGCAAAAAAGAGGCCAAAAATAACCCTGAAGGAGCTGCAAAGCTCCACAGTAGAGATTGAAGTATCTTTCCATAGGACCACTTTAAGCCGTACACTCCACAGAGCTGGGCTTCACAGAAGAGTGTCCAGAAGAAAGCCAAAACATGTTTGCTTTTCTACAAAAGCCATGTGGGAGGCTCCCCAAACATATGGAAGAAGGTACTCTGGTCAGATAAGACTAAAATTGAGCTTTTTGACCATCACGGAAAATGCTTTGCCTGGCGCAAACCCAGCATAGTGGTGGCAGTATCATGGTGTGGGGGTGTCAGCAGGGACTGGGAAACTGGTCAGAACTGAAGGAATGATGGATTGTGCTAAAAACAGGGAAATTATTGGGGGAAACCTGCTTCAGTCTTCCAGAGATTTGAGACTGGGACGGAGGTTCACTTTACAGCGGGACAATGACCCTAAGCATACTGCAAAAGCAACACACTAGTGGTTTAAGGGGAAACATTTAAATGTCTTGGAATGGGCCAGACCTCAATCCAATTGAGAATCTGTGGTATGACATTAAGATTGCTGTACACCAGCGGAACCCATCCAACTTGAAGGAGCTGGAGCAGTTTTGCCTTGAAGAATGGGCAAAAATCCCAGTGGCTAGATGTGCCAAGCTTATAGAGATGTACCCCAAGAGACTTGCAGTTGTAACTGCTGCAAAAGGTAGTTCTACAAAGTATTGACTTTGGGGGGGGTGAATAGTTATGCAGGCTCAAGTTTTCTGTTTTATTGTCTTAGTTATTGTTTGTTTCACAATAAAAAACTATTTTGCATCTTCAAAATGGTAGGCATGTTGTGTAAATCAAATGATACAAAACCCCAAAAATCCATTTTAATTCCAGATTGTAATGCAACAAAATAGAAAAAATGCCAAGGGGGGGTGAATATTTTTGCAAGGCACTGTACCAAAGAGATGCAGTTCTGATGCAAACTAACTGTGCCATGGGCTACAAATATATATTCCCAAAAATCCTACTGCTTTAAAGTGGACCTGTCACCTTGAATTTTATTTTACATATTTGAAAACATCATTACAAAATTGTCTATACATCATGTTGACCAAAAGCCAAGCAGACATATAGTTTAGGAAATGTTTAAACTTTAATTTGAGAAAATTGAAAGTCTGCTGGTGCAGCACATAGCTTAATTAGCATATGAAACATCACTGAAAACCCCCATTACCATAAGAAATGTCACCGAAAGGCTTCATTAGTGTTAGAAATGTCACTGACAAGCTTAATAGGATATGAAACGTCATTGTTACTGCACATTATCATCTCCTGAACTGTACAAAGGCAGTTTTTCATTAAGTTTTTAAATCTGCAAACTTGATTTAACCCACCAAATGCTAGAAAAGTTTCTAATGTGTCATCAGACCTCTCCAGCACTCAATGGTTTAAAAGACCAATATAAATTATTGAACATTTTTATTCTTACTCTATGATGAAGTTCATTTGTTCCAGACGTGCAGCACCCTTCTAGCTTACCACTCCTATGATAGAGCAGTATCTAACATATAGCAAATCAACATTATAGGCATAGTAATGTCTATATTAAAGTTTGTGTACACAGTGGAGTTTGGGTCAGCGCAACCAAAAAAGAGAAGAACAGCGACAAGTAATAGTGTACTAAGTGTAGTATTTAGGCAAACTACACATATAATATAAATGCAAAATATAAATCACTAATCTGCAATATATAGTGAGAAAATCCTATATAATAATTCGCTAAGTTGTGTGTAACGCCCGACATGCGCAGTAGACACTGCTGCGCGTGAGGCAGTCACGCGCAGTAGAGACTGCCCGCGCCGCGGCTGATACAGAGCTGGGCGCTCAGAAGGAGCGTCCAGCTCTGTATCAGTAGTGGCGCGGGCAGTCTCTACTGCGCGTGACTGCCCCGCAACCGGATGCCAGAGGCACTGTGGCCCGTGTAACGGGCTGTTCAACTAGTATAGCATAAATGGAAATAAATCAAAGGTGGCTATATGGATAAAATAATCAAAGGATGTCTATGGTAGATAGTACTCTATATATAATGTGTTGTACATACTAGATGGGGATGGAATACTTAAATATACAGTATCTAGTAGTAGAAGAAAAAAGAAAAATATTGAAAATGATGTGCCCTTACTAGAAGGGAATTGATTGGTGTCTATGTATCATTAGCACAGTCAGTACACAATCCGCAAAGAACACAAAGTAACCAATGGTACAGATGTACCCTTACTTGAGGGTTTCTTTGGCTAGAGTCCGTAACAGAACGAGGGTGTGTGTCTGGCTCAGAAGCAGGAGTCCTCTGTTGTCTGTCTGAGGATCGCAGCAGTTCAGTCTGTTCTGTATCAAAATAGATCCGGTGGACTATGCTGTGCAGTTAATTGCGTCCAATGTTTGAAGCAGAACGTTAATAAAAGTAGATTTTCCTCTGTGTTTTCCTTCAATTGGGAAACATTGAAAGCCAGAATATCTTATGCACCAGAGTCCTCCATCATGCTGCAGCTGCCATATCCTGACGCTTTGCAATGCGGTGGAGTCCCAGGAGTCTTGTAGTGCTCGCAAATATGGCATTTGATCTTAAAAGAATAATATAATATATAATATCCAACGCGTTTTGGCACTAGATTCTCGCGCCTTTCTCAAGGATCAAACAGAGTTTGTCTGATTGATTGTAATTTATACGAGAATAGACCAATCGTCTAAGAAGGGGGGTGGCCTAGGACTTCCATAGGTGTGTGGAGTGACTACCCGTAAAGCTAGTGATGTAGAAGTAATATGTAAATGGGATGATGCTGAAAATAGGATGATGGTGAAAATGCAATACCTATAGGTGGGGGAATAGATCTTGTACAAGTGGGTGACTGGATATATTTATCACATGTTGATGAGAAAATTTACACAATTGAACTGAGATGGTAATACACCACTATGTGTGAAAAATAGCAAAAAAAAAAATAAATAGAAGGGAAGTAAGCAAAACCAGTTTGAGTCATCCAGCACAAAAAAGACTTACACTATCAAAGGATTTTTCAACTGCAACACAACCTATGCAGTATACCTCTTAGAATGTTCCTGCCAAAAGCAATACATTAGTATCACGGTGCCCGTGATTTGCTGCAGTTACTTGTCTGTCACCAGTAGGGGGCTTCTATTGGCTGTCTGCAGATAGCCCGCCTCTTATTGACTATTTAAACCTGGATTGGGCACCCTTTGAGTGCCCTTTCGTGTTGTTTCTGACCTTCTTGCTATCACTATGCTAGTGATAGCTGGGCCTCTGTTCCAGTGTTCCTGAGTTCCTGATCTCATGTGTTCCTGAGTTCCTGATCTCTACTGTTCCAGTGTTTCCTGCATACTGAAGTACTTCCAGTCCTGGTTCTGGCCTAGTCTCTGGTGTTGCAGTTCCTGCTGAACTTCTCTGCTGTTTTCTGACCTGACTGATCGTTGCTGGTTCCTGTCATCTCATCACCTGTCTTCAGTATCCTGGCGACCTTCTGCTTGGTCGCGTTGGTGACATTGCTACAATTCCGTGTTGGTCCCAGCGTGCGGACGCTGGTTTGCTCCCAAGCCTTGCGGCTATACAAACTCGCTTGTTACACCAGTGTGCGGTCACTGGTTTGCTCCAAAGCCTATCAGCTATACAATTCTGTGTTGGTCCCAGCGTGCGGACGCTGGTTTGCTCCTAAGCCTTGCGGCTATACAACTCACTTGTTACACCAGTGTGCGGTCACTGGTTTGCTCCAAAGCCTTTCAGCTATACAAATCTGTGTTGGTCCCAGCGTGCGGACGCTGGTTTGCTCCTAAGCCTTGCGGCTATACAAACTCGCTTGTTACACCAGTGTGCGGTCACTGGTTTGCTCCAAAGCCTTTCAGCTATACAAATCTGTGTTGGTCCCAGCGTGCGGACGCTGGTTTGCTCCTAAGCCTTGCGGCTATACAAACTCACTTGTTACACCAGTGTGCGGTCACTGGTTTGCTCCAAAGCCTTTCAGCTATACAAATCTGTGTTGGTCCCAGCGTGCGGACGCTGGTTTGCTCCTAAGCCTTGCGGCTATACTACTCGCTTGTTACTCCAGTGTGCGGTCACTGGTTTGCTCGCTAAGCCTAACGGCTATACTATTCAGTGTTGTTTCCAGCGTGCGGACGCTGGTTTGCTCCAAAGCCTTGCTGCTTAACGATTCTGCTAATTTGCCAGTTCCATCTGACTGCTGCTATTATCTCTGGGCTGCCCTGCCCGGTATTGGTAAGGCCGGTAGAACCTTTTGCCACATTCCATCTGAGGTTGCCTTACCCGGTATTGGCAGGGCCGGTAGAGCCTACATTGTGTATCTATTGAGGCTGCCTTGCCCGGTAATTTGGTAAGGCCGGTAAAACCGTTATGCTATTCCATCTGCAGGTTGCCTTACCCGGTATTGGCAAGGCCGGTAGAGCCTAAAGACTGTCCTGTCCGGTATATTGACAGGACCGGTAGAGTCTGCCTTCTGTCTGTGCTATATTCTGTATATATATATATATGTATGTTATTGCCATCCTAAGTTATCATTTATTATTTCAATAAAATTGATTTTTTTTTTACCTAAACTTGTGTCTGAGAGTCATAATAAACCGCGACAGTACGAAAGGGCCATGACCTCAGACAGCAAGGGTGAAGGTAACGCACAGAATATCCATTGGAGGATGGATGTGCTCGAGCAACGTTTGGATCAGTTGGCAGTTGCAATTCAAACGATCCTTGAACGCACGGTACCTGCTGACCAATCTAGCTCTAGCCCGGTGGTCTCGCCAAGTCAGACACCGGAAAGTGATACCAGACCCCTAGGGGGTACTGTTAAAGGGTTAACGGCTTCTGCACCCTTGCCGCTAAGATATGATGGTGACCCTAGTCTCTGCAGAGGGTTCATCAATCAACTCGAAATCTTTATGGAATTGACGGCACACGCATTTCCCAATGATCGTAGTAAAGTGGGGTTCACGATATCACTGCTCACTGGCAGAGCATTGGCTTGGGCTAACCCCTTGTGGGAGAATGCTAAACCTTATACTAAGAACTTTAGTGAATTTGTGCGTTCCTTTCGAAGAGTGTTTGAGCCTCCTGGTAGAACCACCTCTGCTGCCAAACGCCTTATGGAGATACAACAGGGCAGGCGTACAGTGGGCGACTATGCCATCGAATTCCGCACATTGGCAGCAGAGGTAGGTTGGAATAACGAGGCATTATTGGCAGCCTTCTCTCAAGGCCTGAATGACCACATTAAAGACGAAATCGCTGCTAAAGATCTACCTATTGATCTAGATGATTACATTGAGTATGTTATGATAATTGACTCCAGAATACGTGAGAGATCAATTGCCAGAGATCGTAAGTTACGGTCAAAAAATAATGAGCCTAGTAGCATGTTTTGCCCACCCATCCCTCCCTTGGCATTGAAATCTAGTGAACCAGTACGGGAAACAAGTGAACCTGTGGAAATAGGCTTCACTAGACTATCCAAGGCAGAGAGACTATATCGCAAAAAACAAGGGTTATGTTTATACTGCGGTAAAAAAGGGCACTTGCTAAATTACTGTCCGGTACGTCCGGGAAACGCACACACCTAGGGTATCTTGGGGGACAGGCCCTAGGTGGTGTACAATCGTCCCCAGTGTCGGGCATAATGAAACCCACCATACAGGTGGTATTGTCTTGGGCACAACGCTCTGTGGAGGTTTTGGCCTTGGTTGACTCCGGTGCAGCAGGGTATTTTATGGATAATACCTTTGCTGAATTGCACGGAGTTCCACGCATTGAAAGAGAAAACCCCTTGACTATTGAAGCGATTGATGGTAGACCCTTAGAACCGCCTCAGGTTATATTTGAAACTATGCCATTGTCTATGACTATTGGGGCACTTCACAGAGAAGAGCAGCAGTTTCAACTGATTAATTCCCCGCACCATGCGGTGATATTGGGATTTCCGTGGTTACAGTTACATAACCCACAATTCGATTGGAAAAAGTGTGAAATTGCTGCTTGGTCCCAGTTTTGTATGGACAAGTGCGTCATCCAGCCTATTAAGGTCATGTGCACCTCCTCTGCTATGCCGGATGTGTACCAACAGTTTGGCGATGTTTTTAGCAAAGGAGAGGCTAATATGCTACCCCAGCATAGACCTTATGATTGTTGCATTGAATTGCAGCCTGGTGCAGTACCTCCGAAAGGACTCACTTATCCATTATCTTGTGATGAAAATAAGGCTATGGAGGATTACATTTCTGATGCCCTTGCTAGAGGGATCATACGTAAATCTACCTCTCCAGCTGGGGCTGGGTTCTTTTTTGTAAAAAAGAAAAATGGCGAATTAAGACCATGCATTGACTACCGGGGCTTGAATAAACTAATGGCAAAAAACGCATACCCAATACCACTCATCACTGAGCTTTTTGACAGGCTTAAGGGCGCTTCGATATTTACCAAGTTGGACCTACGGGCCGCTTACAATCTGGTTCGCATTCGAGCAGGTGATGAGTGGAAAACTGCCTTTAATACTCGAGCTGGGCACTACGAGTATCTAGTAATGCCTTTTGGGCTGTGTAATGCACCCGCAGTTTTCCAGGAACTGATAAATGATGTTCTGAGAGATATGTTACAGACATGTGTTGTGGTGTACCACGACGATATACTGATTTACTCCCAAAACATGGCACAGCACATCAAAGATGTATCCGCAGTATTGCTACGACTCCGTGAGAACAAATTATTTTGTAAAATGGAAAAATGTGAGTTTCATAGAACCAGCGTGCCATTCTTGGGGTTCATAATTGGCAATGATGGCATTGCCATGGACAAAGAAAAGTTGTCAGCTGTCCTACAATGGCCAAAACCCAAGGGTCTTAAAGCCATACAGCGTTTCCTGGGTTTCGCTAATTATTATAGGAGGTTTATTAAGAACTTTTCTTCCATTGTCAAACCTCTGTCCGATCTTACGCACAAGGGTGCTAATTAGGGATGAGCGAGCACCCCGATGCTCGGGTGCTCGGGTGCTCTGACCGAGCACCCCCTGAGGCTCGAGTGCTCGGCCGAGCACCCGAGCCCCATTGAAAAGCATGGGAGCACTCGAGCATTAAACCAGGCACCCCCTGCTCTGATGAGCGGAGGGTGCCTGGTCAATGTCCCCCTTCATCTCCGCTATGCCCCTCTTCCACAATGTCCCCCTTCATCTCCTATGCCATAGAGGAGATGAAGGGGGACATTGTGGAAGAGGGGCATAGCGGAGATGAAGGGGGACATTGTGGAAGAGGGGCATAGACTCTATGCCCCTCTTCCACAATGTCCCCCTTCATCTCCGCTATGCCCCTCTTCCACAATGTCCCCCTTCATCTCCTCTATGGCATAGGAGATGAAGGGGGACATTGTGGAAGAGGGGCATAGCGGAGATGAAGGGGGACATTGTGGAAGAGGGGCATAGCGGAGATGAAGGGGGACATTGTGGAAGAGGGGCATAGAGTCTATGCCCCTCTTCCACAATGTCCCCCTTCATCTCCGCAATGCCCCCTTCATCTCCGCAATGCCCCCGTACCTCCAGTCCCTGGTGGTCCAGCGGAGCGTCTTCGGATCTGTGCCTCTTCCGGCACAGATCCCCTTCACCCGAACATGTCGGGCGAGCACATGGCGGTACTCGTACGAGTACCGCCATGTGCCGAGCAGAGCGATGCTCGAGCCGATCCGAGCATCGGCCGAGCACGCTCGCTCAACACTAGTGCTAATCCTTCTTGTTGGCCGGTATCTGCTGAGAAAGCCTTTGAGAATTTGAAGCTGGCATTTGCTGCGGCTCCTGTGTTATCCCACCCCAATCCTTTACTTCCATTTACGTTAGAGGTTGATGCCTCAGATATTGGGGTCGGGGCAGTACTTTCGCAGCGACACGAGAAAGGTGGAACTCTCAGACCTTGTGGGTTTTTCTCTAAAAAGTTGACTGTCACTCAAAGCCACTATGAGATAGGTGACAGAGAATTATTGGCCATTATCCTTGCTCTTAAGGAATGGCGTCATTTGCTTGAAGGTACTAAGAATCCTGTCTTAATCCTAACAGATCTTAAGAATCTGACCTATCTCTCGGAGGCCAAGAGATTGTCCTCTCGTCAGGCCAGGTGGGCACTGTTCCTGTCTCGATTTAATTTCATTGTATCATATTTACCAGGGTCAAAAAATATCAGGGCTGATGCACTGTCAAGACAATTTGAGGCCGACAGTGACAGAGTGGAAGCACCAGCTCCTATCATCCAACCTGATAGAATACTGGCTACTATACGCACGAGTATCACTTCTCCTCTAGGGGAGGAGATCCTGGCCTCTCAGGGGTCCGCTCCCCATGAAACCCCAGTGGGCAAATGTTTTGTCGCTGAATCATTTCGTACTAGGCTGCTCGAAACCTACCATTCCTCTAAGGCTGCGGGACATATTGGTAGAGACCAATTGTTATGGTCCCTTTCTCAGTTATTTTGGTGGCCTTCCATGAGAAACGATTGTGCCGAATTTACGAATGCCTGTGCCACCTGCGCCCGCGCTAAGACCCCGAGACATCTCCCTGTGGGCTTGCTTCAACCGGTGCCTAATGGCGAACGCCCCTGGTCTCATGTTTCCATTGATTTTATGGGAGAGTTGCCTATGTCGAAGGGGTACTCCTTTATATTCATGGTGGTGGACAGGTTTTCTAAAATGGCTCATTTCGTGCCCCTCCGTGGTCTTCCTTCAGCGAAGGAATTGGCAATGGTGTTCGCCAGAGAAGTATTCCGGTTGCATGGAGTGCCTAGGGTACTGGTGTCTGACAGGGGGAGCCAGTTTGTGTCTAGATTTTGGAGGGCATTTTGCCAACAGATGGGCATACAGCTGTCCTTCTCCTCTGCCTACCATCCCCAGACCAATGGAGCCGCTGAACGAGCTAATCAGGGCTTGGAACAATTTCTCCGTTGTTTCGTTACTGACCATCATGATAATTGGTCCGACTTGTTGCCTTGGGCAGAGTTCGCCAGGAACTGTGCGGTCAATTCTTCATCTGGGAGCTCTCCGTTTCTGATTAATTATGGGTTCCAGCCCTGTTTGCTTCCAGACTCATTTCAGACGCAACAGATTCCAGCTCTGGATGAGCATATCGAGCAACTCCGTTCCACATGGGCACAAGTTCAGAGGGCACTTGGTCAGTCATTTCAGCGTCATCAGCGCCATGCTAATCGCAGAAGGCTTCCAGCGGTTTCCTTTCAGGTTGGGGATAGAGTATGGCTTTCCTCCAGAAATCTCAAGCTGCAGGTTCCGTCTAATAAGTTGGCTCCTCGGTTTATTGGTCCATACAGAGTTATTCGCAAAATTAACCCTGTCTCCTATGCACTAGACCTACCTGCATCCATGCGTATCCATAATGTGTTCCATGTGTCCCTTCTTAAGCCTCTGGTTTGCAATCGCTATACTACCACACCTGTGGTGCCAGGACCTGTTGAGGTCGAGGGCCAGGAGGAGTACGAGGTTCAGAGCATTATTGATTCCCGTAGGCTTAGAGGAAGGGTGCAGTACCTGGTACATTGGAAAGGGTATGGTCCTGAGGATCGATCATGGGTGGATAGTACGGACCTTCATGCACCTAGGTTAACTAGGGCCTTTCATGCCAATTACCCGCAGAAACCTAAACCCTATTCTAGGAGAGGGGGTCTTTGAAAGGGGGGTACTATCACGGTGCCCGTGATTTGCTGCAGTTACTTGTCTGTCACCAGTAGGGGGCTTCTATTGGCTGTCTGCAGATAGCCCGCCTCTTATTGACTATTTAAACCTGGATTGGGCACCCTTTGAGTGCCCTTTCGTGTTGTTTCTGACCTTCTTGCTATCACTATGCTAGTGATAGCTGGGCCTCTGTTCCAGTGTTCCTGAGTTCCTGATCTCATGTGTTCCTGAGTTCCTGATCTCTACTGTTCCAGTGTTTCCTGCATACTGAAGTACTTCCAGTCCTGGTTCCGGCCTAGTCTCTGGTGTTGCAGTTCCTGCTGAACTTCTCTGCTGTTTTCTGACCTGACTGATCGTTGCTGGTTCCTGTCATCTCATCACCTGTCTTCAGTATCCTGGCGACCTTCTGCCTGGTCGCGTTGGTGACATTGCTACAATTCCGTGTTGGTCCCAGCGTGCGGACGCTGGTTTGCTCCCAAGCCTTGCGGCTATACAAACTCGCTTGTTACACCAGTGTGCGGTCACTGGTTTGCTCCAAAGCCTATCAGCTATACAATTCTGTGTTGGTCCCAGCGTGCGGACGCTGGTTTGCTCCTAAGCCTTGCGGCTATACAACTCACTTGTTACACCAGTGTGCGGTCACTGGTTTGCTCCAAAGCCTTTCAGCTATACAAATCTGTGTTGGTCCCAGCGTGCGGACGCTGGTTTGCTCCTAAGCCTTGCGGCTATACAAACTCGCTTGTTACACCAGTGTGCGGTCACTGGTTTGCTCCAAAGCCTTTCAGCTATACAAATCTGTGTTGGTCCCAGCGTGCGGACGCTGGTTTGCTCCTAAGCCTTGCGGCTATACAAACTCGCTTGTTACACCAGTGTGCGGTCACTGGTTTGCTCCAAAGCCTATCAGCTATACAATTCTGTGTTGGTCCCAGCGTGCGGACGCTGGTTTGCTCCTAAGCCTTGCGGCTATACAAACTCACTTGTTACACCAGTGTGCGGTCACTGGTTTGCTCCAAAGCCTTTCAGCTATACAAATCTGTGTTGGTCCCAGCGTGCGGACGCTGGTTTGCTCCTAAGCCTTGCGGCTATACTACTCGCTTGTTACTCCAGTGTGCGGTCACTGGTTTGCTCGCTAAGCCTAACGGCTATACTATTCAGTGTTGTTTCCAGCGTGCGGACGCTGGTTTGCTCCAAAGCCTTGCTGCTTAACGATTCTGCTAATTTGCCAGTTCCATCTGACTGCTGCTATTATCTCTGGGCTGCCCTGCCCGGTATTGGTAAGGCCGGTAGAACCTTTTGCCACATTCCATCTGAGGTTGCCTTACCCGGTATTGGCAGGGCCGGTAGAGCCTACATTGTGTATCTATTGAGGCTGCCTTGCCCGGTAATTTGGTAAGGCCGGTAAAACCGTTATGCTATTCCATCTGCAGGTTGCCTTACCCGGTATTGGCAAGGCCGGTAGAGCCTAAAGACTGTCCTGTCCGGTATATTGACAGGACCGGTAGAGTCTGCCTTCTGTCTGTGCTATATTCTGTATATATATATATATATATGTATGTTATTGCCATCCTAAGTTATCATTTATTATTTCAATAAAATTGATTTTTTTTTTACCTAAACTTGTGTCTGAGAGTCATAATAAACCGTGACAATTAGACGTACAATAAGAAAAATTAAAGAACGTTTCGTGGAACACAGAGGTAACATCATGCGAAAAAATCTAAAACACAGCGTTGCAAAACACTTCTGGGAAGAACACGATGGTGACCATAAACAATTACCTATCACAATCATTGACCACACAGAACCACAAGCAAGAGGTGGTGATAGATACACCAAGCTCGTACTAAAAGAGAACTACTGGATTTATTTGATGAACACCATGGTCCCAGTCGGTCTAAATGAAGAGCTTGATCTGTGGTGTATGTAGCCATCAATTTGAATCTTGTAACATTAATTCCATTCAGTAGGCTTGTACTAGTATATCTATATTAGTTTCTTTTTTTGGCCCACCTCTAGTGTATATTTCCACACTATACAATGCATATTCACATAGTCGTGGCCCCTTGACTTACTTTCCTTCTATTTATTTTTTTGCTATTTTTCACACATAGTGGTGTATTTCCATCTCAGCCCAATTGTGTATATTTTCTCATCAACATGTGTTAAATATATCCAATCACCCACTTGTACAAGATCTATTCCCCCACCTATATAGCATTTTCACCATCATCCCATTTTCAGCATCATCCCATTTACATATTACTACTACACCACTAGCTTTACGGGTAGTCACTCCACACACCTATGAAAGTCCTAGGCCACACCCCCTTCTTACACGATTGGTCTATTCTCATTTAAATCACAATCACTCAGAAGCACTCTGTTTGATCATTGAGAAAGGCGCAAAACATCAGGATATGGCAGCTGAGGCATGATGGAGGACTCCAGTGCATGAGACATTCTGGTTTTCAGTGTTTCCCAATTGAAGGAAAACACGGAGGAAAATCTACTTTGATTAACTTTCTGCTTCAAACATTGGACGCAATTCACCGCAGAGCACAGTCCACCGGATCTATTTTGATAGAGAACAGACGGAACTGATGCGATCCTTAGACTGACATCAGAGGACTCCTGCTTCTGAACCAGACACACACCCTCATTCTGTTATGGACTCTATCCAACGAAACCCTCATCTGTACCACTGGTTACTTTGTGTTCTTTGCGGATTGTGTATTGACTGTACTATTGATACATAGACACCAATCTATTCCCTTCTACTAAGGGCACATCCTTTTCAATATTTTTTCCTTTTTCTTCTACTACTAGATACTGTATATTTGAGTATTCTATCCCCATCTAGTATATATGACACATTATATATAGAGTACTATCTACCATAGTCCTCCTTTGATTATTTTATCCATATAGCCACCTTGGATTTATTTCCACTCATGCTATATTTTCCCACTGTATATTGAAGATTAGCGATTTGTATTTTGCATTTATATTATATGTGTATTTTGTCAATTTTGACATTTAGTACGCTATTACTTGTCTCTGTTCTTCTCTCTTTTGGTTGAGCTGACCCAAACTCCACTGTGTACATATCTGATTGTCTCACTCACGGATCTAAGCATTTGGGCCCAGCAGCAGCAAAATATATTACAGAGACTGGAACTGCCATAGCAGGGTGTTTCACAATACACCAGCTTTTTTCATATAATCCCTGGCATATGTGGTGTCCCGTTCGCCCAGTACCTCTTCTCTGGGCAGGGTTGCGGTTCCGGGTTGCCTTCCCGGTCCCCGCGCGGCTTCCTTTGTTCTTCGCCGCATCCGGTTGCGGCGCGCATGTGCATGTCGGCGGACCATAGAGCTGAAGGGATGGAAGGTCCGCCGACACTCTTGCCTCCCTCTCCAGGCTCCTTCCGGTTAGGGCAGCTATATCTTCCTTCTCTAGCTCTATGTGGACGCGTTTGTATAGCGTCCAATAGAGCTTCCAGTGCCTGGGTACTCTCTAGTCCGTTCTTGGGGTTGCCTCTGCCTGATCCAGCCTGCATCTATTGTGTATGACCCTGACCTGCCTTGACCAAGCCTCTGCCTGATCCAGCCTGCATCTTTGTGTATGACCCTGACCTGCCTTGACCAAGCCTCTGCCTGATCCAGCCTGCATCTTTGTGTATGACCCTGACCTGCCTTGACCAAGCCTCTGCCTGATCCAGCCTGCATCTTTGTGTATGACCCTGACCTGCCTTGACCAAGCCTCTGCCTGATCCAGCCTGCATCTTTGTGTATGACCCTGACCTGCCTTGACCAAGCCTCTGCCTGATCCAGCCTGTATCTTTGTGTATGACCCTGATCTGCCTTGACTGAGCCTCTGCCTGATCCAGCCTGTGCCTCTGTGTATGACCCTGACCTGCCTTGACCAAGCCAGTAGAGACCTGAGTGAGTACCTATTCTTTTCTTTTGGAGATTCATTCCCTCCCTGGGGACCTCTGAGTATAGTTTGTCTAGGTTAGGGTTATCCGGGGTTACCCAGCGGCTTCTCTGCTGGGGCCACTACATCTGGCTTCGCGGCCAGCACCTTTAGGCGGCTCAGCCGCAGCACAACCCTGGCCTAGGCAACCTACGCTCCCTAGCTCCGCTCCCTAGCGTCGCCCCCTAGCAGCTCGCTCAGCGGCCTCTTGTTGGAGGAGCATCCGTGTCCTGCTCCCAGGTACTCTGATTTCTTCCGGTCCCCACCTTTCGGTTCTGACATTCCACCTTTTGGTTCTGACAGCATATATGTATTTCCAGCCTCCAAAATACTTCCTTATTTATATACACCCATTACAGGCTTTCTATTTCTAATCCTCCACAATTCTATTATAGGAAGGGGGCCACCACTGAAATACAGGGTGTATGCACAGGTACTTTTCTTCTTGTACTTTACATTCTGCCCAGAGACTACATTAAGCCTTTTGTAACACATATCAGTATGGTTAAGTACTTACAGGTCTGTAGTTCAAAAGATAGTCAAGCTGAAAGGATCCCCCTCCAGCCCCTTCTGGCTGCCTACCCCTAGATTTGTAATCTGGTCATGGGACCGGATGGATGCAGCGAGGGACAATCTTAAGTCAGTAAGTATAAGGAAAACCCTGACCCCTTTGACAAAGGAGGGCAGGATTTTCCTTTTGCTTACTGAAGATTGTTCCTTGGCACTCTCCATACGGCCCAGCAGAGAGGATAAGTGACAAGGCCAGAAGGGACGGGAGGGGGATCCTTTCAGCATAAATATATTTTGAACTACAGAACTGTAAGTACTTAAACATACAACTATGTGTTATAAAAAGCTTAAAAAAGACTTGGAGCAGAACTTTAATATAGACATTACTATCCCTTTAAAATGCTGATGCTAAAATACACATTTTTCTTAATGAAAAAAACATGTTGTAACCTTCATTAGTAAAAGTGCCCATACCCTGAGATAACTTAAAAGCTAATATGTTTTATTAAGTTGTCTCTATGCGAACAGACTTAGTGAAAAGCCTGGGCTTATTGTGTTATCGCAAAATGGCTCCTAATAACCATTTTTGGGGGTCAGCATGGCCTAATGCAAAACAGAAATTTGTGGATTTCAGACACAGACTTTGCGGAGGTTTGCTCAGCATCCCCATAGACCAGCAGTGGGCAACAGGCCATTGGAAGCTTCTCCTGTGGTCTTGAGTCTCTTTTCTTGTACAATGGGAAGAGGGGATAATTTCCCTCTACCAACATCAAATACACGAACACCCTATTTTCACCCAAAAAAGCAACAAAACCTCTTTCTTATGCCCTTAACCAGTGGCGTAACTATAGGGGTTGCAGGGGTTGCACCTGGGACTGGGACTGTGCACACCAGGGGCCCGGCCGCCCCCTGTGACCCCTCCGACTGGCGCCCACAATCTGCTTCCGGCGCTCTAGTAATGCAGAGCGCTGAGAGATGACATCATCTCCCAGCGCTCTGCATTACTAAGAGGACCTCGCGGGAGCTCCTGGTAGAAGATGGGGGCATTGTGGAGGGGGCCTACATGGTGGTGTGGGGGCCCGTGGCACTTTTTGCACCAGGGCCCGGAGGCTTCTAGTTACGCCTCTGACCTTAACCCTTTGAGGGCCAAATGGCTACACAATGCATTGCTTTTCAATGCATTCCCTACTCCTCTGGCATTCAAAGGGTTAACCTCTAGGGTGCAAGAGAAGTCTCCAAAGCATTGCAAAGCAATGCATCCAACTCTCTATCATTCAAGAGGTTTACCAGAGAGGTGTCCAAAGCATTTTTGTGTTGGAGACACCTCTGGCACTCAAAGAGTTAATCTGCTTTTTTTTTTTTTTTTTTTTCAACTACAAAATGTTAACCATAATGTCAGGAGGGCACTCACTTCATGGTAGTAGTCCTTTAACATACATATGCTATTTTTTCTTGTGCTCCTCATATCCCAGAGGCAAACCAAGGATTTTCAGAAAGAGGTTTCCAAAAATAAGTAAGGAATAAGTATACCTAGAATTGGTGTGTGCAATTTTTTTTACCATGAAACTCATTGCAATTTTCTTTGAATAGACCAGGAGTGAGTACCCTACATGTGTTACTGGACTGCAGTTCCCATCATCCTCACCAGGACCAATGCTTGTCTGAAGATGATTGAAATTGTAGTCCAACAAAAAATGAAATAAAGAATCCCCACTCCAGTTATAGTCATAAGCTCAATGGAATCAAATATTTCTTATTATTGGGTGCTAAAGTTCGGGCTCTCTGATCTGTTAGGGGGAAAAGAAAATATGGGGGGTTCTGGGCAAAGGGAAACTCCTCCCAGTTTTTCCTTGCATCCTGCTATGCTCTACACAGAGTGCAACTTCCTGACTAGGAAGTAACAAGGGCAAAGTAAATTGCTTCCCGAAGCCTGGTGCAAAACAGCACTTGCAATATCACACACCTTAAATTCTATCAAGACATTTCTACTGGTATAACGTCAATGTTAACCATATGCTTTTATAAAAGACAATTTGCATTTTATGATTACGGTACCTTTAATTAAACTGCCAACACAATTACAAAGTGACTATGAGCTAATTTCTAGGATACAGCTGAATGACTTGCATTCTCTAAATGAGTCTCACATCAGCCAACTCTTTTATTAGCCTCCAAATAATCTCTTGTTTTTACTGCTGGTATTTTCAGAAGTTTAGCTATAAGCATCTCTTTTCAAAATGTAAATCACCACCCAATTCTGCAGGGAATTCTAGATAGCTAATTCTAATTAAAGGCAATGTTGATCATCATTACCCTTACTTAACAAGGTCATATGCACAAAGTAAGAGTGAAGTAATTTTGAAGCAATTCAACTAGGGAACAAACATAAATAAATATTGATTTAAATGTGGCTTCTAAGCTAGGCTGACCAGATCTTACCTTTAACCGGGGATGCATAGGAAAAATGCATACTGCAGGAATGCTTTGATTTCAGTGAAGTACTGAAAAATGGCTATTTGCAATGTGTCCCTGGTTAAAGGTGAGATCTGGTCAGCCCAGAGGAGTAACTAGAAGCCTCCATGCCCTAGTACAAGAAGTGCCACGGGCCCCCTCCACAATGCCCCCATATCTTTCCTGGTGCTTAGTGATTATGTCATCTCCCAGCGCTCTGCATTATTAGAGCGCCAGCGGGAGATTGCAGGCACCAGGCGGAGGGGTCGCAGGGGTAGGCCGGGCCCCTGGATTGCACGGGCCTGGTCGCAACTGCGACCCCTATAGATACTCCACTGGGTCAGCCTATTCTAAGCGCACAAATACAAAGCATTGGAGACCTCTCTAGCCTTCAATGCATTAAAAGCCCTATTTCAATCAACGGGAATTCTTATATGTCCCTTTTGGTGCGGCTGGTTTGCTCCAAAATTGTTTTAATAGTTTTTAGTATATCAGCCACAGCATGAACACTACTGTACTTTCATACCATATCTTACAATCTATTTGGAATGTGTAAAATCTATATGAAACAGATTATGTCTGTTTAACGCTTTGAGTGCCAGAGATGTAGCCAATGCACCACAATGATTTGGATACCTCTCTTTCACTCAAAAACGTAATCATTAGAGCACACCACATTACACAGCAATGAGTTGTGCATCCGTCTGGCACTTAAACCTCATGTGCCAGAGGGGAACTGACTGCATTGCCTTGCAATGCATTCCGTACCTCTCTGGTACTCAAAGGGTTAAAGCATTAACATATTAACCCTGTTATGTTCCAAAAAGCTTTCCAAGGAAATGCATACTTCTTCTATGCACATTTAAGTAGCAATTCCCAACAGTTGTGTTGCAACTCTTTTTTTTTTGTGCATGACAATAAGCTTGGTGAATCACACATCCCCAGAAACAGTTTTAACCCTTTGTGTGTCAGAGGGGCACGGAACGCATTGCTTTGCAATGCGTTCCGTACCCCTCTGGCACACGAAGGGTTAAAGTGGCTGATGTTCAAAGAACAGCCAGTGAGGTATTTAGGCCTAGGTCTAGTGTGGTAGATTTCAGGTGCATCAGATTGGGGTGCTTGTGTCTATTTTCATTTTTTTAAAGTACCTCTTTCCCAAAGTATTTATAAACAAAAGGTCTTTCTTGTTAAATCAAATTTTCCACTTTCTTTTAGTCCTCCGGGTTATTTGCACTGCTTTTTGTGTCTTTAACCCTTTGAGTGCCATGGTGTTCTCTGGCACTCAAAGTGTTAAGGGAAGAGTTGCAGCCTGTGGGAGGTGCTGGATAAAGTGAGGGTATGGCAAACTGTGAATGGGAGTTGCATATACTTGGTTGGGGCAAGCATAGCAGAAAGCCTAATTATATCACTTAGATGAACTGGAGTATGTCTGGATTAAACAAAAGGGGAAAAGTAAAGAACATCCAGATTCCCAAAGACTGAAATGGAGTTTTTAACATACATATTTTGGGTAAAGCCAAGAACACCAAAGGGAAAATAAAGAAATCTCTCAGTTCCAATTGATTGAAATATTGTTATTAAAAGGTCCTTCTTATTCGACAGGAATTTTTATTTGTTGCCTATGGTGTGGTTAGTTTGTCCCAAAATTGGTCCAGTTTGTTTTAGTAATCTGTTACAGTATTACACCATTGTCCTCTCATGCACAGAATGCATTAACATTCCTAGCTCTACAGTGAACAGTAAGCTCTTTAGATGATGGCTGTGTTTTCCTTTCCTGTAATTTCCACATTTACTGAAATCAATTCATACCATTATGGAATGAGAACGTCTCTTTCACAGTACACTGTATACCACATGAATATAACAGAAATTAACAAAGGAGGCTTTTTTCCCATACAGACCTGTAAGTGGATTCACAGCTTAGTGCTAATAAGATGCAATGAAGGGTCACTAAGCGTGACACTTCATAAGCCACTGCTAATTCAATGCTAGTAATAGTATTAAATGGGAATTACACCCTAGGAAAATTGCTTCAGAGTGCTTTGAACATCCCTCTGGAACTCAAAGGGTTAATTTATCAGTAGGATTTCCCTTGGTACATGTCCTTCAAATATTAGTCAACTATAGCAAAATATATTATTTAGTTCCTTGATCCTTGTTCCAGTTTACAGTCTGATGATGTCTTGTGCACCTTACCATCCATTTAGGCTACTGAACATCATTATTTGCTGTCAGGAGGTGTGCCTAGAGATGGGCTTCAATGACTGCTGTAAGGTGGGCCTCTGCCTAGGAACAATATGTGCCTCTCCAGCTGCTGGGGACTACAGCTCCCTTTATCCCCAACCAGATGTATGGTAGTTGGAGCTACTGAGTGCCAAAGATTGTCTACTCCTGTCCTAAATTATACTGTTATCACCATTAACACTTTAAGTGCCAGAGGGTATCCAACACATCACTTTGCAATAGGTTTTATACCCTTCTAGCACTCAAAAGATTAAAGGAACACTGTCAACTAAAAACAACTTTGGGAAGGGGGCAAGGTAGGGCCAAAACAGGAGGTAAACAAGTAAAAAAAACCAATTTTCTGAAATAAAAAATGGCTAATATAACATATAAATGATTTTGCAATCTCTTTATTAAAAAAGTTAAAAATGTTTGTAAAGTGTAACTTGTTGGGACTGCTGAACTATAGTGTGCTCAGCTGATGATTATCAGTACAGTATACTCAGCTGATCATCAAAGGTATAATATATTCAGCAGAGGCTCAGGAAGAGAAGCTCCAAGTGACTGGCTGGAAACAAATGGACCATTATTTGTATTCTCTGCCGATTAAATAATAACACAGTTTTCCATGTGCAGTACAGTTTATTGTCTGACCTCAGACAGACAGGCAATGAATAGTACTTTCCACTGATCTAGTAAATATGCTGTATTTCAGCACTGAAGTATGACAAATTCATGCTTCTCTAAATTTTACTTAAAATGGAATTTTGTTACACATTGATAGTACAGTAGAAACTGTGGTTTGCAAATGCATAAAGTCACTTTAAAAGGATCGCTAGACAGAAACACTGTATGTACACACACATACCAGTAAAAGTGATGTCAACTTTGTGAATGGCAGAGAGATAACTTTCATGTAATGCAATGCCCTCTGCAGATCTCAATTGTGGAGTGTTGAGGAGTTTAATTACTTGAGGGCCATACTCTGACCCTCAACCCCTTTGACCCTCAAATAGTTAAACACTTAAAGGGATAGTAATGTTGCACAATAACAGCAGCTCCAATTAATCTTCATAGTATTTGGGCCATGGAGAGTGTTATTTCAATACTGTCAGAGTTGTAGTTCAAGAGTAATTGAATGATAAAGTATCCCCTTCCCGCCCCTTTTACTGATGTAACACTGCTCACCTCAGAGCAGCAAGACTGTCCAGATAGATTTCTGAGAGGGATAATCTTCACTTAGCATAAGGGAAAAACCTGAAATACCTGTCAAGTGGGGCAGGATTTTCCTTATGTTTACAGTAAGAAGATTGCCCCTTGCTGTGAGCTGTCTGGTCTCAAGACCATATTCCACATCTGAGGGGAGGAGTCTTACATAAGGTAAAAGGTGTGGGAGGGGGAAACTTTATCATTCAATTACATTACATCATTCTACATCTGGGACAGTATTGAGCTAACACTCTCTATGGCTCAAATACTATGAAGATTAATTGAAGCTGCTGTTTTTTTTGAAAAATTGCTATCCCTTTAAGAACTTTTGCGACACATTTCTTAATAAGGAAGTTCAAGGGTTAAGCACATGTCCCTCATTTATTATAATTTATTAAAACAAATTAAATTATTGATTTGTCCTTCTTTTCATATATGACATTGGTGTTTCATACAATAAAAGGCAGAGTGCTCTTTACAGAGAGGAAGCACCAATGTATTTTGATTTTAAATTTAATTAGTTTACTTTATGTTATCACTTCATTCATTGTTCTGGTTGCCATTTTTGGTATGACAATTAGAAAAAAAGTACTGTGTTTCTAATCCACTGGAAACTTAGCATAGAATGTTTTTTGCTTGTTTGATTTTTTAAGGATTCAACCTCACCTTTATTTTTACAATTTTATGTATCTCGCATTGAACTACTTCTCTGGATTTGTTTCCAGGCAGTTTTATGCCAGATTGTGAAAGCAGCTATATTGATATGATGTAAAAAGATACAATGTGCTGCAGGGAAAGATACAATGTGTTGCAGGGAAAGATACAAAGTGCTGCAAGGAAAGTGTTACATTGTTTCACTGTCCCTCTTGGATTGTCAACTGACTAAAAAAGTTATCTGGACACTAAAACCCAGATAGTTTCTGTGAAGTACATAAATAAATACATAAAGATGAAAAATAAAAAAGTGTAGGCAGTTTGACTAGTATATCATACACTTGAAGGATAGGTTGACAATAAATGGTTATTATCCCTTTAAAGTTGGAATTAATGTAAGATATCTACTTGCCTTTGATGTACACATCGTCATCAGCCCTCATAAACCACTCGTATTTATCCAGGTACTTGTCATGCATGTACTTGATCATCATAAAGGATTTCTTTTGGGGAGGGTAGGAGTCATCCACCCCTGGCAGGGATATGACTGGCACCGGCTCTGGCAAGAGCACCTCTTCTGATCCCTGGCTGGAGAAGAACTCCACTTTGCCCGGGATATAAGGAGCCCAAGTCCTGTAGGCAGCCACTGCCCTGGTATCAAGGTATTTTTTGGCTGTCATGACCCCAACATAGAGGAAATTCCTGGGGGTCTCTTCTGTGGGTCCCCAGTCTCCACTGCCATTGTGGCTGTTCTTGTTCCTGCTGGTATTATTAGCGCTTTCTTTCTTTTTCTTGATCTCTTCTTCTTCATCTTCTAAACCAGTGACAGGGCTGCTGTTTGGAATCATGCCTTTCCCGTGCCAAGACTCGCCCCTGGCAGGGACCCTCATCCCGCCAGGCAGACCCTGAGCTCTCTCTGACCCTCGGCTATAATAGGAACAGACATTTGACCTTCTTTTCTTCTCGCTCATCTCTGCTACTTTGGGGGCGATCAGCCAAGAAGCTGCTGTAAATCCTAGGATTAGTCCCACTACCACACTCATCCATGGTCTTCTGGACCTCACAGCCATCCTCATGGAAATAACACTAAATGATATTAGACTGTGTATGGGGTTGCAACAAATTCTCCACTAGCAAAGAGAGAAAATCAAACCAGGAAAGACAAAGAAATCAGTGTGTACTGTTTGCCCCCAAATCACTCATATGCCAATGCTGTGACAGTACTCACAGCTGTGCACGCCGGTCCCAGCCTTTGTTAGGAGTAAAAGTTGCCGGGCAGAAGGAGGCTGGAGCAGCCCGTACAGCAGTGTCTGAGCTGCCAGCTTGTCACTGATGATCGCACCTCCCCTGTATTCCTCCTCCTCCTCCCAGCCGTGCACAGCACTCTGCAGCTGCCTCTCCTCCTCCTGTCCCTGCTCCACCTTCTCCTTCTTCTCACATCTACCCAGCTAGCAGCTTATTCTAGTTACCATCCTACTAACTCTTCCTGCATTGAAGCCCCTTCACCTCCCATCTCCTTCAGCGTTTGCATCTCCATAGGAACAGCGAGGAGGGGGCTGCCTGTAAGAAGTGCTTGATCTTGCATACAGCAGTCCCCTGGCTAGCAGCGCGTCTGTGCTGTGTTGTCTGACAGTCTGAGGAGGGAGGGGAAGAAACCAGAGGGAGAGAGCAGACCATGTGTTTGGACATGGACTAGACCACCTCCCCGTCCTGCATATATATTATAATATTACTGACACCCTTTTTCTGGGAAGAGACAACCACTGGATTCCCACACTGCCTGCTGTTCTAATCATTAACTCCTTGACTGCCTGGAAGTTTTCAAAGCATTCTTCTGCAGAGCTAAAGGATATGCCTCCCTTTGTCAGCATCCTTGAATGTTTAACTTATTGATTTCCAGAGGATGGACATCCCCTGACACTGGAAAGGTTAATTAAAGGAGAACTAACACATCCCAGTAATAATTATTATCTGTTATGTATAAAGCACCTAGCTGTGCAATAGGGAATAAACATAGTAAGACTAGTACAGTTGGAACATACAATATAAAGGATAAGAGCACTCAGCTAGTTAGAGTTTACATTCTATGTAGTCAGTTGCTGGATCTCCAGGTGTTGGAGCAGTGGCAGAACTAGTTATGGAGGGACATGGTGCAAACATTTTTGGGCCCCCTAACACATCTATTTTCACAGAGCCATAACTAGAACCTATTGGACCCTAGGGCCTGCATGGATTCTGGGTTCAGGGCCAGATTTTCCAATAAGCAGAGTAGGTAACCACCTAGAGCTCCAAATTTCAGTGTTGGTGCCTCAGCTGTGCTGGCCACATCCACATTCTGAATTATGGGTGTGGCCATAGCAATTTCAATATAGTTTTATACCCCTTTACAGACTATTACATACCTCTCAACATTTCAAATGGCCAAGTAGGGACAATTGTGTTTTGGGTGGTGTTACTGGGGATGTGGCTGGTGGGAGGGGCAGTATCAATAGTTTTAGGTTATTTTATGACCTATTAACACCTCTTTGTCTAACTCAATAAATGATTTACAACAAGACCAAATTATTTTATTTACAAAAACTAATTTATAAACACACATACTTAAGTTAAACATTAACATGAGTTCTATTGCTGTGGAGCAATGTGATACACTTATATACACACCACACAATCTGTTCTTCTAAACACAAGGGCAAGAAAGAGGGACAAAAGGGTTTGGATCTCAAAGTGGAACTGAGGGACCGTCCCTCCTTAAGAGAAACATTTGGAAGATATGCTATTATTTAACCCATGGGATGCTAGAGAGATCTCCAAAGCATAGCGGAGCAACAAGGATCAAATATCTCCCTAGCAATTAGTGGGTTAAAGCTGTTTTGGGAACTGTGATGTGGCCATATGAGAAGTGGGGATGTAGCCATGGGTGGTGCTATGGGCACCTAGATTTCCTTGCCTATTGGCCTAAGGTGGATCTAATGTAAATAAATGTCCTTCATGTCTGGGTGAAAACCAGGTTGTTGGTTCCATCATGGAGAGTGCATAGCCTCATACCAACACTCAAAAACAGCCTATATCAATAACCAAATAAAAACTGCTGGGGTGAAATACAGTAAAGTGTGATAAAGTGGAGATAACTTCTCCATTCATATCACCTGCAATTTCTATGTTATTCTATGATGCTTATGCAGACTTTAGGAATCTTTGGTTGGAATGCAAGAAAGTGGACAATTCACAATTTGTTGAAAGCCTTACATTTATGTGCTATTTGCAATTGCTCTACAGCAAGAAGCCTGGTTGTCAGTCCCAGAAAAAGAAAGATTGCTTCAGACTGTGGTATTTGCGATAATAGCAGTGTTAAGAAGTTAATCGCGGTATATGTCTAATTATTGGGGGGGGGGGCTTTATATAGGGTGGTAGTTCCACTTTAAGTTTTGATACAAGAAACATAGTAACACCTTGATGCTGACTAGCACAATCTTGTAAATTAACAGCAAATTTAAAATATGCGTGTAATTAAACAAACCAGATGTATGAAAATGTGAGCTAATTACTTTTCTGAATTAGGCGCAATCTCTAATCCTTTCACTAAACAGCTGACATTTAGCCACTTGCAAAAATAGAGTGCATTCACTGATTCAGTGAATTAGTGTAATTTTGGTGCTAATCATTTTGCCATGTAAAGTACATTGTAAATAACAACTGCACATGTTTCTTCCATTCCACCCGTAGTGCTTAGACTCTATAGAATAACATAGGAAATGGAAAACTGATATAATTGTAGATGTTATCTCCATTTTATCACCTCTTTATCACACCTTAGTGCATCTCCCCCATGATATCAATTAACCCCTTAAGAACTGTCTGCGCTATAGTTAAGGACCATGGGGCATTTTTTTTCACTAGCATTCAGGGATCCCCAAACAGCGTGCAAGCACGCGAGGAGCCCTGAATTCCATGACATACCAGGACCTTAAGTGCAGGACAGTCCTGGCATGTCATTGGTTCTTAAGTGCAGGACAGTCCTGGCATATCATTGGTCCTTAAGTGCAGGACAGTCCTGGCATGTCATCGGTCCTTAAAGTGTTAGTAATGTCCACAAAAAAGGTGTTTTTTTTGCATTTAGAAGAGCTTAAAAAGCTGAGCTAAATGCAAAAACACATATCTCTGAAACTGCTATGGTTTAAGAGATACAGACGTTTAAAGTTTGATCTCTCCTACTGACAGCTGTAAAACTGTCAGCAGGAGATCCGTGTCGGCCGACACGGAGGCGTTTGAGAAGTGCCGCAATCTCATTATTTACCACAAATCCCTTAATTGGAATGGTCTAAAATGAGTATTTGACCAATCACTCGTTTTAGATCATTCCAGTGAAGGGATTTGTGGTAAATAACGATATTGCGGCACTTCTCAAGCGCCTCCCTGTTGGCCGACACAGATCTCCTGCTGACAGCTTTACAGCTGTCAGTAGGAGAGATCAGACTTTAAACGCCCGTATCTCTTATACCATAGCGGTTTGAGAGATATGGTTTTTGCATTTAGCTCAGCTTTTTTGTGGACATTACTAACACTTTAAGGGGATAAATGCCAAGCATCATTCCACAAAATAATACTAGTATCTATATTTTACTCATAATTCTATACCGGACACCTAAGAAGAATGATCAAATGAATAATAAACATGCACATATAAATATAAATTACATTTACCTTTGTGTCCTTGCTAAAAAGAAATTATATATTTTATCCTGCTGAGTAAAACTTGGATCCTCTCATTGCTGAGAGATGTTTATTGTAGCTTAGACCTGAATTTTTTGGGCACAGTATTTTCATGGGTTGCAGTGATATGATGGCTCTGTTCCTGCAGCAGTTTATGGACAGCGATGGTCAGTTGACAATACACTTCCATAGGATGCTGTAGCAGCAGCACCACTGTAAAATGTCAGGCAATAGATGTAAAGCACACAAGAAATACAAGTCTGAGCTCAATAACTTTTAAATAAAATAACTATCAGCAGTGGAAGTAGCCTTATTTTATGTAATACATTTCAGTATTAGGCATTCCCTTTAACCCTTTGAGTGCCAAGCTCAACTGGGCTTGCACAGCCAACCTCGTGAAAATTACACGGTCGCACTTAGAAGCTTCTTGCACTTTTGTTGCAGTTTCAAACTCCACCTGCATATAGCGCAGACATTTCCCTACACATCAGGGCAATTTCAACTCTAAAAAGTATACACAGTCACTCCCATGACCATCCAGGATCTCTTGAATCTGCACTATGTGGTTTTGAAAAATGAAACAAGATCTGTTGCGGGCACGGGGACCCCTCCTGATACCCCCCTGGCATTGATCACTTATCTAATAGGATAGGCAATCATTCCAGCAACATGGAACAGGATCACCATCTTCCCTTCTCCTTTTCATCAGTGAATTAGTTTAATTTTGGTGCTATTTATTTTGCCATGAAAAGTATATTGTAAATAACAACTGCACATGTTTCTTCTATTCCACCCGTAGTGCTTAGACTCTATAGAATAACATAGGAGTTGGAAAACTGATATAATTGTAGACATTATCTCCATTTTATCACCTCTTTACCATACCTTAGTGCATCTCCCCCATGATATCAATTAACCTCTTAAGAACTGCCTGCGCTATAGTTAAGGACCATGGGGCATTTTTTTCACTACTGGATTCAGGGATCCCCAAACAGCGTGTAACCACACGAGGAGCCTTGAATTCGATGACGTACCAGGACCTTAAGTGCAGGACAGTCCTGGCATGTCATTGGTCCTTAAGTGCAGAACAGTCCTGGCATATCATTGGTCCTTAAGGGGATAAATGCCAAGCATCATTCCACAAAATAATACTAGTATCTATATTTTACTCATAATTCTATACCGGGCACCTAAGAAGAATGATCAAATGAATAATAAAAATGCACATATAAATATAAATTACATTTACCTTTGTGTCCTTGCTAAAAAGATATAACATTTTCAGTCAGTCCTTGATGTCATATCCATGGATATAGATATGACAGTAGCTAGCAGGAGCACAGGACCTCAAACTCTGCTTAATGTACTTGGCAATCTTAAAGGGATAGTAATGTTTCATAACAAAAGCAGCTCTAATTAATCATCATAGTATTTGGACCTTGGAGAGTGTTATTTCAATTCTATCAGAGTTGAAGTTCAAGAGTAATTCAATGACAAAGTATCCCCTCCCGTCCCTTTTACTGATGTAACACTGTTCAGCCAGATCAAAAGGGATGTGCCCAGGTAAACTGCAGAGAGGTACAATCTTGAATTAAGATAAAGGAAAAACCTGAAAAACTTGTCAAGGGGGGCAGGGCTTTCATTGTTCTTATAGGAAGAAGATTGTCCCCTTCTGTTATCTGTCTGGCCTATGGACTGGATTCCATATCTGAGAAGAGATGGCTTACACTAGGTAAAAGGGGCGGGAGGGGGAACTTTGCTTGTGAATATCTCTCAAACCATAAAGGTTTGATATAAGACTTATATCATTCTTCATGTTTTTTTAATGCCTACAAAATAAAATAAAGATAAAACGAAGTATTACTATCCCTTTAACACTTTAAAGACAAGAGCGGTGTGCTGTACATTAAACAGTTCTAGTACTTAAATGTTAATAACACTTAGCATGGAAAAAATTATATATTTTATCCGCTGAGTAAAACTTGGATCCTCTCATTGCTGAGAGATGTTTATTCAAAAATGATTGTAGCTCAGACCTGAATGTTTTGGGCACAGTATTTTCATGGGCTGCAGTGATATGATGGCTCTGTTCCTGCAGCAGTTTATGGACAGCTATGGTCAGTTGACAATACACTTCCATAGGTTGCTGTAGCAGCAGCACCACTGTAAAATGTCAGGCAATAGATGTAAAGCACACAAGAAATACAAGTCTGAGCTCAATAACTTCTAAATAAAATAACTAGCAGTGGAAGTAGCCTTATTTTATTTAATACATTTGAGTGCCAAGCTCATAATTTTCACAAGGTCGGTAAATTGGGCTTGCACAGCCAACCTTGTGAAAATTACAAGGTCGCACTTAGAAGCTTCTTCTTGCACTTTTGTTGCAGTTTCAAACTTCACCTGCATATAAGGCAGACATTTCCCTACACATCAGGGCAATTTTCAACTCTTAAAAATATACACACTCACTCCCATGACCATCCAGGATCTCTTGACCTGCACTATGTGGTTTTGAAAAATGAAACAAGATCTGTTGCGGGCACGGGGATCCCTCCTGATACCACCCCTGGCACTGATCACCTATCTAATAGGATAGGCAATCATTCCAGCAACATGGAACAGGATCACTATCTTTCCTTCTCCTTCTCATCAGCATCTTAAAACAGGTGTTCTATGAACGTCTGTGTGAGTAGGAGTTCCTACAAGACACACATGATGCGAATGGGTCTTGAAGGTCCTCCTACTGAACCCGGATGTCCACAGAAGACCGGGTTGAGGACATTGAGGAGAAGAAGGTAAGGGGAAGTTGTGGTCTCCTTCCTGGATTCTGCAATGATTGCTTATCTTATCGGATATATGATCAATGCCGGGGGGGGGGGGGGGGGCATCAGGAGGTGTCCCAATACGCCCCCATGAGGCTAAGGATAGAAAAGCAAGCAACCTCTCATTTTTTATAGCTGGCCATCTATTTTCAGGAAATATGTGCTTTTAGGGGGTTATTTTGATGTTCTGGAGTAATTATGCCTTTGGACTCATATATATATATATATATATATATATATATATATATATATATATATATATATATATATAGTGCATTCTGGGTGGCTGCATGAAAATGTCAGTAGAAATTCTGTTATGTGCTGTTATCAATTTGAGACCCAGGGCAAGGATGTACATTTGTACACATGTAAATACTGGGTATCAATGTACTCAGGAGAAATGTGGAATTTATATTTCATATTTTTTGATGTATTAATCTAAGCTTTCTTTAAATGTTGGACACTAATTTGTGACAGAGTAAATTTCCAAAAGCTTCCTGGAAATCCCTGTTTTAAACAAAATGTCCTTGCTTCATCATTTCATGTAGGAAAAAATGTCAGCCATTTTGTGAGACATATATTAGTGTACTTTAATGGAAAATAGAATTTTATATAGTTATTGTTTCTTATTGTTTTTGTTTTAGTGTAGTTTTACCATGTTACCAATGGAATATGTATTTTTAGTTCAAAAAGTTGAATATTCCCTTTTGCTCTCATGTTAATTAGGGGTCTGCACAGGCCATACATGTAGGTAAAACTATACATATTTGGTATTTTTGCACTCAGAGGCAAATAAAATCAAGTGGCCCATTTTTACAATTTCTCCGAAGTCCACCATCTCAGCCCTCCCCTTTTGTTAATTTATAATTGTCATTAATGTTGTGAAGTAGTATCAATCAGTTATTTAATTGTGCTAACATAATTTATTCATATGTAGTGATGAGCGAGCACCCCAATGCTCGGGTGTTCGGGTGCTCTGACCGAGCACCCCCGGAGGCTCGAGTGCTCGGCCGAGCACCCGAGCCCCATTGAAGTCAATGGGAGGACTCGAGCATTACACCAGGCACCCCCTGCTCTGATGAGGGGAGGGTGCCTGGTCCATAGGAAAAGGGCAGAAAATGATGGAAACACCACAGAAATGGTTCAGGGACAGCATAGGGAGGATGTCTGGATGCATCTTGGACTCCAACATCGCTGCTGGGAACGATGTTTCGCCCGTAGTACGCCATTTTTACAGACTGACCGTAAAACACACAAAAAGGAAGATAAAAACGACTTTAGGCGAAAAATTGTTACCAAACAGTATTTGCTGTATATTTACTTGTATATCATCTGCAAATTCTGCAAAAAATTTCCTTGATTTTTCTGAACTGAGGCCATGATTAAGAGGGAAACGTGCGCAGAGGCAAATTCTCCCAAAAATTTCCTTGATTTTTCTGAACTGAGGCCATGATTAAGAGGGAAACATGCGCAAAGGCAAATTCTCCCAAAAATTTCCTCGATTTTTCTGAACTGGGGCCATGATTAAGAGGGAAACGTGCGCTGAGCCGACCATCTAAAACATTATGGGTGAGGGTCTGCTGCGGAGCTGACCATCCTAAACATTATATGCGAAGGCCCGCTAGTGAGCTGACGCTATAAAACATTATATGAGAGGGCCCGCTAGAGAGCTGACCCAATAAAACATTATATGAGAAGGCCCGCTGGTGAGCTGACCTATACAAAAATTGTCAAACTGCGCCCGCTGGTGAGCTGGCCCTATATAAAAATTATATCACAGGGCCCGCTGGTGAGCTGGCCCTATATAAAAATTATATCCCAGGGTATATGGAAGAGAGTCAACCATATACCCGTTTTTTGGGTGGAAGGGGTGAATGGGAATACAGAGTATTCCCATCATTGTAAATAACATATATAAAGTCACTTTATGTTCCCCCGGGGCTTTCCTCCAGTGGAGTGGAGAAGTCAGGGGAAATCCAGGCCTTGTTCATTTTTATAAGTGTCAACCTATCAGCATTTTCGGTGGAAAGGCGGATACGCTTATCTGTTATGATGCCACCAGCAGCACTAAATACCCGCTCAGACAGAACGCTGGCGGCAGGGCAGGCCAGCACCTCCAAGGCGTAGAGTGCCAGTTCATACCACGTGTCCAGCTTGGACACCCAGCAGTTGTAAGGCACAGAGGGATCATTGAGGACGCTGACACGGTCTGCTACGTACTCCTTCACCATCTTCCAAAACTTTTCCCTCCTTGTGACACTAGGCTGCGCATCAGGGTGAGGGTGCTGGCGGGGTGTCATGAAGGTGTCCCACGCCTTGGAGAGTGTTGCCCTGCCTTTGTCGGAACTGCTGTGTGCTCCCCTTTTCTCCCCTTCTCGGTTGGCCAAGGTAGCACGTACTCTGCCGCCAGTGTTGTCAGATGGAAAATTTTGGAGCAATTTTTCGACAAGAACCTTCTGGTATTGCACCATTTTGCTTGTCCTCTCCACCGGAGGAATGAGAGATGAGAAATTCTCTTTGTAGCGGGGGTCCAGAAGGGTGAACACCCAGTAATCCGTGTTGTCTAAAATGCGTATAACGCGTGGGTCACGGGAAAGGCAGCCTAACATAAAGTCAGCCATGTGTGCCAGAGTACCAACAGGCAAGATTTCGCTGTCCTCACCAGGAGGATGACTCTCAATCTCCTCATCCTCTTCCTCCTCTTCTGCCCACCCACGCTGAAGAGATGGAACTAAAGTTCCATGGCTACCCTCTGTAGCGGAGGCAACCGTGTCTTCCTCCTCCTCCTCCTCCTCCTCCGCCTCCTCCAATTGTCGCTGAGAAGACGAAGTGAGGGTGCTCTGGCTATCACCTTGTGTAAGCTCTTCCTCCCGCATTTCCACCTCTTCCACATGCAAAGCGTCAGTTTTAATTGTGAGCAGCGAGCGTTTCAGTAGACACAGAAGTGGGATGGTTACACTGATAATAGCGTTATCGCCGCTCACCATCTGTGTCGATTCCTCAAAATTGCGTAAAACCTCACAGAGGTCTGACATCCATTCCCACTCCTCACTTCTGATTACAGGAAGTTGAACGGAGAGGCGACGACCGTGTAACAGCTGGTACTCCACTACTGCCCTCTGCTGCTCACAAAGCCGGGCCAACATGTGGAAGGTGGAGTTCCAGCGCGTGCTCACGTCACACAGCAGCCGGTGAGCTGGCAATTGTAAGCGCTGCTGCAGCTTCAACAGGCCGGCTGAAGCTGTAGATGACTTACGGAAATGTGCACACACGCGGCGCACCTTGGTCAAGAGATCATGCAAATTGGGGTAGGTTTTTAGAAATCGCTGAACCACTAAATTAAATACATGCGCTAGGCATGGTACGTGTGTGAGCTTGCCGAGCTCCAAAGCCGCCACCAAGTTACGCCCATTATCACACACAACCATGCCTGGTTGCAGGTTGAGTGGCGAGAGCCATTGCTCGGTTTGGTGACTAATCCCCTGCAACAGCTCTGAGGCCGTGTGCTGTTTGTCCCCAAGGCAGATCAGCTTCAGCACGGCCTGTTGACGCTTCCCCACTGCAGTGCTACACTGCTTCCAGCTACCGGCTGATGGGTGAGTGGCGCTGCGTGCAGAGAATTCGGAGGTGGAAACGGAGGAGGAGGAGCCAATAACGTAGGTGCTGGCGGAAACCCTGATGGAGGTAGGGCCCGCAATCCTCGGCGTGGGTAGCACCTGTGCCATCCCAGGGTCCGAGTCGCTCCCAGCCTCCACGACATTCACCCAGTGTGCCGTCAGGGAAATGTAGCGTCCCTGGCCACAAGCACTTGTCCATGTGTCAGTCGTTAAGTGGACCTTCCCAGTAACTGCGTTGGTCAGGGCACGGGTGATGTTACGGGACACATGGTGGTGTAATGCGGGGACGGCACACCGGGAAAAGTAGTGGCGGCTGGGGACTGCGTACCGAGGGACAGCTGCTGCCATCAGGCTGCGGAAGGACTCAGTCTCCACAAGCCTAAATGGCAGCATTTCGATGGCCAGTAATTTGGAAAGGTGTGAGGTTAGTGCTATGGCCTGTGGGTGGGTGGCTGGGTATTTTCGCTTGCGCTCAAATGCCTGGGGTAACGACATTTGGACGCTGTGCTGGGACAGGGAAGTGGATGTGGTCGCTGATGGTGCTTCAGATGGTACAGGTGCAGGGCGGGAGGTATGCGGGCCTGCGCCTTCGACAGGCGATTGGCCGGCACCGAAAACAGGGGAAGAGGAGGCAGTGGTGTGGCCTGCAGACACAGATTGGCGATCCGGGCGTTCCTCCCACTTATTACGGTGCTTGGATGCCATGTGTCGGATCATGCTGGTGGTGGTGAGGTTTCTAGTGTTCATGCCTCGGCTCATTCTGGTGTTGCACAGGTTGCAAACTACAATTCTTTTGTCGTCCGCACTTTCCTTAAAAAAACGCCATACCGCAGAACACCTACCCCTTGGCAAGGGAGATTTACGCAAGGGGGTGCTCCGTGGAACATTTGCGGGCCGGTTTGGTGCGGTCCGCCTTCTTTCTGTAGCCACACCACTGCCTCTTCCAGCCTGTTGCGGTGCTGCAGATGGCTCACCCTCAGGACTGCTGTCATCGCTCGGCTCTACACCTTCCCAGGTGGGGTCAGTCACCTCATAGTCCACCAAGTCCTCCTCCACTTCCTCACTCTGATCATCCTCCTCATGTCTTGATCCCACCACATACTCAGTCATTGACAACTGTATATCATCCTCCTCATCAAGGTCTTGAGACAGTAATAGTGGTTGATTTAATGGCAACTGTGTCTCATCATCATCATCATCCACTTCCTTTGACCTTAAATGCCGTTCACCTCTGTCATCTTCTTGTGATTGGGTACCCTCTAGAGGTTGTGAATCAGGGCACAAGATGTCATGTTACTCTGCAAGCGTGCTTGGAGAGAGGTTCAAATTAAGAATTGGTGATGAGACGAGCTCCTCACTATATCCCAGTGTGGGATCACTTCTTTGACCAGATCCTCTATGGTGGGAGGAAGGATGATCAGGGTGAGGATTATGTTGACCAGACTCTTGGCTACTGAGAGTGGACTTGGTGGAAGACAGGGTGGTGCTTAACCGACTGGAAGCAGTATCAGCTGACATCCAACCGACCACCTGTTCGCAGTGGTCGGACCTCGAGAGTGATGTCCTGCGACGCCCTGTAAACTGAGACATGAAGCTAGGTATGGTGGATGTCTTTCTGTCTTGTGCTCTGGCACCAGGCACAGTTTCTACGCGTCCTGACCCGCGCCCTGAACTATCAGGATCACGTCCACTTCCCCGTCCCTTTTTACCCGCCTTCTTCATATTACACGGAATATGTGCTGCAAATCTGCAACTTTGCACAGTAAACAGAATGTTCTTCTTAACTGCGGCTCGGCACAGTGAATGGAATATGTGACTTTGATATTTTACAGTTTGAACAGTTAACAGAATGTTCTCCTAATATGCAACTTTGCACAGTAAACAGAATGTTCTTCTTAACTGCGGCTACGCACAGTGAATGGAATATGTGACTTTGATATTTTACAGTTTGAACACTTAACAGAATGTTCTCCTAATATGCAACTTTGCACAGTAAACAGAATGTTCTTCTTAACTGCGGCTACGCACAGTGAATGGAATATGTGACTTTGATATTTTACAGTTTGAACACTTAACAGAATGTTCTCCTAATATGCAACTTTGCACAGTAAACAGAATGTTCTTCTTAACTGCGGCTACGCACAGTGAATGGAATATGTGACTTTGATATTTTACAGTTTGAACACTTAACAGAATGTTCTCCTAATATGCAACTTTGTACAGTAAACAGAATGTTCTTCTTAACTGCGGCTACGCACAGTGAATGGAATATGTGACTTTGATATTTTACAGTTTGAACAGTTAACAGAATGTTCTCCTAATATGCAACTTTGCACAGTAAACAGAAAGTTCTTCTTAACTGCGGCTACGCACAGTGAATGGAATATGTGACTTTGATATTTTACAGTTTGAACACTTAACAGAATGTTCTCCTAATATGCAACTTTGCACAGTAAACAGAATGTTCTTCTTAACTGCGGCTACGCACAGTGAATGGAATATGTGACTTTGATATTTTACAGTTTGAACACTTAACAGAATGTTCTCCTAATATGCAACTTTGCACAGTAAACAGAATGTTCTTCTTAACTGCGGCTACGCACAGTGAATGGAATATGTGACTTTGATATTTTGCAGTTTGAACACTTAACAGAATGTTCTCCTAATATGCAACTTTGCACAGTAAACAGAAAGTTCTTCTTAACTGCGGCTACGCACAGTGAATGGAATATGTGACTTTGATATTTTACAGTTTGAACACTTAACAGAATGTTCTCCTAATATGCAACTTTGCACAGTAAACAGAATGTGCTTCTTAACTGCGGCTACGCACAGTGAATGGAATATGTGACTTTGATATTTTACAGTTTGAACACTTAACAGAATGTTCTCCTAATCTGAAACTTTGCACACTAAAAAGAATGTGCTGCTAATCTGCAACTTTGCACACTGAACAGAATGTGCTCTAATCTGCAACTTTGCACACTAAAAAGAATGTGCCGCTAATCTGCAACTTTGCACACTGAACAGAATGTGCTCTAATCTGCAACTTTGCACACTAAACAGAATGTGCTGCTAATCTGCGGCTAGGCACAGTGAACAGAATATGTGAAGTTTTTTTTTTTATATCTCTGCCCCCCCAAACAAAATAAACTGCTGCCCCCACACACAGTAGTCCTAAAAAGGACTTTTGGGTCTTTTTTTTTTTTTAAATCGCTTTTCTTCTCCCTACACTGACTTTCCCTTCCTATCCTCATCTCTCCCTGGCTAAGACTGAGCCGAACTCGCTGGTCAGGTGCTATACAGCACCCGATCACGGGTTCTGGCCAGCCAATCAGTGTAATGCCAGCAGCCAACATGGCTGCTGGCATTACACTGATGTCAGAGCCTCCCTGCACGTTTATTGGCTGCGCAGCAGCCGCGAAACGTGCGGGGAGGAGACCCGAACATGGCGGGCGAGCACATGCGGTACTCGTACGAGTACCGCCATGTGCCGAGCAGAGCGATGCTAGAGCCGAACCGAGCTTCGGCCGAGCATGCTCGCTCATCACTATTCATATGTACATTCTGCATGGTGTTGCCTTGCAATGTGCTTTTTCTCAAGTAGCTTTTTTATGTGTTAATACTGACAATCCAATTTATTGACTTATTTTAATATTTGACCAATTATTTTTGAGATACTACAGAGCTTACAACTTTTGAAATTAAAATATAGCTACACTAATATATATATAATATGTATATATATATATATATATATATATATATATATATATATATATATATGCACTGTACTGTGCAAAAGTGTTAGGCAGGTGTGAAAACATTATGTAAATTAAGAATGCTTTAAAAATAGACATGTTAATAGTTTATTTTTATCAATTAACAAAATGATAGTGAGTGAACAGAAGAAACATTTTAATCAAATCAATATTTGGTGTGACTACTCTTTGCCTTCAATACAGCATCAGTTCTTCTTGGTACACTTGCACACAGTTTGTTAAGGAACTCGGCAGGTAGGTTGTTCCAAACATGTTGGATAACTAACCACAGTTCTTCTGTAGATTTTGGAGCCTCAGTTACTTTTCTCTCTACATGTTATCCCAGACCTACTCAATAGTGTAGAGATCAGGGCTCTGTGGGGGCCATTCCCTCACTTCCAGGACTCCTTGTTCTTCTTTACGCTGAAGATAGTTCTTAATGACTTTGTCTATATGTTTGGGGTCATTGTCATGCTGCAGAAAAATGTGGGGCCAATCAGATGCCTGTACTTCTCAGCTCTGAGTAGACCATTAATTCTGATCAAATCCCCAACTCCATTTGCAGAAATGCAGCCCCAAACTTGCAAGGAACCTCCGCCATGCTTCACTGTTTCCTGCAGACACTCATTCTTGTACAGTTCTCCAGCCCTTCAGTGAACAAACTGACCTGCTACAGCCAAATATTTCAAATTTTGACTCATCAGTCCAGAGCACCTGCTAGCATATTTCTGCACCCCAGTTCCTATGTTTTCATTTGTAGTTGAGTTGCTTGGCCTTGTTTCCACATCGGAGGTATGGCTTTTTGGCTGCAAGTCTTCCATTAAGACCACCTCTGACCAGACTTCTCAAGACCAGTAGATGGGCTTGTCAGAATCCCCCTGTTTTCTGCCAGTTCTGTGCTGAGGGCACTGCTCGATGTCTTACGATTGTGAAGGGAGGTAAATCCGATGTGTCTTTCATCTGCTGCACAAAGCTTCCTCAGTCCTCTGTGCTTCTTCAAAAGAGCTTGGATAGCACATCTGGAAATCCCTGTCTGCCTTGAAATTTCTGCCTTGGAAAGACCTTGCTGATGCAGTATAACTACCTTGTGTCTTGTTGCTGTGCTCAGTCTGGCCTGGTGTATAACTTTTGTCATTAATCCCTGACTTTGTGCAAGTGTACTTAGAAGATGCTGTTTTGAGGGCAAAGGGTCGTCATCCTACATATTGATTTGATTTAGATTTTTCTTCTGTTCACTCACTATCATTTTGTTAATTGATAAAAATAAACTATTAACATGTTGTGACAGGGGTACAGGGGTTACTGCTTGGTAGACCGAGGGTTAAGCGATATATCCAGCCAGACAAAAAGATAATAAATTGCATTTATTAGAGAGGTCACTGCACACAAACATAGGACAACAATTACAGGCAAACAAACAGGGGTAAAATATAAAAACTACAAACTTCTGCTGTTCTCTTCTTGTTTGCACAGATTGCCAGGGGTTACATATAATACTCACAGTCCATTACACATAGTCCCCTGCCACTTTCTTTAGTCTTGGGCCATAGTCACCGAAGTTTAGCTTCCTGGCCACAGTCCTTGTGGTGGGAACATCAGAGTACTTTCTGTGGCTGGAGCCAACTTGACTTACAGCCCACAACTGAAAAGGGCACGTGGCCACTACAGTGCCCGCTTACTCTAACACTCACCAGTCCCAGTTTCCCCAGTACTCTTTTAGAATGCCCATGGACCCCCACATTTTTGAACTCTGTCCTCTTAGGCTTTTTTTCTACCCACCCCCTACAGGATTTGATGTCACAGGTAACATCTACCAGGTCTCTTTCTGCTTAGCCTGATGTGAGGGGGAAGATACACACACACATTCCACACACACACTCTCTAATGTGGCCAACACTCTCTAATACATGCACACACAGGGGACATTAATGTTTCAAGAATGGGAACAAATGTTAAGACAATGGTGATCACTGAAAACAGACACATTTCTTTCTCTGGGTGACAACCATTCCGTCACAGTCTGTCGCCCCTTTCAGATGGGAACCCCAGAGTTCAGTGCACATGGACAGATCACTGGGTCTCCACATATTAACTAATTTCCTATACTTCTATCAATACAGACATCAAGCCTACAAAGCATTTTTATATACAGTACATAATTTGTATCTTTAGCGGCGATAGTTCCAAAACAAAGTCCAGTGATTCAATATAATTCCCAGGGCAAGACATATCCGATTAGGGTGCAGGAAAAAGCAGGCCCAAAACATCTCAAATAGGCAGATCTTCTGGTGTGGCAATGCATTTTCCTCACACACACAACAGCTTACTGCCTTCAATATTAAGAGACTGTTCCAGAACACCATCCCACCTAAATCAGTCCAACATAAATAATCAGAACCAGTCATATCACAATCAGTCCCCACAGGAGTGTCACTACCCTTGCAAAGCCTTCCAAGTAACATTGCTTTTGGGTGGATTAACTTTTCCATTAAACTTGTCACTGTAACTGATTTCTGAATAGATCATCCTCCACTGGATTTTCCTTTAGTCTGAGAAGGTAGTGCAATGGTCTGTCTGGATTATCCTTCTGGTCTCTGTGTCACATTACTCCCATGCTTGGATTCTGTGGCATACAACCCTGGTTCAGCACATTCTGAATTTCCACTCTGGATCTGGTTGTTTCAGAGCTCTGTTTTTCAATATTTGACCACTTTGCTTTGAGGCACTGGATCATCCAGGCAAGTCTGTAAAGCTGTAAATCACTGCATTGCTAGGGCATGCTGGGTGCTGGATGCAGACTACACCCCAAGTCCCATTTTGTCTGTCAGCGCTGATAGGGTATTTGCTCACATATACTTTTGGCTAACTCTAACTAAGACAAAACAAAAGTAACAGGGGGGTTCCTATACTGTTGTCCTTGGCCGTGTCTTTTTGTCTCGGTGCTAAAGTGACCCCACAACCGAGCTGGCACAACTAGCACACATAGTGGTCAGGGTTGCCCTCAGACACCCTGAACACCTAAGCTGGATATCCCACAAGCTGCCACCAGTGTGACAGGGGTACAGGGGTTACTGCTTGTTAGACTGAGGGTTAAGTAATTTATCCAGCCAGACAAAAAGATAATAAATTGCATTTATTAGAGAGGTCACAGCACACAAACATAGGACAACAATTACAGGCAAACAAAACAGGGATAAAACCTAAACACTTCTGCTGTTCTCTTCTCGGTGTGTCAGCAAAGTTGCACAGATTGCCAGGGGTTACAAATAATACTCACAGTCCATTTTAGCTTTAAGCTGGAGCGGAGAACTTTATTTTCTTATATCTCTCAAACCATAAAGGTTTGAGAGATAGGAATAAGGGCATTAAGTCTTTTTTTATTGCACCTATCATTTCACTTATACATTTTTCGGGACTTTACTATTCCGTTAAATGAGAATTTTAACAATTGTAATTCTAGGGAGGTTTCCAAAACATTGCAATGTGTTGGGGACCTTTCTAACATTCAATAGTTTAAAAGCCTCATGCATTCAATCGGTTAAAAGCTCCATGTAAATAAATTGAAAATTGAAAACTGCCTTAAAGGGATAGTAACACTTTGTTTTAACTTTATTTTATTTTGTAGGCATTAAAAAAACATGAAGAACGATATAAGTCTTATCTCTCAAACCTTTATGGTTTATGAGATATTCACAAGCAAAGTTCCCCTCCCCGCCCCTTTTACCTAGTGTAAGCCATATCTTCTCAGATGTGAGTCTGGTTGTATGACAGTACAGATAACAGAAGGGGACAATTATCTTTGTATGAAAACAATGAAAGCCCTTCCCCCCTTGACAAGTTTTTCAGCTTTTTCCATTATCTTAATTGAAGATTGTCCCTCTCTGCAGTCTACCTGGGCATCTCCCTTCTGATCTGGTTGAACAGGGGGGGATACTTTGTTTGTGAATATCTCTTAAACCATAAAGGTTTCAGAGATAAGACTTATATCATTCTTCATGTTTTTTTAATGCCTACAAAATAAAATAAAGTTAAAATGAAGTATTACTATCCCTTTAATTAACTGTATTTGTGTGGGAGAAAGCACTAAAGCTTGGTAAGTGTAGGAGATCTAATCCTCTCTATTGACCATCAATAAGGTTAATCAGCTTCCCTATTTACGCACTCTGTACCTTAGAATCCTCTTGTCTGTAGTGGTGGTTTTCCCTAGCCCTTCACTGTCTTAATTTACATACAGTGTGAAGCTGAGCAACGTGCGCCACACTGCCTCCTCTAGCTTTTCTGGGTTGCTCCGAGGTGGGATGGGTTGCACTGAGGTCATCCCTGCAACCCGGAAGTACACGCTAATAGTTGTGGAACCATTGGGTAAACTTCACTGTGCATGTAAATAATGACATGGCAAAGGAAAGCTAACACTACCTAGAGAGAATACAATGAAAACATTTCAGTATGAGGGGCCCACAGGGATATTACCCATTTTCACATTAAAGGGAATCTTATGACACAGGGGCCCCCCTGTGCTGCAAGGGCCATTACACCACTGACCCTGTGGTGAGCACACTCAGGCATTAAACCGTCCCTGGTGACAGTTGCAAAGTATAATCTGGAATCATGGCAGGGAAAAACTATGAGCTCTGTAAAAGTGTGATTAACTGGGTAAGCGGGAGATCACACTGGTGGATGGATATTTGTGACATCAGATAGATCATGATAAAGAAATGGGAGGTGGAGAGTGGTGTATCTGTACTACAGTGTGCAGCTTGTGGCTTTGCAGCTGTTGTAGTCACAGTATACTTGAAGTTGAACTATGGTTTCCATGTGTTTGGTGACTTCTGATTTACCAAAGACATACTCTCTGCATGACTGCTTCATACAGTCACAGAGATGGTGTCTATGATAAGGGGAGGGCTGGTCCTGTGTACTTAAACCTCCTGCTGTTTTACAGAGGAAAGCAGGAGCTGAAGTGAGGCAAGTGACCACCAGCCCAAACTTATGACTGACCAGGGGGAAAGTTGCCCCCCTGCCCCATCTGGCCAGCCTGCTCCTGCTCATGGGCTTCAGGGGTTGTGAAAATAATTGAAACTTTCACAATCAACTTAAATGTTTTTGATACATATTGTATGATATTAGCAAAATAAGTACATTTTTAAATTTGTTGTACTGATGACATCATAGCTTGTCATACGATGTATAAATTACTTCATGTAAGGTACCATGCATGAAAAAGATGAAATTTGTTCTGGGGGAAAAATAAATAAATAAATATATATATATATATATATATATATATATATATATATATATATATATATATAGCCCTGAGGAAGGTCCATGTAGGACCGAAAATGTTCGGCATGGATGCAATAAAGTGATTTTTTAAATGCTTTTGGATTAATGTGCTGTCTCTTATGAGGCTGAGGAGCTTCTCCCAGGCTGAGTACATCTTTATCTCTCTCTCTCTCTCTCTCTCTCTCTCTAAAGTTTTCCATATATAACTAGAAAGGAATCATACGTAAAATCATATCTGGCACACAGAGAGTTAAAGGGTTAAGAAGGCTTAATCATTCTCCCAGCTTCAGTCTGAAAAACTGCCAACAACTGCCATGTTCCCCTCCTTTGACTTGACATTCAGAACGGACTGAAGACTGTATTGCTTGAGCAAAGTGCAAAACTCATAGATGTCTTTAGCATTTTTTGGCTATAGTAACGTGAGTGGAGCAGGAAGTTTATTATTAGGAGGTGTTAGTTTCTCTTTAACCCCTTAAGGACCAGTGGTGTGTGGTCCTTAAAGGCCCAGATAGTGAAGTTTGACATGCCATCACGTGTGACTGATCACGTGTGCCTGCACCCCATGTGGGGGACTGATATTGATCTCTCTGGTCTTGGAATGGTCAAATTCAGCCCCCACTACTACTCACAGCTCTCTCACAGGAGCGCTGTGAGTAAAAAATAAGTGACGTGCCAGGACCGTCACTGGTCCTTTAGGCAAAAACAGCAGTGACGGTCCTGACACGTTAACGGGTTAAGCATTTAAATAGTTTTTAATAATCAAGATGCAGTGTGCATTTTTTCACATTGTAATACAGTGTTTTCAATTAATTTTGACACAGCTTAACATAGGATCTGAGCAGGCTGGCCTGTGAGGCATACTTAAGCTTTTACCCGCCTGTGGATGCCACTGATTTGCTTTGGAGATTTCTTTATCATCCAGTGGGTTAAAGTCATGATACAGAGATGGGATTTTCAAATCTCTATGACAGATGAGTGCAGGGCATGGGCAATTTGCTAATAAATAACCAGTTCTCCTCATTCTTGAGGATAAAAAAAGGTGTCATTGCTACAAGCAATGTTAAAAGGAAAGTTTCATCAATAAACAAGTTTTATTTATTTTAATAAATATACTGAAATAACTATACTACTGCTGGTATTTTTTCTGAGTTTTGTAGTTTTTGCTTACAAGCCTATGATCTGTGGGACTTAGCCTCTTATGCAAATTACTTTTGCAACAGTACAGAGGAGGGGTGATGATACAAAAACTGAATAAAATGTAGGAATTAGGAACAAACTGATGTACTGTGTTAGATTTCATTATAAAATTGGTTTCCTAATTAGGTGCTCCTTCTAAAGGAGTGAATTTTTGACATGAATAGCTTAGGAAATTTGCATCAGTCAGGCATAGTGCTAGAAAATTGATTTCAGCTTGTGCTCTTGTATTGGATTGTATTTGTACATTCTCCTCCTTCAGGTCAGCTTGGTTTGCCCAATTGCTCCTCTTTATTCATAAGTAAATAAGTCAATTCACAATAAACTACCAAAAAATGACTTTTAGTGAATATTGATGATAAATATGCCCCTCTACAATTTTATTTTTATTTGCAAATTGTGACTAGTTATTAAGATTTCTTTAAAAGAATGATACATACAGACATCTCACAGTCACTGTTAAACTGCACATTATTTGATTAACCCTTTGAGTGCCAGAAGGGTACATAACGCATTGCAGAGCACTGCAAAGAGTTAATTTGTGAACTTTTAGTGACATGTTAATACATACTCTCATATTTTTGATATATATGTATGTCTCTAAAGGTTGTTATTGAATTTTGTGGAAGTTCATTTTTGATCTGTTCCATTAAACCCCTAACAACCCTTGACGGTCATGGTACGTCATGGGTAAAAAGTGGCTGAACGACCCATGACATACTATGACCATCATGGATTTCAGGGCTCCCAGCACGGCTGCACACCATTCGGGGAGCCCTGAGTCTGATCGTAAAAAAAAAAAAAAATGCTCCATGGTCCTTTAGTGACTGCCGCGTGCCTGCGCGGCCGGTCGTTAAGGGGTTAATGACTCATTTTACATTTCTGTCTTTATTTTGTTTAATAACTAGAAGCATAGAATTTGATGGCAGATAACCTTTCAATCCATTTTTCCTACTGTAAAGACCTCAGATCTTACTTGGTCCTTTTGTCTTGTCTTATGTTCTGGATAGCCTTATTCCCAGCTTATGCATGCTTACATTCTGTCACTGTAATAACAGTTACCACTTCTGCTAGTATGCTATTCCACTTATCTACCACCCTCTCAGTGAAGTAAAACTCACATTGCATCTAAACCTCTGACCATCTGGTTTTAGATTATGACCTCTTGTCCTCACATTATTACTTCTTTGAAATGTACTTGCCTCCTGTACTTTTAAAAAAATCTCTTTATGTGTTTGAATGCTTCTATCCTATCCCCTCTCTCTCTTCTCTCCTCCAAGATATACATGTTCAGAATACTTTAGTCTATCCTGATATTTTTTATCCTATAAACCAGTGGTTCTCAAAACTTGCCCTCAAGGCCAACATAAATGCCAGGACTTAGGAATTTTCCTGCTAGAGCACAGATGTGTTGATTAGAGGCTCATTCAAATTGATTAACTCACCTGTGCTCTAACAAGGGAATACTCAAAGCCTTTTAGTGGCCACTGAAGGCACGAGAACCACTGATATAAACCATTCAACATCCTTCTGGAGATGGGGTCTCCATTACTGTTCACAATACTCTAGGTGAGGTTTAACCAGAGATCTAGAGTGTGGCAAGACCACTTCCCTATTTCTGCTACTAATGCCTCTAGCTATACAACTCAGCCGTGTGGGGATCCCTGGATTCCATGACATACATGTACATCCTTGCTCCTTTAGGGACATCCAACCTGTGACATACATGTACGTCATGGGTCCTTAAGGGGTTAATATTATATTCTTTTATGTCCCAAGTGCAATCTTTTACAACCTTAGTGCCTCAGGGTGCACTGTGATCATGGCAGGGAGGATGTAATTGACAGCTTCAGGCTGGAGCAGTCAGTTTCAGCTGTTCTCCGGTTGATCTGCACAAGTGGGGGCTCCAGATAAAGGCAATATAAACATTTTTTTTGTCACTGTTCTCTGCCTTTCTCCTCCCCACTGTGATTGTGAGGCAGAAAGAGAGAGAGAGAACACACCTCCACATTCTTCAGATTGTGAAAATGGAGACACTTTTGTTTTGCCCAGGGCAGGGATGGAGGGCATTAAAAACATTAGTTTATTTCATGACCTATTAACACTTCTGTGTGTAACTGAATAATGATTTAGAGGAAGACCAAAGTATTTTTTTTTTTACTATTTATAATTGCTATATAAATGCTATCCTATGGCTCCTCCTTTAGTGGATAGGTTCCATACAATAACATAGGAACAGGAGAGATTCTTCTTATTTGAGAGATGTCTTTCACCCACTTCTTGTCTCATAGTTCTTGCACTGAGAACCAAGGATGAATGAGATTGAGCTAACCTTCCCTGAAGTATCACTAAAAGGCCAGGCCCTTAAAACATCCTTGTCTAAGCACAGATGAGTTAGTTAAACTGGATCATCCACTGATTAGCTTATCTTTGCTCAAGTAGGGAAATCCTATGATCTAGGAGTAACCCTTTAATGTTTCATGACGTGCCAGGACCATCACAGAATTCCATCCTTTGAGGATGACTAATAAAAGTATTAAAAAGAATGGGCTTCAGTACAAATCCCTGAGGTACCCACTAAGCAATGTGTTAGAAACATCTTTAGCATTCAAAGAATTAAAAGCCTCATTTAAATCAATGGGAATGTTGGATATGTTTATGTCTCCCAGTGCAGTTAGTTTGCCCCAGATTTATATAAGGCCAGAGTTGTCAAACTCATGCATTTTTCTCATACACCCAAAATGATGTGATGAAGTTGTCCATGTGAACTTACCACTTACCACTTGAGATGAACACAATTATTCAATATAGTTTGGTTTCACAACCTCAACCAGTTTGGTTCAAAAAGGCTGGCAAAGAGACTTGTGGATCAAAGAGCATATGGTTAATTCTGGATCTTTTCCATTCTGTTTTTGAATGTAATAGAAATCCATGTGCTTCCGACTTACATGACCTTTCTAAATGATTGATGGAGGAACAATAGAGGGAGGTTAACTGCCCTATTTAAACTACTGCAAATGTGGGAATTGTTATTTGTCCCCCACAGTGAAGTCACACTTGTCATCCCCAAACAGTCCCATAGAGCAGAAAGAGACTGTGATGAGAGTGAGGGTGATGGTGGATCAGCTGATGTAGAGCAGAGTATGGGAGTGTTTTGGTGGAAATGGATAGTGAAAAGGTGAAAGAGATGCAAATGAGGATAGGCAATGTGGTGGAGAGCAATCAAATGTAGGTTATCTGGGGGCATCTGAAGATAGTCCATCCTACTGAATATGCTAAGCTGGTAACAGGGAGGATTCATTATTGTTATTATGTCTTCTTGTCATCATGTGTTCTTAGTGAAGTGAACAAAGCCTATATTAAAAGCAGTACTTGATTTCTTGATGGATTGTTTTATATTGCCGACCTAAGCATCAAGTTATTTGGATGTTTCTTGATATGAGAGCAGATGTGTCAATTATTGTGATATTTCCCAGCCCTTCATCTATGTCACCATGTTTCCTTTTCACACACTGTGCACATTACAGTTGCTGACTAAAGGCACAGTTTCTTCCAAATAGTATTACAACACACCCATGATCTCAGAGGAGGTGCAGGAGAACAAGCAAATTTTGCCAACTTCATATCTATAGATGCAACTGAAGTGGGGTGGGAGCTTGCTGAGGTATTTCTGCAGCCTCAGCAGCAGCACTAGGGCTGGTATTAAGTGGATGCATCATCGTTCCTTTGCCAGTCTCAGATAACTGCTGATGAACCCAGTCTCATGCAGCAGCCTAATTCTCTTGCTTATATGACTCAGCAGCAAGAACTACAGCAATAACAAATGGCAGAATGTCACTAGTGGTGGATGCCACTGCATTTAATAATGTTTATGGTGTCAGTATGCCAGTAATGCATAACATTTTTTCAGGGCTTGCTTTTTTTGCAAACCTTAGGTCTGCAAACAAATTCTTTTTAGGACTTGTTTTTTGCAAGCCTGTGGTTGAGACCTGCAATCATATTTTTTTCAGGGCTTGTTTTTTGCAAGCCTGTGGCCTGCAAGGGCTTATTTGAAGCCTGCAATAATCATTTTTTCCAGCCTAGCCTTTTTGTAAGGGTAAATTGTATTAAATGTCAGACCTCATGGTGGGACATCAGAACCCCTTCCTGATGCCTCCTAATCTACTGCTCACACAGCTGATTTGGTTACACCCCCTGTCTCCTTCTCAACCAATCAGCGATTTCCACCCACACCCCCTTACATCAAACCAGATTAACTTTGACTTTTATAATATTGATATGCATTATCATAGATGAATCCAGTTTAAGCTTGTATTATTATCAGATTATATGCAAACATTATTCAGTGGTGACAGCAGTGGTTCCAACAGTGCTAGATGGCAGTAGTAGCCTCTCAAATCCCTCTTCTTCATCACCCTCAGTACTATCACAACCATCACCATCAACAACAATGTTAGCCTGATCCCCTTGAGTCACTTGACTTTCTTTCTGTGATAAGTATGTTTGGAAATATGTTGGTATCTTGTTGTTGATGTTGTTGCTGACTTCTTTTTCATTATGCTTTCTACTGGGTTTTTTTGGCCATAACTTTCACTTTTTCATCTTCCACAATACAGCCATCTACTCAATCTATAAGTATATCTTTATATTCTTTGATATAATCAGATTCATAGGAGAAATGCTGCTGATTATGACTCATTGGAACAAATTAATCTTGCTTTGTCAGGAATTCAGATATTTTAGGTTTAAAGCAGGTATCCACCAATGCACCAAGTATATATGCCTCATTGCTTGTAATAGACACTATATAAGGATATTGCTCAAAGCAGGGTGATGTCCTTCATTAGCTGGTGCATGTCTGTTTGTCATTATTGTACGATTCGTCAGCCATGCTTCTCAGTTTTGTCTGCAGTAAATATATCAGTGAGAGAATATCACTAAATCCTTCCTCTCACGGCTAACCACCAAAGTTGCCTGAGACCTCGTCAAAGGTTTCAGCAGCTACATAAGATAAGAACTCATCATAACTAGGTTTGGATAAGCTGCTGATAACCTGTGTTGTTGCTGGTTACTCAACACTAATGTGTGTGTGGCATGGTGGTAGTTGGATGCTGAAGATGACTGACAGAATGATTGTGGTTTTTTTGGCATCTTTACTTGGCTAGAGTCAGACTTTCCAACTGATTTCTCAAACAGTATAAACAGGCACAGTGCTCCTTTTCAGTGGTGGAAAATTGAACCTTTGCCTTTCAGCTACTTTTCTGACCATGTCATCAACTCTCTAAAGCTAAACTTCATCTTTATCTAAAGGAGGATGCTGGAAGGATATACTCTAGATCAACAATATCATCAGTAATTAGATCAGCCTCAGCATTGCCTGTCTTTTCTTCCCCGCTACTTTTACATTCCTCTAAGCTTTTTGAAATCTCCAAAAGTTTTTTTTTTTCCTTTTCCCCTTAATGTGAATAGGGATGGATGAAAATTTTCACCTCAAACTGAAATCGGCAAATAATGGCACTTTCCTCTTGGCGAATAATTTCCCACGAAAAGTGCCATTTTTCTTCCCGCCTTTTTTGCTCATTGAAATCTATGGGAAGAAAAATATTTCTCTACCACACAAAAGTTTTCTGCAGCCGTATAAAAGGCTGTCAGGCTTTCACAGCATGCCATTTTGTGTTTGTGAGAGGAGAGAGCAATATGTTTTTTGAGCTAGAGGAGATAGGAGAATTGAAGTTTAGTTTAGGGAATCTTTTACGTAGGACATTTGTTCTTTGTATTAGGAGAGTCAGCGAGGAACCCTGGGGAGAAGAAGGGAGGAAGGAGGTTGACCCCAAATACTCAAAAATTCCATGCGACTGATTGGCAAAACACAGGCAGCTAGGGACCTATTTGCTTGCTGATCTTGCTGTTACTGTCTCTGTGCTGGGTGGGGAAGTCTGGGGAAAGAAGTTGTTGATTTTGTTTTTCAGTTATAATTTTTTGGGGACACACTATGATAAGACAACAGGGTGGACAACTAAAAAAAATATATATAAAGAACTAAATATATTAGGTGACAGTAACAGACAGCTGACTGGGCTTTGGCATCATACAGCGCCATCAGTTGTGTTGTGTACCATACAGTAAAAAAAACACAATGTAGTTGCGTAATGTCTAGCAAAAGCACAAGGGGAAGTGGGAGGGGTGGAGCAGTGAAGTGACGTGAGTATAAAGTAGCAGTTCAAACACTGACTGCAGGAATGGTTGCTGCAGCATGTGCAATCAGTGATAATGATCCCTCTACTCCAAGGAAGGACGCAGTTTGTCAAGGTCCTAGCAAAATTAGTTCTACTGCCTAGTTCTACTGGCATCACCAGTGCCAGTAGAAATAAAGAACCATATAAGAAGAACACTGAACAGGACAACAAGTCACATTCAAGTGTTGATGATGCTGGCAATAGCATAATAACAGATAGTGAGACAAACAAGCACCAAAACACCCATAGTAGGGAACTTTGTTACAGTAAAAGTAAAAAGAAATTGTTTGAGACCTCCAAAAGCTTAGAGGAATATAAGGGTAGTAGTTCGGCAAGAACTGTCAGGTGATGCTGATGCTGCTGAGGATGACCTAATGATGACTGATGATGATGCAGATCTAGAATATATCCCTCCAGCATCCTTCTCTTGTTCAGATACAGATGAAGTTGAGAGTGAGGATGATGACAGGGCTATAAGGTTAGCAGAAAGTCAAAGGCTGAATCTTCCACCACTGAAAAGGAGCTCTGTGTCTATAAACTGTTTGAGTAAGCCATTGGAAAGTCTGACTCTGGACAAGTACAGATGTCAAAAAGCACACAGTCACCCTATTAGTCATCATCAGCATCATCACATCTTCAAAGTCCAAGTCCCTCTTAGCCACACACACCTGTTTTGAGTACCCAGAAGCAGCAACACAGGTTAAGATCCACGATGTTAGATATGACAAGTGCTTCTGGTGCTGCTGCTATAAGTGCTGCACCTTTGACACCTAGTAGTAGTGGCAGTAGAACTGCATCAACATCTAGCCCCAGTAGTAGTAGCAGCAGCGCCACCTCAGGAACCCCTCATTCCATGAAGTCCACCGTATGGAGATACTTCACTCAGGATCCTCAAGCTAAGCATGTTGCTATCTGTTGTCTTTGCAAAATGCACGTGAGCAGAGGGAAAGCAGGCTCACACCTAGGCACCTCCTCTATGACATCCCACCTGAAGCACAACCACAGGTCTGACTGGGAGACACACTATCAGCAGGCCAAAGGTGCCGTAACTAGCAGAAGCACTCTAAAAAGTTCCCAGGGCTCTAGGGCAGAAAAAAGTAGTAAGTTACTTATGTGTCAGCTCCTGCAAGTGGCAACAGTTAGTTCAGATGAAATAACACCTATGGCTCCAGCTGAAGAGGAGTATGATGACTCTTGCTTTGCTGTAGGAGATGGCAAGAGTCATAGACTGCCCACACATGATGCCTCTACTGCCACCACCTCCTCTAATCATGTTGTTAAAGCAAAGTTCCAGGGTTCTTCTGCCATGTCCTGCCAACCCACACTAACTGAGTTCCTGGGAAGGAGTCAAAAACTTCACAAAATCAATCCCAAAGTATGCCTGTGGAATTGCAAGGTTGCCAAGATGGACATGCTGCAGTAGAAAACCAAGGTTTCAGAGAACTGATGTCATGTGTAGCTCCATGCTGGAATATCCCAAGCCGCAGTTATCTTTCCAGGATGGCTGTGCCTGAATTGTACAAGCAGGTGGTTAGTGTGGTGGGCAAAGAGCTGAAAAGTGCTTATGTCAGGAAAATACACCTGACAACAAATATGTGGACAAGAGGGCAGAGTACAAACGATATGACTGTGACTGCTCACTGGGTTTCCCTCCCAGCACCAACAGTGGACAATACTAGCTTACAGCATCAGATGAAAGCCAGTAATCATGCTTCTGGTTGTGGCAGTGTGATTAAAAGGCAGCAGCAGCAGCAGGATAGCCCATACCATTGTCACGCCACCTTTTGCATGCAGAGTGTTGAGAGACAGTCTCACAAAGCTGTAGATGTTCTAAGTAAGCTAGAGCAGGTGATAGAGGAATGGCTTGTACTCTGCTCCTTAAAAGATGGTTTTGTGTCTGCTGATAACGGCTCCAACATAATAGCTGCTTTGAGAATAGGTGGTATGGTGCATGTGCCCTGCTTTGCCCATGTGCTGACTTTAGTGATGACCAGATTCCTGCCAGAATCCGAAACCTTCAAAGAGATGGTTACTATTACCCACAAATTCTGTGCCCATTTTAGTTGCGCCTACAGTGCATGCAATGCTCTATATTCCGTACAAGAGTGTAACAACCTGCCACATCACAAGCTGAAAATGGAGGTCCCTACCAGGTGGCATTCCACCATCTACATGCTAGAGCATTTGTATGAGCAGAATAAGGCCATTAGTGAGTACACCATGCAAAACTGGAAGGATTTGGAGGGAGCGTCCTTGTCAACTAACCAATGGCAACTAATGTGCTATGTATGTGAGCTGCTGAAACACTTTGAGGAGGCAACCATGCTGTTGAGTTGCATTGGGGCAGGAATTAGTGAAATTCTACAACTGGTATTTTTATCGCAGAAAAAAATGAGGAGCATGGCTGAGGATTCTTACCAGAATGACAACACAGACATGCACCAGCTGGTAAAGGACATGCTAGCATGCTTTGAACAAGATCCTCACATAGTGTCCATTAAAAGCAATGATGGATACATTCTTGCCACTTTGCTGGACACAAAGTTTCAGAATGTCTGCCAAAGGGCCATCAGGAGTTTGTCACAACAAGGAGTCATGGTGATCAGCAGCAACTCTCTGAGGAATCAGATTCCAGGCCCGGACTGGGACAAAAAATAGGCCCGGGCATTTAAGGCTGAGCAGCCCATGGGGGGGGCGGCGACAGAAGTTTGTTCGTTATTATTATTTTTTTTTAACGCCCGGACCCAGAGCCAGTGCAAGAATTTTGGTATATATAGGCAAAGGTGCATTTTGATGGCCCCACCCCCCTCCGACTCGGACACAATCCTATGCCCCCCTTGCCACAATCCCCTGCCCCGCCCACATAATCACCTCCACACTCTGTCCACCTCCACACTGCCCACCCCATCCTCCTCCCCACCTCCACATTGCCCACACTGTCCACCTCCACAATGCCCCTTCCACAATGCCCCCTTCATCTCCACATTGCCCATTCCACAATGCCACATTCATCTCCACATTGCCCCTTCCACAATGTCCCCTCCATCTCCACATTGCCCCTTCCGCAATTCCCCCTTCATCTCCACATTGCCCCTTCCACAGTGCCCCTTTCATCTCCACATTGCCCCTTCCACAATGCACCCTTCATCTCCACATTGCCCATTCCACAATGCCCCCTTCATCTCCACATTGCCCCTTCCACAATGCCACATTCATCTCCACATTACCCCTTCATCTCCACATTTCCCCTTCCACAATGCCCCCTTCATCTCCACATTTCCCCTTCCACAATGCCCCCTTCATGCCCCCTTCATCTCCACATTGCCCCTTCCACAATGCCCCCTTCATCTCTACATTGCCCCTTCCACAATGCCCCTTTCATCTCCACATTGCCCCTTCCACAATTCCCCTTCATCTCCACATTGCCCCTTCATCAATGCCCCATAAAGCCCCTTCATCTCCACATTGCCCCTTCATCAATGCCCCATAAAGGCCCTTCATCTCCACATTGCCCCTTCCACAATTCCCCTTCATCAATGCCCCATAAAGACCCTTCATCTCCACATTGCCCCTTGATCCCCTACCTTGAGTCCATGGTAGTCTAGCGGTTTGCTATAGAAGAGATCTGTGCCTCCTTCGGCACAGAGCTGAAGCTCCCGCGCGCTGTTCTCAGTAATACAGAGCGCTGGGAGATGATGTCATCTCCCAGTGCTCTGTATTGCTTCAGAGCCTGGGTCGCCAGACCAGCCCACCGGGCAAATGCCCGGTATGCCCGATGGCCAGTTTGGGCCTGTCAGATTCTGTCAAGGAATATCGAGACATGCTTATTGATCAAGTGGAGGGTTGCATTGTGGAGGATGAGAGGGAGAAAGTAGGGGCACAACAAACATCTAGACAGTACAGTGAAAAGGAAGGCAGCAAAGCATTTCAACCAGCAGAAGCAGCTACATCATCAACCAGAATATCCCATTCGGAACACAGGGCAATTCATCATGGGTCTCAGCAGGGGCGGCAAAAATCCAACATTGGTAGTGGCGGTGGTGGTGGTGTTGTCACATCTCTTTTGGACTTGCTCCCTGAGTATGGGTTGGTAACTGACACACAGGAACACCGTGTAGCTCCTAGAAGTGGTCCCACTGCATGTGAGATGGTTTCTGCATACTTGCAGGACAGCTACATTTTAGGCAGAAACAATGCCCCCATGGATTACTGGCAAATAAAGCAGTGTGTGTGACCAGCATTGGCGTACTGCAGTGGAGGGAGCACATTGCCTTGGGGCATAGTAACAGAGTAACATAGTTGATGAGGTTGAAAAAAGTCATGCGGCCACAAAGTCCAGCCTATGTTAAATCACCCCTGGTGATCCAGAGGAATGCAAAGAAAAAAAAAAACAACAACAAAAAAAACTCCATTTAATCCATTTCCAATAAATCCACAAATTAGTAAAAAAATCCTTTAAAGGGACTACATCACAAGACCAACAATGGAGCTCTGGGGATCTCTATTCAGATCCCTATTCTGCTCGCCATCATAAATGTGATATAACTATAATACACACTACTGATGTATTTTCAAGATATATCAATCAATTCTGTGTTACTTAACCATATCTATTGTATTGCATAGGAAGATTCTCAATAGCAAGTTAAGATTACTGGGGCTTTGAGATTTGAGGGTTCCCTACATGACAATTCATATATACTGTCACCTTATTACCATTTAAATTATTTACTGTTTGATTGATGTGAAACGTACATAGTTATAACAGTGCATATTTCTATTGGATAATTTAACCTTCTGAGTGACAAAAAAGCTATCCAACCCATCGATCCAGTCAGATAATTCCCTGGATCAACAACCTATCTGCATTGAAACCATCTGTCATACTTTTCAGTATTGTTCTGTGCTACATAGGTATCCATTACTTTTGAAAACAGTTACAGTATCTGCAAGCACAGCATCCTGATGCAAAGAATTCCATAGCTTTACAATCCTTACTGTAAAAAATCCTTACCTTTGCTTTAGTTGAACGTGTCTTTCCTCTATAGTCTTAATGGATGACCTCTCGTTCTCAGCTCAGCTCTTTTAGTAAATAATTAATTGGAGAGTTCTTTGCATTGATCTTGAATATGTTCGTAAATCATATCACCTCTTAGATGTCTCTTCTCTAATATAAATAAACCCAGTCTGGCTAGTTTCTCTTTATAACTCGTATCCTCCAAACTCTTTATCAGTTCTGTTGCATGTTTGCACTTTTTTCCAGTTCAGTAATGAATTTTTAAGAACTAATGCCCAAAATTGTACCCAATATTCTAGATGAGGCCTTACCAAGGATTTATATAGAGGTAGAATTATATTAACATTCAGTGCATCTATGCCTCTTTTTATGCAGGATATTACCCTATTTACCCTTGCAGCAGCTGAGTAACTCTGCACACTGATTTGAAGTCTATTGTCTATCAGTACTCCTAAATCTTTTTTCTAATGAGGATTTCCCAAGCTGTTTCCCATTTAGTGGATATGTAGCATGTTTGTTTCTATAGCCCAAATGCATAACAGTATTTATACCCTTAAGGACCCTTTTATACATAGTCCCTTCATATTAGGAGAACAAAAGTAACTGGACAACTGGCTAGTAAGCTGTTTCTTGGCCAAGTGTGTGTGTCGTTTCATCTTTGCACAAGAGAACTAACCAAAGGTCTAGAGGTGATTATAGGGGTGGCAGATGCATTTGGAGTCTGTTGCTGTTGTCTTGCAACATAAAGAGCAAATAAGTGTCAATGTGTCATAGACAGTCTTATGAACTTGCCACTCCCTGATCTTGAACCAGTGACTTTTAGGTTGCAGTCCTCTGACTTACAACATGCCACCAGAGGACCTTTCATCTGTAGGTTTTTCTATAGCAGTATTGTTTTTTTACTCGCTGCTCTTGGTTAATGGCCTCCATCTCTACATTGTTTAGAGACTTTTTGAACCAGCCTGCCTGAGCTTCCAGTGCTTAGTTGTTAGCCCTGGTGATGAAGATTCACTTTCTTTCTTCCTGTTTGATGGACTCTTTGGTTGACTTCTGCTTTTACCTTGACTTCTCTTGACTTGCCATGACTACTCCTCAGTCTCCAACTACAGTATCTCTGCTTTCCCCAGACTACCAGTGTACCTATCCTGGTCCAGCTCCTGGCTCTTCCAGGGGGGGGGATATCTGGATTTTGCAGACAGCACCTGTAATACAGTTTTGACCGGACAACACTGGTTTCTGGTTCTGCTCCCCAGACTAGCACTCGAGCTTCTCTCCCTAGCTTCCTCAGCAGAGATTGTGAGCTTTAGTCTTCATATAAGCCTTTTGTCCTGCCATTGGGATGTCTCCTGTATCTGTGACACAATGCCAGTAAAGCAGGCCATCAAGAAGCTGAAAGATCAGAATAAATCAATAAGAGATGTAAAAAAAAAAAAAAAAAAGATCAAGGGCACTCTCCGGGATGCAGACACAGAAGTGTCAAATAGTACCATATATTGAAGAATACACCAGCACAATCACAGATGGTTTACCAGACGATGTAATCCAATAGTAAGCCTAAAGAAAAGAGAAGGCAGTTTACAGTTTGCTAAAAACTACATAAAAAAGCCTTTATCATAATGAAATAATGTCTTATGGATAGACTAGTTGAAGAGCCCGTTACACGGGCCACAGTGCCGGACGGTCGCGGTGCAGTCATGCACAGTAGAGACTGCCAGCACCGTGGCTGATACAGAGCGGGGCGCTCGCAGCCGTCTCTACTGTGCCTGATGGCTTCTGACAAACTTTAGCAAATTATTATAGAGGATGAGATGAAGATTAACATTGCATCTGCTCAAATCCAGCCAAATGTTGAAAAGTTCATTGGAAGGCACTTCACCTTGCAGCAGGACAATGATCTCAAATATATTTCTAAACAAACCAAGGAGTTTTTCAGGGACAAAACATGAAGCAGACTTAGTAAAATGTGTGGGGCTGCACTGTGCAGCCCCAAATAACTCCTATCAGTCTTTCAGGCAGGCGGAATACTGTCCTCCTCAGCCCGGAAAGCAACCAGGAAGTACCTGACTTTTAGCCAGAAATCTTGTGGGTTGCACATGCTTTATAGACTTTTGTGATGGGCTTTCAGGCCAGACAGAGAGGTTTTAAAGGGACTGCATCACAAGACCAACAATGGAGCTCTGGGGATCTCTATTCAGATCCCCATTATGCTGGCCATCATAAATGTGATATAACTATAATACACACTACTGATGTACATTTAAGATATATCAGCTGTGAATCAATTCTGTGTTACTTAACCATATCTATTGTATTGCATAGGAAGATTCTCAATAGCAAGTTAAGATTACCGGGCCTTTGAGATTTGAGGGTTGCCTGCACGACAATTCATATCTGCTGTCACCTTATTACCATTTAAATTATTTACTGTTTGATTGGTGTGAAACGTACATAGTTATAACAGGGCATGTTTCTATTGGATAACTTAACCCTTTGAGTGACAAAAAAACTATCCAACCCATCGATACGTTGGACACCTCTCTGGCCAGTGTTTCTCAACTGTAGTCCTCAGGCCATACCAACAGGTAGACTTTTTTACTATTTCCCTGTTTAACCACAGGTGAGTAATAAGTGGCTCATTCATTTTGATTGTACTGCCAGTATTAAAGGGATATTAATTAGTGTTGAGCGAGCATGCTCGGCCGATGCTCGGATCGGCTCGAGCATCGCTCTGCTCGGCACATGGCGGTACTCGTACGAGTACCGCATGTGCTCGCCCGCCATGTTCGGGTCTCCTCCCCGCACGTTTTGCGGCTGCTGCGCAGCCAATAAACGTGCAGGGAGGCTCTGACATCGGTGTAATGCCAGCAGCCATGTTGGCTGCTGGCATTACACTGATTGGCTGGCCAGAACCCGTGGTCGGGTGCTGTATAGCACCTGACCATCGAGTTCGGCTCAGTCTGAGCCAGGGAGAGCTGAGGATAGGAAGGGAAAGGCAGTGTAGGGAGGAAAAAAAAAAATTGTGAAAAAAAAGAACCAAAAGTCCTTTTTAGGACTACTGTGTGTGGGGGCAGCAGGTTATTTTGTGTGGGGGGAAAAAAACAAAAAAAAAAAAAATATTCTGTTTAGTGTGAAAAGTTGCAGATTAGAGCACATTCTGTTTAGTGTGCACAGTTGCAGATTAGAGCACATTCTGTTTAGTGTGCAAAGTTGCAGATTAGAGCACATTCTGTTTAGTGTGCAAAGTTGCAGATTAGAGCACATTCTGTTTAGTGTGCAAAGTTGCAGATTAGAGCACATTCTGTTAAGTCTTCAAACTAAAATATCAAAGTCACATATTCCATTCAGTGTGCGTCGCCGCAGTTTAGCAGCACATTCTGTGTACTGTGCAGAGTTGCAGAATAGGAAGAAATACTGTTAAGTCTTCAAACTAAAATATCAAAGTCACATATTCCATTCAGTGTGCGTCGCCGCAGTTTAGCAGCACATTCTGTGTACTGTGCAGAGTTGCAGAATAGGAAGAAATACTGTTAAGTCTTCAAACTAAAATATCAAAGTCACATATTCCATTCAGTGTGCTTCGCCGCAGTTTAGAAGCCTATTCTGTGTACTGTGCAGAGTTGCAGAATAGGAAGAAATACTGTTAAGTTTTCAAACTAAAATATCAAAGTCACATATTCCATTCAGTGTGTTTCACCGCCGTTTAGCAGCCTATTCTGTGTACTGTGCAGAGTTGCAGAATAATAAGAAATACTGTTAAGTTTTCAAACTAAAATATCAAAGTCACATATTCCATTCAGTGTGTTTCACCGCCGTTTAGCAGCCTATTCTGTGTACTGTGCAGAGTTGCAGAATAATAAGAAATACTGTTAAGTTTTCAAACTCAAATATTAAAGTCACATATTCCATTCAGTGTGTTTCACCGCCGTTTAGCAGCCTATTCTGTGTACTGTGCAGAGTTGCAGAATAATAAGAAATACTGTTAAGTTTTCAAACTCAAATATTAAAGTCACATATTCCATTCAGTGTGTTTCACCGCCGTTTAGCAGCCTATTCTGTGTACTCTGTACAGTTGCAGAATAATAAGAAATACTGTTAAGTTTTCAAACTCAAATATTAAAGTCACATATTCCATTCAGTGTGTTTCACCGCCGTTTAGCAGCCTATTCTGTGTACTCTGTACAGTTGCAGAATAATAAGAAATACTGTTAAGTTTTCAAACTCAAATATTAAAGTCACATATTCCATTCAGTGTGTTTCACCGCCGTTTAGGAGCCTATTCTGTGTACTGTGCAGAGTTGCAGAATAATAAGAAATACTGTTAAGTTTTCAAACTAAAATATCAAAGTCACATATTCCATTCAGTGTGTTTCACCGCCGTTTAGCAGCCTATTCTGTGTACTGTGCAGAGTTGCAGAATAATAAGAAATACTGTTAAGTTTTCAAACTCAAATATTAAAGTCACATATTCCATTCAGTGTGTTTCACCGCCGTTTAGCAGCCTATTCTGTGTACTGTGCAGAGTTGCAGAATAATAAGAAATACTGTTAAGTTTTCAAACTAAAATATCAAAGTCACATATTCCATTCAGTGTGTTTCACCGCCGTTTAGCAGCCTATTCTGTGTACTGTGCAGAGTTGCAGAATAATAAGAAATACTGTTAAGTTTTCAAACTCAAATATTAAAGTCACATATTCCATTCAGTGTGTTTCACCGCCGTTTAGCAGCCTATTCTGTGTACTGTGCAGAGTTGCAGAATAATAAGAAATACTGTTAAGTTTTCAAACTCAAATATTAAAGTCACATATTCCATTCAGTGTGTTTCACCGCCGTTTAGCAGCCTATTCTGTGTACTCTGTACAGTTGCAGAATAATAAGAAATACTGTTAAGTTTTCAAACTCAAATATTAAAGTCACATATTCCATTCAGTGTGTTTCACCGCCGTTTAGCAGCCTATTCTGTGTACTCTGTACAGTTGCAGAATAATAAGAAATACTGTTAAGTTTTCAAACTCAAATATTAAAGTCACATATTCCATTCAGTGTGTTTCACCGCCGTTTAGCAGCCTATTCTGTGTACTGTGCAGAGTTGCAGAATAATAAGAAATACTGTTAAGTTTTCAAACTAAAATATCAAAGTCACATATTCCATTCAGTGTGTTTCACCGCCGTTTAGCAGCCTATTCTGTGTACTGTGCAGAGTTGCAGAATAATAAGAAATACTGTTAAGTTTTCAAACTCAAATATTAAAGTCACATATTCCATTCAGTGTGTTTCACCGCCGTTTAGCAGCCTATTCTGTGTACTGTGCAGAGTTGCAGAATAATAAGAAATACTGTTAAGTTTTCAAACTCAAATATTAAAGTCACATATTCCATTCAGTGTGTTTCACCGCCGTTTAGCAGCCTATTCTGTGTACTCTGTACAGTTGCAGAATAATAAGAAATACTGTTACGTTTTCAAACTCAAATATTAAAGTCACATATTCCATTCAGTGTGTTTCACCGCCGTTTAGCAGCCTATTCTGTGTACTCTGTACAGTTGCAGAATAATAAGAAATACTGTTAAGTTTTCAAACTCAAATATTAAAGTCACATATTCTGTGTAAGATGAAGAAGGCGGGTAAAAAGGGACGGGGAAGTGGACGTGATCCTGAAAGTTCAGGGCGCGGGTCAGGACGCGGAGAAACTGTGCCTGGTGCCAGAGCACAAGAAAGAAAGACATCCACCATACCTAGCTTCATGTGTAATTTTACAGGGCGTCGCAGGACATCACTCTCGAGGTCCGACCACTGCGAACAGGTGGTCGGTTGGATGACAGCTGATACTGCTTCCAGTCGGTTAAGCACCACCCTGTCTTCCACCAAGTCCACTCTCAGTAGCCAAGAGTCTGGTCAACATAATCCTCACTCTGATCATCCTTCCTCCCACCATACACGGTCTGGTCAAAGAAGTGATCCCACACTGGGATATAGTGAGGAGCTCGTCTCATCACCAATCCTTCATTTGACCCTCTCTCCAAGCACGCTTGCAGAGGAACATGACATCTTGTGCCCTGATTCACAACCTCTAGAGGCTACCCAATCACAAGAAGATGACAGATGTGAACGGCATTTAAGGTCAAAGGAAGTAGTGGATGATGATGATGATGATGAGACACAGTTGCCATTAAATCAACCACTATTTCCGTCTCAAGACCTTGTTGAGGAGAATGTTATACAGTTGTCAATGACTGAGTATGTGGTGGGATCAAAACTTGAGGAGGATGATCAGAGTGAGGAAGTGGAGGAGGACTTGGTGGACGATGAGGTGACTGACCCCACCTGGGAAGGTGTAGAGCCGAGCGATGACAGCAGTCCTGAGGGTGAGCCATCTGCAGCACCGCAACAGGCTGGAAGAGGCAGTGGTGTGGCTACAGAAAGAAGGCGGACCGCACCAAACCGGCCCGCAAATGTTCCACGGAGCACCCCCTTGCGTAAATCTACCTTGCCAAGGGGTAGGTGTTCCGCGGTATGGCGTTTTTTTAAGGAAAGTGCGGACGACAAAAGAATTGTAGTTTGCAACCTGTGCCACACCAGAATGAGCCGAGGCATGAACACTAGAAACCTCACCACCACCAGCATGATCCGACACATGGCATCCAAGCACCGTAGTAAGTGGGAGGAACGCCTGGATCGCCCATCTGTGTCTGCAGGCCACACCACTGCCTCCTCTTCCCCTGTTTTCGGTGCCGGCCAATCGCCTGTCGAAGGCGCAGGCCCGCATACCTCCCGCCCTGCACCTGTAGCATCTGAAGCACCATCAGCGACCACATCCACTTCCCTGTCCCAGCACAGCGTCCAAATGTCGTTACCCCAGGCATTTGAGCGCAAGAGAAAGTACCCAGCCACCCACCCACAGGCCATAGCACTAACCTCACACCTTTCAAAATTACTGGCCATCGAAATGCTGCCATTTAGGCTTGTGGACACTGAGTCCTTCCGCAGCCTGATGGCAGCAGCTGTCCCTCGGTACGCGGTCCCCAGCCGCCACTACTTTTCCCGGTGTGCCATCCCCGCATTACACCACCATGTGTCCCGTAACATCACCCGTGCCCTGACCAACGCAGTTACTGGGAAGGTCCACTTAACGACTGACACATGGACAAGTGCTTGTGGCCAGGGACGCTACATTTCCCTGACGGCACACTGGGTGAATGTCGTGGAGGCTGGGAGCGACTCGGACCCTGGGATGGCACGGGTGCTACCCACGCCGAGGATTGTGGGCCCTACCTCCATCAGGGTTTCCACCAGCACCTACGTTATTGGCTCCTCCTCCTCCGTTTCCACCTCCGAATTCTCTACACGCAGCGCCACTCCCCCATCAGCCAGTAGCTGGAAGCAGTGTAGCACTGCAGTGGGGAAGCGTCAACAGGCCGTGCTGAAGCTGATCTGCCTTGGGGACAAACAGCACACGGCCTCAGAGCTGTTGCAGGGGATTAGTCACCAGACCGAGCAGTGGCTCTCGCCACTCAACCTGCAAGCAGGCATGGTTGTGTGTGATAATGGGCATAACTTGGTGGCGGCTTTGGAGCTCGGCAAGCTCACACACGTACCATGCCTAGCGCATGTATTTAATTTAGTGGTGCAGCGATTTCTAAAAACCTACCCCAATGTGCATGATCTCTTGACCAAGGTGCGCCGCGTGTGTGCATATTTCCGTAAGTCATCAACAGCTTCAGCCGGCCTGTTGAAGCTGCAGCAGCGCTTACAATTGCCAGCTCACCGGCTGCTGTGTGACGTGAGCACGCGCTGGAACTCCACCTTCCACATGTTGGCCCGGCTTTGTGAGCAGCAGAGGGCAGTAGTGGAGTACCAGCTGTTACACGGTCGTCGCCTCTCCGTTCAACTTCCTGTAATCAGAAGTGAGGAGTGGGAATGGATGTCAGACCTCTGCGAGGTTTTACGCAATTTTGAGGAATCGACACAGATGGTGAGCGGCGATAACGCTATTATCAGTGTAACCATCCCACTTCTGTGTCTACTGAAACGCTCGCTGCTCACAATTAAAACCGACGCTTTGCATGTGGAAGAGGTGGAAATGGGGGAGGAAGAGCTTACACAAGGTGATAGCCAGAGCACCCTCACTTCGTCTTCTCAGCGACAATTGGAGGAGGCGGAGGAGGAGGAGGAGGAGGAAGACACGGTTGCCTCCGCTACAGAGGGTAGCCATGGAACTTTAGTTCCATCTCTTCAGCGTGGGTGGGCAGAAGAGGAGGAAGAGGATGAGGATATTGAGAGTCATCCTCCTGGTGAGGACAGCGAAATCTTGACTGTTGGTACTCTGGCACACATGGCTGACTTTATGTTAGGCTGCCTTTCCCGTGACCCACGCGTTGTACGCATTTTAGACAACACGGATTACTGGGTGTTCACCCTTCTGGACCCCCGCTACAAAGAGAATTTCTCATCTCTCATTCCTCCGGTGCAGAGGACAAGCAAAATGTTGCAATACCAGAAGGTTCTTGTCGAAAAATTGCTCCAAAATTTTCCATCTGACAACGCTGGCGGCAGAGTACGTGCTACCTTGGCCAACCGAGAAGGGGAGAAAAGGGGAGCACACAGCAGTTCCGAGAAAGGCAGGGCAACACTCTCCAAGGCGTGGGACACCTTCATGACACCCCGCCAGCACCCTCACCCTGATGCGCAGCCTAGTGTCACAAGGAGGGAAAAGTTTTGGAAGATGGTGAAGGAGTACGTAGCAGACCGTGTCAGCGTCCTCAATGATCCCTCTGTGCCTTACAACTACTGGGTGTCCAAGCTGGACACGTGGTATGAACTGGCACTCTACGCCTTGGAGGTGCTGGCCTGCCCTGCCGCCAGTGTTCTGTCTGAGCGGGTATTTAGTGCTGCTGGTGGCATCATAACAGATAAGCGTATCCGCCTTTCCACTGAAAATGCTGATAGGTTGACACTTATAAAAATGAACAAGGCCTGGATTTCCCCTGACTTCTCCACTCCACTGGAGGAAAGCCCCGGGGGAACATAAACTCACTTTATATATGTTATTTACAATGATGGGAATACTCTGTATTCCCATTCACCCCTTCCACCCAAAAAACGGGTATATGGTTGACTCTTAATATTCTCATCCTCCTCCTCCTCTTCCATATGCCCTGGGATATAATTTTTATATAGGGCCAGCTCACCAGCGGGCCCTGTGATATAATTTTTATATAGGGTCAGCTCACCAGCGGGCCCTGTTTGACAATTTTTATATAGGTCAGCTCACCAGCGGGCCTTCTCATATAATGTTTTATTGGGTCAGCTCTCTAGCGGGCCCTCTCATATAATGTTTTATAGCGTCAGCTCACTAGCGGGCCTTCGCATATAATGTTTAGGATGGTCAGCTCTGCAGCAGACCCTCACCCATAATGTTTTAGATGGTCAGCTCAGCGCACGTTTCCATCTTAATCATGGCCTCAGTTCTGAAAATCAAGGAAATTTTTGGGAGAATTTGCCTCTGCGCACGTTTCCCTCTTAATCATGGCCTCAGTTCTGAAAATCAAGGAAATTTTTGGGAGAATTTGCCTCTGCGCACGTTTCCCTCTTAATCATGGCCTCAGTTCTGAAAATCAAGGAAATTTTTGGGAGAATTTGCCTCTGCGCACGTTTCCCTCTTAATCATGGCCTCAGTTCTGAAAATCAAGGAAATTTTTGGGAGAATTTGCAGATGATATACAAGTAAATATACAGCAAATATTGTTTGGTAACAATTTTTCGCCTAAAGTCGTTTTTATTTTCCTTTTTGTGTGTTTTATGGTCAGTCTGTAAAAATGGCGTACTACGGGCGAAAGATCGTTCCCAGCAGCGATGTTGGAGTCCAAGGTGCATCCAGACATCCTCCCTATGCTGTCCCTGAACCATTTCTGTAGTGTTTCCATCTTTTTCTGCCCTTTTCCTATGGACCAGGCACCCTCCCCTCATCAGAGCAGGGGGTGCCTGGTGTAATGCTCGAGTCCTCCCATTGACTTCAATGGGGCTCGGGTGCTCGGCCGAGCACTCGAGCCTCAGGGGGTGCTCGGTCAGAGCACCCGAACACCCGAGCATTGGGGTGCTCGCTCATCACTAATATTAATGTTTCACAAAAAAAGCAGGTCCAATTAATCTTCATAGTATTTGGGCCATGAAGATCTTATTTCCATACTGTCCAAGTTGTAGTTCAAGAGTAATTGAGTGATAAAGCTTCCCGCCCATTTTAATGATGTAACACTGCTCACCTCAGAGCAGCAAGACTGTCTGGATGGATCACAGCAAGGGACAATTTTCAATGAGCATAAGGAAAAAACCTGTCAAGGGGGGTAGGATTTTCCCTTTGCTCACAGTAAGAATATTGTCCCTTGCTGCAACCTGTCTGGTCAACAGACCAGATCCTACATCTGAGGGGAGGTGGCTTATACTAGGTAAAGAGGCAGGAGGAGGATAATTTATCATTCAGTTACTCTTGAACTACAACTCTGAAAGTATGGAAATAACACTCTCCATGGTCCAAATACTATGAAGATTAATAGTAGCTGTTTTTTTTTTGTGAAACATTACTAGAACTTTAATTAGGGATATTGTAAAATCTTGACCTATTTGTGTGTCCCAAAGACTGGAGCAGAAAATGAATGTTCTAGATTACTTCCTCAGTACAGCGAGAAGTGTTATATTGGGTAACACAACATTAATCCATTATTTATCTTATCAAGGGGAATATGTCTATATTGCAACCTTATTTATTATTATTATTATTATTATTATTTATTTATTTTGTACTATTTGATATTTGTAGTTCCTTTTCTGGCTTTTGTTGCAATGTTGACATGAATAAAATCACCCTTAATGTATACATTGCACTCATATAATTCATACCCACTTATCCATTTTCTGTGCACAACGGAGCTGGAGCACATTAGTGTTGCCCACAGGTGTGTATCTTTGCCATTGTATGAGCTTATGGGATTATGGATAACAAATAATATTTCTCGATTTATACAACATATGCTCACAGGGAATCTGAGTTATTTTAATCATAGCCACTGAATGTGTTTTCACATATGATTTGTTATTAAGGATTACAATAAATATTTCATTTTTTGTACACCAACATATGTTTCCCTCTTTCTCTTGTTCATAAATGGACATGAAATCTCAAACTGAATGATGACGGTATCTCTTAAAAAAGGCACCGGGGAACTTAGGGGCCATGAGGATTTCCTGATAATAGTAAGACACATTGGGAGGTATTATTAGAGGTATTAGTTATCTATAAATCATACTGTTTCTTAATTCATTTTTTTTGGGGGGTGTCTTCTTCAGTATTCACAACTAGCAGTTAGCCTCTTCCCAGTGGTAAAATTAATTCAATGATGAGCTGAGTACAACAAAAATCCACTGTTTCCCCTCCATGCATTTCTTCAGTTCTTCACCTTTCACCTTTCACTTCCCCATCTGAGGCATAGAAGATGACGTCATTTTGAACAAAGAAAAGTATAGCTTATGAAAAGGACAAATCTTAACTCCAACGGAGTAATACAATTTCAAGTCTAAGAAAAATAAATCATGTAAGCTTTGCACTCACATTGACTTGAATGGTTTACAGGCAATATATAGGGCAGCCAGATAATTCAATCAGCTTCTCTCCAGCAACTAGATATGGATTCAGCCATAAAGAACCAGAATAACATAGATCCATTAATTTTTACAAGGTGAGCTGACCCTTTAGCTTATTGTAATCACTTTGTTATTTAACCCTTTTGATGTCAGAGGATTATCCAGTGTGTTGTGAAGCAGTGGTATCTCTAGCATAGAAGTGCTGAAATAAATTACATTTAATGGAGAGGCAATTTGATTTGGGTACTGAAAACTATATAGTAAGTAAGTTTTATGTATTACATAAAAAGCTGTAGGGCAGTATAGTAATTTGTTGATGGGGGTTCTTGTCCCCAAAAGTTAGAGGTCCAATAATTGTCTTCCGTGCTGTAGGAAAAACTGAGCATAAGGATAATGCTGAAGATTGTCCATAAGTAACATGGATTCTCAATGTGGACTGAAATGGAACTCTTTGATGAGTACTGAAATGAATGTGGTTGTGCAGACAGGAGATTAAAGTGGACCTGTCACCGTTGTATAAGACAGTTTTAAACATAATTCAAAACTCCATATATGTTGTACTGTATATTTGTTTGCAATATGAATAGTCTTTGAGATACTTACCTTTATTTTTTGATAGCTGTTTCCAGTGTGGCTAGGATGGTTTCTGAGTTAGGGGCATAATTGGAAATGATTTTAACATTTTTTTGCTTCCTTTGCATAACCAAGGTTTCTATGGCATGGGATGAACTTAAAGGGATAGTAATACTTAAAATGTAAAAAAATATATGTTGTAGGGTTTATCCCCCTCAGTAAAACATGGGTACTCCCACTGCGGAGAGATATTTTATAAAAAATTATAACAGCTCAAACTTGAATTTTTTAGGTGCAATATCACAGTGGCCTGAAAATTTACAGTGGCGCTGTTGCTACACTATCCTATGGACTGCTCTGGTCCGTAGACCATAAATCTCCATAGGATGGTGTAGCAACAGTGGCACTGTAAATTTTCAGGCCACTGTGATATTGCACCTAAAAAATTCAAGTTTGAGCTCTTAGAATTTTTTTATAAAATATCCCTCAGCAGTGGGAGTACCCTTGTTTTACTCACGGGGATAAACACTACAATATATATTTTTTTTACATTTTAAGTAGTACTATCCCTTTAATGGATGCATGCTTTTTTCAGCCTCATCGACCATGTCACTACTATTTACTATTTATAACAGTGAAATTTACTGAGATATGCTGAAAAACACATCTTGAATTAGGAAAAGACATTTGTCAGGAAAAGGAAAATTAACTCACAGCACTAAAATACCATAATATACATATACAAAATGGAATCTATATGACAAAATCTCATTTTGAAATAAATGGCTTAACATAGGGGTTATAATATACGCTATGCACAGGGTTCACATTTAAATAATTTGTGTGGGAGTAGCACATGATTGTTTTTGCTTTAATTTTGTGTACAATTGCGTGCAATTTTGTGTGCAAATACATTTTACATTTTGTATTAACAAATCAATTCAATTACCAATCATTCCATCGTAACCCTTTAAGTTCTAAAAAGGTATCCAATGCATTGAATTGCAATGTGTTGGATACCTCTCTGGCACTCAAATGGTTACAATTGCCTTATTTTTTGTAAAAACAAATATATATTCTTCTAAGAAACTGCATTGTAACTGTATTTCTCATGACATGTATATAGTTAGTGGTGTTAAAGTACATTAACTTTGATTTTGGATATTTCATATGAAACTAATGTGCTAATGCTTGCTCAGTTTGTGATGCCTGATATTGCCATGACAGCTGTCTGCACTACTGAAGATGGCCAGGTAGGAACACATTGGTTGGTTCAATGTACAGTAATATAAGCAGTGCGGGGTGAAATGGTAAATATGTGGGCTTGTGTACAGTCATTTCTAAGCTCCATAGAGGAGAGTAAAATTCAAGCACCTTTATCATGGGCTCCTTTTTAAATGTGCATGCCAGTGTTTTGCACCAGCTGCACTGGTAGTAGTGATGCCCATTAAAGTCAGGGATTGAACTGCCATTGCAGTAGGTGTAAAGCTCTGACACAGACAATTCTAGAAGGTCAGCTGAATGCGTAAAATAGAAAACATTTTGGATTTTCCAGTAGTTTACGTTGAATTGGATGCCTAAAATATATTTTGCACCCGCACCCTCATACGCTTGATCCACCATTGTTGCTGGTAATGATGGTAATTAATCATGTAGTTTCAAACAACTGATCTCTGATTAAGTAGATTTGGTGAGTGTACGTTTGGCATTTCATAGCCCCTCATATGTTTTCACCTTTTGTGGCAGTTAACCATGTTGCTCCCAGCTATTAACAAATACATGTGCAGACAACTGTAGTTAACTACAGAAGGTCAAAATCCCTCAAACATATAGAAAATAGGAAAAGAGTAGCACATTGGTGACACAACCCTTTAACCAGATTTAAAAATATACATTTATATCACTGTGCATACTGTGGGTGAGTCTGCTGCACTAAACCTTATCCAAGTACTTTAGAAAGAAGAGAAGGCTAGCACAAAATGAATTTAAGACCATAATGAAATCATCACTGGAAATGTTATTCATTAAGCATATAAGGCCACAACAGCAGAAGTTTCAGTGTCATCTGTACCCTTTGTAGCTTGAGCAACCAGCAACATTTTGTAAGCCACCAGTACAGTCCAAAGAGGAAAAACATATTGCATGGTAATATATCAACACTTTGTCATCACACTCTGACACATTCCAGTGGCAAGGTGAAACTTAGAAGCAGAAAACTAGTGTCAGAGGCACAGAATGCAGTGTATGTAAGACACATCTGCTTTCCCCATGTGTCGTGCCCTAGGTTTGTGCAGCCAGGAAAAGGACAGCAGAGGAAATCTGAAGAGAAGCACCAGAATCAAAAAGCAAAGGCATAATGTTAGTGTGTTTACAATAGTCATGCACAAATCTAAGAATATACATGTGCAAATCATAGGAAGTTCATGCACAAGCCACCCAGGCCAAACAGTTCAGGTTGAGACCATACAGCTGTGACACACACAGGATTGTCCAGGGATGTGGTATGACGCACATACTTCCTGCTACATTGCAGCACAATGCAGCTTTTGGCACCATGACAACATGTTCATTTGCACACAGTTGATAATAATAGTCAGAAAACAAACAATAGATAGCCATTTGCCACTGCAAGTAATCAAACAGATTTAAGCTTTGAAATATATAGTAATTCCAATAGTGTCATCAGCTAAAAGTAAAGCAATGCAAATACACTGTAAGCACTTGGAAGTTACATATCATCCTACGTCTTTCCTAAATACATTCAATGCAAATAGTAACCTAAACCCTTACACAATCAATGATAAAACAGGTCCTCAGAAAAACCTTACAGAAACAAGTGGTATTCATTTTTTTTCATTTAGGCTGAATGGTTAACACATTGCAATTTTTAGATCTATTTTCCTTCTTTTGCAGGATTAGTCATTCCATGCTTCCACTTATATGATCTACATGATCTATTAGCTTGAAGCATAGTTGTGCTGTTTTATACACATTCTCAAAGTGCCTGGCACTGATATGTTGTTGTTACTACTTATATCATCTCTATCCTTTATTTAAAGTTCTAATAGCTTTCCCCACATAATAATAGTCCCCAAGGATATATAGTTCACAGGTTATATAGGTACTGAAACTTGTGTGGAGGCTGTTGACAGGAAAACTTTGTAGATATTAAAAACTGCATCACCCCTGATACAAATATTAATTTGGGCACACTGAAAACAGGGGTATGTTCTATCTGTGTATCTTTATTTATATAGTGCCATGCATGTATCCAGAGATATAGGAAATAGTATTAGTACAATAGAGAAATACATGACAGTATTAAAAGCATCAGCCTAAAGTGTGAACATTGCATGATTAGAGTGGGACAAAGTGCAGCAAATCATACACTAGGAATGAGACCCTGCCTCATAGACTTTACTCTATATAATGTTCCATCTTTGAGGTACAAAAACTAAAAGGAGAACAGACAGATGGAAAAAGAACCCCAAAAGCTGCACTCCAAGAACCCCCTATAAACGAGGCACACTGAAAGTAGCAAATAATGAAAAAACTTTATTCATACAAGAAATAGTTCAATATTATTTAAAAGCAATTAAAAGCAAGGTGCCCAGAGGACCCAGAGTATAAATAAGCCAAAATACAATCTCCAATATACAAAAAATAGGTCAAAATCATTCCTAATCAAGTCTATAAAAAATATAAGAAACAAATATACACTTGATATAAAGATATAATTAGTATTAGGATACTTAGACCAAATGAATGGAGGAGATAATAACGGCCTCTGGGGACTCTGCAGCTACCCAAACGCCCCACGCGTATCGCCACCAACCGTGGCTTCGTCAGGGGAGTGATTTTGACCTATTTTTTGTATATTGGAGATTGTATTTTGGCTTATTTATACTCTGGGTCCTCTGGGCACCTTGCTTTTAATTGCTTTTAAATAATATTGAATTATTTCTTGTATGAATAAAGTTTTTTCATTATTTGCTACTTTCAGTGTGCCTCATTTATAGGGGGTTCTTGGAGTGCAGCTTTTGGGGTTCTTTTTCCATCTGTCTGTTCTCCTTTTAGTTTTTGTGTCTCTGTGCTTACCCTGAGTGCACCTGGGCTATTAAGTCTGTGATTTTGTAGCAGTTATTTGACCAGTGCATTTGGTTGCTATGTATCCATCTTTGAGGTAGACAAAACTTCTGCTCTTAATAGTGTTTTTCAAACATGGCCACTTCTTATAGGAGAAGAGATGAGTCTTGTTAAACAAATGACATATGATTGTAGAATGCTCCAAATCTTATTAATGATTTATCTAATTTTCCTTGAATATGTTTGTACATATGGAATCCTATTTTTCTGTACTTGCTGGTGTTTTATAAATAGTCATTCTCTTATATATATATATATATATATATATATAAATAGAATAAATAGAGCGCTCACCTATATATCAAATGTAGAGGATACTAGAATATATAATGTGGGGAATATCTGAAGGAAAGATGAAAGTAAATATGTGTGTTATATGGGAAAATGATGCTGGTACACAGATATACATATGAGACAACCAAAAATATATGAAAACTCATGTAAACATGAATAAAAAATCAATACAGTCTAATAAACTAACATAAATGTGGTTATAAAATGTACCATACACACAGTCTTGTAATGATGATATGAGTATGTCCTTAGATGAGAAAGGAATGACTGATGAGGGATGAGAGAAAGTTAATATTGATGATAAGATGAGATGTTGAAGGATGAAGTGGATGAGACAACGATGATAGATCCAAAACGTTTCATATATAGAGCATAACACTCAAATTCACTGTGCAGCTTGTCCTAAGCCCGGAGTCCACTCGAGCAGGTACATATATAGGAAAAACACAAACAAAAGACAGCGCACCAGTGATCTAAGAGTAGTATGTCACTCAATGGATACACACATAAATATAGCATATAACAGAGGAGGATAGGTAATAATGTGCAAAAATAGAGGTCTATTGTATATTCATCAAAGAGAATCAATCCCTATATTAGCATTCAGAAACAGACAGTCCTCTGATAAAGAGGTATAGAGTGCCTGTATATAAGGAAACTGGATAATGTGCTGTAGACTAAATCCATATAAAAGAGATAGAGATGAATATAGCTACAAAGGAACAAGTTCTCGTCCAAACAGTGAGGATAGAGTGTAATAATCCATACAAAATATGTATATAGTCTGCTCACCAGATTCCCCGTGAAAATAGGCACATCAGACAACCGGAGATGTATGTATGTGGCTCCGCTGAGGGACCGATACGCCCGTTCCTTTGCAGTGTTCACTAGACGAGTCGGAATCCCGTGCTGTGCGGTTAGGCTCTGCTGATCACATACAGATGGCCACTTCTCCCGGTAGTCCTTCCTTTTCAGAGAAACTGTAAACACTAATTTTAAATTTAAAAATCATATACTTTATTCTGTAATTTATTCGACGCGTTTCAGGGCTCTCAGCCCCTTCCTCAGGAAAGTCAGAATAAGCAACAATTGTAAAACCGCGAACATCGCGGGATGGATACTTTTAAAACTTTGTTAACCAATCAACAATGGAATCATTCCATTGAAAGTTCAAAGTGTCATAAGTGATGTATAAAAATGTATCTAAAAAATGTCCATTTAGGTACAATGTATCAGATAAGCATCTTACATATATTGTAATAGTAAAATAAATTCACATTAATGCAGATATGAAAAGCCTTTATAAGCGAACCTCATGCGAGATTACATATACAACCTTAATATCAAAGACAAGGATTTTTTGTGTATGTGTTCCAAAGTCTCTAATATCTATAATAATTCATATAATATAGTGAATGAATATAAAGGAAAACATTTTTTTTGTTTATTATTATTTGTATGTAGGATGTGGCTGATTGCCCGCTGTGCGATGTGTGGGAGAATGGGTAAAAAGTCTGTCCATTCCTCATAGGCACAGAAAAGCATAACAGGGGTATACCTATGTGGCCGCATACAACTGTATTGTGTGCAGTATACACATAAAAAGAGGGGAAAAGGAAAATGAAAGGGGCGGTGTGAAAACTGAGGAACATAAGATATTGATACTAAGTGCAAGTGGTGTAAAATAGAGCCGGGGTACAATCAGTACCTCCGACGCAAGCTCAATCACATGCACTGTAAAGGATATGTACTGGGCTATAAAGACTATAATGGATATGGGTACTGTACTATCCCTAACTATAACTGAATTGAAGCACTATATAGTAGTGCAGAGTATACAAGTAAACATAAGGAACTAACCCAGGAGCAATGTGGAGTATTACATATTGATAAGTCAGTAACTTATATAGCATAATAGTCCCATTCTAATCTATATCGGTGAAGGTACAGTATTTGGGCACAGTAATATATAGAGGAAAGAGGGGAAAGAGTATGCTTTCATATTACCCCTCAGGTGCATTCCCTAGATGTTTTACTCTATCTTACTGTGGGTTACATTACCAAAAGGAAACATAGAGCTAATAGAATTTCCAGTGGGGTACTGTGCTATATGGAAGCTATCCTGATTGTGGCTAAGAGATTGAGTAGGTGAGGGGTACTCTCTACATAAGACCAGCGAATGGCTAGTTCCCTCAGTGCATTACAAGTAGATAGGTCAGAGCCGGGGAGATGGATATCCCACATAAGGGTGCCCTGTTGATGAAATATAGTGGTTCCCATTAGTGGTCACTATGCTATTACAAGTAGATAGGTCAGAACCGGGGAGATGGATATCCCACATAAGGGTGCCCTGTTGATGAGATATAGTGGTTCCCATTAGTGGTCACTATGCTAAAGGGTGCCATATAGATCCACCTTTAGGAATCCCAAAGTGGGATAGGGGGAGCATGAAGGTGTAAGAAAATATTGGTATTGGTTGGAGCTGAATAATAAGCTTGTAGGAGATAAGATAATAGATACAATATATCTCTCATAACTTAATTTATAGGCACCATAAATCTAATTCCTCATTGATGCCCTCTGGTTGTAATGTATGTAGTTTAAATATCCAGTAGCTCTCTCTTTTAGCCAATAGTTTAAATCTATCTCCTCCTCTCTTTGTTGGATCCACATGTTCAATGCCTACAACCCTTATGTCTTCTATTCTCTTAAAATGAGGACAATCATTGCAATGTTTGGATACTGAATGTTTCCTGTTGTTCTTCAAAATATTGTTACGATGCTCCAAGAACCGTTTTTTCAATGGTCTAATTGTCCGCCCCACATATTGTAACCCACATATACATTCCAATAGGTAAATTACATAGTTGGTGTTACAATTAATCAGTTGTTTCACAGGAAAATTTTCTTTGGTAACATGTGAAGTAAAAGTATGTGTTTTAGTCATGATGAATTGACAAGTGATACATTGTCGATGTCCACATTTATAGCAGCCTGTTCCACATAAGGCTATAGTCTGGGCTTTTGATAATTGGTTATTGGTTTTCATAAAGGAGGGAGCCAATTTACTTTTTAAATCTGCCGCCTTTTGGTATATAAATCTAGGTTTGTTTGGTAGAATCTTCCTCAGAGTCTTATCCCCTTCTAGTATTTTCCAATTTTTTTAATTTTTTCTAATGATTTGTTCTACTTGCCCCGAAGCTGAAGAGTATTTACTAATAAAGGGGATATTTAATATTTTTTCAGTCTCTATACCTTCAGATTTCATATGCTTGTTCTTTTTCTCAAGCAGTCTTTTACATGGTATTTTTCTTGTCTTTTCCAGAGCGGGATCTATGATTGTATTCTTATATCCCTTTTCTAGGAATCTCTTCTCCAAAATGGCTGCTTGTGTCTCGAAGTCCGTATCACTTGTACAGTTTCTTTTTATTCTTAAAAATTGGCTATATGGAACACTCTTCAGCCAATTGGGGTGATGACCACTACTAGCCTCTATATAACCATTTACATCTACCGGTTTGTGGTGAGTCTGGGTCTGTATAGCTCCATCGGTTCCACTATTGATCTCCAAATCAAGGAACACTACCGAGCTTCTACTTGTCGTATATGTAAAGTGAAGGCCTAGATTGTTCTGATTGATAGATGACAGAAAGTCATTCAGGCTTGCCTCTCCACTTTTCCATACCAATAGAAGATCATCGATATATCTTGCATAAAATGCTAAGTCTTGGTGGTGGTTTTCCCAAATGTGGGTCTCCTCCCATACTCCCAAGAAGAGGTTCGCATATGATGGGGCGAAACGTGTACCCATTGTTGTACCTCGTATTTGACGGTAAAATGTGTTATTGAACATAAAGTAGTTATGTTGTAGTATAAATGTAATACTATCAAGAATAAATCGAATCTGTTCCATTTTAAGTTGTTTATCCTTTATCAAGGTCTTTTCAACTGCTTGAGTTCCTGCATGATGTTCAATAATGGTATATAGTGAGGTGACATCACAACTAACCCAGATAAATTCTTCTGACCATGTGAGGGTATCCAGTTTACGTAATATATCTGTAGAGTCTTGTGTATATGAACGTAATTGTTGTACATACGGTTGTAGAAAATTATCAATGTATTGAGAAAGGTTGCTCGTGATGGAGTTAATACCAGAAATAATAGGGCGTCCCGGGGGATTGATGAGTTTTTTATGGATTTTAGGAAGATGATAAAAGATAGGGATTACGGGATGTTGAATGTTCAAAAACTGGAATTCCTCTTTGTTTAATATTCCTTCCGCATATGCTCTGGTTATAAGTTCATGATATTCCTTATGGAACTCAAATGTAGGGTTAGTGGGCAATATTTCATAAAACGAACGATCATTCAGAATCCTTTTAGCTTCCTGGATATAGTCCGACTTGTTCTGTATCACCAGACCCCCTCCTTTATCCGCTTCTCTAAAGACAATTGAGTCATTTTTCATCAGCTGTTTTAAACTTTTGTTCTCTTGATAAGATAAATTCTGGTTAATCCTGATTGGCTTTAAGAACATTTTTCTAATATCTTTAATCACCAAATCCATGAAGGCTTCTATATGTGGTCCACGGGTATTAATCGGATTAAATTTGGATATAGGCTTGAGGTTGGTGTGCTTGAATTCCAGAAATCCCTCTTGATTTGAGTGCGTCTCTAGATTTTCCTTTCCCAATTCAATCAGGATGTCAAGGGTCTCTTTGTCTTGATTATCCTCCTTTGTAGAATCACTCACTATTTCTTCCTTTATAAAATATTTTTTTAAAGATAATTTTGTTATAAATTTGTGCAGATCTACAAATAGCTCAAATTCATTGGGTGTTGAGTTGGGTGCAAACTTAAGTCCTTGCTTCAGGGCAAGTAGAACAAATCATTAGAAAAAATTGGAAAATACTAGAAGGGGATAAGACTCTGAGGAAGATTCTACCAAACAAACCTAGATTTATATACCGAAAGGCTGCAGATTTAAAAAGTAAATTGGCTCCCTCCTTTCTGAAAACCAATAACCAATTATCAAAAGCCCAGACTACAGCCTTATGTGGAACAGGCTGCTATAAATGTGGACATCGACAATGTATCACTTGTCAATTCATCATGACTAAAACACATACTTTTACTTCACATGTTACCAAAGAAAATTTTCCTGTGAAACAACTGATTAATTGTAACACCAACTATGTAATTTACCTATTGGAATGTATATGTGGGTTACAATATGTGGGGCGGACAATTAGACCATTGAAAAAACGGTTCTTGGAGCATCGTAACAATATTTTGAAGAACAACAGGAAACATTCAGTATCCAAACATGGCAATGATTGTCCTCATTTTAAGAGAATAGAAGACATAAGGGTTGTAGGCATTGAACATGTGGATCCAACAAAGAGAGGAGGAGATAGATTTAAACTATTGGCTAAAAGAGAGAGCTACTGGATATTTAAACTACATACATTACAACCAGAGGGCATCAATGAGGAATTAGATTTATGGTGCCTATAAATTAAGTTATGAGAGATATATTGTATCTATTATCTTATCTCCTACAAGCTTATTATTCAGCTCCAACCAATACCAATATTTTCTTACACCTTCATGCTCCCCCTATCCCACTTTGGGATTCCTAAAGGTGGATCTATATGGCACTAGTGTTGAGCGAGCATGCTCGGCCGATGCTCGGATCGTCTCGAGCATCGCTCTGCTCGGCACATGGCGGTACTCGTACGAGTACCGCATGTGCTCGCCCGCCATGTTCGGGTCTCCTCCCCGCACGTTTTGCGGCTGCTGCGCAGCCAATAAACGTGCAGGGAGGCTCTGACATCGGTGTAATGCCAGCAGCCATGTTGGCTGCTGGCATTACACTGATTGGCTGGCCAGAACCCGTGGTCAGGTGCTGTATAGCACATGACCATCGAGTTCGGCTCAGTCTTAGCCAGGGAGAGCTGAGGATAGGAAGGGAAAGGCAGTGTAGGGAGGAAAAAAACCAAATTTGTGAAAAAAAAGAACCAAAAGTCCTTTTTAGGACTACTGTGTGTGGGGGCAGCAGGTTATTTTGTGTGGGGGGAAAAAAAAAAAAAAAAATATATATATATATTCTGTTTAGTGTGCAAAGTTGCAGATTAGAGCACATTCTGTTTAGTGTGCACAGTTGCAGATTAGAGCACATTCTGTTTAGTGTGCAAAGTTGCAGATTAGAGCACATTCTGTTTAGTGTGCAAAGTTGCAGATTAGAGCACATTCTGTTTAGTGTGCAAAGTTGCAGATTAGAGCACATTCTGTTAAGTCTTCAAACTAAAATATCAAAGTCACATATTCCATTCAGTGTGCTTCGCCGCAGTTTAGCAGCACATTCTGTGTACTGTGCAGAGTTGCAGAATAGGAAGAAATACTGTTAAGTCTTCAAACTAAAATATCAAAGTCACATATTCCATTCAGTGTGCTTCGCCGCAGTTTAGCAGCACATTCTGTGTACTGTGCAGAGTTGCAGAATAGGAAGAAATACTGTTAAGTCTTCAAACTAAAATATCAAAGTCACATATTCCATTCAGTGTGCTTCGCCGCAGTTTAGCAGCACATTCTGTGTACTGTGCAGAGTTGCAGAATAGGAAGAAATACTGTTAAGTCTTCAAACTAAAATATCAAAGTCACATATTCCATTCAGTGTGCTTCGCCGCAGTTTAGCAGCACATTCTGTGTAGTGTGCAGAGTTGCAGAATAGGAAGAAATACTGTTAAGTCTTCAAACTAAAATATCAAAGTCACATATTCCATTCAGTGTGCTTCGCCGCAGTTTAGCAGCACATTCTGTGTAGTGTGCAGAGTTGCAGAATAGTAAGAAATACTGTTAAGTTTTCAAACTCAAATATTAAAGTCACATATTCCATTCAGTGTGTTTCACCGCCGTTTAGCAGCCTATTCTGTGTACTCTGCACAGTTGCAGAATAGTAAGAAATACTGTTAAGTTTTCAAACTCAAATATTAAAGTCACATATTCCATTCAGTGTGTTTCACCGCCGTTTAGCAGCCTATTCTGTGTACTCTGCACAGTTGCAGAATAGTAAGAAATACTGTTAAGTTTTCAAACTCAAATATTAAAGTCACATATTCCATTCAGTGTGTTTCACCGCCGTTTAGCAGCCTATTCTGTGTACTCTGCACAGTTGCAGAATAGTAAGAAATACTGTTAAGTTTTCAAACTCAAATATTAAAGTCACATATTCCATTCAGTGTGTTTCACCGCCGTTTAGCAGCCTATTCTGTGTACTCTGCAGAGCTGCAGAATAGTAAGAAATACTGTTAAGTTTTCAAACTCAAATATTAAAGTCACATATTCCATTCAGTGTGTATCACCGCCGTTTAGCAGCCTATTCTGTGTACTCTGCACAGTTGCAGAATAGTAAGAAATACTGTTAAGTTTTCAAACTCAAATATTAAAGTCACATATTCCATTCAGTGTGTTTCACCGCCGTTTAGCAGCCTATTCTGTGTACTCTGCACAGTTGCAGAATAGTAAGAAATACTGTTAAGTTTTCAAACTCAAATATTAAAGTCACATATTCCATTCAGTGTGTTTCACCGCCGTTTAGCAGCCTATTCTGTGTACTCTGCAGAGTTGCAGAATAGTAAGAAATACTGTTAAGTTTTCAAACTCAAATATTAAAGTCACATATTCCGTGTAAGATGAAGAAGGCGGGTAAAAAGGGACGGGGAAGTGGACGTGATCCTGATAGTTCAGGGCGCGGGTCAGGACGCGGAGAAACTGTGCCTGGTGCCAGAGCACAAGAAAGAAAGACATCCACCATACCTAGCTTCATGTGTAATTTTACAGGGCGTCGCAGGACATCACTCTCGAGGTCCGACCACTGCGAACAGGTGGTCGGTTGGATGACAGCTGATACTGCTTCCAGTCGGTTAAGCACCACCCTGTCTTCCACCAAGTCCACTCTCAGTAGCCAAGAGTCTGGTCAAAATAATCCTCACTCTGATCATCCTTCCTCCCACCATACACGGTCTGGTCAAAGAAGTGATCCCACACTGGGATATAGTGAGGAGCTCGTCTCATCACCAATCCTTCATTTGACCCTCTCTCCAAGCACGCTTGCAGAGGAACATGACATCTTGTGCCCTGATTCACAACCTCTAGAGGCTACCCAATCACAAGAAGATGACAGATGTGAACGGCATTTAAGGTCAAAGGAAGTAGTGGATGATGATGATGATGATGAGACACAGTTGCCATTAAATCAACCACTATTTCCGTCTCAAGACCTTGTTGAGGAGAATGTTATACAGTTGTCAATGACTGAGTATGTGGTGGGATCAAGACTTGAGGAGGATGATCAGAGTGAGGAAGTGGAGGAGGACTTGGTGGACGATGAGGTGACTGACCCCACCTGGGAAGGTGTAGAGCCGAGCGATGACAGCAGTCCTGAGGGTGAGCCATCTGCAGCACCGCAACAGGCTGGAAGAGGCAGTGGTGTGGCTACAGAAAGAAGGCGGACCGCACCAAACCGGCCCGCAAATGTTCCACGGAGCACCCCCTTGCGTAAATCTCCCTTGCCAAAGGGTAGGTGTTCCGCGGTATGGCGTTTTTTTAAGGAAAGTGCGGACGACAAAAGAATTGTAGTTTGCAACGTGTGCCACACCAGAATGAGCCGAGGCATGAACACTAGAAACCTCACCACCACCAGCATGATCCGACACATGGCATCCAAGCACCGTAGTAAGTGGGAGGAACGCCTGGATCGCCCATCTGTGTCTGCAGGCCACACCACTGCCTCCTCTTCCCCTGTTTTCGGTGCCGGCCAATCGCCTGTCGAAGGCGCAGGCCCGCATACCTCCCGCCCTGCACCTGTACCATCTGAAGCACCATCAGCGACCACATCCACTTCCCTGTCCCAGCACAGCGTCCAAATGTCGTTACCCCAGGCATTTGAGCGCAAGAGAAAGTACCCAGCCACCCACCCACAGGCCATAGCACTAACCTCACACCTTTCCAAATTACTGGCCATCGAAATGCTGCCATTTAGGCTTGTGGACACTGAGTCCTTCCGCAGCCTGATGGCAGCAGCTGTCCCTCGGTACGCGGTCCCCAGCCGCCACTACTTTTCCCGGTGTGCCATCCCCGCATTACACCACCATGTGTCCCGTAACATCACCCGTGCCCTGACCAACGCAGTTACTGGGAAGGTCCACTTAACGAATGACACATGGACAAGTGCTTGTGGCCAGGGACGCTACATTTCCCTGACGGCACACTGGGTGAATGTCGTGGAGGCTGGGAGCGACTCGGACCCTGGGATGGCACGGGTGCTACCCACGCCGAGGATTGCGGGCCCTACCTCCATCAGGGTTTCCGCCAGCACCTACGTTATTGGCTCCTCCTCCTCCGTTTCCACCTCCGAATTCTCTACACGCAGCGCCACTCCCCCATCAGCCAGTAGCTGGAAGCAGTGTAGCACTGCAGTGGGGAAGCGTCAACAGGCCGTGCTGAAGCTGATCTGCCTTGGGGACAAACAGCACACGGCCTCAGAGCTGTTGCAGGGGATTAGTCACCAGACCGACCAGTGGCTCTCGCCACTCAACCTGCAACCAGGCATGGTTGTGTGTGATAATGGGCGTAACTTGGTGGCGGCTTTGGAGCTCGGCAAGCTCACACACGTACCATGCCTAGCGCATGTATTTAATTTAGTGGTTCAGCGATTTCTAAAAACCTACCCCAATGTGCATGATCTCTTGACCAAGGTGCGCCGCGTGTGTGCACATTTCCGTAAGTCATCTACAGCTTCGGCCGGCCTGTTGAAGCTGCAGCAGCGCTTACAATTGCCAGCTCACCGGCTGCTGTGTGACGTGAGCACGCGCTGGAACTCCACCTTCCACATGTTGGCCCGGCTTTGTGAGCAGCAGAGGGCAGTAGTGGAGTACCAGCTGTTACACGGTCGTCGCCTCTCCGTTCAACTTCCTGTAATCAGAAGTGAGGAGTGGGAATGGATGTCAGACCTCTGCGAGGTTTTACGCAATTTTGAGGAATCGACACAGATGGTGAGCGGCGATAACGCTATTATCAGTGTAACCATCCCACTTCTGTGTCTACTGAAACGCTCGCTGCTCACAATTAAAACCGACGCTTTGCATGTGGAAGAGGTGGAAATGGGGGAGGAAGAGCTTACACAAGGTGATAGCCAGAGCACCCTCACTTCGTCTTCTCAGCGACAATTGGAGGAGGCGGAGGAGGAGGAGGAGGAGGAGGAAGACACGGTTGCCTCCGCTACAGAGGGTAGCCATGGAACTTTAGTTCCATCTCTTCAGCGTGGGTGGGCAGAAGAGGAGGAAGAGGATGAGGATATTGAGAGTCATCCTCCTGGTGAGGACAGCGAAATCTTGACTGTTGGTACTCTGGCACACATGGCTGACTTTATGTTAGGCTGCCTTTCCCGTGACCCACGCGTTGTACGCATTTTAAACAACACGGATTACTGGGTGTTCACCCTTCTGGACCCCCGCTACAAAGAGAATTTCTCATCTCTCATTCCTCCGGTGGAGAGGACAAGCAAAATGGTGCAATACCAGAAGGTTCTTGTTGAAAAATTGCTCCAAAATTTTCCATCTGACAACGCTGGCGGCAGAGTACGTGCTACCTTGGCCAACAGAGAAGGGGAGAAAAGGGGAGCACACAGCAGTTCCGAGAAAGGCAGGGCAACACTCTCCAAGGCGTGGGACACCTTCATGACACCCCGCCAGCACCCTCACCCTGATGCGCAGCCTAGTGTCACAAGGAGGGAAAAGTTTTGGAAGATGGTGAAGGAGTACGTAGCAGACCGTGTCAGCGTCCTCAATGATCCCTCTGTGCCTTACAACTACTGGGTGTCCAAGCTGGACACGTGGTATGAACTGGCACTCTACGCCTTGGAGGTGCTGGCCTGCCCTGCCGCCAGCGTTCTGTCTGAGCGGGTATTTAGTGCTGCTGGTGGCATCATAACAGATAAGCGTATCCGCCTTTCCACCGACAATGCTGATAGGTTGACACTTATAAAAATGAACAAGGCCTGGATTTCCCCTGACTTCTCCACTCCACTGGAGGAAAGCCGCGGGGGAACATAAACTCACTTTATATATGTTATTTACAATGATGTGAATACTCTGTATTCCCATTCACCCCTTCCACCCAAAAAACGGGTATATGGTTGACTCTTAATCTTCTCATCCTCCTCCTCCTCTTCCATATGCCCTGTGCTATAATTTTTATATAGGGCCAGCTCACCAGCGGGCCCTGTGATATAATTTTTATATAGGGCCAGCTCACCAGCGGGCCCTGTTTGACAATTTTTATATAGGTCAGCTCACCAGCGGGCCTTCTCATATAATGTTTTATTGGGTCAGCTCTGTAGCGGGCCCTCTCATATAATGTTTTATAGCGTCAGCTCACTAGCGGGCCTTCGCATATAATGTTTAGGATGGTCAGCTCTGCAGCAGACCCTCACCCATAATGTTTTAGATGGTCAGCTCAGCGCACGTTTCCCTCTTAATCATGGCCTCAGTTCTGAAAATCAAGGAAATTTTTGGGAGAATTTGCCTCTGCGCACGTTTCCCTCTTAATCATGGCCTCAGTTCTGAAAATCAAGGAAATTTTTGGGAGAATTTGCCTCTGCGCACGTTTCCCTCTTAATCATGGCCTCAGTTCTGAAAATCAAGGAAATTTTTGGGAGAATTTGCCTCTGCGCACGTTTCCCTCTTAATCATGGCCTCAGTTCTGAAAATCAAGGAAATTTTTGGGAGAATTTGCAGATGATATACAAGTAAATATACAGCAAATATTGTTTGGTAACAATTTTTCGCCTAAAGTCGTTTTTATTTTCCTTTTTGTGTGTTTTACGCTCAGTCTGTAAAAATGGCGTACTACGGGCGAAAGATCGTTCCCAGCAGCGATGTTAGAGTCCAAGATGCTGTCCCTGAACCATTTCTGTGGTGTTTCCATCCTTTTCTGCCCTTTTCCTATGGACCAGGCACCCTCCCCTCATCAGAGCAGGGGGTGCCTGGTGTAATGCTCGAGTCCTCCCATTGACTTCAATGGGGCTCGGGTGCTCGGCCGAGCACTCGAGCCTCAGGGGGTGCTCGGTCAGAGCACCCGAACACCCGAGCATTGGGGTGCTCGCTCATCACTATATGGCACCCTTTAGCATAGTGACCACTAATGGGAACCACTATATCTCATCAACAGGGCACCCTTATGTGGGATATCCATCTCCCCGGTTCTGACCTATCTACTTGTAATAGCATAGTGACCACTAATGGGAACCACTATATTTCATCAACAGGGCACCCTTATGTGGGATATCCATCTCCCCGGCTCTGACCTATCTACTTGTAATGCACTGAGGGAACTAGCCATTCGCTGGTCTTATGTAGAGAGTACCCCTCACCTACTCAATCTCTTAGCCACAATCAGGATAGCTTCCATATAGCACAGTACCCCACTGGAAATTCTATTAGCTCTATGTTTCCTTTTGGTAATGTAACCCACAGTAAGATAGAGTAAAACATCTAGGGAATGCACCTGAGGGGTAATATGAAAGCATACTCTTTCCCCTCTTTCCTCTATATATTACTGTGCCCAAATACTGTACCTTCACCGATATAGATTAGAATGGGACTATTATGCTATATAAGTTACTGACTTATCAATATGTAATACTCCACATTGCTCCTGGGTTAGTTCCTTATGTTTACTTGTATACTCTGCACTACTATATAGTGCTTCAATTCAGTTATAGTTAGGGATAGTACAGTACCCATATCCATTATAGTCTTTATAGCCCAGTACATATCCTTTACAGTGCATGTGATTGAGCTTGCGTCGGAGGTACTGATTGTACCCCGGCTCTATTTTACACCACTTGCACTTAGTATCAATATCTTATGTTCCTCAGTTTTCACACCGCCCCTTTCATTTTCCTCTTCCCCTCTTTTTATGTGTATACTGCACACAATACAGTTGTATGCGGCCACATAGGTATACCCCTGTTATGCTTTTCTGTGCCTATGAGGAATGGACAGACTTTTTACCCATTCTCCCACACATCGCACAGCGGGCAATCAGCCACATCCTACATACAAATAATAATAAACAAAAAAAATGTTTTCCTTTACATTCATTCACTATATTATATGAATTATTATAGATATTAGAGACTTTGGAACACATACACAAAAAATCCTTGTCTTTGATATTAAGGTTGTATATGTAATCTCGCATGAGGTTCGCTTATAAAGGCTTTTCATATCTGCATTAATGCGAATTTATTTTACTATTACAATATATGTAAGATGCTTATCTGATACATTGTACCTAAATGGACATTTTTTAGATACATTTTTATACATCACTTATGACACTTTGAACTTTCAACGGAATGATTCCATTGTTGATTGGTTAACAAAGTTTTAAAAGTATCCATCCCGCGATGTTCGCGGTTTTACAATTGTTGCTTATTCTGACTTTCCTGAGGAAGGGGCTGAGAGCCCTGAAACGCGTCGAATAAATTACAGAATAAAGTATATGATTTTTAAATTTAAAATTAGTGTTTACAGTTTCTCTGAAAAGGAAGGACTACCGGGAGAAGTGGCCATCTGTATGTGATCAGCAGAGCCTAACCGCACAGCACGGGATTCCGACTCGTCTAGTGAACACTGCAAAGGAACGGGCGTATCGGTCCCTCAGCGGAGCCACATACATACATCTCCGGTTGTCTGATGTGCCTATTTTCACGGGGAATCTGGTGAGCAGACTATATACATATTTTGTATGGATTATTACACTCTATCCTCACTGTTTGGACGAGAACTTGTTCCTTTGTAGCTATATTCATCTCTATCTCTTTTATATGGATTTAGTCTACAGCACATTATCCAGTTTCCTTATATACAGGCACTCTATACCTCTTTATCAGAGGACTGTCTGTTTCTGAATGCTAATATAGGGATTGATTCTCTTTGATGAATATACAATAGACCTCTATTTTTGCACATTATTACCTATCCTCCTCTGTTATATGCTATATTTATGTGTGTATCCATTGAGTGACATACTACTCTTAGATCACTGGTGCGCTGTCTTTTGTTTGTGTTATTCTCTTGATATTACCTCCATTGTCTTTCTTCCTACAATGCTAATTTTAGCACTGCTGTGTAATAATATCCAAACTTTATCTGAAAGTAGGTACTTTGTTTAGAAACAAATCCTGTGTAAGGAAACTTATTGTTCATCAGATGTTAATCCAGTTATAGACTATAGGGATGTAGTATATGCTTCTGCTTCACAAGTACACCTTTACAAACTCAACAATCTGTATAATTAATTGTGCTTGTATCACGGTGCCAGTGATTTTGGCCCTCTTACTGGTCTGTTCGCTTTCCGTGTTTGCCTTGCAACAGCATGGCAGGTGACTACTTCCTGGTCACTCACGCATCATTCTGAGCGCTTGCTATTTTATAGTTTACACCTTAATTGACCTATATGACTCCGCCTCCTACAGAGGCCTTATATGCTACATTCCATCATTGCCTCAGTGCCCTTCGTGGTGTACCTGAGCACTTTCTGAGTCTTCCGTTGTGATCCGTTCCTGGCTGCTAAATCTGATTCGTGTATGACCCTGGTTCCGTCTAACTACCGATTTGTGCCTGAACCTTTTGCCTAGCTGATTGTCCACTCTGTCCTGGTCTTGGCCTTGTCTGACTACCCGCTCCGTATATGACCTTTGGCCTGGCTGACTACCCGCTCCATGCTAAGTACTTTGGCTTGTCTGACTAGCCCAAAATGTCTGACCAGTGGCTATATAGTCTCTGTTACTTCCTGAGGCCTGGCAGCCCCTTGCAGGCTCTCTTTCTCAGTCCTTGGTCTGGTAAGTCCTGTCAGTAGTGCAGCAGCGCCTAAGTCTTCCAGGGTTGTTGCCTCTAGCTTTCTAGCATTCTAATAACACAACGTCTAGGGTATTGACGTTGTGTTATTAGAACACAGTTACCACTTTCCTCTACCTCAGTGGTTCTGCTCTCGCACTGGTTTGCTCCTAGCTGGTGCCTCTGTCTGGCTAAGGTTCAGTGTCAGCTCCTGGTTGTGGACTGTACACTGTCCCAATGCCTGACCCCCAGGAAGGTTGGGGAAGTGTCTTATTTATTTTCTTGTGATTATTCTTAATAAAGTGGAAATTGATTTTATGTACCTGTCTGAGTGTTTATTTACAAGTTTCCTGTGACAATATGAAAGGGCCATGACCTCAGAAGGTACAGGAAATCCACAGGTGCCTAGCATCCTTGCCAGAATGGACATACAAGATTAAAGAATCGATCAGCTTTCCATGGAGATGCAAACATTCCTTAATCACACAGCGCACCTTGAAGGGGTTGTGTGACAACCTGTGGCCTCTCCTGACCTGGCACCGGTGATAAGGGCCAATACTGAGTGCAATACTTTCCGAGGGCTGTCTGGTGCCGCTCCGCTTCCTCAACGATATGATGGGTAACCTACTCTGTGTCATGGGTTCATTAACCAGTTGGGCATATTTATGGAACTGGTACCTAACGCATTTCCAAGTGATCGAAGCAAGCTGGGCTTAATGATTTCTCTCCTGTGCGGGAGAGCATTGGCATGGACCAATCCGTTATGGGAAACAGGGAAACCCATAATCTCGAATTTCCCTGAGTTTGTGTCAGCTTTCAAAAGGGTATTTAACGTTCCAGCCCGGGCAACGTCGGCAGCCAAACAACTTATGACTATCCTTCAGGGCGCACGCACGGTAGCCGAGTACGCTATAGAATTTTGTACATTGGCAGCGGTGGTGGGTTGGAACAACGAGGCTCTAGTGTACAGTCCACAACCAGGAGCTGACATTGAACCTTAGCCAGACAGAGGCACCAGAGTGAGAGCAGAACCACTGAGGTAGAGGAAAATGGTAACCGTGTTCTAATAACACAACATCAATACTCTAGTATGCTAGGGTTACAGAACACCATGCACCCTAGAACGCTAGAGGCACAACAACCCTGGAAGACTTAGGAGTTGCTGCACTACTGACAGGACTTACCAGACCACTTTGTCCCGCTCCTGGGACTCCCTTCCTCAAGGGAATCGGCCAAAGTATTTGCTAGAGAGGTGTTTCGACTCCACGGAGTACCCAAGGTGCTGATTTCAGATCGAGGGAGTCAATTTGTGTCTAGGTTCTGGAAGTCATTCTGTAACCAGATGGGTATCCAACTCTCTTTCTCCACTGCATACCAACAGTCCTGCCGAGAGATCTAACCAAGGGTTGGAACAGTTTTTACATTGTTTCATCTCGGAACATCAAGACAATTGGGCATCCTTGTTATCATGGGCAGAGTTTGCCAGGAATAGTGCAGTAAACTCTTCCTCACAGAGTTCTCCGTTCTTGATAAATTATGGGTTCCAGCCCTAAGTGTTTCCTGACTCCTTTCATGCACAAGGCATTCTGGCTCTGGATGAGCACCTTAGGCAGCTCTGCTCCATTTGGTTACAAGTCCAGAAATCCCTTCAAAAGTCCACACAATGCTAACAAAGACATGGAGACCGGAGGAGACTGCCTGCACCTGTCTTTCAAGTTGGGGCCAGGGTTTGGTTATCTTCCCCCAATCTGAACCTCCAGGTGCCATGTAAAAAGTTGTTTTCTTGCTTTGTAGGTCCATACTGGGTGCTCCACAGAGTGAACCCTGTCACCTATGCTTTGGACCTTCCTGCCAGTATATGTGTTGCAAGTGTCATTGCTCAAGCCCCTGATTTGTAATCGCTACACTACGGCACTGGTGGTGCCAGGGCCTGTGCAGGTGGAGGACCATGAGGAATATGAGATACAGAGTGTTCTGGATTCTCGCACAGTCAGAGGTAACCTCCAATATTTAGTACACTGGAAAGGCTATGGTCCTGAGGAACGTTCTTGGGTGACCAGTACTAATGGCCATGCTCCACCCACAAGCCACACTTCCTAAAGCAAAAGTGTCCCTCTTTGGCTATTTGAAATGTTTGGAGATATGGCATAATGGTGAGATGAAACATAAAAAACTGCTAAGAATACATTTGAAATTGTAATAAAGAGTGTTGTATGCATTGGAGTCAGCGATCCTGTGTCATCATAATACATTAGTATTATTATTATATAGGCTTAACACCTAGAATGTAGGTTTCATGCCATAAAGAATGAATCATATGACAAAAAAATCACAAGATGGTTTTTAGACATCAAACACTTAATGTTCACTTAGTGGCTGGCTTTACCTTGAACTGCTGCTATGTCTATATAGAGATACATGATTTATTAATATGTCATTATGATGTTTCTCCAAAGCTTTCTGGGTCAGAGACGATATAATGTAAATCACACAACAACTGAAACAATTTTATAGTTTCTCTTTTTCTTTTTACAATTGCAATAATATATAAAGTGAAACAACAATACAGAACAACACAGCTTAGCACAGGCATCAAAGTCTGGACTTCCAGCTGTAGGGGACTACAACACCCATCATCACCCCTATCTGTTGCAGTCTCACTGCTGTATGCCAAATGTTTCACTACCTCTGACTTAATGATTAAAAAAAATAACAAATTATGAATTATGTGCAAATTCATCAGATCTCGCTTAGCTTTAAATAGAACTTTACACCTAAAAGTACTTTTATGCATGAGCAGTTACAATATATATATAGCGGTATGCAGTCACTAAGTAGCAAAAATATTCAAATGGGTATTTTGCAGCTCTACAAGCTGAACGAGTATAGAGGAAAATCTTGTATTTACTAATAAGTAAGCATCATTTTCTCTGTGCATAGTGGCTTCTAGAATATCTATTGTAAAACAGGTTTGAATAGAATTCTGTGCAAGATAAGTAGCTTATTACGTGCACTGCCTTCCTTCCTTATATCCAGGATAAAAATGTTTTTAGCCCCACGGCAACAGTGGAATTACACATGAGGCCTTGGTAGCAAATGAAAAGGGATAAAAGTATTACAGGTTAACTCCATAATACCCTTGGTAAATAGTGCAATATAATATCTGAATGAGAATCCTATATCTTGGGTAAAATACATATTCTATATAATAATTTGCTAAAACGTGTGTAACAATGCAGTCATGCGCAGTAGAGACTGCCAGTGAAGAGGCTGATACAGAGCGGGGCGCACCGAAGGAGCGGGCAGTCTCTACTGAGCATGACTGCACCGTGACCGGCTGGCACTGTATTAGCCTCAGCATGGGCAGTATCTACTGTGCATGACCAGCTGGTAGTGGCACTGTGGCCCATGTACCGGCTCTTTAACTAGTATAAATATATTTTTATAATAATTTTTATTGAAAAAAGCATGACAAATGACAGATGGCAGGAGAGTATATACACACGGGTGCATTTCCAAATTTCCCAGTGGCATCTGTGATCATACAGATAAAACATTGTACAGACCTTTCAGTACAATAGTGCCAGAGAATTGATAAATGCAGTGTCTAAAAATGCCAAATCAAGTGCAACAGCAATATAGTTGGTAGACCTTGGGTAGAACCCTCCCACCAATATGACAATTAGTACGAAATAGAAAATCAAGAGTAAGAGGAAAGAGCGAGCAGAAAAAAAGGAGAGGGAAAGGGAAGACAGAAAAGGGGGAAAACCAAAAAAGAAGGGGAGAGACCGAACCCGTAGCTGACCCAACCAGTGCTGAATCATCTTGGTAAAAATATATCAAGGTATATATATCTATGGCACAGAGCTTCGTATGGAAATCCAGCTATTCATTAGAAGAGATTTTAAGGCAGTACATCCTAATGTGGAAAATCTGGTCCTCAAATTTTTTGTACCAGTCATCGAGCATAGGTGTGGAGGTTGTTTTCCAAAGTATTGGAATGACTGCCTTAGCCGCTGTAAGCAAGGTAAAGAGAAACTTTCTTTACTAAAGGAAGATGGGGCAAGTCATGAAAAAGAAGAATAAACCAAGGATTCCTGGCACAGGAAATCTCCAGTAAATGTTCCATCTGGGTGATGCAATCAGACCAGTAAGACAATATGGAGGGACACAACCACCAGATATGGGCAAAAGTACCTGCATGTGTTTTACATCTCCAACATAAAGGGCTGCAGCGAGAGTTGAATTTGTGGAGCTTAAAAGGGGATATAATTCCACCGGAATAAGAGTATATAATTTGCCTCAAGATAATAACAATTATATTTTTTTTTACTTTTGCTAAATAGGGCAGTGGATCTCAACCAGGGTTCCATGGCACTTTGATGTACATGGATATCAAGTTATGGTGCCACTTTTTTGTTGCAGACAATTGAAAAAATGGCAATGCTACTGTTTAAGAGATGTCTAAGGAACTTGTGATGCATTATATGCTTGCTAAATAACTATATATTTTCCCCTTCTTTATGTCCTTGACACATAACCTACAAAATCCAAACTGAAAAGAATAGGTGATAACCCCAGAAGTAGGGCTTTTAGTATCTGCACTTGCTTTCCACTTTTTAATGTAAATTATAAACCATTGATCCCTTGGAATCTAGAGATGTCTCCAACACATTGCAGGGGGTATACACAGGTATACAAATAATATATCTGGGTAAAGCTAGGCTGGTCCTCCAACAGTACAGTTTCCATCTGGCTGCCTGAGGATGTTGGCAGGAGAACTTCAACAACAGCTGGATGGCCACTGGTGTACAATTCATGTTACTGTTTGTACATAAAGATAAAGAAGCATATTTTCTCTTATTTCCTAGATATGATGATGAAATAAAAAAATATACAATTTTGATAAAATTAGTGCAGGCACATTGAGATTCTCAGAATGTTAGTGTGGCCAGCACAGTTGATGCACAATGTTAGGCAGTTGCCTGCTCTGCCTATTGGGGAATTCAGCCCTGGGGTGGTCTTTTCAGTCTAGTATTGTAAAGTAATGTCCTTGGTGCAGTTTATTAGCCAAATAATGTAAAATAATGAGAAGGGTACAAAATTAAACTGGGCAACAGTACATAAGGTAACCCATTGAATGCTGGATGCATTTTCAACACATGTCAAAGCAGTGATTGAGACATCACTTGATCCAAGTAAGCAAAAAAAAATTGAACATTTTCAGACATGTTTTATTATTTCTTAACATGCATTATAAAACATATAAACCTTAATTGGTAACAGTTTTTCTATTGTATAGTAAACAGAACAAAGGCTTCTGTACTACAGCCTTTCTGTTGATATGCTATGAAACATGTTTGCCACCTAATGGCTATTTTCCGTTATTACAGCTAGTGTATATCCTGTACAGTCTCAGATGAATGTATATTTCAGTTTGCATTACATACAGTTCATAGTGTCATTTGCATTCAGCATTATAAACAGGTCATAGTTTCAGTTACACTAAAGTCTTTTTTTATTAAATCCTTGCACACATCCAATGTCCAGTTATTTACCCTAGTAGTTTTTCATAATGATTCTGTTTAGTAGTGTTTGAGTTCATTTTGTTAGCTATTCAATTCTGTAAGACACATTGCTACTGTTGGCATATAATTTACAGAAAGCGTTATCAGAATGATCTATATTTAAATGGTTTTCAAAACCCTTCCAGCTGTGTCTATTTTATTATGTTATTATTTATTTTTATTGCTATCACTGTTGGCTTTCCTATTAAATATATGAATTATTAGAATGAATACGTTCAATGTTCCATGGTTTATTTGACATCTGCAGTTATAGCCAGTCAAGTGAAAGGTAATTACTCACTTAGAAACCACCAGCCTCATGTCGTAAATCCCAAATATGGCATAGCATATGGACTTTTAAATCTTATCATGTTCAACAAATGTAGCCACTTCATAAGAATGAGCTAGTTTGGAACTGTCAGATCTGAATCCCTATCAGCTTTTATAATCCGTTAAAGACTAGAGGGCTGAGCAATGCATTGCCAACCCTTAACCCTTTGAGTTCCAGAGGGATACACAATGCATTGCTTTGAAATGTGTTGCGTACCCCTCCGGCACTCAAAGGGTTATAGGATTATTCTGAATATTATATATGGGGGGGTCTACAAATGATGCTACCAGGTTGCTTCAGTAAGGGCAGCCAAAGTGAAATACTTCCTAATTTGCTAATTATGCTTCGTTATACCCCAACCTTACATGTATTTTTCAAAGAAAGATAATTACAAAAATGCACATGTATAGTCAAAAATGGAGCAATTCTAGGCTAAACCAAGCTCTCCATAGTGGATCAATAAACATTCTCAAGTTTCCATTGATTTAAATGGGGCTTTTTAATCCCTGGAATGCTAGAAGGGAAACACATTGCAAAGTAATGACTCACTCACCACTCTGGCACTTAAATGGTTTCTTAATCCTCACTCTCCTGCAAGATAGGTCTTTAACACTTTACATGCCAGATGAGTATCCTAGATACCCCTCTGGCACACAAAAGGTTAATGCAGTGCAGGGGCATAACTATATGAGTTTCAGAGGGTGCAGTTGCACCAGAACCTATCATCCAAGATGGCCCCAAATGCGCAGGGTCTAATAGGCTCTAGTTATGTCTCTGTCCAGAAAAAAATGGTAACGTGTTAGCCAGTAGAGTAAATAGGATTCAGCGTAGCAAAAAAAAGATCACAAGAGTGGTATAAAGGTGATACCTTTTAATGCCTAACTGAGGACATAAAAAGTGCAAGATTTCAGGACACTAAGGTCCCTTCTTCAGGCATGGGTTAACAAACAAAGCTAGAATAACACTGCATTCATATTATGACATGAATATGACATACTTTTGAAACAAAATATAGGAATACACAGTGGGGATCAATTAACTTAGTAAACATACAGTCTGCAAAGATATGAACTGATATGGCCAGGGTTAGATCAAAGTCCTGGGAACAAGGAAATGTTCATTAACACAGAGGTGTGAAGAGCCTGTTAGTCTGTGACTTGAACAGATCTATCTCTATACAATAAAATACCAAAATATTCTGTCTATTATAATGAGACATGAAGCCCATCCCAATGTTTAGTCCTGTTTTTAACATGTCAAACAGATCCATTAATTTAAATTCCCAGATTTTTCTTTCCCTTTGTGTTCTAAAGTTTCCTTTGAGTATGGTGACTTTCATATTTTGTAGACTATGATTTGGACCACAAAAATGCTGACCAACTGGTGTGTCAACCTTTTTTAAATTTATTGTGTGGCAATGAAGGTTCATTCTTTTCCTCAGTGTCTGTCCTGTTTCCCCAATGTAATAACCATACCTGGGAACTCTCCGGATTTGCCCCGGAGACTCCAGTTTTGACACTGCTTTACCGGGTCTCCGGGGCAGAGGCTGAGTCCTCCGGATGTGGGGAGTTTCTATTGAAACTCTACCCACTTCCACTCTTTCTCCCCGTGTTGCTCCTTCCCCCAGCCTTCTTTTAAGCCCTCCACCAAGCACTCAAATTAAGCCCCGCCCATTTTTGATGCAATACGCGTCATTCTTCACACCACCCATGGCAGCAGAGGACTCCCCTCTCAGGAGACAACAATAAAAAGTTCCCAGGTATGGTAATAACCTCCTGTGGGGCATTGTGTACAAGTTATGAGATATACTACATTTGAAGAAGAGCAAGTGAATGAGCCATTAATTTCATAGTGTTGCTGTGTATTTGGTATTTTTATCTTTGTTGTGCATTGAATGTGTGGACAGATCTCACATTTTACTCCACAACAGAATGCTTCATTCTATGTGATTTGTGGCAAATGGCTCTTGACAATAATTTTCTTTAAATTTAGAGGTTGTCTGTATGATATAAGTGGTGGATCTGGAAAAATGACTTTTAATCTATCATCTTTATGAAGGGTTGGTTGTAAGACTTTTGCAATCCTTCTCAGGGCTTCCAATTGGGGATTGTATGTGATCACAAGTGGCACCCTGTTGTTCTCTGCCCATGGTCTGTATTCAAGGAGTGTTTCTCTAGGTATTTAGTTGGCTCTGTGTATCTGATTGTCTATTATTCTTGGGTGTTATCCCTGATTCCTGAATCCCTTCCTTAGTGAATGGATACATAAAAATAAATAATTTGTAGGATTTTCAATAATAATAAGTAATGTATTCTTATAGCCTAATAAAGGGTGGATGACAAATGAGTCTCTTATATTGGCTACAACAATGGTACTTGTAACACCCAACTTTTGATAAAATTAAATATTTATTATTGAACTCAAAAGGTGAGTGGAGGTCAATTGTCAATGGACGGATTATCCACAGTTGGAAAATGGACATGTGGATTCTCAGGTGGTGTCTAATGTTCCTAATTATCAAGATCTGTATTAACCAGTCTTGTACTATTATTTTCTTGCTGTTTCTGTTCAGCTCATCATGATTTACCATCTGCATTTCTCCCCATATTTGAGGTGATTCACAGTTTTATCAAACACTTTTGCCATAATTGTACCACTGAATTTACATTTTTCCATATACGCTTTTAGCAAAAATTGCTCTCCATGCTGTTGGATTGCTTAGTTTTATGTGGTCTGCTTCTCTTTTTTTACCCCTTTTTCCTTTGCATTGTGAATCTAATGACAACACCAAACCTTTGTTCTTTAAAGCTGAACTATCACCTTATTCAACCCACAGCTGTATAAGTCAAAAATCTACTGATTTACCATCAGTAAATGTTTCTTCTTGTTCCAGTCAGCTCTGATAGTTTGTTGAATCATGAAAGAGAGTGTGGCCATCTTGACTCAGTAGAGTGTTGTTGACAAAGTACCCCACCCTAATGTCTGTCTGCATCTGCCCCTTCTCTCAGGGGCTGGCTTTATTCTATGGTCCCTTGTAGCTGGGGTTGGAAGACAATAACTAGAGGGGATGGCCAGCGTATGTCTGTGATACAGCTTGTACTACAGGCAACCTCCTGATGAAGTCAGGATGCCAAACTAGTAAGTTGTTTTTTCTTTTTCAAATAACTGCAATAGTTATATTTGGGTTGCCTTGCTTAATTGGGGAATAGTATTCATTGGGACATTATATTACATTTTTTTATATATTTTCATTGTGTGACATGCACCAACATCTATGTAAAGATCATTCTCAGCAGTTAATATTATGAGTGTTTTCCAAAACGTACTTGCATATAATCTACCATAGATAGTACACACAGCATACTGTGATTACGGATGGGTGAAAAGACTGCTTTTTTTCCTGTGTGAATTCCCACCAATAAAGAAACCCATTTTTGCTAACACCACATCATTTTCTGTGAGAACGGTTTCTTTTTCTGCCAATGTTTTACAATGGCAGTAAAACATCCCGCCTCCATACTATAAAAACCCAGAATTTCCCACCATGCAGCATGCTGTAGTTTGGGAGAGAAAGACAGTGGAAGCAGGCAGAGAGAGAAAAAAAGGTTAAACTAAAAATAAAGTTATTTGAAGTGCTGGCTTCACTATGACCAGCTGCATGGACCCTGATGCTGCTGATACAGAGATGGAGGAGGAAGTGAGCAGCACCAGCTGTAAATGGAGCCCACATACACCTGGCCCAATGCTTCCCATTCCCACAACATTGTCCCTCTGGGGAACTATATTGAAGAAGGTGAAACTAGCTAACAGTATGAGCAGCTGCACATGAGATGAATGTGCCTGCCACTACTGCTGCCTTTGTGCCTTCCTCTGAAAAGGTGATTGCAAGTGTGACAGCAGAGGACCCTCAGTTACACTTAAGATCTCCAAACAGTCTCAAAGAGTAGCAAGAGACTGGTGGTGGTAGTAGTGATGAGACTCAAGGTGATGGGGAGCAGCTGATGTGGAGGAGAAGATGAGAGCAGTTTTGGCAGAAAGTGATAAGGAATGGGGGGAAAAGATGCAAATGTGAATGGGCATCACAACCACCACCTGCTGCTGTAATTCCTCCTGCTAAGACATACATTCATCTGTCACAACAGCAGGATGATGAGGAGCAGGCTAGGGTTCCACAGACCACTGTGCTCATCATGGGACCAGGTTCATATTATACAGTGATATGGAAAGTTCCACTTGCCACCAATACTCCTGGTCCTACCCAGCATCACTTGCCACATCCAGTGAATGTGATTCTGGAGAACAAGAAGGCTATTTTTCTCCACCTCTCCCCTCACTGAAATCATGGGTGTGGGAATATTTTTCTCTCGGGTCAGCCATGGTGCAGTCATCAGCAACTTCACTGTGCACTATCTGTGATAAACTAGTGAAAAGGGAAAGGAGGGGACACACATTGCACATTGCCCATGCAACATACACATAACAAAGTTTATGTTAAACATGTGAAAGCCAAACCAAAAGCCCCCCCAAACGAAATTGAGATCCACTGTCACTGTGCCCCCTTTCCCACCCCAAGGGAACAAAGAATGGAGGAGGACAAGAAAAACCCAGCCTGGAGGTTTGATGATGAAAGTATACCTTGCATCATCATCGACTTCTTGTTCTAGGGTCCGATTGTGGGAAAATATACCCACTGTCCTTGCCCCAGCACCCAGAGTATCCTCTTCCTCCTCCTCTGGCATACCACCTTTCCTTCATTTCCTTAATTACCCCCCCCCCCAGCTGATGGCGAGTCTGTAGATGTGAGGATCTGGCAGTTTGTGTCCACCCATTGCACATTGTGTTGTGCACTTATGACACGCGACAATGTGGTGGAGAGCAATCAAATGCAGGATATCAGGGAGCATCTGAAGATATTACATTCTGCTGAATATGCTTAGCTCTTCTATCTTGACATCACATGATCTTTGCAGAGATGACAAATTTCATAGTGACAACAGTACTTAGTTTCTTTGGGGATAGTGTCAAGGTGTTTTGTTGCGGTTGTGCCTGTTGCTTAAAATGAGAGCAGATGTGTCAGTTGTGATAGTACACAGATTTTCCCCTATTTCACAGTGTTATCTTGTGCACATTGCAGTTGCTGCTCTCAAATTAAAAATAGTATTCCACCACACCCATGATTTTACAGGTGCAGGAGGAGAAGCATAATTGGCAGCCATCTTTTCTCTAAATGTGGTGTGGAGACTTGGAGACTTGTTGTGGTGTTGCTACTGCTTTAACCCCTTAAGAACGGCCGATCGCACATGCGGCCATCACTTAAGGACCACTGACCATTTTTTTTTTTTTTGTGGCACCTGCTTCCGGGCTCCCAGAACGGCGTGCAGCCGCGCGGGGACCTGGAATTCTATGAAGGTCCAGGACCATCATGGGTCCTTAACGGTAAACAACCCATGAATGTCCTGAACTGTCATGGGTCATTAAGGGGTTACTTTGTTTTACTTGTTAGTTTTATGCACTAATTCCCTTTGTCTTTATTTTTCCTACGTTAATTAGATAAAGATGTATATACTATGGTATTGTGACTGTATTTTTGATTCTTTTACCTAATTTGTAGTTGCCTTTAACTTTTCATATTAAATATACAGCACTATATCACCTTGAATTCAGTACTGTGTGTAACACTTTGCCTCTTTGGCAAAGACATCTTATTAATTGTCTATAGGGCAAAGAGTATTTATAATGTATTTATGGTGCAAAAAACAAATCGTGGAAAGAAAGAGGAGGAAATGTCCTATTGATTTCTCAAGATAACAAACAGATGTGATAGATTTAATCATGTCTCGAATGTACAATGTTCTTTTGGTTTCTAAGATACATGTAGATACTAGCAAATCTTCACATAAATGGAAATTTAACATGAAATCGTTAATTCAGCTATTTACAGCACTTTTTAAAAGAAGCTTTATAATTGGCTTTCAGTACTCCTGACAGTATTACATTGTTTACCTGCTCATTAGACCAAAACACAATGTTATATATAATGATGTATGATAGAATGTGGGATAGAATGAATAATTACACATGTATTAAATAGTCACTAAATTGATACAAAATTATTGATATGGCAAAACAGTATCCAGTTCATTACCACATTCCCATGCCTTTTTCTGGTAAAATATAAAAGTAGAAGGCAGTACAGAAACTTTTATCTTTTCTTGCAGAGACTAACTTTATGGGCGGCAAATATAGTTTTTGATACCTCTTATTGGCTAAGCAGATTTAGAATGCAAGCTTTCAAGACCTTAGATCTCTTCCTCAGGCACATTATTATAACATGCCTGAGGAAGAGACCTAAGGTCTTAAAAGCTTGCATTCTAAATCTGCTTAGTTAACCAATAAAAGGTATCAAAAACTATATTTGCCTCCTGTATTTCTATGGCTAACACGGCACCAACTCTCATCTGTTATCTTTATGGGGACATTGTAGCAAAATTACTGCCCTTATTTGAGAGAGGAAAGAAGGGCCCAACAATCCAGCTCACAGTGTTTAAAAATATATATATTTTATTACACAAAATTATAGTATCAAACTTATTTGTTGGTGATGCTATGGTTAAGGTAATCCCTTTTAATACAAGATAATTAAGAATAAGGTATTATTCAAGGCAACATTCATTGCATTGAATAACCTTTTGGATGATAGTAACATCTCCAACTCAACACAAGGCAATGCATATGAGACTTCCCTACTAAAATGAGTAAGAAGATTTAGATGGCTGCTGCTGCTGAAGCACTGAGAAAGCCTGAGGTGTTGGTGGCTGGTTGGCTGGAGAGCCATATTAATAGGAGGCCTAGAACTGTAATGTGATGTTAGGGATTTAGTTGGCAGACAGTTAGTGAGTTATTTTAAAGATATAGTAATGCTTAATATGTAAAACATATATTGACTTCTTCTCCTAAAACAAAGGTACTCCCACTGCTGAGAGGTTTTTAGTCAAACGTTATTGCAGCACAAATTTGAAATTTTTTAGATGCAGTATCTCAATGGCCTGAAATGTTTCCAGTTGCCCTGTTGGTACACCATCTTATGGAGGTTTCTGGCCCACTGACCAGAGATGTCCATAGGATGCTGCAGCAGCACCACTGGAAATGTTTGGGCCATTGAGATACTGCACCATAAATATCAAAGTTTGTGCTACAATAGTGTTTTAATAAAACACTTCTCTGCAGTAGAAGTACCATTTAAAGCTGTTGAGATAGCTGTTCAGTATAGCATTTTTTTTTGCTATACTCTGCTAAAGAGTAGGTTAGAATATTCAGTTAGGGTTAGTGTGAGATTCTTGAAAAAGGCAGGATATAGGTAGCAGGTAGTTAGTAGTGTAAGCCTCAATAGGAGGGTGACTCCTTCCTGTCTGACAGCTAGCTTAGGGTAGGCATCCTGTGCCTACTAGGTAACTAGGGTTTTCCAATATATCTAGAGTTGCTGTGTGCCTGGTGGGACCCCAATGAGAATCTGGAAAGGCCAGCTGGAAAGTCTAAGAGAAGCAGCAAAATGTAGCTATAAAAGTCCCCAACAGCAATGGGGCACCCCAATGGGAACACTGATCTTTTGGAGGGAAATGTTATATCTGTCACTTGGAAGGGATCCTTTGAGAATATGATTTAAGACTGTGGTTTGGGACTGTTGGAATTATGGGATTGGAAAGTAGTGCAGTGTTATGCATTGGCTCCACATAGGAACTGGAGAAGTTATATCACTTGAAAAGTATTCTCCACTTTATCACCTCTTTAGTGCATAACCCACAAGATTTGGTGGTACATATGACCCTGATCTCTCTACAACATCACAAAATACAGAAATATCCTAAGTGAGTCCGCAGGTGAAATGCCACATCAAAATATGAATGTGTTACATTTTGTTTCTAGATGTGAGCTCTATCATTGCAACAAGGAAATTAACTAGAATATGGCAATATATTGACCAGGATTCAAAAGTACAATTATTAAGATCTCAGTCATAGACCTCAAGTACCAGCAACAGTGCAACATTTAAGGTTTTCTCTGGGTCTTTTGTATAAATGCGAAGTAGGACAATTCTGGGCCAAGCCAGCTGCAAACATAATTAAAAATGAAATATTCCCTTTAAGAACACTCTTTTGTTATTTATGCATATGCTGTAGGTAATATCATTAGACTGAAACTCTCATACATGTTTCTATGTTTATATGCAAATTCAGACAAGTTCAACAGGCAGGAAAAACAAGCATCATCTTTCACCAAGGGAGAAATCAGTCTTACTCTCCCATATAACAGATCATCAATAGCACTATTTTCAGATGTGACAAAGCTTGCTCTTTAATTAATTAAGGTTTAATAGACCCGGAAGATATGCTAGAGAACTCTCCAATTAATTTAAAGCAGTTCCAGGGCACATTTTAATCTTTGTCATACTAGGTTGACCTGGAGCCCTTTTTCATCTGATATTACTTGACCATCAGAGCAACACATTGTTGCAAGCCCCCACCAGAGCAATATACCATTACAGAATAAAGTCACTTGGTACTTCTCTTTTGAAAATTACTCCTGACCAGAACATTGGAGACCCCTTGTGCATCCAGAAGGGTTAGCTATACAAGAGTGAAGCAATTATTAACACATTGTGCCCCAGATGGGTGTTTAAAGCAACATTAACTCCTAAAACTGGGGTTGTAGACACATAAATAACATGTATGCCATGCTAGGCTCAGTAAAAAAAAATCTCTATTTGACTCTTTATTTGGTCCTATGCGAGTCAACTGTGTAATAAGTGATCAGGCCAATTCTAGATGATTCATATTTTGGTAAAGTCCATTTGAAATGCTCAGCAGAAACAATGTACCCCAAGAAGTCTAATCATGACTTTTCAGTTTTGCATTTCTTTAGTTTAAAGAATAGATGGTGTTCATGTAGGCATGAAAGAACTTGTCGTACATGGCTTCTGTGTTCTAAAAAGTGTAAGAGAAGACCAAAATAGAGGTTCATGCAGGTTAATGTGTGTGTGTATATATATATATATATATATATATATATATATATATATATATATATATATTTCACAAAATTTTATAAAACCAATGTGCATTACATAAGCCAAAGTGCTTGGTTCACTTTTAAAATGTCACACCCAAAAGAGCGTGCAACATAAAGGTGAACTAACCATGTCGCCGTTATCTAAAGGGCAACATGAGAATGTCACCCTGCATTAAACCGCAAGATTCTCATGTAGCCTGATTAAACGTTGCATGACAGTCTGATAGCTCTGGGAAAACCTCTGGGTTGCTAACTCTCACCCTTCCCTCACTTAGAAAAAGCAATGTCAGACAAGCCACGGGTTAACACAGGAAGATCCGCTCACTGGTGAAGTACAGAAAGACAAGGCAGAAGACGAAATTGAGGTGCAAGTCAAGGTTGAGATGGGTCTGCTTAAATTATTGAGGTACTATATAATAGTTGTTCTCTTTCTCTCGCTGAGTGCTGAGTGCTGAGCTGGGTTCTCTCTCCACTTCTCTGTGTGTGGAATGAAAGGGAGGAGTGGAGCATGCAGAGAAGGGGAGAGCGAGCCTGGAGCAGCACTCAGTATCGGCGGCATGGTGAGTTCGCCCATATGTTGCAAGCTTTTTTGCGTGTAACATTTTTAAAAGGATCCCGAAGTGCATAGCAAGATACTCATAGTGCCATTCCAAAGTATTTTCTACCAATACCCTTCTTGGATGCATATTAGGTTATATGTAAGATCTGGCATGTTAAAAAATGGTAGGTCCTTGAAGCAGTCAAAAAGTTCTGAGATATGGGGCAGTGAGCAGTTAGGACTATTATAAACTATTCAGTGGTGTAGGGTTCATTCTTTCTTCTCAAAGAAGAATAAACCTTCATCTGAGAAGAGGATGATCTGATAAAACCTCTGTTTAGATTTTCTTAGATATATTCTTCCATTGCTTGGCTTTAGGGGACTGAGAGAGAATATATATGTCCGTTACAAGGAATAGTACCTGACAGATGTTCTGTGGCACAGTTTTAAGTGCATAGGAAGTACTTTCACTTTTCTTAGAAAACACATCTGACAAATCTTGATAGACTGATGGACACAGGCAGTGTAAGGGAACTGACACAGGAATCTGCCCAAGAGAATATTCAACCTGTAGTTCAATCAAGAAGAGGATTGTGGAGACCCAATGATTATGAGAATGTTGGGTGATACAATCACATAAGAGAGTGACATATGGGGAGGTAAACAGTTGGTCTATGATTAAAGTCCATTTCCTCTCTATAATGCAGTTGTCCAAGGTCATGCAGAGATAAATGAGTTCCTCAAGAGTGCTAGGAATACCTCTTGAAGTTGATTCATCTTTAATTTTCTATACGAGACCATTTCTGAAAATATCCTTGAGGACACTCTGTCCCGGTCAGTGTTGAGAATTAAACTCAATAGCTTATTGCGATATTTATTTTGGCCCTGATGCAGGTCTGAGAGAGATGCCTCTGAACAGCCTGAGGACTAGGCTCATCAAAGACAAAACCAAGGGCTTTTAATAAAATAATCATATTGGAAACAAAGAATCATGACAGTCCAGCAGAGGAGACATCCAGGTCAAGGCTTGTCCCTCAGCAAGGAGATAATGAAAATTATCCTCACCTGGTGGGAATTGAAAGTGTCTGGCTTGTGCTTAGATTGCAAGGCACCCTGCTTTAAAAATCCCCTCAGTTCTTTTCAATTGCTATCAAAATGTTCAGATAGTGGCACTTTATGTGGAGAGGGAGCAGTGAGAGGCACAATTCTAGCTCTGTCAGGGGAAGGCAGAGTAGAAGGTAAAGAAGGTGCCAGTCTCTGCTGAAGTATTTGTAGGAGATGTGTTATAGAGTCCAACTACCCTGCTGGTGAAAGCAGGGTTAAAGTTGCTGACAGCAAGGTCAAATAACCAGTACCAGTTGAGTTGCTACTGGAATATGTTGGTAAATAAGACAAATTATGTAATTTGGTAAATGATTGGGAACAAAGGGGGAAGGATAAAGAATGGCAGAAGAGAAGAAAGAATGTGCACAATCTGAAGAATGGTTGGTTGTTAAGCAAAGTAGCTACAGCAAGCAAGGTGCCAAATTTGAAAATTTAGACAGTGGACTCTGAAGCAGGCTGTCTTTAGGAGCCTTCTAGGGTGAATATCCAGACTCAAAGTCAAGAGCTGTGAAGCACAGTACAAAATCACTGTGAAGAAAGATAGTAAGGATTAAACCATTGTCAGTGCAGGTGGCTAGCTGAATTGATGATGACCCAAACAGATAATCTAGGTGTGTGGCAATCAGCAAAGAAGCTGGGTACTGGAAAGGACTAGCAACAGTAGTACAATATAGGACTACCATGCAGGAGCTCTTGACTCAAAGGAAAAGTACCGTGGTAGGCACTACTTAGTGCACAGCAATATACAAAACGTGTCAATAAAACAGGAAAATAAAACAGGATATCAACAGGACTGGGGAGAGGAATGGGAGGCAGGCAAGACTGGAGAAAGAGAGGCAGGGTAGATCGAGACCTGAGGGAATGGATGGATAATATTTTATTTTAAGTCTTTTTTTATTTTGTGGTAGTTGTCAAGATATTTTGTCATGATGATGAGGTGTGTCAAATTAGGTGTCAGATATGAACTAGTATATAAAGAAGATGATTTTTCCTGTTCAGTAACATCCTGAACTATGTCTTTGATGATAATTCTGACAGTAATATCCAGTCAGTAACATCCTGAACTATGTTCTTGATGATGTCCTGACAGGGGAAGAAACATGAGATTTGCATTCTAGTCTTTTAACAGGATGTTTTAATAAAATCTAAGTTATTCATCACTGTTTTGCTTTGTGTATGCCAGTCTTCAATTTTATGTGCCAAAAGTTATCAAATACATATTTTTCCTCATGGATGCAATGCACTGTGATAAAGTCACCAACTTACCCTACATGTAAAGTGGACTATATCAGGGAGGCTCATTGTATCATGAAAGACAAATTACATGGAGACCCCCACTCAACAGTTTAAGGGGGGATTATGTAATCTCATCAAGGGGGTTTACCATAAAGTATATTGGCCAAGCAGGAGAGAAATTTTGTTTATGTTGAGCATTCAGGTTGCGATAGATATTACCATCTTCCCCAGATACACAAGTCCCTCTTGTCTCCCTCTGGTCATGCTATTGTTTCAGGGGCCAAGTCATTTCCTTCCATTCTATCACAGTATTATCACTTACAGAAGTTGGTACTGAGTTTTGATACATATGTAAAAGATAAGACACATCGACAACACATCAAGTTCAACTTGACTTGCCTTGATATTGTATTCTTATTTTCAAATTTCCTGAATGATAATGTTCTAATAGCTTTTAAGCACTTTTTTGGATGTTGGTTCTTGCATGCCTCAGCAACATAAATTGTTCTTGATTCAAGCTATTGCTCTTTTTTTAATACACACTTTTTTAAGTTTTCAAGGTCAGTTCTATAAACAGATCAAGGGAGCAGAAATGGGAACCAGATTCACCACAAGTTATATATATTTAGCTATGAATTTATTTGAACACAGAATCATCTATCAATGGCCATTTAATTGATGACCTGGTATTTATTTGTACATGGGATTGCAGGGATATTACCATATTTGTTGATCACCATTATCAGTAGTTTTAATAAATTGGATTTAGAGCTGAGCTTAGAATAAATACTGTCAGTTCCTTTAAAAAGACTGACAGGAATATCTCTTTGGAGTATAACAGTTGCCACTTAAAGCAATGGAAGGATAACATAGCATACAGTCAGTTTCTACACCTGTGGCTTAATTGTGCAGATATGTATTTTCTCATAGTTCAAAGCCAGTTTTTAAAAAACAAGTTTATGGAAAAAGGATATCCAGAAGCAATTGTTCAAGCTGTTTTTCTAAAGCATTTAGACAAAATTTGGATGATTTGCTCTAATACAGGGAAAAAAATAGAAGATCTAAGAATTTTGAGAATTCTTGTTCTTTATTGTTTATTATTTGATATAATGTAGCTCAGGGCTATCCAAGTTCAGTCCACAAGGGCCACCAATAAGCCAGGTTGTAAGGATTTCCCTGCTTAAGCACTCAAAAAGAATGAACAACTGATTAAATCACTTGTGCTTAATTAGGGAAATCCTTACATCCTGGTCTGTTGGTGGCCCTTGAGGACCGAACAGCCCTGATGTAGCTCATAAACAAAGTAAAGGAACTTTGAAAAATATTGGTATCTTTAATAATTAAAGATTTTCTTCCTCTTTGATCTCAAGTTAGATTTAGGAGGACTAAATCCCTCAAACATTTTAGCACCTAGTGTACTAAGAAAGTCAATCCAGTGTGTAATTTTCTTCCATTGAGCCAACACAATAGCATTCATAGGTGTGGGAAGAATAGATGTAAGACTTGTTAATTTATTTACAGAACCAATTAATTCAAATAATCAGTTACAGGAGAGAATTATATTAATACTTCAAATGTAAAGAAATATATATGTTGTAGGGTTTATTCCCCTGAGTAATACAAGGGTACTCCTACTTCTGAGAGATATTTTATTAAAAAAATTATAACAGCTCAAACTTGAATTTTTTAGGTGCAATATCACAGTGGCCTGAAAATTTACAGTGGTGCTCTTGCTACACCATCCTATGGACTGCTCTGGTCCGGTTTTTGTGTATCTATCTATCAGACAGATATGATCATTTATAGATGCTATGCAATAGGAAATCCTTCTGGATTTGGAATCTCAACACTCTGCATCATGAATGTCAGAATGAACTGGGCAAAAGCACCTTTTAGACCACTTTAGGTTTTCTTTTTCCTTTTTCCAATATGATTATATACAAGTATTATTATTTATTTTGTGTTTATTATTCATTTATTCTTGTAGAATTTTTTTAATATGTCTATGTTTGTTTGTGACCATTTTATATATTCTTTACTTTACATTTAGCACATTTCTCATATGTATTAGTTTATTCCAGGTTCTGTGTCTGCTCTTTGAAATGTTATTTTCATGTTTCATGTTTTTGGCTTTATATTTCATAAGTGGTATTATGGGTGAATTATTCCACACCTTACATTCCTGCTAGTTTTTTAGATCCAGTGGTTAGTATAGTTTCAGTTGAACTTTGGGTTGAGGTTTATCTATTTATCATCTTAACTGAATACTTCTGAGGGATCAGATATTTATGTTCTCATTTTGGTTTCACTTCACTATGTGTTTGTTAGTAGTAAATAGGGTTAATTTAGCACCATAAATTCATTACCTTGTATTATTGTGAGGAGAGGCTTTTTTACCCTTTCAGCTCCAGAGGGGTGTACAGTACATTGTGAAAATGGTGGTTTGCATTCCCCTCTGGCACTAAGGTGGATAAAATAAAATAATAACCCCTTAAGGACTAATGGCATGCCAGGATTTAAGGTACTTAAAAACCAGTGGCGTCCTGGCACATCATGGAATTCAGGGGTCCCTGAGTGGCATGCAGTCAAGTGGGGACTCCTGAATCCATTGCGAAAAAAAAATGCTCCGTGGTCCTTAACTGTCGGCTGAGCTCTGCGCAGCTGGTCATTAAGGGGAAAACAAAATAGAATGAGGTAAACATGTCAATTCATTAGTTATATATGTTTACGTTTCAAAGTGTAGGTTGGCAGACCACCTTGTTAATATTGGTTCAACGTGGATTTTTCATCTCATATATATATATATGTGTGTTTGGTTTTTTTTAAGGTGTCTGATTAATTCATCTGCTTCAAACATTATTGGTTACCAACATTTAGCCATTAGGTATTGTTTTGATCATGCTTAATTGATTGTAAAAATGCATTTAGGCTCTAATAACAATTGTTAATTATATCATGGGATTATTAGGGGAGAGCTATTTATGGCAGGTGAACACTAGTATATGTCCTTTATTTGGTACCTTATAGATGTACCACATTGTTCCTGAAGAAATTGCTAGTGGGCTAAGAAACGCGTAGGTCATGTTACTTTATATAAGCAATATATAATTTTTGATTTTTTTTTTAATTCTTTGTTTTATTGATCATATACAATATTTGGATTAATTGATACTGGTGTCTCTGTTCCCCTTTGTGAAGAGACATCCCTTTTGAGATGCCCTTGAATTTGACCGTCAAGCAAGGAGGGCCCACATCATATCCCCACCAGAGATTACCAGTAACAACTTGAATTACCAGGACATCTGGTTAAAGTATGTGTTTATTTTACTTTATTTACCATTGTAACATAGTAACATAGTAATTTAGGTTGAAAAAAAGACTTGCGTCCATCTAGTTCAACCCTTTTCCTATTCCTGTTTACCTTCTTTGATCCAAAAGAAGGCAAAAAAAGCCCCTCAATTAGCAATTTAAAATTCTGCCTTGAATGGGGGGGGGATTCCTTCTTGATTCCAAATGGCAATCAGATTTCTCCCTGGATCAACAAGCCTTAAACTAAATATTCATCCCAATACTAACGTACATAGCCCTCTATGTTATGCTCTTTTAAATAAGTATCCAGGCCCCTTTTAAAGGCATCTAATGTTTTCGATAGCACCACCTCCTCAGGCAGTGAATTGTGTCAAAGCCATCATATATTATATTTTACTCCAATACTGGCCAGAGCCCTTCTTTTTGTTGTCTTCTACATGTAGAGCTAGTTTATAATTTTCAGACTTTTAATTATTTTGAAATGTGTTAAAAAGAAATCTGTATATTTGTGTTTAATACAACTACAGTTAATATAATTAGTTTGCATCACTTACTAAAACATCCAGTAGATGGTAGCAGAACAATGTGTTTTCTCTCTTTGTGCATGCTGCAAAATTAATCATATCACGAAACAAGTGTGTTTGCTGTAATAGTGGCTATTGTAATTTTGTGTAATTGCACTATTTTAATTTGGCAAATATTTAGGAATTAATATATTTTATTCATAATAATACTATGAATGTATTTTTTGCCTTGCAGAAAGTAATATGTCAAAGAAATGAAAGGAATGCAATGCTCAGAATGCAAGCCTTAAAAAAAAATTGCTGCATGTTGTGTAATGCTGTGTATTATATTGCAAACAGTCTGGGATTGGAGATTTTAACTACGCTAAATATAAAGTTAACCTCCTCCACTAGCCTAACTAGCCACCAATGGCGGTGTTAAACTTGTCAAAAGAAAACATTATATATTTGGGAGTAAAATTATCCCTCCATCTGATCAGGATGACGAAATGAAAAGGGAGTTTTGTTACCTAAAATTTTCTCTAAAAGGATGGCATCTTTATCTCCTTAGTGACAGCCGCGTGCGTGCGGGGTTGTCACCTTAACGCCCGGCTACCATTTTTTTTTTTACAAAATGATTCCGGAGTCCCCGAACGGTGTGCAGCCGCACCGAGACCCAGGCTTCTGGGACTTTCTAGGTACGTCCTCTGTCACTAAGTGACAGTTTTTGCAGGACATACCTGGTAAGTCAATTGTCGGGATGGGGTTATTCACACCTTTAACAAATTAAACAAAAAACATAGGGTGCAAATAGAATGAAATAAATTAATATGTTGTATGTAAACCCTTAGGGGAGTGGTTAGCTGTGATTTGATGTGTATGTGTGGTCTGGGAGCTCCATATTTCAGGGAATTAAATGTGCTCAAACAAGCATTGCAATGCATTCTATACTTATCTGGCACTCAAAGGGTTAAAACAGGATTCAGACAATGCTATCACCATATAACAACATGACATTGTGGATCTGGTAAATGTACAGAGGACCTATAAAACAAAACAGGGGACCTAGAAAACAAAATATGTCTCTGCCAAACAAAAAATCCTTAGTCATCGCAAACATGTGGCTAACACAGAACCTGATATAATCAATAATAAATTAGCTGATCTTGAAGATTGCTTTCATTGAAACAACATGCCATTTGTGGAATTACTGAATCAGTTAAACCAGACCTGCCAGAAGCAAGTTTGCTACTCAAAATTAAAAGATTTGTATTCACTACAAAATGTTTTGAGAGAATATGGAATTAAACATAGACAGGGGCTTCCGTTAAGGTTAATAATAAAAATGGATCACAAAAAGTCTTCCTTATTCTGAAATCAGGAAATAAGGTATTGCAAGCATTGGGCCTTCTGTGTGGTCAGATCTATAAAGCCAGGTTAAGTAGGCCGAAGTATAATCCCCAAAATTAGACTAAAACCTCTTCCAAAGTCCAGAAGTGCACAATAAATACTATGCCAGAGGAAGACTATTTTGCTGTTTGAATAGACAACTATTCATTTAAATTTGGTTTACTGCTATTACTTGCCTTGTCTATCTGTTTCTTGATACAAAAAACTGCACTTCCCACCTTAGGCAGATTTCACATAAATAGTGACATTTCTCTTCATTTTGCACTGCATTGAAATCAGTGATAACATTGCATCCCCCCCTTCCACACACACACACACACACACACACGCACACACACACACATGCATGGAGAGTTCCCCAATGTATTACTGCCATGTTAAAGTGTTAGTAATGTCCACAAAAAAGTTTTTTGCATTTAGAAGAGCTGAAAATGCTGAGCTAAATGCAAAAACACGTATCTCTCAAACCGATATGGTTTAAGAGATACAGGCATTTAAAGGCTGATCTCTCCTACTGACATCTGTAAAGTTGTCAGCAGGAGATCTGTGTCGGCCGACACGGAGGTGCTTGAGCAGAGCCGCAATCTCGTTATTTACCACAAATCCCTTCATTCAAATGGTCTAAAACATGTGGTTGGTTTTCAAGCACTCTTTTTAGACCATTCCAATGAAGGGATTCGTGGTAAATAACGAGATATCAGCTCTGGTCAAGCGCCTCCGTGTCGGCCGACACAGATCTCCTGCTGACAACTTTACAGCTGTCAGTAGGAGAGATCAAACTTTAAACACCTGTATCTCTTAAACCATAGCGGTTTAAGAGATACAGTTTTTGGCATTTAGCTCAACTTTTTAAGCTCTTGTAAATGCAAAAACCTTTTTTGTGGATATTGCTAACACTTTAAATTATAACAGAAGGTATCGGTTTACTGCATTTTCTCAATCTGTGCATACTTGTAGCAGCCATTACCAGTTGATTTCAGTGTGTGGCTGTGAAAAGAGTTAAAAAAATAAATAATTACTTAAATAAAAAAAAAGTTTGTCTGGTAAGAGACAGAGTAAGAAAGGCAGGTGAAGTGATCCTTCCTACCTGAACTGGTTGACTGAGTCAGCGACCCTACTGAGTTGAGGTGGGCAAAACGTCCCATTTGATCCTGAAGGAATTTCAACAAAAAAAATGCACAATTTAATACTTTTTCCATGGGAATTCCTGTCCATTACGGAGTCCATAGATTTTACACCTTTTTGCTAACACAGATTTTCCAGCGAAAACAGATTTGTTTTCTATGTTTTCTATGGAGGTGATAATTTCCACCCCCCTAAATATAAAAACCTAGAATTTCTCACCATGCACATATTGTTCATTAGACAGGAATGAAAGAGGAAGCAATGTTAGTGTTAGAGAATAAAACTTCTGTTTTGGTGCTTGCAGTGCAAGGAGAAGCTGAAGGGCTGATGCTTCTGATGAATATGCGTTGGAGAAATCCAGCGGCAGAGCTAGTAAAGGAGGCAGGCCAGATCTGCCCTATTAGTACAAATGCATCTGGAGAATAAGACTATTTCTCTACACCCTCCTCTACAAGAAAATCATGGATGTGGGGCTATTTTTATCTTGTTACAGGCACAGTGCAATTTTGTCCTACCAGGTAGTGAAAAAGGGAAAGGGGGATATACATCTTGGGACATCTGTCTTCATTAAGCACATGTGATTTAACCATGTGAAATCCTCCAAAAGAATCAGAAATTGAGTGCCGCTGTAAGTGTTCCTTTTGTCCTTTTCAAACGCACAAAGAACATGGGAGAAAATCCCAGAGAAAGGCAAGTGAAACCTCCATCAGCCTGGAATGGTTGATGACAACAATAACACCTGCATTGTGGTCTTCTTGTGATAGGGTTCAGGCGCAGGAAAACATCACTGTTTTCCCTACAGCACCCTCAAGGTCCTCTTCCTCCTCAGCACTTTAAATGATTGCTGCCCAGCATAAGTCCACCCAGCATAATATGCCAAGATGATGGCAGGGAGGGTTCATTATTTTTATTGTGTCTTGTCACACACCACCACCCAGTCACTTGTATTTAGTGCAGCAAAGGTCATAGTGACTGACGCAGCAGCACCTGAATTCTGGGGATGGTTTAATACTGCCATCATCAACATCATGATGGTGGTTATAGTTGTGTGCATTGCTTAATAAGAGAGGGGATATGCCAAGTGTGATTTTTCCTAGTTCTTCTTTCACAATGTTTCCATACACTATGTACATTGCAGTTGCTTATGATAACTACACAGTTCCTTCCTGCTGTCAATGGAAAATAATTTTACAACATACCCATGATTTTATAGGAGGTACATGAGGAGAAGCATGGTTGGCCAACGTCTTCTCACTAGATGCACATGATGTGGTGGGCACCACCTTTCTCATTTCACTGCTGACTATGATCCTAGTCCCATGTAGCAGACTAATCCTGATACTCAGATGATGCAACAGCAGGAATTACATCACTAGCAAATGCCATAATGACACTGGTGGGTTGGTTCTACTGGGTGGTATAATATTTATGGTGTTTGCTTGCCGCCACCATATAACCCTGCTGGCACTAGGCCAGCAGTGCATACAATTTTTTTCAGGGTTTGTTTTTTTTTGGAAGCCTGCATTTTTCAAGGCTTGCTTTGTTGCAAGTCTGAAATATATTTTTTCAAGTCTAGTCTTGCTTTAATAGTTTTAAGGCTTGTCTTTCTTTCTGAAAGTCTGCTGTTTTTCAAAAACATAATTAAAAAAGGAGGGGGAAATGAGGGAAAGGACAAGGGTACTAGACAAATTGTATCCAAAGTAAAAATGTTGTCAGCATGATAGCACAGGCGCTAACATCTATCTAAATATGTAAATCAAGAAAGGTCCAAGAGAAATTGCAAAAAAGCCACGTAGAGATACTGATTAATTGAAAATACATATAGGTGAGCGCTATTATTAAACCATGTAGGTGTAATTCGTGTTTGTTACAATAATAATAGTAATTCTACTTAAGTGTTATAGAAAGCAGCTCTAAACCTCTATCTTAGTAAGAGCTTAAAATAAAAATAAATGTGAGCGCTATTAAATACACAATATATTTGCTGAAACATACATGTGATTAAAATTTAAACAGAGATCAGAAATGAGTACTTCTTGTTCATAAATCAATAAAAATTACGAGAATGATTTCCCCAGATAATCCAAACAATAATATAAATGTGTTTCAATACAAGTCTGCAATAATATTCAATGAACTCAATTTCCCACAATATAATTGTCATAAAATGTACTTTCATGAAATAATTGGAAGAACCCATTGAAATCTGTATAATATACAAGGTATTTGTAGTTTCTTAATTCAATGGATTATGTATCCAATCTCAAAAGGCAAGGGATTCACGTCAAACATGAAAGAGAAACAAATAGCAGCACATAATGTGATCTGTTTTATTTCATTCAAAGAGACATATTTCAAAGTCATACCAGTAATATACATCAGAACATATTTAGACAAGAAAAAAGAAGTTCTGCTAGTAGAGAAGAAGAAATTTCTATTTCTTGTAGCTGGAGAAAACTTAGGAGCCACTCACTTATTAGGAGATGCTTTTGACTGGCTAAATAGATTGACAAACTGTATTAGTGTGTGGGGTAATTAATGAAACTGCCCTCACTCAGCCTAGCCGGATCAGGCGTGTCAGTCACAGAAATAAAGCATACACTCCAAAATTGGGTTACTCACTTGTCCTGTTGGCCTGGGAGTCAGTTCACAACCAGGGATTTGTATGGCTCGTGAGGGTAATTTTAAACCGCCCTCACTCGGACTCCTTGGTAGATATCCTTCAGTGGGGTGTTCCAAAAAGATAGTTATTTGGTTTTTTAAAAGCATGGAATAGTTTGATGGAGAAAATCACACGTAAGCTCTGGATAAGAATAATGAAGCATGCTTAAACGCCATTTATTACAACATGTATATAAAAATTACAAATTTATACAGAAAAATATTCTCAAATTAAAAACAGAAATCAACGTGTTTCATAGCACTCGGGCTATTTCATCAGGAGATAAAAGATTTTTGTGACTGTAGAGATACTAGAAACCAGAGTAGCGCAAAACAACAAAGCGACTAGGTCGCATGAATGGGGGTAGGATATTGGCATAAGAAAAAATCAACCAAGTCATAGTAGGCTACTAGGCCACCATTTTCCTCTAAAACAATTAAACCCATGTCTCCAACCCATGTCTCCAATTTTGAGCAACTGCAAATCATGGAATAGGATGACTTTTGGTTAGTTGGAGTGACAAGAGTCATAAAGTCCCTAAATCAACCTTCACCAAAGCTTATTATGTTGTTAAAACAATTAAATTTCACAGCTCATCTTCTATGTACAGCCAACCAACACTTACTGAGTTCTGAGGAAGAAGTAAAAAAAAAATACACAAAAATGCAAATCCAAATAGTCGCTCACCTAATGAGCAGGAACAGAAGGCAAATGGACGGTAGAACACAGGCTAGGTCGGCAATTAGAGAACAAAATGGGCAACTGAAAAGAAGTCTAAGGGAATCCTATCACAGTGCCTGTGATTCCTGTCACTCTCATTTGTGGTTGACACTGATTTGCTGAGTGGGTTTGGCCGCCTCCTGGTGACCTTTTTATACCTGGCTATCACATCTGTCAGATGCCCTTTCGTGGTGTTCCTGAGCCAGTAGTGCTGTTGCTGTGTTCCTGTGTTCTGAGTTCCTGTGTACCGATTCGGCTTGTCCTGACTATTCTCCAGTGTTCCTGCATGTGTATGACCCGGCTCGTCTGCGTACCACCCTTGGATCCTGACCCGGCTAGGCTGACGTTCCTGCTTGTGTATGACCCGGCTTGTATGACTACCTCCTACGTGCTCCGACTCGGCCTGGCTGACTTCCTGCTCCGAAGATCGACTTCCAGCTTGTTCCAGTGACCTGCGTTCCAGTTGTCGCCGCCGCGACATTATCAGTCTCTGTTGCCCGCTTCAGTGTGACTGCCTTGCCTGGTGTTACCCACGATTAGTGCTGTACCTCGCTACCCGTGCAGAGCTGTGTTTGAATCTGTATGCCTTCCTTTCATTGCAGAGCCTTCCAGTAGCGCTGAAGCCTCGAGTAAACGTGCCTTTTAACTCTTGCAGTGCTGCCTCGATTTCACTCTTTCTATCTCCAGTACGAGCCTCGATACCCGTGATACTGCTGCTGAGTTGGCCACTCACCGTCGGCAACTCTAGTCCTCCATTGCAGAGTAGTCACATTGTTTGGGCCGTTTGGGCGCCTAAAGCTCTCCGGTGTCGATTACCGGAGATATCCGTTATACAGAGTGGTGGCAGTAAGGCTTCAGTGTTAGCTTATCCGGTACTACGCCCGAGGGGGCTAGTGGCTCTTGCATTCATATTCCAGCATTCAGCGAAGTCTGAGGAGGCTGTTAAGCTCTTGCATTGCCGGCCGGTTCCCGTTACGCCCATGGGGGCTATTTGCACTTGCGCAAACCAAAGCAGTTCCAGTAACTATGCCCGTGGGGGCTAAGTTGATTCCTATTCTGCTTAATATCCAAACACCTTGGCGAGGCAGTTCAGTCTTCAGTACTTGATGAAGTTTGTCTATCCAGCACAGCCTTTTAACACCCAGGGCGTGCCAAACCTCCACATCTGAGACGGACTGTTATCAAGTCATTAACCCCTTGGGGGTTCATATCACCCTATTGCTTATGGTTTTGCATGTATATCTATTGTGCTATTACTATTGTAATATCTCAGTTTACACGATCTGTGTATTACCTACCGCCACTAGAGGGCAAACCGGTGCATTATTTTACTTTAAAAAATAAAGTGTGTTTTTATTTTCACTTACTGGTTTGAGTGTCCTAAAAACCGTAACAGTAGGAAAGGGCCATGACCTCAGACGGTAAGGGTGAAAGTAATACTCAGAACATCCACTGGAGAATGGATGTCCATGAGCAGCGCCTGGACCAATTGGCACTGGCTCTACAGACGTTACTCGAACGTACAGTACATTTGGACAAGTCTGGTCCTAATCCGGTGGTCCCCCCAGTCTTGACACCGGAAAATCCGTCTGTAATTCCCTCTGCTAACTCAAGAGGGTTAACGGCAGCGGCGCCGTTACCCTTAAGATATGATGGTGAACCCTCCCTATGCAGAGGTTTCATTAACCAGTTGGAGATATTTTTGGAATTGGCACCCCAGGCATTTCCTAACGACAGTAGTAAGGTCGGCTTTATGATATCTCTGTTGACGGGCTAAGCTTTGGCATGGGCGAATCCGTTGTGGGAAAATGCCAGACCCTGCACACTGAACTTTAGAGATTTCGTGATGAAGTTCAGACGTGTGTTTGAGGTTCCTGGTAGGGCTGCCTCTGCTGCCAAAAGGCTGATGGAGATTCAGCAGGGCGAATGCACTCTGGGCGAGTATGCTATCGAGTTCCGGACCTTGGCAGCAGAGGTGGGCTGGAACAATGAGGCCTTACTTGCAGCCTTTACACAGGGTCTCTCTGAACAGATTAAGGACGAGATAGCCGCTCGAGATGTACCCAGCGAGCTGGATGAATACATTGACTATGTCATGTTAATAGTCTCCCGCATCCGTGAGAGACGCTTGGCTAAAAGGACTAAAGCAAAAAGTTATGGCCAGAACAGTTTCCTTAACCCACCCACACCACCCGTTCTACCTGAACGACCAGCCGACAGTACTGAACCTATGCAAGTAGGATTCACTAGGCTCACTAAGGAGGAGAAGTTGTATCGTAGGAGGCAAGGCTTATGCCTATATTGTGGCAAACCGGGTCATCTATTACGCAATTGTCCAGTAAGGCCGGGAAACGAACGCACCTAGGGTACCTTGGGGGACAGGCCCTAGGTGGTGTAGAACAGTCCCTAGATACTAGCACCACTAAACCCACCATCCAGGTGGCATTTGCTTGGGTGGATAAGGTTATCGAGGTCCTAGCATTGGTGGTCTCCGGGGCAGCCGGCTACTTCATGGATCAGTCCTTTGCTGATTTGCAGGGCATTCCGTTATGTAAAAAGGACTCTCCTGTGGCAATAGAGGCCATTGATGGCAGACCCCTGGATCCTGCTTTCAATAAGTTCGAGACAATCCCAGTGACAATGACTGTGGGGGCTTGTCACAGGGAGCAGATACGATTTCAGATCATTCGTTCCCCGCACCATTCAGTTATTTTGGGGTTTCCATGGTTACAGGCACACAATCCCCAATTTCACTGGCAAAGGTGTGAAGTTAACTCCTGGTCTGAGTACTGTAACAAGAATTGTCTCTCTTTTCCTGTTAAGATTATGTGTACCTCTCCAGCTGTGCCAACAGAATATGGGCAATTCAGTGACGTATTTAGCAAAGGAGAGGCCAGCGCATTACCTGACCATAGGCCATACGATTGCGCCATTGATTTGCCTCCAGGTGCGGTGCCCCCCAGGGGACGCACTTACCCACTGTCATGTGAGGAGAATAAGGCTATGGAGGATTATATCGCAGATGCCCTGGAGAGGGGAATCATTTGTAAATCTACGTCTCCGGCTGGTGCCGGATTTTTTTTTGTTAAAAAGAAAAATGGGGAACTCAGGCCTTGCATTAACTACCGAGGGCTGAATAAGTTGATGCCTAAGAACGCCTATCCCATTCCACTTATTACAGAATTATTCGACAGATTAAAGGGCTCTTCGATCTTTACTAAACTTGACTTGCGAGCCGCCTATAATCTAGTCAGGGTGACGAGTGGAAAACTGCGTTTAATACCAGAACAGGGCATTATGAATATCTGGTGATGCCATTCGGCTTATGCAATGCACCTGCAGTGTTTCAGGAATTTATTAACGATATTTTACGTGACCTGTCCAGTCCTGTGTGGTGTATATCTAGATGATATATTGATTCACTCTGCTAACCTCTCCCAACACATTAAGGATGTCTCAGAAGTCTTGCTCCGACTTCGTAAGCACAAGTTATTTTGTAAACTAGAAAAGTGCGAATTCCATACATCTCAAGTACCATTCCTGGGGTTCATAATCTCCAAAAGTGGCATTGCCATGGATCAGGAAAAGTTGGCAGCGGTTCTGCAATGGCCTCGGCCTAAGGGGTTAAAGGCCATTCAGCGATTCTTAGGTTTTGCTAACTATTATAGGAAGTTCATCAAGAACTTTTCCACGATTGTGAAACCACTGTCAGATTTGACTCATAAGGGTGCTTCTCCCTCTCAGTGGTCTGAGGCAGCTGAAGACGCATTTGTTACCCTGAAATCTGCCTTTGCATCTGCTCCTATACTGTCCTACCCTAATCCCTCCCTGCCGTTTACATTGGAGGTTGACGCTTCGGAAGTTGGGGTTGGGGCAGTGCTCTCCCAACGTCCTGTGGGAGGTGGCGCCTTAAAGCCTTGTGGGTTTTTCTCTAAGAAATTGTCCAGAGCCCAGAGCCATTACGAGATTGGTGACAGGGAACTGTTGGCCATCATCCTAGCACTGAAGGAGTGGCGACACCTTTTGGAGGGCACTCAGACTCCAGCACTAATTCTTACTGACCATAAGAATTTAACCTATCTCTCCAAAGCCAAAAGACTGTCTTCTCGACAAGCTAGGTGGGTGCTGTTTTTGTCCCGATTCAATTTTCTAGTGTCCTATCTCCCTGGCTTGAAGAATATCAAGGCTGATGCGTTGTCACGTCAGTTCGCCTCTGACACTGAGAGGGAGGAAGACCCGGTACCCATCATTCAGCCAGATCATATCCTGGCTACTATTCGTACCACCATAGCCTCGCCTCTGGGGGAGGAGATACTGGCATCACAATCAAGGGCACCTCCTGAAACCACAGTGGGGAAGTCTTTCGTAGATGAGTCATTCCGTGCCCGTCTGTTGGAAACTTATCACGCTTCTAAAGCGGCTGGGCATATTGGTAGGGACCAACTAGTGTGGTCTCTCTCGTAGCTATTTTGGTGGCCTACCTTGAGAGCCGACTGCGCCGCTTTTACAGCAGCTTGTACCACCTGTGCCCGTGCCAAGACCGTCCTTGGTCTCATATATCCATTGACTTCTTGGGAGAATTACCTGCCTCTAGAGGTTACACGTTCATTCTTATGGTGGTCGATAGATTCTCTAAGATGGCACATTTTGTGCCTCTGACTGGCCTTCCATCGGCCCAGGAATTGGCTGTAGTCTTTGCCAGAGAGGTGTTCCGTCTGCACGGAGTACCCAGAGTGATTGTCTCCGACCGTGAGAGCCAGTTCGTTTCTAGGTTTTGGAGGGCATTTTGTGGTCAGATGGGCATCCAATTGTCATTTTCCTCCGCCTACCATCCCCAGACTGGTCTGTGTGTCCTAAAAACCGTAACAAAGCCTTGATCAAACCAGAAGATCCATTAACAGGTACAATGAGTCTATTAATAGGGAACTGACAAACAGAATCTCAGACACAGGCAACTAAATGCTAAGATCGTGCTCACCTGAAAAATACTGAATCTAATAAATGCATCCGGCAGACACAAAACCAGAAACAGAGCAAATAAGAAGAAGCAAAAGAGGGAAAGTAACTCCGAAGAAGAGGATAACCATTACAGTTTTTTGTCCTCAAAGCACACCAAAAAGTCAGCTTTCCAAGAAATCCCTGCTTAATCACATGTGGGTAATCTTTGTCTCATTGAGTTTGGTTGAGATGCCTAAACTTTATTGTGAGCCTATAATCTCAAAGAAAAGGTCTGACAAACCTTGAAATACTTTGATTGTACAGACTTATTTTTATAATCTGAATGTGTTTATTTTTATATTAACAAACACCAGGGGACTCAGAAAGTTACCACAGCAGGATACCAACCCTGTTCAAGGATACTCATTAATGAGGCACTCAGTGTTAGAGACAAAAGAGTAATGCATCTTTATTAAAACAAAAAATGTTTTTTAAACCTTATATAGAGGAAGGGTGAAATGATGCCTATTCAATGACTGATACAAAACCTACATATGTGACCTTTTGTTGCGTTCATGTAATTTAATAACCTGTGTGGTTGCTTGTCTGCTCATTGGCTGCTGTACAGTTTAAATATATTTCCTCCATTACTGGTCTGCTATTCACTGATGAAGCCACTTGTTGGCGATACGCTTTGGGAGTTGGAGAGAAGGAGGGGGGAATTTTGTTGATGCCATCTCCCGTAATTTAGCATAATTTTTGACAGCACTGTATTTGCACTTTTTTCATATATCTTTTCATATATTTAAACTGTTTAGTATTTGGAAAATGTTACTCATTGAATTACCTTCATTATTTAATCTCCCTATTATCTGAGGAATTATCGTGTAGGTTTTTGTAGTCAGTCATTGATTAGGCATACTTTAGCCCTTCCTCTATATATGTATATGTTAAATGTTTTATGTATAGGGTCTTTGTATTGTTGTTTTGATTTAATAAAGAAACATCTAAATCAAATCAATATTTGGTGTGACCACCCTTTGTCTTCAAAACAGCGTCAGCTCTTCTAGGTACACTTGCACACAGTTTGTTAAGGAACTCAGCAGTTAGGTTGTTCCAAACATCTTGGAGAACTAACCACTAACCACAGTTCTTCTGTGGATTTAGGCAGCCTCAGTTGCTTCTCTCTTTTCATGTAATCCCAGGCAGACTTGATGACATTAAGATCAGGGCCCCGTGGGGGCCATTCCATCCAGGACTCCTTGTTCTTCTTTACGCCAAAGATAGTTCTGAATGACTTTGGCTGTATGTTTGGGGTCATTGCCATGCTGCAGAATAAATCTGGGGCCTTCCTTATGGTATTGCATGATGGCTAAGTATCTGCCTGTACTTCTCAGCATTGAGTAGACCACTCATTCTTATCCATCATGCAATACAATCAGGGAGGCATCTGATTAGCACCAAATTTATTCTACAGCATGACAACTACCCCAAACATACAGGCAATGTCATTAAGAACTATCTTCAGCGTAAAGAAGAACAAGGAATCCTGGAAGTGATGGTGTGGCCACCAAAGAGCCCTGATCTCAACATTATCAAGTCTGTATGGGATTACATGAAGAGAGAGGAGCAACTGAGACTGCCTAAATCCACAGAAGAACTGTGGTTAGCTCTCCAAGATGTTTGGAACAACCTACCTGCCGAGTTCCTTAACAAACTGTGTGCAAGTATACCTAGAAATATTGATGCTGTTTTGAAGGCAAAGAGTGGTCACCCCAAATATTGATTTGACTTAGATTTTTCATCTGTTCACTTGCTACCATTTTGCTAAATGAGAAAAATAAACTACTAACATGTTTATTTTATTATTATTTTTTTCAAACCTGCCTAAGACTTGTGCACAGTACTGTATATTTTGAGGAACTGCTGAGTTGTATTGGCAATGTTAGTATTCTCCTCATGTCTGAACTGATACATGGTGATGTGTAGCCAACTCAATGTATGAATACAATTGAAGAAGATTCTTGTTTGTTTGAACATTATCACCCTATGAGGCACTCTCTTGTGTGTTTTTATATCCTTAATAAGGGATACCTTGAAAACATAAGTGATATATTGGTGTGCCCAGAGGACTGGAGTCTAGAATCTGTGGTGTACGCTAACAATGGTTAAGTCCACAATAGGGCAGCTTCAATGAGAGTTATAAGCTGTTAGAAAGCAGTGAGTGCTTGTGGGCAAAACAGCTGTAAAGATTTCTCTTATTGTAACCACTGGGGGAGGGTTCACACTGGGAGGCATGGGAAGCAACCTCCCACTTACTGTGTGCCTATAACATTATGCTATTTGTGAACAGGTTTGAGCAAAAGCTTTTGTCTCAAAAGAGAAAAACGATGAAACACTTCATGTTTCACTTTCCATTAAAATTCCCATGAAAACTGCAATTTGTATGCCTTTCTTGGCCACACAAATATATATCCCAATCCTTGTCACACTACACTGTTAGCCATAGACCCACACATACTAACCTCCCAGCCTTGTCCCACAATAGCCATAGAAGCTCACATACTGACCTCCTTCCATCTTTGTCCCACAGTTGCATGGAACATCACATAATTAACCCCCCAACATTGTTCCACCTCACTGCTGTCCAGAGGGATGGGCAATGTGAGACCCTCCAGCTGCTACCAGACAATGACTACCATTCTTTTTCACCAGCCAATGGCTGGCAGGGAATGATATGAGTTGTAGTCTAGCAGAATCTAGATGGCCTCATTTTGCTCACCACTGTCATAAAACCACATACACTGACCCCTCAGCTTTGTCCTACATGGTTAGTCTGACTGTTCCCCAAATGGGAATTCTTTGGCATAGGCAGAAATGGGCAAAGCTTTTGTGGAAAATTGACTCACTCTCCCCCTCTGAGAGCCCTTCCCCAGTGATTACTTTCATCTGTGTGTAGCGAGCAGTTTGATCACTCTAGGAACAAAGCAAATGCCAGCTAACCTGCCCACAATCATTCACAACGTTCTAACAGCTTCTAGCGATCATTAAACCTTCCCTATTGTGGACTTATCAATCATCAGTTTACATGGACAACAGCCAAGTGTGGGATACACATGTGGATGATTATTTTGATATGATAGATGCCTGGAGATACAGACAGCCTACAGAAGAGAGTGGTGACCAAAGAGAGGGAGCCAGTAGAGAATACAGCTCACTGGACATTGGGAAAGGGACCCCAGTGTCAGGACTTCTGTAGCCTCTTCTGTTTTTTGTTCATTGCCTGGCAAACTTGTACCTTTCTAGTGGTTGTCAGCATTTTAAATTCTCATACCTCCTCTTAACTGATGCGTGTTCTGTAAACTTTCTTAGTCATTAGTTCCAGCCTTCCAGTTTGCAGTAAGATCCTTGTGTGTCCTGCATATCATTTGATCCTTGGCTTCTATTCTGACCAAAGCTCCATCTCTCTGCTTTTGTACTCCACCTGTGCTGCTTGATCCTGTGGTATGGACCCTTGGTTTCCCCTCTGACTATGACTCCATCTTGCTATTATACTCCTCCTGTGCTGCCTGATTCAGTGGTATCGACCATTGGCTTCCACTCTGACTATGTATCCATCTCTTAACTATTTACCCCACATATGCTACTAAACTCACTGATATCATTGTTTCCCAGTGCGGTAGTGAATGCACTAGCATCCAAAGAAGTAAAACTAAATTTAAATCAATGGACATTTTCATTCCCACCCTGTGGTGCAGTTGAGTTGCTCTAGAATTGCACCTCTTTAGCCTGATGAATAAGGCCCTATATTTCTATACTCAGATATGCAGTTTTCTACCACTTACACTTTGTAAATATCACGCAGTTTTACCCTCTCATTAAGTCACGTGGTGGGGCAAAATCAGCGAACAGACTGACTTTGCACTATAGAAAATCTACCTCAATCTATATACAGGCTCAATGTAAGATCCTAAGGACCTAGGAGATCCCAAGCTGGTTGCCCTACTACTCTCCCTGGGAACTTCTAAATGGTTTAGATATGGCTGCATCAACTAAAATGGAGCAAGTAGAAAGCTAAAGGCATGGCCCAGCAAATATTGGGTTTATTTTGCTATATATAGTGTCTTTTTTGGTACATAATTAACTACTGACTTTGTTTTGCAGCCTTCTAGTAACCTAATTGAATGATATGTTACTTTTCAAAGTTTGAATTTTCATTACGAGTAATTAAATTGAAAAAATTCTTTACGTTGAACCATATTTTTTTAGTAAATTGTCACATATATTTCCTCTGGAAGTAGCAGTATTGTAAACCATCAGCCTTAATCGTAACATTTCACACCAAATTTATTGTCCTTGCTAGGGATGGGTAAAATGTTTTTCCTGTGGAGTTTGCTGCTTTTGCTGTGAAAATTCCCACCTTCAGAAACCTCCAAAAATATTATCTTTTTTGCTAAACCCAAGAAATTTTTCACAGGAACTTTGCCATTTCCAGAAGGGGTGGAAGGCTAGATTCAGTATGTGAGTTCCTGGCTAGACTAGTGAATTGGGAAAAGGCTCTAGGTTTGGATTTACAGTTCTATGGCTACCAGTGTGACTAGGCTGGAGTTCAGTAGAATGTTTGGGTCTATGGCTGCTGTAGGACAAGGCTGGGGGGTTTAATATTTGTTTAAGGCTACCATGAGACAAGGCTGGGTGTCTGTATGGCTACCATAAACAAGGCTGGGAGGGTGGTTAGTATGTGTGAGTTTATGGCTACTGTGGAACAGTGCATGGGGGGTTAGTATGTGTGGCTCTATGGATGCATGGGATTGTGGTTCACAGCAGGGGGAGGGGACATGAGACACTCCAGCTGCTGCCAGACTACTGCTCCCATTCATCATTCTCCACCAGTCTTTGGCTGGTGAAGAGCGATCGATATTATAATCTTACAGCAGCTGGAGGGCCTTATGTTGCCAGTCAGTGGGGCTACCAGGCAGAGGGACAAGGCTGGGTGTTCCAAATATTTGGTACTATGGCTACCATGGAATAAGGCTGAGGGGTTAGTATGCAGTGGAAAAAGCTGAAAAACTGCACTCACAGTAATTATCTGCTTTTCTTGCTTTTTCTGCAAAAAAATTGACCCATCCCCAGTCCCAGCTCCTACATGAGCACACTCTGCCAATGGCAGCCTCAGTCTAATTGGTGATATGCGTGGGTATGCTATAAATCAGCACAGCCAACAAAAATCATTGGTGTCTATAGGACCCGCTCAGAGGAGAAATGTCCAGTAAGCTCCGTAAAATGAAGGCTGTAAGTTTACAATGTGTCTATTGCCAATGCATGGAGCAGTGTGTATCTAGTAAAAGACTTTGATTTAAGGAAAATTACCTGTATATATAATTATTGTGGTAAAATGTAGATAATTCCAATGCTGCTTGATCTTGCAGTTTAGCAGAGAAATGTGCTCATATTCAAAAGATGAAAAAAACATGTTTTTTCATTTTCACTGGACAAAGAAATACCATAATAGTCTAGTTTGATGTTTTAATTTTATTGGATAATAAATTTTCAGCCTCTGGCCCCTTTTACTTACATGAAATAGCCTCAGCAAGATGAACTGAAATGAGGGACAATCTTCTTTCATCATAAGGAAAAACCTGCCTTCCTTCTTCAAGGGGGCAGGGTTTTCCTTATACTGAAGGAAAGAAGATTGTCCCTTGCTGCAATCTGTCTGGACCAATGACCAGATTCCAGATCTGAGGGGAGGCAGCTTCAAATAAGTAAAATTAACTTTATTTTATTTTGTAGGCATTCAAAAAACATGAAGAATGATATAAGTCTTATCTCTCAAACCTTTATGGTTTAAGAGATATTCACAAGAAAAGTTTCCCCTTCCCGCCCCTTTTTCCTAGTATAAGCCATCTCTTCTCAGATGTGAATCTGGTTGTATGACCAGACAGATAACAGAAGGGGACAATCTTCTTTGTATGAAAACAATGAAAGCCCTTCCCCCCTTGACAAGTTTTTCAGGTTTTTCCCTTATCTTAATTGAAGATTGTCCCTCTCTGCAGTCTACCTGGGCACCTCCCTTCTGCTTTGGCTGAACTGCGGGCTGGATACTTTGCTTGTGAATATCTCTTAAACCATAAAGGTTTGAGAGATAAGACTTATATCGTTCTTCGTGTTTTTTTAATGCCTACAAAATAAAATAAAGATAAAATGAAGTATTACTATCCCTTTAAGACGTAAAGATGTAGCATTGGGGGATGTACAGATCTGCTAGAAAAAAAATCATTTTCTGCACTTTGACATAGGTATAGGAATCATCAGACTCCACTATGGGGCATATACTAGATACTATATTCCATTTAGTGCATAACATACACACTTCACATCATTAACCCTTTGAGTGCCAGAGGAGTATGCAATGCATTGCAAATCAATGAGTTGTGTACCCCTCTGGCACTCAAAGGGTTAAGACTTTAAGGCACGCAAATTAAAATACCTCCCTTTAGCATGCACAAGAAAATTGAGTAATATTTGAGCAGAGAAATGACTCTCCCACAAATGCCCATGCACTTCACAGCCCTCACCTTGATGCCTGTCTGTTGTATTAATAGTCAGATTTTAGGGGTAGATAACTTACTACATGTGCATGAGGCAGGAAGCAGCACAAAAACATAGGATCATATTTATATCTGCTGTAATGTGTACTGCACAATAACTCAAGACTTGCTTTTAGAAATATGGGTCACAGTTCCAGCACCCATTAGAGCAGATTTGTACATGCCCATTCTTTTAGGCAAAATAATATGCTAAGAATAATTAGAACAATTCTGGAGCAAAGCAACTGCATTATAGAGGACACATAAAACCTTCCCAAATTCCCTTTGAATTAGATGGGACTTTAAACCCAATGAATGCTAGATTAATCTCACTGGAGACCTCTAGCATTCAAAAAGTTAAAAGCATCATTCAAATCAATGGACAATTTTATTTGCACCCTATAATGCAGATTGTTTACCCTATAACTGGTCTTTAGTAAATCCGTCACAAAGAGGTATGTGTATAATAGACTTCTCACAAAATAAGCAAGAGACTGATTCTGCATGCTGCGCCTGCCTAACAGCTAAGTTCTAAACCCGTCACACAAAAACATATCTGCTTTGTGTTGCTTGAAGCAAGGAGAAGCCAGTATAGGAGTGTATGGGTGATGCAAGGTATGCAGTTCCAATATGTCTATTGACTTTTTTTTTAATAAAGCTTTATTGAGCAATTTATAGTCCAGTACAGAATAATAACCAAACAGAGGGGCACAAAGAAAAGTACTACTTTGCATTTCTCAAGCCAAGGGGATGACAATATGAGAGTACACGTGAATTTCAATCAGTGATGTTCCTCTGAACCTTGTTTTACATCATGTATAAACAAAGTGTAGAGGAAACCAGCTGTACTTTCTTCCATACCTTTTCCATGCTCTAGAGGTGGTGTTAACATATCAGTACATTTTTTTAATGAAAAAAAATGCTATATGATTTTTTATGCTGAGTAAAATAAGGGTAATCCTGCTGCTGGGAAATGTTACTTCAAAGAAGATTGCAGCTAATCTTTTGAATTAAAATGCAATTTTCTATTCTGGACAGTGCTGTTGCTATCACTCACTATGACAGACATAGCCAACCTTGGTCCCCAAGAGCTACCAACAGTGCCTGTTTGTAGGATAACACTGAATGCAGATGAATTTAAGTGACTGAGCTATTAACTGACTAACCTGTGCTCAAGAGAGATCTCCAAAATATGCATTGATGGTAGCTGTAGAGGACTGCTGTTGGCTACCACTAAATTATGAGGAGCTGCAGTCAGTGGTTCAAGCCATGGAGAACATTACTGAAAAAACACATTTGGACACCACAGTTTGGTTATGTTTATGGGCTGTAATAATGAATGAAAAACTTCTCAGCAGAAGAAATTTAATTATTTTACACAGTAGTAAAATCCATATAACACTTTATTTCAACAGTAAGTTATTTTAAATTTCTAAGGGCCAAAGTGATGTGTAGTGAACTACAAAGCAATTCATAGCACAACCATTTTTAGTCCTTTAAGTGCCAGAGGGGTACTCAACACATTGCACTACAATAAGTTGAGTAACCCTCAAGTACTCAAAGGGTTAAAGGGATAATACTATTTCACAATAAATGAAGCTCCAATTAATCTTCATAGTATTTGGACCATGGAGAGTGTTATTTCAATACTGTCAGAGTTGTAGTTCAAGAGTAATTGAATGATAAAGTATCCCCCTCCTGCCCCTTTTACCTAGTGTAAGCCACCTCCCCTCAGATGTGGAATATGGTCCTGGGACCAGACAGCTCACAGCAAGGGACAATCTTCTTACTGTGAGTAGAAGGAAAACCCTGCCCCCCTTGATGTATTTTTCATGTTTTTCCCTTATGCTAATTGAAGATTGCCCCACTCTGCAAGCCATCTGGACAGTCTTGCTGCTCTGAGGTGAGCAATGTTACATCAGTAAAAGGGGCGGGAGGGGGATACTTTATCATTCAATTACTCTTGAACTAAAACTCTGACAGTATTGTGACAGTATTGAAATAACACTCTCTATGGCCCAAATACTATGAAGATTAATTGGAACTACTTTTATTTTGAAACATTACTATCTCTTTAAAGGTTAAAATCTTGCTCGTTTGGACTTGTGAGCTATTATGTAGTAAAGGCATCCGTATATAACTGCAGTTACAGGAGATGGATTTGCAAGCCAGTGTATTAGTGCAGCAGATGAGCTGTAATGGCGGATTTATTCAGTGAGGTGGATTCACTAAGAAGAACTCAAGCAATTGTAGGGAAAAGAGCTGTACCATAGCGCTCAAGCTAACATTCCCATTGATTTTAATGGCATTTATAACCCCATCAATGCTCGCAAGATTTCCAATTAATTTTCCATTTGCAAAATGCCCCATTTATATCGGCAGGAATTTGTAAATGGTTTGCTCTAGAATTACTCCAAATCTACTTAGTGCATCAGCCTCTGAAAGGGAACAAAGAAGGGGAAAAAAAGTAGGAGAGAGGAGTTATAGGGTTAAAAGAAAGAAATAAGGGAAGGGAGAGTAAGACTTGAAAGTGCAGACATTTTTATGAATTTATTTTAATAATATATTTCTTAACATTGAGACACTAGCCAGATCTCTGATGTGTTGCTTCTCAATGCACTGGAGACCTCTCTAGCATCTGAGGTGTTAAGTGGCAATCAAATAATTGCTATCATGTAAACAGAACACAAACAGTTACTATGGCAATTAGAATGCAACAAACTAACACCACCAACAAGAATATTCTACAGAATTTGGAATTCTTCTTTTCTTTCTCTTTCTTCTTCAGGAGGGAGTCATACCCAGGAGTATAAATATCTTCTAGCCAGTATTGTAAGTCATTTGGATTCTCCTGTTAATATAATTAAAATAACAGTATGATAAGAACATTATAATACAAAAAATGTAAATTAACCCCTTGACTGACACTGGGTGTGAAATTGTGCCCTCAAAGAGGCTGATGTACGAAGAAAAATGGAAAAATTCTGGGGTAAACCCACTGCACCACATGGGACAAATAAAATTCACAATATTTAAAGGGATAGTAATGTTTCAAAATAAAAGCAGCTCCAATTAATCTACATAGTATTTGAGCCATGGAGAGTGTTATTTCAGTACTGTCAGAGTTGTAGTTCAAGAGTAATTGAATGATAAAGTATCCCCGTCCCACCTCTTTTACTGATGTAACACTGCTCATCTCAGAACAGAAAGGTAGTGTCCAGATGGCTTGCAGAGAGGGGCAATCCTCAATTAACATAAGATAAAAACCTGAAAAACTTGTCAAGGGGGGCAGGGTTTTCATTGTTCTCACAGTAAGAAGATTGTCCCTTGCTGTGAGTTATCTGGTCTTAAGACCAGATTCCACATCTGAGGGGAGGTTTCTTACACTAGGTAAAAGGGGCGGGAGGGGGATACTTTATCATTCAATTACTCTTATTACTCAAATAATATGAAGATTAATTGGAGAGGCTTTTATTTTGAAACATTACTATCCCTTTAACTCCTTGAATGCTAGAGAGCATACAGTATTGTATGGTACAGTATCAGCAGTATCAGCTATATTCTGAATCCATTTCAATCTACAACTGTTTCTGGGCCATAAGTGGAGTTAACTCTACCTCTGTGTGGTGCCACTAACTTTCAAGCTACAACAGATAATAAGACCCCTGCCAGAATGTGCTGTTTGTTATCTGATGCTGCCAGTACTACATCCATGACACAGGTGAGGCATAGTAATCTTTTACTTTGATTTTACTATTTCTGCAAGTGCATGTGTAAAGATAAACTTGCTAATACCTTTTTAGCTATTTTTTTCCTTGTCACCTATTTCTTTACACTGTTATATCCCTGACATTGAGCTCTTTGGGTCTTTTTCCAGAGAGCTTTTCTTTGGGGCTGTGACAGCAGTGCTGTAGATATAGTGTTACATTGTATCACAGTCCTGCTGTGATGATCAGCTGACTAGCAATATTTATGGAAACAGAGATCCACAGAGCTTACTGTTATGCCTTTAATTATTCACCTGCAAACAGTTAATTTTTAGAACTTCCTGATCCCATGAATATTTGCCAGATAAACTTGGTTTGTGCTGTATCTAGAATCGATTACTGATCTTTATTATCTTGTTTGACTCCCAGTTATTGGACCTGCATTTAATTTTTTCTTATCTTTAAACTCTTTTTTATATCTTTTAGCATTAACGCATATAACATGTTGCTTGAATTGCATAAGATCCTGTTATCTTGATTCAAGTTTACATACTTGAAAATGTCACAAAAACTTCCTATGTATCATACTAATCAAAATACCTGATGATTAGTGTTGAGCGAGCATGCTCGGCCGATGCTCGGATCGGCTCGAGCATCGCTCTGCTCGGCACATGGCGGTACTCGTACGAGTACCGCATGTGCTCGCCCGCCATGTTCGGGTCTCCTCCCCGCACGTTTTGCGGCTGCTGCGCAGCCAATAAACGTGCAGGGAGGCTCTGACATCGGTGTAATGCCAGCAGCCATGTTGGCTGCTGGCATTACACTGATTGGCTGGCCAGAACCCGTGGTCAGGTGCTGTATAGCACCGGACCATCGAGTTCGGCTCAGTCTTAGCCAGGGAGAGCTGAGGATAGGAAGGGAAAGGCAGTGTAGGGAGGAAAAAAACCAAAATTGTGAAAAAAAAGAACCAAAAGTCCTTTTTAGGACTACTGTGTGTGGGGGCAGCAGGTTATTTTGTGTGGGGGGAAAAAAACAAAAAAAAAAAAAAAAAATATTCTGTTTAGTGTGAAAAGTTGCAGATTAGAGCACATTCTGTTTAGTGTGCACAGTTGCAGATTAGAGCACATTCTGTTTAGTGTGCAAAGTTGCAGATTAGAGCACATTCTGTTTAGTGTGCAAAGTTGCAGATTAGAGCACATTCTGTTTAGTGTGCAAAGTTGCAGATTAGAGCACATTCTGTTAAGTCTTCAAACTAAAATATCAAAGTCACATATTCCATTCAGTGTGCGTCGCCGCAGTTTAGCAGCACATTCTGTGTACTGTGCAGAGTTGCAGAATAGGAAGAAATACTGTTAAGTCTTCAAACTAAAATATCAAAGTCACATATTCCATTCAGTGTGCTTCGCCGCAGTTTAGCAGCACATTCTGTGTACTGTGCAGAGTTGCAGAATAGGAAGAAATACTGTTAATTCTTCAAACTAAAATATCAAAGTCACATATTCCATTCAGTGTGCTTCGCCGCAGTTTAGCAGCACATTCTGTGTACTGTGCAGAGTTGCAGAATAGGAAGAAATACTGTTAAGTCTTCAAACTAAAATATCAAAGTCACATATTCCATTCAGTGTGCTTCGCCGCAGTTTAGCAGCACATTCTGTGTAGTGTGCAGAGTTGCAGAATAGGAAGAAATACTGTTAAGTTTTCAAACTCAAATATTAAAGTCACATATTCCATTCAGTGTGTGTCACCGCCGTTTAGCAGCCTATTCTGTGTACTCTGCAGAGTTGCAGAATAATAAGAAATACTGTTAATTTTTCAAACTCAAATATTAAAGTCACTTATTCCATTCAGTGTGTGTCACCGCAGTTTAGCAGCCTATTCTGTGTACTCTGCAGAGTTGCAGAATAGTAAGAAATACTGTTAAGTTTTCAAACTCAAATATTAAAGTCACTTATTCCATTCAGTGTGTGTCACCGCAGTTTAGCAGCCTATTCTGTGTACTCTGCAGAGTTGCAGAATAGTAAGAAATACTGTTAAGTTTTCAAACTCAAATATTAAAGTCACTTATTCCATTCAGTGTGTGTCACCGCAGTTTAGCAGCCTATTCTGTGTACTCTGCACAGTTGCAGAATAGGAAGAAATACTGTTAAGTTTTCAAACTCAAATATTAAAGTCACATATTCCATTCAGTGTGTGTCACCGCCGTTTAGCAGCCTATTCTGTGTACTCTGCAGAGTTGCAGAATAGGAAGAAATACTGTTAAGTTTTCAAACTCAAATATTAAAGTCACTTATTCCATTCAGTGTGTGTCACCGCAGTTTAGCAGCCTATTCTGTGTACTCTGCACAGTTGCAGAATAGGAAGAATTACTGTTAAGTTTTCAAACTCAAATATTAAAGTCACATATTCCATTCAGTGTGTGTCACCGCCGTTTAGCAGCCTATTCTGTGTACTCTGCAGAGTTGCAGAATAGTAAGAAATACTGTTAAGTTTTCAAACTCAAATATTAAAGTCACTTATTCCATTCAGTGTGTGTCACCGCAGTTTAGCAGCCTATTCTGTGTACTCTGCACAGTTGCAGAATAGGAAGAAATACTGTTAAGTTTTCAAACTCAAATATTAAAGTCACATATTCCATTCAGTGTGTGTCACCGCCGTTTAGCAGCCTATTCTGTGTACTCTGCACAGTTGCAGAATAGGAAGAAATACTGTTAAGTTTTCAAACTCAAATATTAAAGTCACATATTCCATTCAGTGTGTGTCACCGCCGTTTAGCAGCCTATTCTGTGTACTCTGCAGAGTTGCAGAATAGTAAGAAATACTGTTAAGTTTTCAAACTCAAATATTAAAGTCACTTATTCCATTCAGTGTGTGTCACCGCAGTTTAGCAGCCTATTCTGTGTACTCTGCACAGTTGCAGAATAGGAAGAAATACTGTTAAGTTTTCAAACTCAAATATTAAAGTCACATATTCCATTCAGTGTGTGTCACCGCCGTTTAGCAGCCTATTCTGTGTACTCTGCAGAGTTGCAGAATAGTAAGAAATACTGTTAAGTTTTCAAACTCAAATATTAAAGTCACATATTCCATTCAGTGTGTGTCACCGCAGTTTAGCAGCCTATTCTGTGTACTCTGCAGAGTTGCAGAATAGTAAGAAATACTGTTAAGTTTTCAAACTCATATATATTAAAGTCATATATATCGTGTAAGATGAAGAAGGCGGGTAAAAAGGGACGGGGAAGTGGACGTGATCCTGATAGTTCAGGGCGCGGGTCAGGACGCGGAGAAACTGTGCCTGGTGCCAGAGCACAAGAAAGAAAGACATCCACCATACCTAGCTTCATGTGTAATTTTACAGGGCGTCGCAGGACATCACTCTCGAGGTCCGACCACTGCGAACAGGTGGTCGGTTGGATGACAGCTGATACTGCTTCCAGTCGGTTAAGCACCACCCTGTCTTCCACCAAGTCCACTCTCAGTAGCCAAGAGTCTGGTCAACATAATCCTCACTCTGATCATCCTTCCTCCCACCATACACGGTCTGGTCAAAGAAGTGATCCCACACTGGGATATAGTGAGGAGCTCGTCTCATCACCAATCCTTCATTTGACCCTCTCTCCAAGCACGCTTGCAGAGGAACATGACATCTTGTGCCCTGATTCACAACCTCTAGAGGGTACCCAATCACAAGAAGATGACAGAGGGGAACGGCATTTAAGGTCAAAGGAAGTAGTGGATGATGATGATGATGATGAGACACAGTTGCCATTAAATCAACCACTATTTCCGTCTCGAGACCTTGTTGAGGAGAATGTTATACAGTTGTCAATGACTGAGTATGTGGTGGGATCAAGACTTGAGGAGGATGATCAGAGTGAGGAAGTGGAGGAGGACTTGGTGGACGATGAGGTGACTGACCCCACCTGGGAAGGTGGAGAGCCGAGCGATGACAGCAGTCCTGAGGGTGAGCCATCTGCAGCACCGCAACAGGCTGGAAGAGGCAGTGGTGTGGCTACAGAAAGAAGGCGGACCGCACCAAACCGGCCCGCAAATGTTCCACGGAGCACCCCCTTGCGTAAATCTACCTTGCCAAAGGGTAGGTGTTCCGCGGTATGGCGTTTTTTTAAGGAAAGTGCGGACGACAAAAGAATTGTAGTTTGCAACCTGTGCCACACCAGAATGAGCCGAGGCATGAACACTAGAAACCTCACCACCACCAGCATGATCCGACACATGGCATCCAAGCACCGTAGTAAGTGGGAGGAACGCCTGGATCGCCCATCTGTGTCTGCAGGCCACACCATTGCCTCCTCTTCCCCTGTTTTCGGTGCCGGCCAATCGCCTGTCGAAGGCGCAGGCCCGCATACCTCCCGCCCTGCACCTGTACCATCTGAAGCACCATCAGCGACCACATCCACTTCCCTGTCCCAGCACAGCGTCCAAATGTCGTTACCCCAGGCATTTGAGCGCAAGAGAAAGTACCCAGCCACCCACCCACAGGCCATAGCACTAACCTCACACCTTTCAAAATTACTGGCCATCGAAATGCTGCCATTTAGGCTTGTGGACACTGAGTCCTTCCGCAGCCTGATGGCAGCAGCTGTCCCTCGGTACGCGGTCCCCAGCCGCCACTACTTTTCCCGGTGTGCCATCCCCGCATTACACCACCATGTGTCCCGTAACATCACCCGTGCCCTGACCAACGCAGTTACTGGGAAGGTCCACTTAACGACTGACACATGGACAAGTGCTTGTGGCCAGGGACGCTACATTTCCCTGACGGCACACTGGGTGAATGTCGTGGAGGCTGGGAGCGACTCGGACCCTGGGATGGCACAGGTGCTACCCACGCCGAGGATTGCGGGCCCTACCTCCATCAGGGTTTCCGCCAGCACCTACGTTATTGGCTCCTCCTCCTCCGTTTCCACCTCCGAATTCTCTACACGCAGCGCCACTCCCCCATCAGCCAGTAGCTGGAAGCAGTGTAGCACTGCAGTGGGGAAGCGTCAACAGGCCGTGCTGAAGCTGATCTGCCTTGGGGACAAACAGCACACGGCCTCAGAGCTGTTGCAGGGGATTAGTCACCAGACCGAGCAGTGGCTCTCGCCACTCAACCTGCAAGCAGGCATGGTTGTGTGTGATAATGGGCGTAACTTGGTGGCGGCTTTGGAGCTCGGCAAGCTCACACACGTACCATGCCTAGCGCATGTATTTAATTTAGTGGTGCAGCGATTTCTAAAAACCTACCCCAATGTGCATGATCTCTTGACCAAGGTGCGCCGCGTGTGTGCACATTTCCGTAAGTCATCTACAGCTTCGGCCGGCCTGTTGAAGCTGCAGCAGCGCTTACAATTGCCAGCTCACCGGCTGCTGTGTGACGTGAGCACGCGCTGGAACTCCACCTTCCACATGTTGGCCCGGCTTTGTGAGCAGCAGAGGGCAGTAGTGGAGTACCAGCTGTTACACGGTCGTCGCCTCTCCGTTCAACTTCCTGTAATCAGAAGTGAGGAGTGGGAATGGATGTCAGACCTCTGCGAGGTTTTACGCAATTTTGAGGAATCGACACAGATGGTGAGCGGCGATAACGCTATTATCAGTGTAACCATCCCACTTCTGTGTCTACTGAAACGCTCGCTGCTCACAATTAAAACCGACGCTTTGCATGTGGAAGAGGTGGAAATGGGGGAGGAAGAGCTTACACAAGGTGATAGCCAGAGCACCCTCACTTCATCTTCTCAGCGACAATTGGAGGAGGAGGAGGAGGAAGAGGAGGAGGAAGACACGGTTGCCTCCGCTACAGAGGGTAGCCATGGAACTTTAGTTCCATCTCTTCAGCGTGGGTGGGCAGAAGAGGAGGAAGAGGATGAGGATATTGAGAGTCATCCTCCTGGTGAGGACAGCGAAATCTTGACTGTTGGTACTCTGGCACACATGGCTGACTTTATGTTAGGCTGCCTTTCCCGTGACCCACGCGTTATACGCATTTTAAACAACACGGATTACTGGGTGTTCACCCTTCTGGACCCCCGCTACAAAGAGAATTTCTCATCTCTCATTCCTCCGGTGGAGAGGACAAGCAAAATGGTGCAATACCAGAAGGTTCTTGTTGAAAAATTGCTCCAAAATTTTCCATCTGACAACGCTGGCGGCAGAGTACGTGCTACCTTGGCCAACCGAGAAGGGGAGAAAAGGGGAGCACACAGCAGTTCCGACAAAGGCAGGGCAACACTCTCCAAGGCGTGGGACACCTTCATGACACCCCGCCAGCACCCTCACCCTGATGCGCAGCCTAGTGTCACAAGGAGGGAAAAGTTTTGGAAGATGGTGAAGGAGTACGTAGCAGACCGTGTCAGCGTCCTCAATGATCCCTCTGTGCCTTACAACTACTGGGTGTCCAAGCTGGACACGTGGTATGAACTGGCACTCTACTAGGGATGAGCGAGCACCCCGATGCTCGGGTGCTCGGGTGCTCTGACCAAGCACCCCCTGATGCTCGAGTGCTCGGCCGAGCACCCGAGCCCCATTCAAATGAATGGGAGCACTCGAGCATTAAACCAGGCACCCCCTGCTCTGATGAGCGGAGGGTGCCTGGTCAATGTCCCCCTTCATCTCCGCTATGCCCCTCTTCCACAATGTCCCCCTTCATCTCCTATGCCATAGCGGAGATGAAGGGGGACATTGTGGAAGAGGGGCATAGCGGAGATGAAGGGGGACATTGTGGAAGAGGGGCATAGAGTCTATGCCCCTCTTCCACAATGTCCCCCTTCATCTCCGCTATGCCCCTCTTCCACAATGTCCCCCTTCATCTCCTCTATGGCATAGGAGATGAAGGGGGACATTGTGGAAGAGGGGCATAGCGGAGATGAAGGGGCACATTGTGGAAGACGGGCATAGCGGAGATGAAGGGGGACATTGTGGAAGAGGGGCATAGAGTCTATGCCCCTCTTCCACAATGTCCCCCTTCATCTCCGCAATGCCCCCTTCATCTCCGCAATGCCCCCGTACCTCCATTCCCTGGTGGTCCAGCGGAGCGTCTTCGGATCTGTGCCTCTTCCGGCACAGATCCTCTTCACCCGAACATGTCGGGCGAGCACATGGCGGTACTCGTACGAGTACCGCCATGTGCCGAGCAGAGCGATGCTCGAGCCGATCCGAGCATCGGCCGAGCACGCTCGCTCAACACTACACTCTACGCCTTGGAGGTGCTGGCCTGCCCTGCCGCCAGCGTTCTGTCTGAGCGGGTATTTAGTGCTGCTGGTGGCATCATAACAGATAAGCGTATCCGCCTTTCCACCGACAATGCTGATAGGTTGACACTTATAAAAATGAACAAGGCCTGGATTTCCCCTGACTTCTCCACTCCACTGGAGGAAAGCCGCGGGGGAACATAAACTCACTTTATATATGTTATTTACAATGATGGGAATACTCTGTATTCCCATTCACCCCTTCCACCCAAAAAACGGGTATATGGTTGACTCTTAATCTTCTCATCCTCCTCCTCCTCTTCCATATGCCCTGTGCTATAATTTTTATATAGGGCCAGCTCACCAGCGGGCCCTGTGATATAATTTTTATATAGGGCCAGCTCACCAGCGGGCCCTGTTTGACAATTTTTATATAGGTCAGCTCACCAGCGGGCCTTCTCATATAATGTTTTATTGGGTCAGCTCTGTAGCGGGCCCTCTCATATAATGTTTTATAGCGTCAGCTCACTAGCGGGCCTTCGCATATAATGTTTAGGATGGTCAGCTCTGCAGCAGACCCTCACCCATAATGTTTTAGATGGTCAGCTCAGCGCACGTTTCCCTCTTAATCATGGCCTCAGTTCTGAAAATCAAGGAAATTTTTGGGAGAATTTGCCTCTGCGCACGTTTCCCTCTTAATCATGGCCTCAGTTCTGAAAATCAAGGAAATTTTTGGGAGAATTTGCCTCTGCGCACGTTTCCCTCTTAATCATGGCCTCAGTTCTGAAAATCAAGGAAATTTTTGGGAGAATTTGCCTCTGCGCACATTTCCCTCTTAATCATGGCCTCAGTTCTGAAAATCAAGGAAATTTTTGGGAGAATTTGCCTCTGCGCACGTTTCCCTCTTAATCATGGCCTCAGTTCTGAAAATCAAGGAAATTTTTGGGAGAATTTGCCTCTGCGCACGTTTCCCTCTTAATCATGGCCTCAGTTCTGAAAATCAAGAAAATTTTTGGGAGAATTTGCCTCTGCGCACGTTTCCCTCTTAATCATGGCCTCACTTCCGAAAATCAAGGAAATTTTTGGGATAATTTGCAGATGATATACAAATAAATATACAGCAAATATTGTTTGGTAACAATTTTTCGCCTAAAGTCGTTTTTATTTTCCTTTTTGTGTGTTTTATGGTCAGTCTGTAAAAATGGCGTACTACGGGCGAAAGATCGTTCCCAGCAGCGATGTTGGAGTCCAAGATGCATCCAGACATCCTCCCTATGCTGTCCCTGACCCATTTCTGTGGTGTTTCCATCCTTTTCTGCCCTTTTCCTATGGACCAGGCACCCTCCCCTCATCAGAGTAGGGGGTGCCTGGTGTAATGCTCGAGTCCTCCCATTGACTTCAATGGGGCTCGGGTGCTCGGCCGAGCACTCGAGCCTCAGGGGGTGCTCGGTCAGAGCACCCGAACACCCGAGCATTGGGGTGCTCGCTCATCACTACTGATGATACATAGATTAGTTTGTGTTCATTCATACTTGTTTTTCTGTATGGTAAGCTACATTCATTGTATATGGTACCGTATGATAATGTATGCATATGGAACTTTTAAGTGATGTTTCATACACTAACAAAGCTTTCCAATTAGGTTTCATATTCTAATTAAGCTATATGCTGCACTAAGAGAGTTTCAGTTTAACTTTTTCCAGAAATACGAGTAGGAATATCTCCTAAATTATATGCTGGATTTTTGGCTAATATGCTACACAGGTAGTATTCAGTAACGTTTTAAATGTGCAAAAAATATCATGGTCCACTTTAAAATAAAAAATTAAAGGGACAGTAATGTTTCACAATAACGTTAACTCCAATTAATCTTCATAGTATTTGGGTCATGGAGAGTGTTATTTCAGTACTGTTAGATTTGTAGTTCAAGAGTAATTGAATGATAAATTATCTCCCTCCCGCCCCTTTTACTGCTGTAACACTGCTTACCTCAGAGCAGCAAGACTGTCTGGATGGATCACAGAGAGGGACAATCTTCAATGAACATAAGGTAAAACCTGAAAAGACTGTCAAGGGGCAGGGTTTTCCTTCTGTTCACAGTAAGAAGATTGTCCCTTGCTGTGATCTGTCAGGTCAAGGGACCACATTCCACATCTGAGGGGTGGTAGCTTATACTAGGTAAAAGGGACAGGAGGGGGATACTATATCATTCAATTACTCTTGAGCTACAACTTTGACAGTATTGAAATAACACTCTCCATGGCCCAGATATTATGAAGATTAATTGGAGCTGCTGATTTTGTGAAATATTATGATCCCTTTAAAGTCTTTAAAGGGAAAAATGAGTCTGAGCCCTTTTAAAATCCTACAACAGTACCATAGTCTGACTTTAACACACAAACACATAGGAACAGTGACTGGTCTATCAAGTACTTGTCCTCATATAACCCTTTATTAAGAGATGATGAAATATGATTAATGTCTTGGTGTTTTTCTTCTTGTTAACAGATTATTGCAGTAACCTCTTACCAGGATCTAGTTTTTAAACAACAAACAAACAACTAATGGGTGTAGCTCAACACACTCCTGGACATTTTTTAATTATATAGTTACAAATGTATCCCATTAAAGATCAGTGGGTATGCAATGCATTTCTTCACAATGTGTTATGTGCCCTCTGGTTCTCAAGGAGTTAACATAGGCCTAGATTATATTCAGTTTAAATGTCACCAATGTGTTTTTTTTAGTTCCAGAGACTTTAATATATATAACTTTGACTGATTAAATTGTCGCACACATAGGATGTTTTTCCAGTTTTACGGTTCCCCTTCAGATAAGCATCAAGGCAAACCAAATAGCCCCAATATCAAAACCACAAATAGACTAAACCTGCAAGTTAGGCATTTTCATGGAAATGTCAATCCTATTGAAGTGAATCAGTAATGTGTGTATGCTGTTTTTTTATTTTTTGCTAGGTATTGTATTTTCTGTGTTGTGTAGCAGGTGCAGCACGTCTTGCAGCAGGCACAGACAGCTGACCTGTCCTTCTCTCACTAGTACTACCCTTTTCTCCCTCCCTTCCCATTCCCTTTTCTCCCTCCCTTCCCATTAAATTCTCCAAGAAGCCTTGGGGTGATTTAGGGGGACTGGACAGCATTGGTACAGTAGTGGTCCCTTCCTCCTCAGACTCAGTGGACACATAATGGTCCTTCCAGCTCCTCCATTGATTATTTTTTACCCTGCTCATAGTGATAGGAGTCACTATGAGCCTCTCCTGCCTCACTTTTTGCAAAATATCACAAGAGAACAGAACAGCACGTCTATCTCGCTCTGCAGCTGCTTTTATTGTGTCTGCCTTCAGTGAAAACATAACTTTTTTTAGTGCGAAAACAACATAAATCAATGGGTGGAAACTTTTTAGCCATTGAAAAAATGGCGAAAGATGTGAAAATTTTAACCGCTAGTTTTATAGCGGATTTTCCCACGAAAAAAGTGGATAACAATGTGGTTTTTGTGAAATTTCCCACGGGAACACGGCGACAACTTTTGCCCACCCCTATCAGTTACTTTGTTTAGCAATTGCTTTCATAGTATCCAAAAAGATTAATATCTACCCCGGTTTGTAGGATCATAAAGCATATGTCTTTTGATCATTGTATTTGATAATTGATTGGCACATTCATCTATATACGTAACATAATCTAACAGAACATTGCTCAAATTTACCAGTTACTCTAATGCCCTGCAGGCAGATATGGCAAGATTTAATTCATTCTTTCATAAGAAATTATATTTATTTGAAGGCAGCAGTGCATCCAGGTCATTGGAAATTCATTTCGTAAATGTAGACACTGCAACACTTGTGCCATCTCAGGGACAAAAGCAGATGATACCCGCTAGCATGATGATAGTTTAATACTGGGCTAATTTTGTGGAACTGCTAGGGGTTACTCAGTAACGAAAAGTTTTTTCCAAAAACAAATTATCCTATATGACATTTCTATCCAAAAATAAAATCATACATTACATAATACCAGAACTTTTTTCCCTAGAAAAATAGCCCTTGTGTGATGACGGTATACACAATTTAATAACTGTTTCAATTTTGCTATATCTGTGAACATTTACATTTTTATTTGAACATATTTGATTTGGTGATAAAACAACTCTTTCACTGCTTTGGCTTGCTTTTTCACTACTTTATATCAACTAATAAATTAATTAGCATATTTAGTAGTAATCTTTATATATATACACTATATACACTAAAATACATTGTTTGTTGCATAGTAGTGTGTTTTGGATATAAAACTGTAAAGATTTTTGCCATTTTTAATTAAAGGGAAAGTATCACTAATGAGAAATATATATTTTATAAGGGTTCCGTTTCTCTGTAAAACAAGATTGCTGTTTATTTAGAGAGATAATAATGTTTAAATATTACAGCAATCTTAATTCTACAATATAGTTTTTTATAACAAAATGTACCGTTCTAACTATTCATAATGTTGTGGTGTAGACTTGTGCACGGGCAAAATTTTCGGTAAAATTCGAATTCGGACGAATTTTTTTTTTTCTAATTCGGATGATCCTAATTTCGGACCGGGCCTATTCGATTCGGACGAAATTCTGATCCATTCCAAATTATTCGGCCGAATTTAACATGGGTTAAATTATAGCAGTGCGCCTCCGTGCACGCTGCTATCATTATTTGCAGACAGGGTGTGCATTTAGAAAAAGATCCATCCCAAAAATGGACATTGTCGTACATTGCCAGTCTGTGCATGTCACCTCTACTCCAGCATGGGATGCCAGTCACAATGCAAACGTCGAACATCGAGAACCCATGCCTGTCCTTCAATTTAGCATATGTTCGAACATCGAAACCCCATGCCTGTCCTTCAATATAGCATATGTTCGAACATCGAAACCTCATGCCTGTCACTCAATTTAGCATATGCTCGACATCGAAAACCCATGCCTATCACATCCTACTCAACATAAGTGGTCGACTCGAACATGGACAAACTACATGTCACATTCTATGTTAGTACATGGGTAAAGATTAAGGTTTCATTTTCTGGTACCAGCCTCCTACCCTACTGTCCCTCTTTAGTACCCAAATTCCTTTCTCTCGTTTTCCTATCCTGATTTCCCCTCATATCAGATAACTCTATTTGTATATACATTGTAGAGTTTCATACTACATCAAGAATAAACATCAATGATTGTAATGTGATAGATGTAATGTGTTAAAAAGAAAAACTGAGACATTCTGTTGTGAACAAACTGCAACACAGGAGAGAAATAAAAAAAAATGCTTGACATCTATACTGAAGAGGGGTCCACAGCATTGTCTTAGTATAGCAATATCACCGTTTTCCGTGAGTGTGCAATACAGGGCTCTACGGTAATTGCTGGGCATTTCCCAATGTCATAATCAGGGGATGTTGGGAGTTGTATTCTAACTACTGTTAGGAAATACATAAGTGATGCACATTCATCTCCCACCTAGAAATTATTTACACACGAGGCAACTCCCCCAAGTAATACCTAGCCCCTTTCCAAGTGAAAGGACTTCCAGAAAGGCTTCAGATCTCTTAGTGACTCACCTGTTATTGCCAGTCAGCGGGACCCAGAGAGTAGGAGGGGGTGATGCTATGGCTGCAGATTAAGTCTGGCACGGTGCTCTTAGTTGGTCACTTGTCGCAATGTTGAAGCTCAGCCCGGCCAGCACCTTCTGGGTGGAGACACCTCACAGCAATCCTGTTCAGGACACATCATGCACTGTTGTGCACTCATACTAGGGATCCCAAGTGTTTAGACTCATTTTGTACAGGGGGCACCCTCCTGTATTTGTAAAACCTCTCTAGCAAATCTGGGACAGTAGACCTGTTTACTCAAGTCTTGACTTTAGGTGGGCGATAAACAATACAAAATAGGCATAATGTTTCACTATCACACAATTCACGTCACTGAAGCAGCCAGCAGGCATCGCCACTGAGTGAGCATAGGGCTGCCCGGCTGCTGACAGTCACACTGATGGGACACCCTGCAACACAGAAATGGCGGAAGAGCACAACATAAACATGCTATGGGACGTCAAATTGCCACCCCCTGTCAAAGTACCGCCTGGGTCCATGGACCCACTGGGACCCATGTAAGGGCCGGCCCTGTATTCGAACAAATACTTAATATTTTTTTATATTTTGCACAGGAACAAATATTACTTGCTCTTGCAGTGGCAATAACTGGAACTAATGCTGGCTGCCTACCTATGCCTAGCCTAATGCTACCTGCCTGCCTACACAACAACTGTACACTCTCTAATCTCTTCTCTCTCTGAGCTCCAACAACCCAATGAGGAAATGCAGGCTGTCTGTCTGTGTGACTGTGTCATAAGTCCAACCCCCATCATGAAACAAAGAAGGCTATTCAAATACAGACAAAAGAGGAAAGTAGTGCATGAAACGGAGAATGGAATTGGACTAGAGACATGGAGGGAAAATTATGGAAGGAAAGTAATTGAGCACGCACAGGAAGTACAAAAAAGTCCTGGTCAAAAGTAGTCAAAACTTTTGGAAATGTGTCGATTGCCGAAACTTCTGAAAGTTTCGACGAATTTCGGACCTGGGCTGTTCGGAGTCGGATCAATTTTTCCGAATGACCCTTGAGTTTCGGATTGGCCGAATGTCTCCGAATGACCCCATTTTCGACGACATCCGAATGTCTCCGAATGAATTCGCACATGTCTATTGTGGTGCTTGCTTTACTTTAAGTAAAAGTGTTCCATTCCTACTGCTTTTTCATACATAATGCTACATCTCCTTAGATCTGAAATCTGGTCACTTGACCTGAGGGACAATCTTTTCTCTATCAGTATAAGGAAAACCCTGCCCCCTTGACAAAGATTTTTCCTTATGCTGACAGAAGATTGTACCTTGTTGCGACCAAGTTGCTTCTCTGATAGGAAGTAATGTTACATATGGAAAAGTGGTGGGAGGGAGACACTCTCAACTAAACTAAAACAAACACCACAATGTTATGTTATGATCAGTTTGAACATAACATTTCATTATAAAAAAAAACTATATTGAAGAATCGAGCTTGCTGTGATTTTTAAAAATTGCTATCTCTTTAAATAATATTGAAGATCAAATATGCGTTTTTTTGTGTGCAGTGTATGCGTTGCCTGTCTGTTTAATGGTGGTATTTTTGCTTTTGAAGTCTATAGAGAGCTATTGTTACCAACAACATCTATAAAGAGACAGAAATAACAATAGCATCCCAATAAGATGGACAGGCTATGAATATAGTTATCATGGTGCCCGTGATTCTAGCGTCTGGCGACATTGCTACTTTGGGGTTTACTGTTGCACTATTCTTATTGGATGTTGGGGTCTGGCTCCTCCCAGGGCTTGCCTTTATAAACTCTTTCCTGTCATCCTTACAGTGCCCTTTCGTGGTGTACCCGTACCTAGCATTTGGATTACTGCTTGTTCCTGTTCCGTATATAACCCGGCTCGCCTGACTATGCTCCTGTGTTCCTGACGCTCCTGTGATCTGAGTCCGTTGCTGACTAGGACTGGCTGACTATCTCCGTGTGTACCGACCTGGAGTGGCTGAGTATCCGATTCCGTTGGTGGCTAAGGACTGGCTATCTCCGTGTGTACCGACCTGGCGTTGGTGAGTATCCAATTCCGTTGCTGACTAAGGACTGGCTGACTATCTCTGTGTGTACCGACCTGGCATGGCTGAGTATCCGATTCCGTTGCTGACTAAGGACTGGCTGACTATCTCTGTGTGTACCGACCTGGCATGGCTGAGTATCCGATTCCGTTGCTGACTAAGGACTGGCTGACTATCTCTGTGTGTACCGACCTGGCGTGGCTGAGTATCTGATTCCGCTACTGACTCGACGGGCTGACTACCTCCGTGTTTACAGATTGGTGCAGCTCTGACTTCCGAACTTTCATGGTGTGCACCCTGTGTTCTATTCCACCAACTCTCGCTTTCAAATACCTATACAGTGCCTGCCTGGCCTGTCTATTCCTTTAATCACCAAGGGGTCTGTGGGAGTCTGGTCTTGCCAGTGTCCTGCCTGTGCTGCCTCCATTAACCCTAGCATTCTAGGGGTTGGTCACTGTCAGAGTCCTGCCTGTGCTGCCTCCGTTAACCCTAGCGTTCTAGGAGTTGGTCACTGCCAGAGTCCTGCCTGTGTTGCCTCCGCTAACCTAGCATTCTAGAGATTGGTCACTGCCAGAGTCCTGTCTGTGTTGCCTCTGCTAACCCTAGCACTCTAGGGATTGGTCTCTGCCAGAGTCCTGCCTGTGTTGCCTCCGCTAACCCTAGCATTCTAGGGATTGGGCACTGCCAGAGCCCTTTTTGTGTTGCCTCCGCTAACTCTAGCTTTCTAGGGATTGGTGTCTGCCAGAGTCCTGTCTGTGTTGCCTCTGCTAACCCTAGCATTCTACGGATTGGGCACTGCCAGTGTCCTGTCTGTGTTGCCTCCACCTAGTCTGCATTGGAGTTGCCCTGCAGTTACCCATCACCAAATATCACCTCGCTGCGGTGTGGGACTGTTGTGGTTCTTCTTGTTCCTGTACGTGTCCACGGATCAAGCCTCCAGAGTCCTATTGTTTATTACTTACTGTGTTTTTCATCCATCTTGACCTGCGTCAGATTTGGGAAGTACTAAGGTACGGACCTCATCTGGACCTGAGTAGGGTGATTGCTTCAATTTATTTTCAATAAAGCTTTTTAACCTTACCTATCTGTCTGAGTGTTCTTACAAAACAACAGTGCAGCCAAAAATGTAGGTTTGTACAAAGAGAAGACATTCTGGAGCATCTCTTTTGTACCATTACAATTTCCACATATGTGCTCTAAATGTTAGCCCCTTGAAATTGAATGCAAAGCATTACATTGAAGACCTGTCAAGAATTCAAAAAGTTAAACGCTCAAGTTAAATTAATAGGAATATTTTTTTTCTCCTTTATTGTGTAGCTGAGTTTTTCCAGATTTGCTCCTTTTTTTCTTCTGTAGATAAGGCCCTTAGGCCCAAGTTTATATAAGCAGTTATTCTGGAGCAAACCATATGCACCTTAGAGGATACATACACATTCCTGTTAAATTTAACTGGGCTTTTAACTAGGGATGGGCGAAAGTTTTCACTGTGTTCCCGTTATTGTCCTCTTTTTCATGAGAAATTCTGTTTTGTCAAACAGCGAGTAAAATTTCCGTGTTTTTCACCCATTGGCCAAAATTCTCCGCTAATTTTTTAGTGGCTAGAATGTTTCCACCCATTGATTTACATTGTTTTCACTTTTTCGCTATAAAATCATGCCGTATTTGCGGAAGTCAGACACAATAGAAGCCGATACAGAGCAAGGTAGATGTGCTGTGCTTTTCTGCTGTTATTTTGTTGTGAAAATTGTGGAAGGAGAGGCTCATAGTGACTGCTATCACTATAAGCAGCAAAGGAGGAACTGGAAGGATGCTTATTATGTGTCCACTGAGTCTGAGTCTGAGGAGGAGGAGGAGGAGGAGGAGGAGGAAGTGACTAGCAATACTGAACCAATGCTGTCCAGTCCCCCTAAATCACCCCAAGGGATCTTAGGGAATTTAATGGAAAGGGAGGGAGAAAAGGGTAGTACATTACTATACCTGCCGCCAGATATGCGCCCCTGCTGCCACTAGTGCTGTACCTGCAACCACCATTGCTATACCTGCTGCCCCTGCTGCCACCAGTATTGTGCCTCCTGTCAGACATGCTGCTCCTGCTGCCACCAGTGCTGAAACTGCGGCTAGTGTGTCTTGTAATTCTCAGGATGGGGGAAAGGAGAAAATGATACCAAGTGTGACAGCAAGGAACCCTAAGTCACACTTGCCATCCCCAAGCAGTATAGCCAGTGCTACTACTACTACTACTACTAAGGTCCAGTTGCTTGTTAGCGTTAGGTGTGTGGGAGGGGGTAATCAACAACAATATCCTAATATTACTAGTGACTGTGAGACTGAGGAGGAAGACTATGCGGCTGAACTTGATGTGGTTGGTGTTAATAGTAGTAGCAGTAATGGTGAAGCAGATGGAGTGGTAGGGGAAACATTTGAGAGCGTCTAGACTAGCGGTCAAGGGAGCCCACACCACTACTCTGACCCTGGGAGTCCATCCCTTCCCTTCACTAAAGTGTCCACATGGAACAGGATCCTGTAGACTAAGAGGCCAGAACTGTTGTTGGGGGAGAGTAGGCACACAATTAATACCACCTCCAGCAGGAGCACAGATCAGCTTCCTGTGCCTGCTGCTAGTGCTGCCACTGCCAGTCTGCCTTCTTCACATCACCAAGAAATGACAAGTATGACATTAGGGGACCCTATGTCACATTGCTCGTCACCTCCTCCAAGCAGCAGTGAGATGTCTGTAATAGAGCAGCAATATGTAGGGACTAGTGGGGGTGGTGACTAGAGAAGCTGGGATGGAAGAACCATTGATGGCCTTTTTAGCAGAAATTGAGAAGGGATGGGAGACAGGGATGTGTATGGGCATCACCACCACCACCTTTTGGAATTAGAGGAATTTGCAACTGCTGTAATTCCTCTGATGCAGAGATGCAAGGGCAGCAGGATGCTGAGGAGCAGGTTAGTGTGCCACAGACCACTGTGGACACAGTGGGAATAGGGTCAACAAGTGATGCAGGACTAGGACAGGTTCCACTTGCCAGCAGTAGCAATACTCCTGATCCTAGTTGCAGTACTGAATCTAAGGCAGTAGCAGCAATAGCAGCAACATTATCCGCTGCCACAGAAAGTGAAAGGGAATGTGGAGGACAAGAAGAAAGAGGCCGTTCTTCTCCACCTTCCCCCTGATGTCATGGATGTGGGCCTATTTTTTTGTTGGGACAGGAACAGTACAGGCATCAGCAATGGCACTGTGCACAATTTGTGAGAAGTTAGTGAGAAGAGGAGAGGAGGGAACACACCTCGGCACAAGTGCCCTGAAATCACATATGAAACACAGACTCCATGACATTTATGTCAAACATGTTAAAGCCACAGAAATCAAGCACCACTGTTGCTATACCCCCTGACTCTCCAGAAAGGCAACAAGAGGTGGAGGTCAAAGTGGTGGAAGAATAGAGCAACCCAGGCAGAGACTGGAAGTTTCATGAGGAGTGAAACAATTAGCTCGCCATCACCTTCATGGGTAACTACATCTTCTGCCAATCCACCTAGTTCAGCATTTCCTACCCCACCATTTTATAGCCACACTGTTGTTAAGATGTGGCAGTTTGTCTTTACCCATAGCACACAGTGTGGAGGAGCAGAATCGCAAGAAGCGCATTAAGCGTCATTTGAGGAGATTCCATCCTGCATAATATGCTAAGATACTGGCAGGGAGGGTTCATCATTACAATGAAATTGTCAGCAAGTTGTCATGTGTCTTTAGCGGGGTCTGGACAAGGGTTATAGTGACAGCAGTAGTACTTGGTGTCGGGTGTCATGGTATTTGGATACAGTTGTGCCCCCAGATGTTATTTACCACACACACGCTATGCACATTGCAGTTGCTTGCAGTTGCTGATGAGAGCTACAGTTCCTGCTCTCAAGGGAAAAATATATATTCTAATAACAACAACACGCCAATGATTTTGGAGGAGGGGCAGGTGGTGAAGATTTAATTGTCAACTTATTCTTTTCTCCACATATACTGGGGGCTACTTATTCTTATTCTTACTCATCACTGGAGCCAGTCATGGCAAGTCGAACCTTCGTCATCCATCTTCCATGTTACTGCTATTGTTGATCCCATTCCTTTTCAACTGCCTAATCATCCTGCTGCTTAACAACTCAGCAGCAGCAGTAAGAACAGCAGTTGCAAATTCCACAATTATGGACTCAGGAGGACATTTGACAATGGCCAGTGGCCACTGGCCAACATGACCTGCTGGCATTAGACCAGTAGGGCCTTTTTATTTTTTTCTCAGGGCTTGTAGTTTGGAATCAATCAATCAATCAATCAATCAAAAAATAAGTAAACAAACATAGTACTACAAAAAAAGAAACATTTTTTGGGGGGTTTGTTACTAAAAAGCCTAAGTCCTACAAATCAATGTTTCCTTAGGGCTTGTGCCAAACAAGCTTAAATCCTACAAAACAATGTTCCTTCTACAAAGGCCTCTAACAACAAATCTAACAAATCATCCTGTACAAAATACTCTATCAAGTCAAGTATCAGTCCACTCCAGTGGCAGCTTATGTCAGGGGGTTCCTGTCTCTATTACTTTAAATATAAATGTCTTATTTTTTTTATTAACTTCCCCAAATGCCAGTCAAGAAACCCCCCAAAACAAATTCCATGTTCAACTGATTTATTCCCCAGACTCCACCCACCAACACAGGCACCCTCCTCAGACCCCTTTTATACCACGTCTTATGGGTTGTATTTTAATTTTATTTAGTATTTATTTAATAATTGCCCCCAAATCCCAGTAAACAACCCCCAAAAAAATCATTCCCTGTTCAATTGATTCTTCCCCACAGCCCACCAACACAGGCACCCTAATGCCTCTTTTATACTATGCCGTTGGGAAATTAAATAATATTTGTTATGTGTTCTATGTAACTTCAATGTTCCCATTGATTTCAATGGAATGAGCTAGGCAAAAAAAGCAGGTAAAGCGGAAAATCTTTTCACAGGAAATTTTTCACCAAGCGAAAAGTGCCATTTTTCACCGATTTCAGTTTGAGGTGGAAATTTTCATCCATCCCTACTTTTAACCCCTTGAATGCTAAATAGGTCTCCAATGCCTTGCAAAACAATGCATTGGAGTCCTCTCTGGCATTCAAGGGGTTAAAAGTTCTACTCAGTACATGGGAATACAGGAATTTTAATTTGTCCCTTATAGTGATTTGGTACATTTGATTTACTTCAGAACAACTCAAATTTCCTTTTATAAATATGGGCCTCTCTGAGGTTGAAATAGATGGGTTGCACACCCCTCTGGTCCTCAAGGAGTTAAGGTGCAATTTTGGAAGCTAAAGTGGCGCTATTCTAAAGCAAACCAGTTGCATCACAGGGGACAAATAAACAACTTTCAAATTGTAATTGATTTTAGCCACTTGAATGCTAGGGAATTCTCCAAGACATTGCTTCACAATTCTCTGTAGACTTCTAGCATTCAAGAAGTTAAAGGGATATTAATACTTAAAATGTTAAAAAAAATATGTTGTAGGGTTTATCCCCCTGAGTAAAACAAGAGTACTCCCACTGCTGAGAGGTCTTTCATTCAAAAGTTATTAATTTTCAAAGTTGAATTTTTTAGGTGCAATATCACAGTGGCCTGAAATTGTACAGTGGCGCTGTTGCTACACCATCCTATGGAGATTTATGGTCAACTGACCAGAGTTGTCCATAGGATCGTGTAGCAACAGCGCCACTGTACAATTTCAGGACACTGTGATATTGCACCTAAAAAATTCAACTTTGAAAATTAATAACTTTTGAATGAAACACCTTTCAGCAGTAGTAGTACTCTTGTTTTACTCAGGGGGATAAACCCTACAACATTTTTTTTTTTACATTTTAAGTATTACTATCCCTTTAACAAGCGCTAAACTTTAATATCAGCCAGTGCTGTCAGAGTACACAGTCCCAACTTCACCAGACTGAGATGGTGAGTTGGCATCTTCCCATACCTTTCTATTAAGCCACAGGGGACAGTTTGCTGATAGAAGCTCTCTTTCTTAACATGTTGTGTGACATAGGCATGTTCAACACATGTCTCTGCAATCAGTTGTAGACCCCCCGTGTCACTCAATGCGTTATAACTAGGAATATAGAAATAGATATAGAAAGCAAAATTTAAATATTTGCAGATGACACTAAATTATGGAATATGAAGTTTAATGTGGGGAAGTGCAAAGTCATGTATTTGGGAGGAAATAATCCCAAGACTACTTATGAACTTAATAGAATCATTTTAGGGGACTCATTGCTAGAGAAAGACCTGGGTATCCTTGTCAACTACATACTTGGAAACAGTGACCAATGTCAAAAAGCCGTAGCAAAGGCAAACAAAATCCTGTCTTGCATAAAAAGAGGTATTGAAGCAGGAGTGGATAACATCATTTTCCTATTGTACAAATCTCTGGTAAGACCTCACCTTGAGTATGCAGTGCAGTTTTGGGGACCAGTTATGAAAAAGGATATACTAGAACTAGAGAGGGTACAGCGAAGAGCAACAAAATTAATTAAGAGAATGGAGGACTTGAGGTATATGGAACGACTAGACAAACGGTGAGCTATTTATTCCAAGGCCTGATCAGGTGACCAGGAGACACCCCTTGAGATTAGAGGAAAGGAGGTTTAGACTTCAGCAGAGGAAGGGTTTTTTTACAGTAAGGTCTGTTAAATTGTGGAATTCTTTGCCCAAGGAGGTGGCTATGGTAGATACAATGGATACATTCAAGAGAAGATTAGATACATTTCTTTCAAAAGGGAACATACAGGGTTATACTGTTTATTAGTAGGCAGATCAGGAAGGTCTGAAAATGACTAACTTATTTGGTATCAGGATTGCTATACAGTTCTCATGTCACTAGGGTATGAGGCAAAGGTTGAACTTGATGGACTTGTGTCTTTATTCAGCCTAATTTACTATGTTAGTATGTTACTATGTAACTATGTTTTCTCCTCAACACTGAAATAGGCAACAAGTGCAGTTTTCCACTTTTTTCACCTAGCTCATTTCATTGAAATTAATGGGAAGGCTGAATTTACACACACCAAATTTTATTTCTCACAGCCATAGCAAAAAAGGGGTCTGAGGGTTCCTGTGTTGTTGGAGTTTGTGGAAAGCATCAGTTGAACAGAAAATTTTGTTTTTTGTCTAGGATAGGGGCAACAGTTAATAACTAAATAAATAAAATAAAAAAAAAGCTTAATTCGTAGGCCCAAGTTCTGAGGAAACATTGATTTGAGGGCATAGACTTTTTAGGCCCAAGTCCTAAGGAAAAGAGGCCAAGCCCTGAGGAAAATTGATTTGTAGGACATAGACTTTTTAGGCCCAAGTCCTGAGGAAACATTGATTTGTAAGAATATGGCTTGTTATAGTTACAAGCTCTGAGGAATCAGTGATTTGTTGGACTCATGTTTGTTAGAGGCACAAGCACTAAGGAATCAGTGATGATTTGTAGGATTTATGCTTGTTTGAAACAGGCACCCCAAAATTGTTTTTATAGGCCTCTCTGGTATATTTAAGAACAAGCCCTGATGAAAAAATTACCTACTGGCCTAGTGTCAGCAGATCATGTTATGGTGGCCATTGGACTATGACACAGTGTCACTGCAACATTTGCGACTGCTGTTCTTGCTGCTACTGCTGCTGCTGCTGAGTTGTTTAAGCAGCTGGATGACTAGGCAGCTCATAGGGAATGGGATCAACAGCAGTGATATGGTGGTGATGATCATGGTTCCACTTGCCACGAGCTGTAGTGAGGCAGTAGCAGCACCACAACTAGCCCTCACCACTTCAGGTATATGCGGAGAAAATAAGTGGGCCAATAATGATTCTATTCCTGCAATTCCTCCAAAGTCATTGGTGTGTTGGAATACTAATTTTCCCTTGACAGTAGGAATAAACTGTGCATTTCATCAGCAACTGCAATGTGCACACTGTGTGTGTGTGTGTGTGTGTGTGTGTGTGTGTGTGTGTGTGTGTGTGTGTGTGTGTGTGTGTGTGTGTGTGTATGAAATAGGAGAAGGACTGGCAACAACAGATGCATCTGCACTCACATCAAACAAGTGGCATGACTGAAAGTGAACACCTTGATGCTTAGGGCCGCAGTGTCAATAATCCCCCCAGAATCAAAATACTGCTGATGTCACTATACCCCTTGTCCACTCCGCTAAGGACATGTGACAACAAGCAAGTTAGCATATTCTGCAGGATAGAATTTCCTCAGATGCTGTTTGATTCCATTCCTTAATATCTTTTTTAAGCTTAACTTCTTCTGTCTCTATCTTTTGTATAGTACAATAACATGGAGCTTACACTTAGCAGCTCCCACCCTTGAAAATTCAGTTTTGAAGCAAAGAGGCAGTTAGTTTTCTAGAGAAATATCATGAAGTATTCAAAGTTGCAGCAACCTCCAATAGAAGGCAGCATTACACTACCTAAAGGGATTAAACTAACCTTTAACAATTTTATGACCTGAGGGGTGTGGAAAGCATTGCATATCTATGTTTTGCAAGCCCCTCTGGTCCTTAAAGGGATAGTATTAGGTAATATGGAAGAAAAAAAAAAAAAAAAAAAAAAAAAAAAAAAAAAAAAAATATATATATATATATATATATATATATATATATATATATTCTCACTGCTGAGAGATTTTATTTGAAAGTTATTGCAGCTCGATCCTGGACTTTTTGGGTGCATTATCTCTGTGGACTGAAACTTTGTACTGGAACTGTTGAATCAAAGCCACCACAAAATTTCAGGTCATGGAAATGCTGCACTCAAAAACTGAAAGTCTGAGCTGCAACAGCTTTTGAGTAAAACATCTCTAAGCAGTGGGAGTACTCTTGTCTTAGTTGGATGAACTTTGAAATGTATGCTTTTCCCATATGAAGCTATATTCTCCCTTTAAAGGGTTAAAAGAAATTCTAGTAGTTAGTTGTATTTTATTTGCCCTCCACATACTACTAAAAAAATATATATTCACATTAGCAAAATCATACCTTCAAATACAGTGAAAGCCTAGGATTTGTAAGATTTTCAGTGTGTTTGTCATAATCCTGAATGGTCCATGAAGGCTGTTTCTTTTTCCCTTCACTTTTGACAGCCCTTCCTGTGTCCTGGTACAAAGGGTTACTTTTGATTGTAGATCTTAAAATTTCTGGAGTAATGTGATCACATAGTACTTTGTCAACTAATGCTGGCCTGTCTTCCTTTGGTAACTGTATAGGTCCAGTGATATTTCTGTGCTCCCTCTATTACATAGAATATGGTAATAAAACAATGAGTATACTTGATCATATTATACAAACAACAATGTGCATAATATTGTATATAAAGACAATAGCATTGCTAGCTCAAGGTATATTTTGTGAGTGAATATCAGGTAATCATGTTAATAGCAAACTGCATGTGACAAACCAGCTATAATAAGTTGAAGAATCTTTCTATATTTACACATACAGTAAATTTACTCGTCTATGCTGAGAAAGATATTTGGAATATACTATGTGCAGTATAAAAATATTAATCCAATTAAATATAATTATTTAAAAAATTGCATACTACTCTATCATGAAAGTGTAGTTTCCATGTTTATTTTCTTTATAAAGGAACTCTAAAACTCAATATCATCTAGGGGTTATATATATATCTATATATATAAAAGAATAAGCCTCATTGCATAATTTATGGTACCTCACACACAGAACATAATTTATGTCTCCTCAGAAAACAAACACACATTGAACAGAATGCCTCATTACATAATTTATGTCTCATTAGGAGACACAACTCCTATCCGTTGATTCAATGGGGATGTTACTGCTCCCATTGGGTGATTCAATGGGGGCATGTTTATCATACAGGGAGTTGGCCTGCCCCCTCCAGCCCGCCCACCACTATCCAACTGACAAAAAAAAAAAACATAGCTGCCACTCGCTCCTGAAGTAGGGGATATCAATAACTTCTCCTGGTCCACACAATCCTCCATGCACTCTGTTTCAGTATGAGGGTGTAATGTTTCCATAAAATACAAACTCAGGGATAGACTTAATAGCAACTCTTTTATTTAACTCTATTTCATCTCTTCAGTCACCTCACTAACTGTCTGTTTTCAACTGTCAATCCTCCACTTCCTGCTTCCTGATTCCCTCCCTTTCTTAAAGGGAGAGAGACGCTTTGCTGTATGTTACAGAGGACAAGCCTCAAACACCACTTTCTATTTGTTCCCTCAGCATATTTCTATGCTGCCTCAACTGAAGAGCCACCGTGTGTTATATTGCTATGTTACCTCAACTTAACCATTTGAGTGCCAGAGGGGTACGCAATGCATTGCTTTGCAATGTGTTGCGTACCCCTCTGGCACTCAAAGGGTTAAGTAAGGAGTAGTTACTGCTCCCACTGGGTGATTCAATGGGGGAGTGATTTAAATCATGCAGGGAGTTGGCCTGCCCCCACTATCCAGCCTGCCCACCACTATCCAAGTAATTGAAAAAACAAAATGACTGCCACTCGCTCCTACACCACAGACACAAACACATCAGACAAAAAACACACTCTCACACACACTCAGTAATACACACTCACAGTAATTCACACACTCTCACTCACACACTCTCACTCACACACTCTCACTCAATCACACACACTCACATTCTCTCACTCACTCTCACTCACACTCTCTCACACTCAATCACACACACTCACACACACTCACTAACACTCACACGCAATCACTCACACGCAATCACTCACACGCACTCACTCTCGCACTCACTCACTCTCGCACTCACTCACACTCACACCCCGGGAGCCAGCACGAGCCACCTTCTACCATAGTATGTGCAATTACCACATGCATTTCAGCTACATGAATGAATGCCACTCGCTCATACACACTCACCCACACTCACTCACACCCCGGAAGCCAGCACGATCCACATTCCACCATAGTATGTGCAATTACCACATGCATTTCAACTATATGAATGAATGCCACAGTGGAGGCATAAGTACAAACACAAACTCATTACAATGACACATAAATCACCCCCTTATGACTCACTTCTGTGTGTGTGTGTGTGTGTCTCTGTGTGTGCCTGTGTGTTCCTCACTGTGTGTGTTGCATGTCTGTATCACACTCTATGTGCCAACATGTTGTGCACTGCATGTATGTGTGTAAGACTGTGTCGCTCTTTATGCATCTCAGTGCATGCATGTGCATGTGCGTGTGTGTCTCTGTGTGTGTTTGTTTTGCATCCATGTGTGTGCATTAATTTACTACATATCCTGACGGGCAGCACCATCCCACATTGCTAGTATATATATATATGTGTGTGTGTGTAAATACCCTGTACATCATGCTAGCATATAAAAAAAATTATATTTCCTGAGGCCTAAAATCTAGTCGTATATATGTTCTGTGGGAACAGCCTTTTCTGCCTTTACCATGGTTCTCTGACTTCCATTCCCATAGCAATCTGAAAAGTGATAATGTATTAAATGAAAAGTGATCGTGTTGTATTATCTTTAAAACATCTGATATAAGGTTGCAGCCTTTCTGAATGGAAGACTGGAGAGCACTAATTTCAAAACATTAACTGAATTAACTCTTCTCACATTACAAGTAGCAGAAACAAAATTAATCAAATGATTTCTATATAGGAAAGTCTACACATTCATTAAACAAAGATAGTTTAGGATTAGATTTTAGGTTCCTATCACAAAATACATTTACAGATGGTAGCTGGAAATACATGATATTTAAATGTATTTAACAATTTATTTTTAGTTGTTAGCGTTCTTTAAATATATAGCAAGTCAAGAAAAAAAATTAAACGATTTTCTTCAAATAAGTTCCATAAAACATATGCAATAACTGTTCTCTTTAAGCCATTGGATGTCAGAGACTTTTGCAACCCATTGCTGGGCAATGTACTGGAGATATCTCTATAATCCAGCAGGTTACTATGAATGGAATATTGGTGTTTGGTGTTCTTTCAGTTCTTACCTGTAAATACACCTTGTTGTGCCACTGTCTGGCTTGCAGAAAAGCAGAGTTTGCTATTAAAGACTTTACATCAAGTCGAAGAAACTTGTCTGGATGATTGTTATTTGGCAATACAGAAAGATCCATGTTTCCTCCAGTTCATTATGTATGAAAGACTGTTAGAGCTTCCCACGGTTGCAACTATATACTTGTTACATTATTCATGAAACAGACAATAGTCTCACAGGTCAATGAAACTGTAACTCCCTACTTGTCTTCAATCCACTTAACAGCACATTTGACTAATAAAGCACTCTAATGTCTAGTCACTATATATATTGTTTTAGCTGGATGGCTTTTGTAGTATGATTAATAAAGGATTGGATTAAACAGAATGTGACAATTAACGTAATTGATTTCATATCACAGATTCCTACTGCACACTACCCTTATATTACTCGAAGCTTTTAGAAATATTAAACAATTTCTTTTTACTTTTACTGTAACAAAGTTTGCTACTACTTTCAGGATAGGTGTTTTGGTGCTTGTTTGTCTCACTATCTGATGCAGCAGACAGTTTAGCAGCTACACCTTCCTCTATTATGCTATTGCCAGCATCAACACTTAAATGTGATTTGTTGTCATCTTCAGAGTTCAACTTGTATGTCTTGTAATATGGTGTTTTTTTTGTACTGGCAGTTTTTCTGGGACCTTGTTAAACTGCATGCTCCCTTGGAGGAAAATAATCATCATTGATTGCACACACTGCAGCAACCATTGCTGCAGCTGGTTTTTGAACTGCTACTTTACTCTCACTTCCCTGCACTGCTCCACCCCTCCCCCTTCCCTAACGCTTGTGCGTTTGCTGGATATTACTCAACTACTCTGTGTTTTTACTGTACAGTACAAAATACACCTGATGGAATATGATGTCTTGCCTTAGCCCAGTCAGCTGTCTATTACCTAATATATTTAGTTGCTTGTTTATTACTTTATTCTTCTTATTTCATGTATTATTATTTGTTATTATTATTTTAAGTTGTCCAGCCTGTCTTATCACACTCTGTCCAAAAAAAAAATTATAAACGAAAAAGAAAATCAGCATCTTCTTTCCCCAGACAATAACAGCAAGATCAGCAAGCAAATGGGTCCCTAACTGCCTGTGTCTTGCCAGTCAGTCATTTGGAATTTTGGGGTATTTGGGGTCAACCTCCTTCCTCCCTTCTTCCCTCCAGAGTGCCCCCAAGCTCTCCTAATACAGAGAATGTCCTACCTTAAAGACTCCCTAAACTAAACTTCAATACCCTTTATTTGCCTATCTTCTCTAGCTCAAAAAACATGCATGCTCTCTCCTCTCACAAACACAGAATGGCATGCTGTGAGAGCCTGACAGCCTTTTATATGCCTGTAGAAAAGTATAGAAAACATTTGTGTGGTGAGGAAAACATTTTCTTCCCATCGATTTCGATGCAATGAGCTAGACAAAAATTTGGGAAAAAGAGGAAAAACTGCACTTTTCAGCGGAAATTTTTCACCAAGCAGGAAGTGCCATTATTTGCCGATTACAGTTTGAGGCGAATAATTTCGTCCTTCCCTAGCCACAAGTCCTTTTCTGTGGCCTAAAGTTCATTGTGCTTTCAGCCAGTATTGCAACTGAATACCAACTTAGACATTTTTTCTGTTAGTTGGTAACCAGTTTAGCCCTACCACATGTTTTATCACACAAAATGTAACTGAGGCCAGGGAAGGAAAGACAGAGACAAAAGATTATCATCTTTTGCAACTACAGATAAACTGTAATATCTTCATATAGACTGCAGGAGGAGCACATTCACATTTAAAGAAAGTTAACGCCACCAGGTTAAATGTATTAATTATTAACCCTTTAATTGCCAGAGAGGTATCCAACTCAATGTGTTAGACACGTCTCTGGCACTCAAAGGGTTAAGATAATAAAACATTATACTTCCTTTAAAGAGGCTGTCCCTCTTACAAACATATTGTAAAAATGGTAGCATAATAAGAGGAAAGTGAAACAGATCAGTATTTTTTAATATTCTCCTAAATTAGTCACATCCAAATCTTTAAAAAATAAATGATTGTCTTTGTTCTAAATCTCTCCTCCACTACTGATGTTATATGTTTAAATACAACCCCGCACACTCATTGCATGCTGAAGCTTTAGTATACTTGCACTATTTATCAGTAGGATTACAGGAAAGATTGGGCAAGAGGAAGTAGAGAAGGCCAGCTGAATTAATGGACCAATAAACATTCAGAGATAAGATAATATATAAAAACGACATAATTTTTCAGAAGCATCAGGGATCAGATCAAAAATGCTTTATATATTAAGAAAAGTATGTTTCCCTGCCTTCCATTCAGTATGCTAGAAAAGACGGCCCTGCCCCCATGACAGGAAAAACAATTATTCTCCCAAAACACCACTAAATATCAGCATTAATGGAAACATCAAAGTAAAAAAAGCTAATTATTGGTGCCTGAGATACTTTCAAGCACCGATCCTTAGCTCATCTGTGTTATACTTACCTGTCATCCACTGTCCATCTTCTTCTATCTTCCTTCTTTCTCTAATCTTCTTTCTCCCCTCTTCCTTATTCTCTCTTCTTTCTTCCTCTGGTGCTTCTTCTGTCTTCTATTAATATACCTGTGAAAACAAAAATATGCAAATCAATGTTCTGTAAAAAAAAAAAAAAAAAACTTGCACATCTATGCATAGCTTAACCCCTTGCACTGCAGGGTGTTGCTCCCCTCTCTGAGAAGCAAATGGTTAAACTATGCATCAATATGCGGGTCAATCATTTATAACATGCCCAAAGTCAATAAAAATTGTCCCCATGATTTATAAAATGCCAAAATATGTTGAATAAAAATATCATGCCCTTTTTCCATTTCTCCTCCACTGTGTGTCCACAGTGGCAGCAGTGAGAGTGAGTAGCAGCACCCCACCCCTCCCTTTGTACCTTACTGGCTGATGCCCATTCCATTGTGAGGAACTTTGAACAGAGACTGCCTTTATAAGGACAGTCTTTGTTCAAAAGGAGTCACAGCCATTGGCTGGGATGTGTGCCTACACACCTCCTAGCCAATTGGCTTCAACAACATCCACTCTTAGCTGATTGGCTGGGAGATGAGTAAGCACACATCCCAGCCAATGGTTGTTAGTCATTTTGAAGAAGAAGAGTAAGATGTACAGTAGATGACCAGGATGCTGGACATCAGTATTAATGATAGGGGTTACTTTGCAGGGGCTGTTGCTTTGTACAGGTTAACACTATGAGTGCCAGTGGGGTAATAATACCCCACTGGTACTCATAGGGTTAATTCTACTAACACTGGACACAGTTTGGGTGTGCATTTTTTCATTTCAATTGCTGCATTGGCTGGTTTGAGGGACTCTACAGCCAAACAAACTGGGTCTTAAATTCCCAACGATAAAGTGAGTCCCTCTTCGGGTCTTCAGGGCTAACACAGTCAATTAAATGGCCTCTTGTGGCATTTTTTTATTTGAATGGGTGAAAACGCTGCTAATTTTATAGCCAGGCAAATTTTTTCCCAGCAATTTTTCATACCACAGGTAACTGAAAAGCTTACCGTGCCATCGGACCTGATTGAATCGAGGCCTATGTGTGGAGTTTATATTAAAGCCTTTTTATATGCTGTCTCCTCTTTTTAAATCTTACCACTCTGTACAAGTGGAGTTTATACTGCCAGCTTTACATATATCGTCTCTCCTCTTGTTAACCCTTACTACTTTGTGTAAAACTAGAGACAATATTGTCTGACCTATGACTCACCACTATTCTCTAGTTAGCCTTTCTGCTTTGCGGTATACTTTGAGATCTTATTGCAAGACCTAGGCTTGTCAAATGCAAGCCCTGAAAGAATAGTTTTACAGGACTCAGGTTTGTCAAACACAAGCCTTGAGAAAAATTGATTTGCAAGACTTAGGCTTGTTAATAAGCCCTAAAATGGATTGTAGCCCTCAGGCTTTCCAGAAACAAGCCCTGAGACAAAAACATTATGACCTGTTGGCCTAGAGTCAGCAGTGCCAGTGACATTAAGCATTTGCAAATACCACTGGTTACATTCTGGAATTTGCTACTGCTGTGATTGCTAATGCTGAGTTATCTAAGCAGCAGGAGGATTATACTACTCCAAGGGACTGGGATCAACAGTAGTGTTATGATACAGGCTATGGTACTATGATGGTTCCACTTGCTTCTAGCTCCAGTAATGCTGAGATAGCAGCAGCGCACCACAACAAGCACCCACCACTTCAGGTCTAGCCACAGAAAATACATTTTCCAATAATTATTCTTCTCCTGCATCTCCTCCAAAATCATGGGTGTGTTGGAATGCTTTTTCCCTTGACAGCAGGAAGGAACTGTGCCTTTCGTCTACAATTGCAATTTGCATAGTGTACATGTGTGTGTGTGTGTGTGTAAGGAAACATTGTGAAATAGGGCAAGGATTATGAACAATTGACATACCTGTGCTCATATTAAACAACTGGCACAACTGCAATCAAACACTTTAACGCTTAGGTTAGCAATATAAAATCATCCTCCGAGGAATCAAGTACTGTCTTTATGACCTTTGTCCACTCTGCTAAGGACATGTGACAACAAGAAAGCTATCTAATAATAATGAATCATCCCTGTTACCAGCTTAATGCATTCTGTGGGATGGAATGCACACAGATGCTCCCTGATCTCCTGCATCCGATCACTTTCCACCACATTGCCATGTGTGGTCAGTGCACACACACTGTGAAATTTTTGGAAAAGAACTGCCACATCTTTGAATATACAGAATAGTTATCAGCTGGTATAGGAGGTAGCATTGGCAGAGGTTGTACATCAGTAGAGGATGTAGAGGACCATGAGGGTGCTGGGGAGTTTACATTTGGTATGTCTTCCTGGGTCTTGACCCTAGAGCAAGAAGTTGATGATGACATCGATGTTACACTCTCCATAGAGGCAGGTATTATGTGCAGTGATCGAATGTAAGACACAAGGAAGTTTAAGGGTTAAAACAGCAAGGCAGGTATTATGTAGACACATCATCATATACACTAAAATTTAGGGATACAAAAAGAGGGGAGGAGAAGTTCCCCATTAGCATACAGGGTTGTCGAATGGAACAATTCTGGGGGCCAGGCAGTGTTCATGGGGTTCTATAGCTACCATTCAACAAGGGAACAAGGCTGGGGAGCAGCTGGTAGCCACAAATTCCCTTGGATGCTGCCCGACCCCCAGCCTTATACCCTTGGGAGTGCACAACAGATATGACTATGAAAAATGATACAGAGATAAAGGGATGATTGTGTACTGGTTGGTGTACTTTTCTAATCCTGTGAGTGCCACAGGGATGTGCTATGCACATCCCTATGGTACTCTAAAGGTAAAAAGATGCTGTTCATGCTGAAAGTATCCTCTCCACTCCCATACTTACCAAGTGGGTAAGCAGAGTGTCACGGAGCCCATGATCTAGCGACATTCTGTCCATCTCTACACTACTGCTCTCCTATTGGCTGCCCTGTATTGCTCCTCCTAGTGACAAGCCTTTTTATACCCTGGGCTCACTTGGCTGATGCCCTTTCGTGGTGTACCTGATGTCTAGCGCTAGTTCTGTGATTCTGATACCAGTGTATGACCCCGGACTGCCTGACCACGCCATTAGTTTTTGTTCCTGATTCTGTGTACCAATTCGGATTGGCTGACGTTCCTGCTTCCTGTTCTGACCCGGCCTGGCTGACGTTCCTGCTCCGTGTACCGACCCAGCGAGATTGATGTTCCTGTTGGGTGTACCGACCCGGCGAGATTGACGTTCCTGTTTCCTGCTCCGATTCAGCTTGGCTACATTCCTGTGCTGTTTACTGGACCAGATTGGCGGTGGTTCCTGCTCTCAGCTTGCTTGCTAGACTATCTCTGGCAGTTCCGGTTGCTCACATTGCACGGTTCCCTCAGTGTGTGCCTCACGTCTCCGGTACTCCGGTACCTTGACCGATTCCTCCAGTTGGCTCAGAGTCTCAGTGTGCCAGTATCCTTTCACACCGTGCTGCATCGCTTGGTCATATTTGGGTTCAGTTGGGCACTTCCCGTGGTTGCCGTTATCCTGACCATTGTGATAATTAACCCCTTCAGGGATGTTGCCTCGTATCCACTTGCTATACCAGTGTGGTTGCTTCCTATACCCTGGGTGTACTGTTTCTGTAGGTCAGTTGGGTGCTTCCGGTTGCCATCCATTTTATGAGAAGCACATTAACCCTTTGGGGTATAGCAAGAGCATCGGTGTTGACTGCTCCGTTGGGCCTCCATTTGGCACAAGCTCTGTCCAGCCTTTGTAGTCCACGGTGGGCATTCACCATAGTGGAACCGTGCTAGTTACCTTTGCCTCCGTTACACTTGTCCAATTGTCGCCTCCTGTGGCATTTGGCGACATTGTCCACTGCTACTGCTAGCCACTCTGCCACTGTATTATTGGACTCATACACTGCATAACGTTATACCTGACCTGTGTCAGTATTGTGTTGTGAACTTTACTGGACCCATGTGGGTAACCACTTGTAATCTGTCTTGTGTCAGTTGATGCTATATACTGGACCCGTGAGGGTTACATTATTTCTTGTGTGCTTCAATAAAACTGTGTTTTTACCTAAACCTAACGTGTCTGAGTGTACTGAACAGTAACACAGAGAGAATGCTCTCTGACTTCAGAGTTGTTTAATACTGGTAATGTGTAAGGGAAGGCATCCCTTCCACATTGCCAGAAGTTCGACAACCCTCATTGCTTATGATTGATTGAGGGCTGTTACTGCATAGGAACTTACAGGGATATCCCAGCATCACCAGCCTCAAGTAGGCAAAATTGGGACTGTGAACTCTGACAGCAGATGCAGCTATCAGAGCTTAGTGTATGTGATGAACAGCCACATTAACATATAAATACACCCACATGAATATGATAATGTCTCATTATCCTGCATTTCCATACGGAAATGTCTCATTATGTTGCATCTCCATATGGAAATAGGCCATTGTCAAGGTGATAAGTGAAATTAATAAACTTGTCGAAGGCATGTTGGATAGATGTCGATGTGAGCAGATCATTGTCGGATTGACGGGATATGATGCTAAAGACATTAGTGCATACTGTAGATGTTCCTTTGACACTGATCCAACATGACATCACCATTATGAGCCCTCTTAGTGCATCTCGGCCATTGGGAGAGTTGCATTAAAGCGTGATAAAGGCATAATAATGCGGAGATTACTTCTCTACTGATATCCCTTCTCTGAGTCCTATTTTATTCTATGGAGCCACCCCACTAATATTTCTTCAGCTTTGGAGATCTTAACATAGTAACATAGTAGATAAGGCTGAAAAAAGACATGCATCCATCAAGTCCAGCCCATGCCAATAACACTCCTGTTGATCCAGAGGAAGGCAACAAAAAAGCCCTCTGGAGCAATTTCCAGTGTAGGTGTGTGTGTGTGTGTCAGATAGTTCCCCGGCTCAATATCCTATTTGCTTTGAAGCCATCTGTCATAACTGTTAATATTGTTCTTTGCTAGATAGGCATCCATTGCTTTTTTGAATGCAGTTACATTATCTGCAAGCACAACATCCCGAGGCAAAGAATTCCATAGCCTTACCGCCCTTACTGTAAAGAATCCCTGCCTGTGTTTTAGTCGAAAGCGCCTTTCCTCAAGTCTTAATGGATGACCTCTTGTTCTTAGCTCAGCTCTTTGCATAAATAATTCATTGGATAGTTCTTTGTATTGACCTTGAATGTATCTGTAAATGGTAATCATATCAACCCAGTTTGGCTAGTCTCTCTTTGTAACTCGGATCCTCCAATCCCTTTATCAGTTTTGTTGCACGTCTCTGCACCTTTTCCAGTTCAGCAATGTCTTTTTTTAGAACAGGCGCCCAAAATTGTACTCCATATTCTAGATGAGGCCTAACCAAGGATTTATACAGAGGTAGGATAATATTAGCATCCCTTGCTTCTACACCTCTTTTTATGCAGGCTAGTACTCTATTTGCTCTTGCAGCAGCTGAGTGACTCTGCACACTGCTGTGAAGACTATTGTCTATCAGTACACCTAAATCTTTCTCTAATGAGGATTTCCCAAGTTGTTTCCCATTTAGAGTATATGCAGCAAGTTTGTTTCTACAACCCAAATGAATAACCTTACATTTATCTACATTAAATGACATCTGCCACTTTTCTGCCCATTCACTTAGTTTATCTAAATCCTTCTGTAGGGAAAAAACATCGAGCTCTGTATGTATTTCCTTACATAGCTTAGTGTCATCAGCAAAGATTGAGATGCTACTTTCAAGTCCCACTTCTAGATCATTAATAAACAAATTAAAAAGCATTGGGCCCAGGACTGAGCCCTGCGGCACCCCACTTATAACCCTAGACCAATTTGAAAAAGTTCCATTTACAACAACTCTCTGCCATCTATCATTTAACCAGTTCTCAATCCATGTACAGATAACACCACCCAAACCGAAGCCTTTTAATTTATGCAGTAACCTGTTGTGAGGCACTGTGTCAAAGGCTTTTGCAAAATCCAAGTATACTACATCAACAGCAATTCCCCTGTCCAAATTACTACTCACTCTTTCATAAAATGCAAGTAAATTAGTCTGACATGATCTGTTCTTCATGAAACCATGCTGATTCCTACTAATGATATTGTTTGTCTTCACATAGTTCTGAATACTGTCAGTTAATAACCCTTCTAGTATCTTACCCACTATGGAAGTCAAGCTCACAGGTCTATAATTTCCTGGTTTGGATCTTGCTCCCTTTTTAAACAATGGAACTACATCAGCTTTCCTCCAATCACAGGGCACTATGCCTGATGAAAGTGAATCAATAAATATTAAGTATAATGGTTTTGCTATTACTGAACTAAGTTCCTTAAGTACCCTTGGGTGTATACCGTCCGGTCCAGGCGCTTTATTCACTATAACCCTTTCCAGTCTCTTTTGGATCTTGTCCTCAGTAAGCCATGTAGATGTTGGAGGAAATTCCATGGTTTTGTCTGTTTGCCCACAGCTTGTCATTTCTGCTTCCTTTGTATATACTGAAGCAAAGAATGTATTTAGGGTGTCAGACATAGCTTTATCCTCACTAATCAATTCACCTGTTTCAGTCTTAAGAGGACCAATATCAACCTTAACTTTTTTGTTGTTAATATACTTGTAGAATTGTTTAGGGTTTTTCTTGCTCTCATTTGCAATGTTTCGCTCATTTTCTATTTTAGCTAGCTTAATTGCTTGTTTGCAGATTTTATTACATTCTTTATATTTTTTAAATTATGCATCTGACCCATTTGACTTAAACACCTTAAAAGCCTGCTTTTTATTTCTCATTTCCCTGCTAACCACATTATTAATCCACATTGGTTTTGCTTTACTTCTCTTGTGCATAGACTCCTTGGCATAACACAGGAAATGGAGAAGTGATTTCAATGGAGCAGTCATGTCCGCTTTATCACTTCTTTATCATGCATAATCCTCTTTGAATTAAAATAATCTATTTACTGGCAAATTAAATGTGAACACAAACACCCTGAGGTACATTTGCAGTGTACCCATTTCCCTATATCAACATTAACATAGTGAGAAGATGACATTACATTGCAATTTGGATTCACTTTCCATCCAGTTTTCTTTTCTGAAGACTGTCTTTTCCCCTTTACTGCTCTCCAGTGCTGTAGGTGTGTGAGCACCATGTGAGCTGCCGTGCAACTAATGCTTGGTCACATGATGTTACATTAAGTGGCTGCTTGAGGGTTGCAGACATTGGTGCATATTGAGCCTGCCTCCTGGATCCATTTAGGAGGCTGAACCAGGAAGCCCCTGCTACTTCCACATGATTGAGTACATAGTGCTCCAAACTAATTCCTGAGGGTGCCTTTGGTGTTATAATTGTGGGACACCAATGACACAGAGCCTACAACTGAAACTGAGTTAAACTAGTGATAGCACCAGCTTAGAATTGCATATGAGCTAGACGATTGATACGACACAGCTTACAGTTCAAATGGAGTTACATTAATGATGACACATAATTTACAGTTAAAATGGAGATACCCTAGTGATACTACAGAGCTTAAAATTGAAATGCAGCTAGACTAGTGATACCATTGAACTTACAGTTGAAATGGAGCTACATTAGTGATATCATAGTGTTATAGCAGCGGCGGCTGCCGAGCCAACCGCAACCGTACCAGCGGTTCAGCCTCCGCCCATGTCGGGCAGGTCCAGCCCCAGGATGGTCATGTGTAGAGGTGGCTGTTGAGCATTCAGCTGTGCCTGGCAGCCGACCGCAGCTACTTATGGCCGTCCCATGCTGATCTTTGGCGCGCGTCCAATCCTATTTAAAGAGACAGGCATATGTTTGGGGCTCCTCCTCTTCCTGGGATGTTGGCCTGGCTGACTATCCGTACTAGTTTTGACTTGTGGCACAGTCCGATTACCCGCTCTGTGTATGACCCTTGGCCTTGCTGACTATCCATACTGGTGCTGACTTGTGGCCCTGTCTGACTACCGCTCAGGGTGACCCTGGCTAGTCCGATACCCATCTGGTTCAGACCTACGGCTTTGGCTGCATTTCGTTCTTTACTTTTTCCAGCTTGTCTGACTACACACCTTGGTGTACCTGGGGTTGTCCTCTGCACACCCAGCATACAAATGCTCCAGTGGACAACTTGTCAGGTATCTCGTTGGCTCTGGCAGACTTCCCTTGCTCCTGTTCTATACTGCGGAGTTCAGGTGCGGACCTGTAGAGCAGTTCCTGCCTTTAGTCCATTGTCTGTACAGGTGCAGACCTGTAGCACAGCATCCTACTTTGTTACCTTGTCTGTACAGATGCGGACCTGTAGTAGAGGCTCAGGCGCTTCAGATTTCTGTGCCTACAGGCTCCTGAGATGTAAATACGGCCCTGGATTTTCCTAGTGTTCAGCTTATTAAATAAATCATATGAGTCACAAAACTGAAAATATAACATTTTTATTGAAGATGTAAAATCAGATATATTTCCATAAAGAACATTTTTAATACCATAATTCCCCCATTTCTTCTGCTCATATACACTTTTTTTTTCAAAACACAAGAAAAACAAAAATTTACAATGACAAGAAACAGGAGGATATGAGTGCCATTTGATGTCTACTTGTTATCAGCTCTAATCAAGACCTAGATTGTAGTGCAATGGATGAGTTGCATCACCAGTTTTATCCAGCAGATTTTCATTGAAGTCTAAGGAGACAGTTGTAGATGAAACCTAAATAAAGTAGTGGGCCTTGATTCACTAAAGCTCGAAGAGGGATGAAAATGTTGATGTCCTGTCGGAGCTGTGGCACAATGACAGTATTCTCTAAAGTGTCTTCAACATCACATCACAATCAGACTGATAGAAATCTGCCCACATCGACATCCATCAGACAGGTTTACAAATTTTAAACAATGGCCTATTTCCATATGTAAATTAAGCATAATGACTCATTTCCATATGGAACTGCAGGTTAATGAGACAGTTTTATATACAAAGGGGTGTGCTGATATGTTAATGTGGCACTTCAACACATTCACTAAACTCCAATAATAGCCTTTGCTGTCGGAGTTCACAGAGTCAACATCGCATACCTGAGGTTGGCGAAGTTGAGACCCCCCTGTACTTTCCTATTCAGTAGCAGCCCTCAATCAATCACAAGCAGGGAGGGTTGTGAACTATTGTCAGTGTGGAAGGGATTTCCTCCCTTCACAGATCACCAAAACTATGACAATTCTGAAGTGTAAGAACATTCTCTCTGCTGCCCCAGTAGGGGAATGAAGAGAATGCTTTAAGCACCATGAACAGCATCAGTCCCTTATCCCTTTGAGTGCCATAGGAATGTGTATTGATCACCCCTGTGGCACTCAAAGGATTAAAAAAAGTACACCAAGCAATACACAATTATGCCCTTTGCTCTGTATCATAAATTATACATGATGAGCACTCCCAAGGGAACAAGACTGGGGGTCAGGCAGCATCTATGGGAATTTGTGGCTACCACTTGCCCCCCAGCCTTGTTCCCATGCCCAATGGTAGCCATAGAACCCCATATACATTGCTTGACCCCAGACTTGTTCCCTTGCCCAGTGGTAGCCACAGATCCCCATGTACACTGCCTGACCCTCTCCAGTCATTTTTCCCTTGCCCACTGCTAGCCACAAATCCCTACCACTTGCCTCCCCAGCCTTGTGGCTACCATTTGGCTACCACTTGCCCCCCAGCCTTGTTCCTGTGCCCAGTGGTAGCCATAGAACCCCATATACACTGCTTGACCCCAGACTTGTTCCCTTGCCCACTGGTAGCCACAGATACCCATGTGCACTGCCTGACCTCTCCAGCCATTTTCCCTTGGGTAGAAGGCTGGGGGTGTCAGGCAGTGTATGTGGGGCTAACACACAATGGTGATGTTCCCCTTGCTGCCCAACATTCTATGCATCCGACATGCCTCCACCCAGCTCAGTTCTACATGTACTGCCCCCTCCGACATATACTGCCCCCCTTGCTCAATCCAACATATACTGACCCCCAGTTCAATCTGATATATACTGCCCCCCCTGACAAATACTGTCCCCCCAGCTTTGCAATGTATTTGCATACCCCTTGACACTCAAAGAGTTAATAGCCAACATATGCATCTGCATAACATTTGCTTATATTTGTAAAAAAAATATGTACTTGTTTAAAATATAAATCAGATCTCACGTGGGGCATCGGGACCCCTCTTCATGACCCCCTGGCAATTATCACCTATCCTTTTCCACCTAATCAAGCTGGCTGCTTGTTTAGCAATAACCACTCCCGACTCATGTAGGACTCTTCCCTTTTGAACCCAGTCATTCACAAACTGGGTGATTAATTCATTCATGAGCTCTTTTCATGAATTAATAAATGACCAGGTTCACTAGGGGCAGTCCTACTTGAGCCGGCTAAACAAGCAGCCCACTTGAGTAGATGGAAAAGGAAGGCAGCAATAGTCTTCATTGTCGCAGCATTGATCACCCATCCTACTGGATAGGTGATCAATGCCAGGGGGCATCAGGAGGGGTCCCAATGTCCCCTGCAAGGTGTGATTTATATTTTAAAAACATTAACTTTTTTTTTACACATAAAGGCAAACGTTATGCAGATGCATATGTTTCCTATTAACCCTTTGAGTGCCAGAGGGGTATGCAAATACATTACAAAGCAATGCATTTGATGTGTGGGCAGCAGTACTGTGTTGGCAGCAGTATGTTTTGGATTGAGCAAGGAGGGGGGAAGTAAATGTCGGAGGGGGCAGTGCATGTCAGACTGAACAAGGGTGGCAGTATATGTCGGAGGGGGGCAGTACATGTTGAATTGAACTGGGGGGCATTATATGTCAGAGGGGGCAGTACATATCAGATTGAGTTGGAGGGAAGCATGTCGTATGTTTAGAATGTTGGGCAGCATGGGAAATGACACAACTGTGTGTTAGCCCCACATACAATGCCTGACATCCACAGTCTTCTTCCCTTTCCCAGGCAGTATCCATAGGGATTTAGGGCTAGCAGTGGGCTAGGGGAAACAGCTGGAGAGGGTCAGGCTGTATACATGGGGATTTGTGGCAACCATTGGTCAAGGGAACAACTCTGCGGGCCAAGCAGTGTATATGGGGTTCTATGGTTACCAATGGGTGAGGGAATGAGGCTGGGGGGCAAGTGGTAGCCACAAATCCCCATAGATGCTGCTTGACCCCCATCCTTGTTCTCTTTGGAGTGCACAACATGCATCATTTATGACACAGAGCTAAGGGGATAATTGCGTATTGCTTGGTGTACTTTTTTTAACCTATTGAGTGCAAAGGGGTGAGCAATGCACATGCCTATGGCATTCAAAGGTATAAGGGAGTGATGCTGTCCATGGTGCTTAAAGCATTCTCTTCAATCCCCTACTGGCCAAGTGGGGAAGCAGTGAGAATATTCTTCAACTTCAGAATTGCTGTAGTGTTGCTGATGTGTGAAGGGAGGATATCCCTTCCGCATCAACAGCACTTCAAAAATCATGTATGCTAATAGGGACCTTCTCCACCCCTCCCCTTGCATCCGAAAATGTTATTGAATATTTTGATGTGTGTTTACATTGAAATGTCGACAAAATCATATCACCTCAGTATCGACCTTTAGTAAATCTAGGCCATTTCAGAGCAAAGTGTTGCATATCCTTAAGACACAACAAAAGAAAATGCTAAAGTATAATGCTGAACATATTTGTTCTGCACTACTCAGCATAAACCCATTCAGTCTCAAAGGGAGCCCTAAATCGTATAAGTCAGTAGCGGTTATAATACATAACTTTTAATAAAGGAATAAAAAAATAGTAATCCTTAAGACACTCAGAGGGTTAAAGAGTCTCTATTACCTGAAACAACTTTGGTGATGTTGCAAGAGATATCGAAATCACCTTTGTGATGTATTAGCCATTTTGCATTTCCAAAAACTACTTTTGCTGTATTTAAATATATTTATTATGCTAATTAAGGCATGTAGTGTGTTGTCCTAGCCTTGTACTACTTCATTCACTGTCACTTAAAAATGTGGGGTGTGCATTGTTGAGCAGTCTAAGTGACCTGGGAATGTAATGCAGAACTAATACAGGAAGTGCCTGCACTGCACGCCTTAATTAGCACAGTCTATAAATCTAAATATCTCAAACTTTAGCTTTCTAAATAAAAATGGTAGACATAACATATAGATTTTCAAAGTTCTTTCAAAGTCAACAAAATTGTTTTAGGTAAATGGGTTCCTTCAAAGATATACTATTGGGAATTGTTAGATATTCAAAAGACCATCCTACCCAATTGCACCATAATGAGAATAAGACCTGGGGCTTTAGTATCCTCAGCCAGTATCTATCAGTGCACCAGTGCAGGGCTGGATTCTATTTCATGAATTTAAGATTTAGGTTACTTATACCTATTATCCCCACTTATACAATAGTGATTGTTGAATGATTACAGGAGGCCCCCACATGCTTGTGAATTGTGTGATGTCCAGTTTAACTTTCACATGATAATCCTCCTCTTCCCTTCCATTTTGAGCAAAGTGTAGCTAGCTGTATTATGAAACAGACCCTACTGTAATGAGAAATCCCCTATATTTTATTATAATGAAGGTTACTGTAATGGTGAGCTACATCTGAACATGTATCTCTGGTTTTAGCTCCACATTTCCTTATTGTGTATAATCAGAATTTTTAGCTAAAATATGAAGTAATAAAATTTAGTACATAGACATTTTTTTAAATTAAATGAGAAGTGACGTTCTATTATGAAAAAACAAAAAAAGATTTAATGTAGTGGGTTTTTTTGTTGCTGAATGCAACATAGGAACTTCCACTGCAGGCAAGATTTAAAATTGTTCATACTGTCAAAAAGCTGTTACTATTACCACATTCTACCAAAAACTGTAACCACTGACTCTACTTTCTCATACTATACAATAGAATAACTGCGTGGACACCAGGGTCTCGATACTATTAATGGTGCTAAAACCATCTTTGGGCCCAAAGGAGTTCTGTGCAATACACACCGTCAAAATGTTATTGCTTGGCCAGCATCCACTGCATCAAATGCTGGTCGCCAAAACCCACGTTGCAGCCTAATGCTCATTTCAGCTTTCTATTCCCACACTATCCTATCACCCATACCCCATAGCTGTAACAAGTACATGTCATCCACTGTAGTTCTTCATATGAATTTGGTGTTCAATTACATGTGGTGGTTTGTAACACATGTTAAGGGACTCTATGAGTGCTAGTAGCTATATGCAACGCATTGCAGAAAGTGGCATACCTCACTGGCACTCACAGGGTTAATCCCCCTAAAGCTAACTCCATCTCATGAAAATAAACACTTATCTGTAAGCCTGTTCTCCTGCTGGGTCTTCAGCACCCTGGTCATCCATTGTAATTATTCATCTGTAAGCTTATATCTTCTGTCTTTTTCATCTGACATCTTCTTTCGTCTTATCTTCCTTATTCATCTTCTTCTTCTTCCAAAATATTCAGCCTCAGTAAAGCTATAGATACATGTTAAAATAATTCTTGACCCTAAAGATATGTTGCCAATCAATGAAAGCTGCCGCCCCTGGGCCACAAAGGCAGATCAAAAATCCCCCTCCATATACCTCTCAGGCCATGGCCCAAGCCATACTGAGGTAAATTTGAACACAGACTGGCTTTTATATGGCCAGACCCTGTTCAAAATGGTCCCTACGCTTCCATTGCCTGGGATGTGGGGTTACACAACTCCCAGCCAGTCTCTGTTCAATTATACTTCGGTATTGCTCAGGCAAGGCACAAGAGGTATGTGGAGGGAGGATTTTTAATCTGCTATTGGCAACATATCTTTAAGGGCAGAAAGTATTTAAACCCCTTAGCGACCCATGACGTACATGTACGATACGGGGTAGATGTCCCTGAAGAACCAAGGACGTACATGTATGCCATGGAATTCAGGGCTCCCCGCGCGGCTGCATGCTATTCAGGGAGCCCTGAATCTGGATTAAGGAAAAAAAAAAAGGTCTGTGGTCCTTAAGTGCCGGCCGCGTGTGTGAGCAGCCGGTCCTTAAGGGGTTAACATATATTTATTTCTTTATTCATACTGAATATTTTGGCAGAAGAAGATGAATAAGGAAGATAAAAAGAAAGAAGATGAATAAGGATTATAAGAAGAAAGAAGGTGACAGATGAAGAAAACAGAAGGTACAAGCTTACAGATGAATAATTACAGTGGATGACGAGGGTGCTTAAGACCCAGTAGGAGAACAGGCTTACAGATAATTGTTTATTTTCACGAGATGGTGTTAGCATTAGGGGGATTAACCCTGTGAGTGCCAGTGGGGTATGCAACTTTCTGGAATGCGTTGCATATACCTACTAGCACTCATAGAGTCCCTTAACGTGTTACAAACCACCACATGTGATTGAACACCAAATTCATATGCTTTTTTCACGGTTTACAATGGGTGCTAATTTAATACCTGTTGTGCATTTTTACCCATCGGTAGTTTGTCACAGAACAGGTAATAGAATATCTATCACAGTCTCCCTTGGGCTATCCTGTGCTTCCTTACCTCTGTATGGCTGTCGGCCAGCATGGCCTCTGGATACTTCCACATTGCTACATCAGGTAACAGGCACTAGCATGGATGCCTGTTTATGGGCCTGTTCTGGGTGGCCTAATTGGGTCCCGCCTCCCTCTGCTCCTTTATGAACATCCCTGGGCCTGGGAGTCATTGTCCTTACGTGGTGTTCCTGTTAGTTGTAACCTGTGCTTATCTGAGAATCCTCTCCGTCTATGACCCCAGATTGTCTGACTAACCACACTTGTTCTGACCCGTGGCTTTGGCTGACTATCTATCTTGCTCCGTGAATGACCCTGGCTTGTCTGACTACCCACATCGGATCTGACCTGTGGCTCTGGCTGACTTACTCGCTCCATGAATGACCCCGGCTTGTCTGACTTCCCACATTGGTTCTGACCTGTGGTTCTTGCCGACTCACTCGCTCCATGAATGACCCCGACTTGTCTGACTACCCACATTGGTTCTGACCTGTGGCTCTGGCTGACTCACTCACTCTGTGTAGTCCCCAGTTTGTCTGTTCTCCGGCTCAGGCTCCTTACTTGCTCCATGTATACCCGGCTTATCTGACCTGCGCCTCTGGTTGACTGCTCGTTCTGTATGCTCTTAGCCTGCCTGACCGTTAGCCTCTGTGTCCTGCGGCTCTGTCCGACTCTCGGTCCCTGTTGCCTTTGGTCTCCGGTACCTCGCAGTAGTGCAGTGCGTAGCACAGTGTGCAGCTCCGGGTAGGAGCTTGGGCCCTATCATCCAGTGGTCTGGGGTTGTGTGGGATATTATCATCACTATATCTCATAAATTATTATCATTGTATATTCTAATAAAGGTGGTCATATTTTATTACTGCGTCTGTCCTTCTTTGCCTGATTACAGTGACAATATCTGACTGGGAATTAAAACTACTGACGGTAGTTTGTTTTCCCTAATGGTGGTAATAGTATCGAGCCCCAGGTGAACTGTCTGGATACCAGGCACAAGATAACTAAGATATGATGCTGTGAGGATGTGTGTCTGGCGGTCTGCTTTGCCAAGTGGGTGTTCTCCTCTGGCAGAATATGCTTTGCCTGATGTGATGAAGACAGACACAGCACAATGTGGGCACTTGGACATAAGAAGAAGTGCCAGGAAATAGAGAAATGCTTACTGAAGTGGCACTACAAATTTCAGTATGCGTTACTTCACCCTTTTCCAACCCTTGGCACAGAACCAGGAAAATATATTACTAAATTGTTAGTCAATTCCTTGGAGACCTTGCTAGATACCATTCAAGGGTTACATGAACAAGTACCTACATTGTGCACAGGTTATTTGGGCACTAAACTATATTAAGAGGCGTGACTCTGGAGGAATGTCATGGTGGTTCCAAACAAGTCAGATGTCTTCCTGGTGCTACAGCTCACAGAGATAGAAGACAAATTTTAAAAATTGTAAAAGAAGCAAGACAAAATGGAGGGATGGATGTCATAGTCCATTTAGGGACAAATTATTTGGCTTGTAATGAGTTGAGTGTGGTAAAATATGTTTTTAATAAGCTATGTAAGGATCTGCAGCAAGTTGCTTCCACTGTATCTGTTTCAGAGGTTCTGCCAGTGTATATTAGAGATTTTAATTCATGGCTAGGGAAGTGGGGCCATAAACATGGATTTGGCTTTGTTTATTACACCAACCCTATTTGGTGTAACAAGGAATTGTATAAAAAAGATGGTTTGCATCTTTCTCAAAAGGGAACAGAGGTTGTCAGCAAGCAATTCAGAAGTTTTGTTAACAGGTATTTAAACTAGTAGAGGGGGCAATGGAATGATACAGGATAAAACCAATTGCCCTCCACAGCCTTGCACAAATTAATTTGATCAAGGTATGTCTGTGGCCCATAGGTCAAAAACCAGTAGACTTTGAGCCATGTGTACAAATGCCCGCAGTTTAGGGAATAAGATCCCTGAACTCATTGCAATAATAACTAGTGAAGATGTGGACTTAGTGGGAATTACCGAGACCTGGTACAATGAAAAAAATGACTGGGATGTAGAAATACCAGGGTACTCTATTTAGAAAAGGCAGGAAAGGCAGAAAAGGTGGAGGGGTTGCCATTTATGGCAAAAACAGCTTAAAGGTTAATCTTATACAGGGTATGGAGGAGAACACAGAGGCTGTTTGGATAACTTTAGAATACGGGAATAAGACTGTCACTCGTATAGGTGTGACCTATAGACCCCCAGGACAAACAGAGGAGTTGGATCAACTGCTGGTCAAGGAAGTAACTAAGATGACCGTGAAAGGAGAGGTTATAATTATGGGGGACTTTAATCTTCCTGATGTGGACTGGAAAAACCAAGCAGCAGGTTCAGCCAGGAGTAGAGAAATCCTAAATTCTTTATAAGGATTAGCTCTTAGTCAGTTAGTAGAAGAGCCGAATAGGAAGGAAGCCACACTAGATTTATTATTCACTAATGGAGACTTGGTATCAGATGTAGCTGTTGGAGAGTGTTTGGGCTCCAGTGATCATCATTCTGTGTGGTTTAATATAAAAATAGAGGCTGAGTTGCACCACACAAAAACAAAAGTTCTAGACTTTAGAAAGGCTGATTTTTCTAAAATGGATACATTTTTATGTCAGTCTTTAACAACGTGGAGATCTTTAGATAGAGTCCAGGAGAAATGGGATTATCTGAAATGTGTTTTACTAAACACAACAGAGCATTGCATTAGATATGTCAGCAAGGGTAAAAGAAAAAGAAAACCACTGTGGTACTCAGCAGAAGTGGCAAATATAGTAAAGGAGAAAAAAGAAGCATTTAAGAAATATAAGCAGACGCAGAAGGAAGAAGATAGGTATAGGTACAAGAATAGGCTGAAGGAGGCCAAATGAATTATTAGATGCGCCAAAGCACAGACAGAGGAAAAAATTGCCCAGTCAATAAAAAAGGGGGATAAAACATATTTTAGATATATAAGTGAAAGGAAGAAAATGAAACAAGGAATAGTTAGACGGAAAACAAAAATTTAAACTATGTAAAATAATAAAGGGCTAGCTGACTGTCTCAATGAATATTTTTGTTCAATTTTTACAGAGGAAGATGAAGGGAAGGGAAAACAAAATGGCAAGACATGGGAAACATGCATGTTTACAGAGGAAGACGTTCTACTTTAACTTAAACAGATAAATCAATGGGACCAGATAGGACACACCCAAAGTTATTAAAAGAACTTAAGTTTATTCTGGCAAAACCTTTAACAGAATTATTCAATCAGTCACTAATGACAGGAATAGTTCCAGAAGAATGGAAGTTAGATAATGTAGTACCGCTTCACAAAAATGGAAGAGTCTGGTAACTACAGACCAGTAAATCTTACATCGATAGTGGGACAATTGATGGAGACTATGTTAAAGGAAAGAATTGTTGAATATCTGAATTTAAATGGCTTTCAAGATACCAAACAGCATGAGTTTACAGCAGGGAGATCTTGTCAAACTAACCTCATAGATTTTTTTGACTGGGTAACTAAAATAATAGACTAAGGGGGAGCAGAAGATATAGCTTGTCTAGATTTCAGTAAAGCATTTGACATTGTCCCTCATAGAAGTCTCATTAATAAACTGCAGCATTTGGGTCTGGATGTAAAAATAGTTAAAAGGCAATGGCTGACTGACAGGTGACAGAGGGTGGTAGTCAATGGAGAATATTCAGACGAAAGGAGTGTTACTAGTGGAGTACCTCAGGGATCTGTACTGTGGCCCATTCTTTTTTAATATTTTTATTAGTGATATTGAAAAGGTCTTCAAGGAAAGGTATGCCTTTTTGTAGATGATACCAAAATTTGCAATAGGGTAGACATTCCAGGGGGAATAAGCCAAATGACAAATGATTTAGGTAAATTAGAAGAATGGACAAGAGTGTGGCAGATGCAGTTTAATGTTGGTAAATGTAAAATAATGCACTTGGGACATAAAAATCCAAAGGAAAAATATACGATTATGGGTACTGTGTTGTCAGAGACAACAGAAGAAAGGGATTTGGGATTAATTAGTTCTAATGACTTAAAGGTAGGCAGGCAATGTAATAAAGCGGTGGGGAATACAAGCAGCGTACTGGGTTGTTTAGCTACATGTATAGCTAGATGGGCCAAATGGTTCTTATCTGCCATTTAATTCTAAAGACTTAAAGTGTTTATACTCAGTTACTTGGATATAAGTAGATAAAGACAAAGGGGTGTGTTTATTCATGCATGGGGAAAGCTTTCTCTGCACCCCAGTGGGTAAGGTGCTAGTTTTTCAACCAGGGTTCAAAGCCTGCTGTCACGCTTTTTTCCCCTTCGTTATGAGTTACATTTTAAATTGCAGAAATATTAACAATAACAAAAAAATATTTGTTATTAATACAACTTCTTACCCTTTTAGTGTCACAGATGTATGTTCTGCACATCACTATGGCACTGAAAGGGTTAAGGGAGGGCAACTGCTGTCTCTTTAGCAGAGACTGTAAACTGTGGTCTGGCTCCATAGAGAGGTACAGGGAGATCCCAATATCACCAGCCTCAGGTAGGTGATGTTGGGACTGTGAACTACAACAGCAAAGGCTGCTATTGGAACTTACTGCATGTGGTTAAGTGACACATAAACATATGAACACACCCACCTGAATACGACAATGACTCATTATTTTGCATTTCAATATGCAAATGAGCCATTGTTGATATGTTCACTGCAGAATTAGTAAACCTGTTGAAAGAACTGTGGAGTGATGTTGATGATGGCAGATTGGTGATGGACTGAAGGGGATATAATGGTACAGGCATGTTAGTGCACACCGGCCTTCGACATAGATACAACATAGCATCATCATCATCCTGAGCCATTATTGATCTTAAAATCATTTCGGCCCAGGTGTCACTACTGCTAGCAGTTTATTATAAAAAAATACTAGTAGGTTGGTTTTCAAGTATTTTGCAATGTATGGGTACTTTTATGTTTTTAATCTCAGTCAGTTGTGTAATATTATAGCTAAAATGGTAACAATAGCTACAAATAGCTACAAGAAGACAAAGCATAAATCCTATATTTCATCAATTATTTTCATTACATTTATTTATCTTAAAACATTAAAAAAATACCAGAAAGTATTGTTTCATTTCTTGCTTAGCACCTTAGAATTGAGAGCAGAACATTCTTCTATATCAGTCCTCATAAATTACAGTACTCAGTGCAGATTGTACACTCTTTTGCATGGTTACTCAATATCTGGACTTCTAGCTGTTTGGTACTGCAACCAGCAGCTGGTTGGGGATGATGGGAGTTGTAGTCACAAACAGCTGAAGGTCCAAAGACTGGCTACCCTATGCTCTTCTGTTTTAGAATACATGACAGTATATATTAGTTCTTTGGTAACATTCATTTCTTCAGTTAGAGTAGCTCTATTTAGTAATGCTATAAACTGAGAGGAACTTCTTGTCATAATTTTTTTGTATATACATCTATATTTGTATAAAAATGTTTCTTAAAAAATGCATAGAATGCATATTTTGGATCTACTAAAGCAGTTCATTCAAATACTGAATCTCATAAATCTGTCAGAATTTTTCCTGCTTAAAATCTTGGATTTGAAACATCATTAAATGCAAATGGTCATTTCTATGAAGTCTCTGTATTCCCCACAACAAAAACATACAATAAGTGAAGGGAAATGACAGCTGTTTGTGTTACAGTTTCAACTCTATTACTAAAATGAAAGTGTCAAATGAGCTACTCGATCTGACTTATGTAATGCCTTTAAAATACATCTCACCAGAGTATCTTTACGCATAGCTTAAAAATCAGTGCACATTAAAGCACCTATTGTGGTTTGAGCTATACCAGCTTTCGTATTATTATTGCTAACAGTTTACTATATTCGTAAAAATCAGGATTCTCACTTATGTCAAAATGCAGAAAGTTTAGATTCCAAGTAAATAAAAGGGTAATTTAACTGGGCAGTATACATTGTTGTGAATTTCCCTGCTATTTGAGATGTTTCAAAAAGTCATATTTTTTAATAGGATGAGTATAGTGTTTTCTTTGATATTTCCATTTTATGACTAGGGCAGACTAGATGGACCAGGTGGTCTTTTTCTGCCGTCAATCTTCTATGTTTCTATGTTTCTATGATGGCACTGTTGCTGTTTTGGTCTATTAACCCTTTGAGTGCCAGAAGGGTATTCAGTGCATTGCTTTGCAATGCATTGTGAACCCCTCTGGCACTCAGAAGGGTAAAGTATATGAGCCTTCAGTAATGTTCAGAACATAGACAATGACAACATCACCACCACAAAATGCCACAAAACACAGTGCACCGTGACTCTCAAAAATGTACATATTGGCTGTGATAACTTTTGAATGAAACATCTCGCAGTAGTGGCGTTGTCCTATATTTACTCAGCAGGAAAAGTTCAATAATGATATCGTTTTTTTCCTAACAATGGGTTACTATGCCTTTAAACATTTTGACAACTGAATGGCATTAATAACCCTTTTAGCACCTATTGTATTAATCCAGCCGATTCATTCTACTGGCCAGTAGCAGTGCATTCTAAATAAATATATATGACTGGATTACCAGATATGTGACACAATTATGTTTAACAATAAATGCAGAAAGGGGATCCTTACTGTTTACAGCAATGCAATGTATATACCAATTGTGATGCAGAAAATGCAAAAATAAATTAAATTGATTAAACTATATGAAATCTGAAAATATTTGGTTGTAGTAAGATGCTAGAATGTGTTTGTTTAATTTTAAACCAAAGAATGAAAAGAGTTGAAGAGTTCATTCAAATAAAGGTCAACTCCGCTGTAGCATTTTTTTAGCATAAAAATCCCTGCATGTTTCACAGCAACGTTGATACCATCTCATGTCTTGGCAGAGGTTTTTCTCTCGTATAACTTTACAATATACTGGCCACTGGTCCTGAAGACATTTGAAGGTTAGAGCAGCTGTAAAATTATAAAATAACATGTATAGTTACATAGCTACAACATCATGTAAATAGATAAGCAACATTATCCCCTTGGTTTACTATAATGTGAGTAATGCCCTGCTGTAAGGTCTGCTTCCCTGGATAATGCCTGGGCTGAAAAGGGACCCACAGTGCTCGCTCATTGGTCTCACAAGAAAAGCTAAAAGGAGATGAGTTAAAGCCCACATAGACTATAGTGAGGTTAGGGATGCACATGCAACCCATAAAGTTTGTGGATGTGAGCTGCATAATTCCAGGTTGCATTCCAGCCCAGTGCCAATCAAGAGTATCAGTTATCTAATCCCTGTACAGTTGACAGGAACCACCTTGGGGCAGCATAATGCAGCCCCAGGCCTTTTAAGAAGTCTGCTACATAGCAGCAGACTTAGTAAAATATGATAATTGCCCTTTTCAATAAAAAGCAACTGTTAAAGGGATAGTAATACTTAAAATGTAAAAAAAATGTAGTAGGGTTTATCCCACTGCTGAAAGGTGTTTCATTCAAAAGTTATTAATTTTCAAAGTTGAATTTTTTAGGTACAATATCACAGTGGCCTGAAATTGTACAGTGGCGCTGTTGCTACATGATCCTATGGACAGCTCTGGTCCCAGGACCATAAATCTCCATAGGATGGTGTAGCAACAGCGCCACTGTACAATTTCAGGCCACTGTGATATTGCACCTAAAAAATTCAACTTTGAAAATTAATAACTTTTGAATGAAACACCTTTCAGCAGTGGGAGTACTCCTGTTTTACTCAGGGGGATAAACCCTACAACATATTTTTTTTACATTTTAAGTATTACTATCCCTTTAAAGGGATAGTAATAGTTTGTTTTAATAAATTCTAGTATTGTAGATATTAATAATAGAAGTACAATAACCTACCTCCCATCTCTCAAACCTTTATAGTTTGAGAGATTGAAACATCTAAAGTTCCCTCTTCCCACCCCTTTCAGAGATGTCAACACTCTATGGACAGAAGCAGATCCTGGTCATTTGACCATCCAGCGGCTCTTAAGCAGAGCCGAGATAGATCTATGTAGAATTAAGTACTTCATTGGAACTGTCTACAAAGTGTGCCTGGTTTGCAAGCACACTTTGTAGACCATTCCAATGAAGTATTTCAGTCTACATAGTGCTATCTCAGCTCTGCTGAAGAGCTGCCGGACAGTCAAATGACCAGGATCAGCTTCTGTCCCAAAGAGTGCTGACGTCTCTGAAAGGGGTGGAAGGGGTGAACTTTAGATGCTTCGATCTCCCAAACTATAAAGGTTTGAGAGATGGGAGGTAGGTTATTGTACTTCTATTTTAAATATCTACAATATTATAATTTATTAAAACAAACTATTACTATCCCTCTAAGTGGCTGTGGGAGGAGTGACACTTTGAGGCTGATATACTAAAAATAACTGTAAGGAGGTGCAAACCAACTTCCTTGGAGACCTCTCTAGCATTGAAGGGGTTGAAAGCTCTCATTTAAATCAATGGGAATTTGTATTTGTCCCCACGGTGCATTTGTTTTGCCCCCCCCCCCCCGATTTGCCCCACTTCTTCATAGTACATCTGCCTCACTAATAGTCCTCTTCATTTCAATGCTGTAATTATTCTGTATCAGCATAACATTATATTTCATTAGGAGATAATATATTTATGTGTCACATAAAACTTCCAAAAGATTCAATGACAAGTCGGTGTTGTAACAGGAGAGCATTAACTGCAAAAAAGTGTTTAAACTATAATGTATGTGTTCTAATATGGAATAGGTAATGAAGTATGCCACAGCACATTCTGCAGTAGATCTGTAGACACCACAAGACATGCAAATTGAGAAGATGATACTTCCTTTTTAATAAAAGGTTACAAGAATATATAACCCAAAATATTTAAAAACAGATATCATTTTCAATCTCTAGAGATTGCACACTGAGACGTTTGCATTTTTCAAAGACTTTGTACCTTGTAAAAAGGTATTAAAACGAATTACAAAGCAAACTAATAAGCTAAATTTATGTTTTGATAAATACAACTCACTTAACCCTTTGAGAGTCAGAGAGGTATGCAACGCATTGCTTTACAGTGAGTTGGAAACCCCCTCTGGCACATAAAATTATAAAAGTTAACATTTGCCTTGTACTAATTTTATTTCAGCCAGCCAAAATGGGCAAACAGTTAAGCAAAAGGTTCATATCCTCTGTTAAGATACTGGAAGTGTATGACTGCAGTTTTGAATTTAACAGCTGTGGCAACCTATGGCTCTCCACCTGTTGGAGATTTCAACTCACATCACCCCTTACCAGTAGTTGTAGTCTCTAACAACTGTAGAGCTAAAGGTTGTGTGTCCATACCATAGAAGAAAAGACAATGGATCACGTGAAAATTTACACAAGGTACCTAACGTAAGCATATATTTAAATTGTATTTAAGCCAAGACTACTGAATGGATATCCTTATATTTCAACTTAAAATCTAAAAGTTACATATCACTTTGTAAATATTATTTTCTTTCTATACATATTAAAAAGGATAGTTACTGGACAAATGCTAAAAAAAAGAAATGACTTTGTGTTTTGGTTTACTTACCAAGTCGAGGTGAGGTTATTGTATTAACATTTATTTTCTCATTGCAGGCTTCTAGATGACACGGTCTATATGCTGCTGGTTTTTCAGATGAAAAGCATTCATTTCCATGCCTTCCTGTAATTTTGTGCATGCACTGAATTACTCTTGATTGCATGCCTTTTCCACACGTTACGGAGCACTAAATACAATTAAAAATACATGCATGTAAGATTTGTATTTGATATCTGAGATGAAAAGTATTTTGAACAATTCACATTTAGCAGAATATACACATACAGATGGACCTGTCACTCCAAAGAATTTTGCACATTTATCATTTATGTCCAGTGCTGTCTATATGTTAAAGGTACAGGGCCTCATAGGACAACATTGAAATTAATACTATTTCATGTTAAAGTGGAACTACCACCGCTAAACGAGTTGATGTGTAATAAATCCCCATCTGCCGACTAGCTGCTCAGTAGTGCTAGTTGCCAGAATTATTACCTTATTCAATAGAATTCCCTGTTCTTCCTGGGTTGACAGGCAGGCCGGAGCGCAGACATCTTTCAGTAGTGGTGTCTGCCTTCCTGCGCTGTTAGTCTCTTTTGGAGCCGGACAGCTCCTAGCAACGCCTCCTAGAGCCGGATGGGACTGACAGCACAGGTGTCCTGCCTGTCAGCCTGGGAAGAATGGTGAATTCTATTGAAAAAGGTAATAATTCTGGCGACTAGCGGTACTGAGCAGCTAGTTGCCAGATGGGAATTTATTACACATTAACTTGTTTAGCGGTGGTAGTTCCTCTTTAAGGAAAGAAAATTAAATAGATCTGCATGTTTATTTGTTTGTGCATTTTCTATTTTCTTAATGAGATATACATATATACATACATACTGCATATTCCCTCATTTTAGCACCCAAGCAAGAATCTACCTAAGACGTTAGTGCTTCCCCTCTGGCATCATATACATATATATACATATATATATATATATATATATATATATATATATATATATATATATGTGTGTATGTTTTAGTGCCAGATGGGTAGCCAATATAGGTTCTGTAGCTTTAATGTTACTGTAAAGAATGTATTCATATGGTTCAGTGCACTAACAAAACCCTAATAGTGCATCACAATGAGATAACCTTGAATTTAATCCTTGGAGTGCAAAGCAATGGGTTGGATATGACACTTAATGGGTTAATATACATGGAACTGATCATAACATTGACAGGGCACTTGACCTGCCAGTGACAAGTCACTCTAGTCTCCTAAACTCAATTAGTTGGGTAATGTCACTGTTGATAAATGCAATATAGGACACTAGGAAAACTTGGTTAAATTCTAGTGTCAACTCCTTGGCATGTTGGGCAAGTCACTTTATCTCCCTGTGCCTCGGGCACCAAAACTTAGTTTGTAAACTCTATGGGAAAGGGAATAACTAAGGAGAATATAAAGAAGATGATTCCATACCGGATAGGAATGGGTATTTAGGCAGAAAACCATCAATGTGCATATTTTCATGCAAAAATTCCAGAATCTAGAAACACTGTAAAATTTCTGCCTTTTTGTTAACCCCAGTAAATGTCCCTCAGGAACCATACCATGCCATACCATCACAGGTACCAGACAGTGGAACAATACTGGGTGGTCAGTGTGCACTGTCCTATGGTTATAATGGTAGAAGACTGGGTGGTCAGTATGTGTCATTTCATGGCTACTGTGGAACAAGGGTGGTGGTTAGTGCATGTGTTTGGTTCTATGACTAATTGTGAAGTGGGAAAAGACTGAGTGGTCAGTATGTGTGGTTCTATGGCTTCCATGACACAGTGCTGGTAGGTCAGTATGTGTGATTCTACTGGTACCGTGGGACAAGACTAGGAAGTCCGTATGTGTCATTCTATGACTACTGTAGACCACGGCTGGGGGTTAGTATGTGTGGTTCAGTGGGTTACAGAGGGATAAGACTGGGTGGTCAGTATGCATGGTTCTGTGGCTACCATGGGAGTTAGTATGTGCAGTATTTTGTTATTTGTGCTAAGGGGAGGGCATGTGGACATTTGGGTCTTTCCTTTTCTCCATGGCTTATTATAGGTTATGTATTAAACAAGATACAGCAAATACTGTAGCTTTTCTCAATTTCTCTATTCATGCTAGAGGGGAGGTTTTTTGGTGCTTCCTGGCATTAAAGTATAACTGAAAGTGAAGTATGTGTGCTGCTATGCACTAAAGTGATCATGTGCATGAGATGATACCTTACTATACATGCAGAGTACTCTAAGACTAATGTTAGAAGAGCTGTGTCATTTTTATATTCTACCCCCCAACACACACACTGTGCCAGAAAAATTATGTGTACCATGGTTACTAATTGACATTAACATTTTTGTTAGACTATTTGTCTAACTCCCTTCTCAAGTTCTGCTATATTACTAGTATATTACTAGTATTTCTGATGCCCTTATCCTGTTATTATTCTTAACCACTATCAGAAAGTTATTACACACCTTTAGTGATGATCGAGCACCCCAATGCTCGGGTGTTCGGGTGCTCTGGCCGAGCACCCCCAGAGGCTCGAGTGCTCGGCCGAGCACCCGAGCCCCATTGAAGTCAATGGGAGGACTCGAGCATTACACCAGGCACCCCCTGCTCTGATGAGGGGAGGGTGCCTGGTCCATAGGAAAAGGGCAGAAAATGATGGAAACACCACAGAAATGGTTCAGGGACAGCATAGGGAGGATGTCTGGATGCATCTTGGACTCCAACGTCGCTGCTGGGAACTATGTTTCGCCCGTAGTACGCCATTTTTATAGACTGACCGTAAAACACACAAAAAGGAAGATAAAAACGACTTTAGGCGAAAAATTGTTACCAAACAGTATTTGCTGTATATTTACTTGTATATCATCTGCAAATTCTGCAAAAAATTTCATCGATTTTTCAGAACTGGGGCCATGATTAAGAGGGAAACGTGCGCAGAGGCAAATTCTGCAAAAAATGTCCTCGATTTTTCAGAACTGGGGCCATGATTAAGAGGGAAACGTGCGCAGAGGCAAATTCTGCAAAAAATTTCCTCGATTTTTCTGAACTGGGGCCATGATTAAGAGGGAAACGTGCGCAGAGGCAAATTCTGCAAAAAATTTCCTCGATTTTTCTGAACTGGGGCCATGATTAAGAGGGAAACGTGCGCAGAGTAAAGCAGGTGTTCAACGTGGTTATGGCCCGGGTAAGGTACAGCATTCAGGAACGGAGGCCGCAGCTACTACAGGTTTTACAACATGTCCGTTTGCCCTTGTTAAGTCCAAAATTTATAGTCGGAACAGTGGGGTCTGATCCATTAAGTAAAAGTGACGAAGTGACTTAGTGGATGAAGCCAAGAACTACCTTCTGCTCTGTCGAACACCCCAGCCCTATTTAATTCAATGGGAGGACCTGAGGCACTCCGATACAACCTGTATATCACAAAATGGAGGGCCTCATTCACATTGTGGTACAATAGTTCAGGTAGTGGTCCAACACTCATAAAGCCGATGCACTAAGTGAAAGGGCTGCCAAAAATTAGACTGAAATGTCACTCCAATACACCCTTTATTACACATAAAGGAGGGCATCATACACACCCTTGAAAAATTAGGATTAATAGCCTGCTGGTGACCCTCTAAAACATTAGGGGCGAGGGCATGCCGCTAAGCTGACCATCTAAAACATTAGGAATGAGGGTCTGCAGCTGAGCCGACCATCTAAAACATTATGGGTGAGGGTCTGCTGCGGAGCTGACCATCCTAAACATTATATGCGAAGGCCCGCTAGTGAGCTGACGCTATAAAACATTATATGAGAGGGCCCGCTAGAGAGCTGACCCAATAAAACATTATATAAGAAGGCCCGCTGGTGAGCTGACCTATACAAAAAGTTGTCAAACAGGGCCCGCTGGTGAGCTGGCCCTATATAAAAATTATATCACAGGGCCCGCTGGTGAGCTGGCCCTATATAAAAATTATATCACAGGGTATATGGAAGAGAGTCAACCATATACCCGTTTTTTGGGTGGAAGGGGTGAATGGGAATACAGAGTATTCCCATCATTGTAAATAACATATATATGTTATATAATAACATATATAAAGTCACTTTATGTTCACCCGGGGCTTTCCTCCAGTGGAGTGGAGAAGTCAGGGGAAATCCAGGCCTTGTTCATTTTTATAAGTGTCAACCTATCAGCATTTTCGGTGGAAAGGCGGATACGCTTATGTGTTATGATGCCACCAGCAGCACTAAATACCCGCTCAGACAGAACGCTGGCGGCAGGGCAGGCCAGCACCTCCAAGGCGTAGAGTGTCCAGCTTGGACACCCAGTAGTTGTAAGGCACAGAGGGATCATTGAGGACGCTGACACGGTCTGCTACGTACTCCTTCACCATCTTCCAAAACTTTTCCCTCCTTGTGACACTAGGCTGCGCATCAGGGTGAGGGTGCTGGCGGGGTGTCATGAAGGTGTCCCACGCCTTGGAGAGTGTTGCCCTGCCTTTGTCGGAACTGCTGTGTGCTCCCCTTTTCTCCCCTTCTCGGTTGGCCAAGGTAGCACGTACTCTGCCGCCAGCGTTGTCAGATGGAAAATTTTGGAGCAATTTTTCGACAAGAACCTTCTGGTATTGCACCATTTTGCTTGTCCTCTCCACCGGAGGAATGAGAGATGAGAAATTCTCTTTGTAGCGGGGGTCCAGAAGGGTGAACACCCAGTAATCCGTGTTGTCTAAAATGCGTATAACGCGTGGGTCATGGGAAAGGCAGCCTAACATAAAGTCAGCCATGTGTGCCAGAGTACCAACAGGCAAGATTTCGCTGTCCTCACCAGGAGGATGACTCTCAGTCTCCTCATCCTCTTCCTCCTCTTCTGCCCACCCACGCTGAAGAGATGGAACTAAAGTTCCATGGCTACCCTCTGTAGCGGAGGCAACCGTGTCTTCCTCCTCCTCCTCCTCCTCCTCCTCCTCCGCCTCCTCCAATTGTCACTGAGAAGACGAAGTGAGGGTGCTCTGGCTATCACCTTGTGTAAGCTCTTCCTCCCCCATTTCCACCTCTTCCACATGCAAAGCGTCGGTTTTAATTGTGAGCAGCGAGCGTTTCAGTAGACACAGAAGTGGGATGGTTACACTGATAATAGCGTTATCGCCGCTCACCATCTGTGTCGATTCCTCAAAATTGCGTAAAACCTCACAGAGGTCTGACATCCATTCCCACTCCTCACTTCTGATTACAGGAAGTTGAACGGAGAGGCGACGACCGTGTAACAGCTGGTACTCCACTACTGCCCTCTGCTGCTCACAAAGCCGGGCCAACATGTGGAAGGTGGAGTTCCAGCGCGTGCTCACGTCACACAGCAGCCGGTGAGCTGGCAATTGTAAGCGCTGCTGCAGCTTCAACAGGCCGGCTGAAGCTGTTGATGACTTACGGAAATGTGCACACACGCGGCGCACCTTGGTCAAGAGATCATGCAAATTGGGGTAGGTTTTTAGAAATCGCTGAACCACTAAATTAAATACATGCGCTAGGCATGGTACGTGTGTGAGCTTGCCGAGCTCCAAAGCCGCCACCAAGTTACGCCCATTATCACACACAACCATGCCTGGTTGCAGGTTGAGTGGCGAGAGCCACTGCTCGGTCTGGTGACTAATCCCCTGCAACAGCTCTGAGGCCGTGTGCTGTTTGTCCCCAAGGCAGATCAGCTTCAGCACGGCCTGTTGATGCTTCCCCACTGCAGTGCTACACTGCTTCCAGCTACCGGCTGATGGGTGAGTGGCGCTGCTCGCAGAGAATTCGGAGGTGGAAACGGAGGAGGAGGAGCCAATAACGTAGGTGCTGGCGGAAACCCTGATGGAGGTAGGGCCCGCAATCCTCGGCGTGGGTAGCACCTGTGCCATCCCAGGGTCCGAGTCGCTCCCAGCCTCCACGACATTCACCCAGTGTGCCGTCAGGGAAATGTAGCGTCCCTGGCCACAAGCACTTGTCCATGTGTCAGTCGTTAAGTGGACCTTCCCAGTAACTGCGTTGGTCAGGGCACGGGTGATGTTACGGGACACATGGTGGTGTAAGGCGGGGACGGCACACCGGGAAAAGTAGTGGCGGCTGGGGACTGCGTACCGAGGGACAGCTGCTGCCATCAGGCTGCGGAAGGACTCAGTCTCCACAAGCCTAAATGGCAGCATTTCGATGGCCAGTAATTTGGAAAGGTGTGAGGTTAGTGCTATGGCCTGTGGGTGGGTGGCTGGGTATTTTCACTTGCGCTCAAATGCCTGGGGTAACGACATTTGGACGCTGCGCTGGGACAGGGAAGTGGATGTGGTCGCTGATGGTGCTTCAGATGGTACAGGTGCAGGGCGGGAGGTATGCGGGTCTGCGCCTTCGACAGGCGATTGGCCGGCACCGAAAACAGGGGAAGAGGAGGCAGTGGTGTGGCCTGCAGACACAGATTGGCGATCCGGGCGTTCCTCCCACTTATTACGGTGCTTGGATGCCATGTGTCGGATCATGCTGGTGGTGGTGAGGTTGCTAGTGTTCATGCCTTGGCTCATTCTGGTGTGGCACAGGTTGCAAACTACAATTCTTTTGTCGTCTGCACTTTCCTTAAAAAAACGCCATACCGCGGAACACCTAGCCCTTGGCAAGGGAGATTTACGAAAGGGGGTGCTCCGTGGAACATTTGCGGGCCGGTTTGGTGCGGTCCGCCTTCTTTCTGTAGCCACACCACTGCCTCTTCCAGCCTGTTGCGGTGCTGCAGGTGGCTCACCCTCAGGACTGCTGTCATCGCTCGGCTCTCCACCTTCCCAGGTGGGGTCAGTCACCTCATCGTTCACCAAGTCCTCCTCCATTTCCTCACTCTGATCATCCTCCTCATTTCTTGATCCCACCACATACTCAGTCATTGACAACTGTGTATCATCCTCCTCATCAAGGTCTTGAGACAGTAATAGTGGTTGATTTGATGGCAACTGTGTCTCATCATCATCATCCACTTCCTTTGACCTTAAATGCCGTTCCCCTCTGTCATCTTCTTGTGATTGGGTACCCTCTAGAGGTTGTGAATCAGGGCACAAGATGTCATGTTCCTCTGCAAGCCTGCTTGGAGAGAGGTTCAAATGAAGGATTGGTGATGAGACGAGCTCCTCACTATATCCCAGTGTGGGATCACTTCTTTGGCCAGACCCTCTATGGTGGGAGGAAGGATGATCAGGGTGAGGATTATGTTGACCAGACCCTTGGCTACTGAGAGTGGACTTGATGGAAGACAGGGTGGTGCTTAACCGACTGGAAGCAGTATCACCTGAAATCCAACCGACCACCTGTTCGCAGTGGTCTGACCTCGAGAGTGATGTCCTGCGACGCCCTGTAAACTGAGACATGAAGCTAGGTATGGTGGATGTCTTTCTTTCTTGTGCTCTGGCACCAGGCACAGTTTCTACGCGTCTTGACCCGCGCCCTGAACTATCAGGATCACGTCCACTTCCCCGTCCCTTTTTACCCGCCTTCTTCATATTACACGGAATATGTGCTGCTAATCTGCAACTTTGCACACTAAACAGAATGTGCTGCTAATCTGCAACTTTGCACACTAAACAGAATGTGCTGCTAATCTGCGGCTAGGCACAGTGAACGGAATATGTGACGTTTATTTTTTACACTTTGCACACTAAACAGAATGTGCTGCTAATCTGCAACTTTGCACACTAAACTGAATTTGCTGCTAATCTGCAACTTTGCACACTAAACAGAATGTGCTGCTAATCTGCGGCTAGGCACAGTGAAAGGAATATGTGACGTTTATTTTTTACACTTTGCACACTAAACAGAATGTGCTGCTAATCTGCAACTTTGCACACTAAACAGAATGTGCTGCTAATCTGCGGCTAGGCACAGTGAACGGAATATGTGACGTTTATTTTTTACACTTTGCACACTAAACAGAATGTGCTGCTAATCTGCAACTTTGCACACTAAACAGAATGTGCTGCTAATCTGCGGCTAGGCACAGTGAAAGGAATATGTGACGTTTATTTTTTACACTTTCCACACTAAACAGAATGTGCTGCTAATCTGCAACTTTGCACACTAAACAGAATGTGCTGCTAATCTGCGGCTAGGCACAGTGAACGGAATATGTGACGTTTATTTTTTACACTTTGCACACTAAACAGAATGTGCTGCTAATCTGCGGCTAGGCACAGTGAAAGGAATATGTGACGTTTATTTTTTACACTTTCCACACTAAACAGAATGTGCTGCTAATCTGCAACTTTGCACACTAAACAGAATGTGCTGCTAATCTGCGGCTAGGCACAGTGAAAGGAATATGTGACGTTTATTTTTTACACTTTCCACACTAAACAGAATGTGCTGCTAATCTGCAACTTTGCACACTAAACAGAATGTGCTGCTAATCTGCAGCTAGGCACAGTGAACGGAATATGTGACGTTTATTTTTTACACTTTGCACACTAAACAGAATGTGCTGCTAATCTGCAACTTTGCACACTAAACAGAATGTGCTGCTAATCTGCAGCTAGGCACAGTGAAAGGAATATGTGACGTTTATTTTTTACACTTTCCACACTAAACAGAATGTGCTGCTAATCTGCAACTTTGCACACTAAACAGAATGTGCTGCTAATCTGCGGCTAGGCACAGTGAACGGAATATGTGACGTTTATTTTTTACACTTTGCACACTAAACAGAATGTGCTGCTAATCTGCAACTTTGCACACTAAACAGAATGTGCTGCTAATCTGCAACTTTGCACACTAAACAGAATGTGCTGCTAATCTGCGGCTAGGCACAGTGAACGGAATATGTGACTTTTTTTTTTTAAATCTGTGCCCCCCAAACAAAATATAACTGCTGCCCCCACACACAACAGTCCTAAAAAGGACTTTTGGGTCTTTATATGTTGTTCCAACACTTTTCTTCTCCCTACACTGACTTTCCCTTCCTATCCTCATCTCTCCCTGGCTAAGACTGAGCCGAACTCGCTGGTCAGGTGCTATACAGCACCCGATCACGGGTTCTGGCCAGCCAATCAGTGTAATGCCAGCAGCCAACATGGCTGCTGGCATTACACTGATGTCAGAGCCTCCCCGCACGTTTATTGGCTGCGCAGCAGCCGCGAAACGTGCGGGGAGGAGACCCGAACATGGCGGGCGAGCACATGCGGTACTCGGCCGAGCATGCTCGCTCATCACTACACACCTTCATAACACATTATTAATATAGTGGTATATAAAATCAGTTCACTTTTCATCTGTTGAAAAAATTATTCCTGTGTCTCTAAAAATATTGTACTGTGACACTTAAACCACATAACAGTTAATGTACAAATCTCCCGGCATTGTTCATTTTCTGTGCCAGTTTGTTGGCTTCCTTCTAAAGTCCAGGTTTTGGTTATTACACCCAAATAATAAAAAAACACCTTTAAAACTGATGGAAAGTGAATCTCTGACAGGCATTACATAATGTCCATAGTGGTGGCAAGCTATGCATACTATTGTCATATTATACTAAAACCTTATCTTTAATATAGTGGTGATAAGCAAGTAATATATCATAGTGTAAAGGGCCAATACTAATAAATATGGATTTGCACTAATATTCTTCTTCAAGTGTGCTCTGGAGTGCATGATTTCTTTGGTATATAGCAGCACACACTCTCTAACATAATTAAGTCTTTTATGTGAGGAAGCCCTAAATACCTCCCCTCTAGCATGCTCTGGAAAGTCGCTATCATGTTAGACATGTATAAAGTCATTATGGCTAAAATGAAATCTAATAAAGGATGCTAAACTCTCCTATTACAAAAAAAACAAGAAAAAAGAAAAATGTCAGTGTTTTGGAAAAGTGTCAAATGCTGGTCAATTTAGTCCATCTTTTTCTCTCTTCCTCCATGAAAATGCACAAAATCAATCAAGACCCTGACACTGACTTGGTCTCAGAAATTCCTAAATGCTATTTCATCCTATAAAAACTCTTATCAGATATAATGAAAAATCAGTTTTATGCCTCAATCGAGCAACTTTGCAATGATCTTCTGAACTTGATTAAAAGGATAGTAATATTTCAAAAAAAAAGCAGCTCCAATTAATCTTCATAGTATTTGGGCCAAGGAGAGTGTTATTTCAATGCTGTCAGAGTTGTAGTTCAAGAGTAATTGAATGATAAAGTGTCACCCTCCCATCCGTTTCACCTAGTGTAAGCCACCTCCCCTCAGATGTGGAATCTGGTCTCTTGACCAGACAGCTCACAGCAAGGGGCAATCTTCTTACTGTGAGCATAAGGAAAACCCTGCCTCCCCTTGACAGGTTTTTGCTTATGCTAATTGAACATTGTTCCTCTCTGCGATACATCCGGACTTGCTGCTCTGGGGTGAGCAGCGTTACATCAGTAAAATGGGCAGGAGGGGACACTTTATCATTCAATTACTCCTAAACTACAACTCTGACAGTATTGAAATAACAATGTCTGTGGCCCAAATACTATGAAGAATAATTGGAGCTGCTTTTATTGTGAAACATTACTATCCATTTAATGCATTCACAGTCATGTATGAAATCAAAAACTTAAAATATTCCTTAACAAGCCATAAAGATCCATGACCACATAATTAGGGATGGGCACAAGTTTTCGCCTCAAAAGAGAAACAGTAGAAAAATGGAACTTTTCACCAAGAGGGACATTTTTCATGAAAAGTTCAGTTTTCCAGCTTTTTTTGCCTAGCTCTTTGCATTGAACTCAGTGGAAAGACAGAAGCTGTTTAACTGGTAGTATGTTTTTTTGTTGACAATGATAGGAAAGGGGGAGACTTTTAATTAAAATAAATAAATAAAACAAAATATTAAAATTAATAGGTGACAGGACCCTGGTGTGATCTGTGACTGAGGCAGAATGATACTAGATGAGATACACTATTTTGTAGATATTCACGGCAAGTATTATGTACTTTACAGTAAAAAAACACACAGTAGTTGAGCAATTTCCATTAACTGCACAAAGGGGTAGGTGAACGGATTTTCCACTTCTTGAGATACAGATGACGTTGAGAGTGAGTGAGATGATGACATGCCTAGTATCACAGTGCCTGTGATTCCTGTCAGTCTCATATGTGGCAAACACTGATTTGCTGTGTTGGTTTGGCCCGCCCCCTGGTGACCTTTTTATACCTGGCTATCACATCTGTCAGATGCCCTTTCATGGTGTTTCTGAGCCAGTTATACTGTTGCTGTGTTCCTGTGTTCCGGATTCCTGTGTACCGACTCGGCTTGCCCTGACTATTCTCCTGTGTTCCTGCTTGTGTATGATCCGGCCCGTCTGACTACCACCCTTGGATCCTGACCCGGTTTGGCTGACGTTCCTGCTTGTGTATGACCCGGCTTGTATGACTACCTCCTGCGTGCTCCGACCCGGCCTGGCTGACTTCCTGCTCCGAAGATCGACTCCTGCTTGCTACAGTGACCTGTGTTCCAGTTGTCACCGCCGCGACATTTCTATCTGCTGTTCCAGCTTTTGGTGTGACTGCCTTGCCTGGTGTACTCCGATCAGTGCAGTGTATCTACCTGTGCAGAGTTGTGCGTTTGTACGCCTCCCTCAGATTGCAGAGCCTTGCTATACCGCTGAAAAGCCTCGAGTAAAAATGCTATTTAACCCTAGCAGTGCCGCCTGGGTTCCACTCTCTCTCTACTCCCGTAAGAGTCTCGTTCTCGGTGATACTCCTGCTGAGTTGGCCGCTCTCCGTCGGCAGCTCTGTACATCCTTGCAGAGTATTCACATCCGTTGGGCCGGTTGGGCGCCTAAGACTCTCTCTCTTGTAATACTGGGCGATTCCGTTATACAGAGTGGCGGCAGGCACAGGCATCAGCATTAGCAAACCCGGTAACTACACCCGTGGGGCTGTTGGCTCTTGCGCGTCATATCCCGGTGTCCGGTTAAGTCTGAGGAGGCTTGGCAGCTCTCGCATTGCAGGCCGGTTCCAATCACGCCCGTGGGGGCTATTTGCACTTGCACTAGCTGAAGCAGTTCCAGTAGGTACGCCCGAGGGGGCTAAGTGGACTCCTGTGCTTCTTCTTACTGAACACCGTGGCGAGGCAGTCCTGTATTCAGCCTATGATGAACTTTGTCTCCAGCACAGCCTTATAACACCCAGGGCGTTCCAAACATCCACATCTGAGACTGACTGTTATCAAGGACTTAACCCTCTGTGGGTATATTCAATTTTACTGCTGTGTATTTGTACATGTAATTCATTTGTGCATTTACAATATAATCTTCCAGTCACTACTGCTGGTGTATATCAACCGCCACTAGAGGGCGTACTCCTGCCTTAACTTATTCTAATAAATTGTGTTTTTATTTCACACACTGGTCTGAGAGTCTTAAAAAAACGTTACACCTAGAAAGTTAGCTGAAACAAAAAGGCTCAATCTTCCACCACTGAAAAGGAGCATTGTGCCTGTCTATAAATTGGTTGAGAAAACAATTGGAAAGTTTGTCCATGTACAAGCAAAGATGGAAAAAAGTACACAGTCATCCTGTCAGTCATCATGAGCATCATCACTGCTTCCAAGTCCCACTCAGCCACACACACTAATAGTGATGAGTAACAGCAATAACACGGGTTATTAGCAGCTCTTGGAAGTGCATCACCTGTGACACCTAGTATTAGTACAAACAACATCTATCCCCAATAATACTAGTAGCAGCCTTTCAGGAACCCAGCAGTGAGCAGAGGGAAGCAGGTTCTCACCTATATACCTCCTCAAAGAGTTCCCACCAGAATCCCAGCCCCAACAGGTCAGAGTTGCCATCCCACACTTACTAAGTTCTTAGAAAGAAGTCAAAACTTGCACAAAATAATTCAAAACATGCCTATAGATTAGTGAACTTGACAAAATGTTGGTAGTTGACATGCTGCCCTTTATTTTTTTAAAAAACCAAAGGCTTAAAGGACTGATGTCATGTGTTGCACCCAGCAGTTATTTTTCAAGGGCGGTTGTGCCAATGTTACTTAAGCAGGGAGTTAGTGTTGTGGGCAAAGGACAAAGCCACTCAGGCTGCTGACAATTTTTTCAAGGCATATGTTGCTGCAGGACTCACGACTTTTACTTTCAGGTTAGAAGAAGTAATGTTGTGGGAAATGTTGTGGTTATAGAACACATAGGCAAAAGTCTATTGGCAGTGGTGAAAAGGAGATAATTTTATGTATTGTCTATCAGCAAAATATTTACAAAAAAGTGAAAAATAGTTTTTTTTTCACAAAAACCCCTGTGGGAAATGTCTCTGACATTTCAACCATCCCTACATATAACTACACTTATGAATTCTCAAAAACCTTAAAACAGCATCCCATAACCACACAAATATTTAACATAAATATTTAATATTTAAGGGATGGCTAACCATAGTCGGAAGGCTTTACGGATTCCTTTGTCAGAGGGGTTGTTTATATCTCTTGCCATCTCCTTTGTCCCTGTAAATCTGCAGTTAGATTTGTATATAATAGACCTTCTCCTGTTTCTCATACAACCCTGTTAATATTTCTCAGTATAATGATGCTTATGAAGCATTTTTTAAAGCTTTTTGAGTGATGACAAATTTCAGTAATGTCAAGGGGCGTGATGATGGTTTTATGAATAAAATTATCATAATAAGAAGTGTAATGTATTTCAAAATAGTAATAGCAAATTTAGCAAATTAAAACAGGACATTTAAAACCACCATAGCTGTGCTCTCACCTGTGAGAAGATATTTCAAATTCCATATAAAAGTTAAAGGTGTTTCTAAAATGGGCCCTAACTGATCTGATTGCAAATAAAACAATTTGGTAAACTGTATTCTTAAGATCGATCGAGAGCCATTTGTTTGATTGCTCAAAATAATACACACCACATATTCATATAAGATCAGACAAATAACTTGAGAAGACTGTGGACATTAAAACGAAAACACCTTTTGTTTAAGCCATCTTTAAAGGTATAGTAATACTTCATTTTAACTTTATTTTATTTTGTGGGCATTAAAAAAACACGAAGAACGATATAAGTCTTATCTCTCAAACCTTTATGGTTTGAGAGATATTCACAAGCAAAGTTTCCCCTCCCGCCCCTTTTACCTAGTGTAAGCCATCTCTTCTAAGATGTGGAATCTGGTTGTAAGACCAGACAGATAACAGCAGGTTTTTCCCTTATCTTAATTGAAGATTGTCCCTCTCTTCAGTCTACCTGGGCACCTCCCTTCTGCTCTGGCTGAGCAGTGTTACATCAGTAAAAGGGGTGGGAAGGGGATACTTTGTCAGTGAATTACTCATGAACTACAACTCTGACAGAATTGAAATAACATACTCCAAAGTCCAAATACAATGAAGATTGATTAGATCTGCTTTTATTATGAAACATTACTATCCCTTTAAAGTTTCCATTCATGGAACAGAAGAATAGAAATGTATGGTTAAAAGGGAACTACCACCCCAACACAATGTACTCTCTAAGTCTTTGTCTTCCTAGTGTTATTAGCAATCCATAGTTAGTTTTCTGAAAAAAAAAGCATTGTAAGATGGAGGGAGGTACAGTGGAGCCAAGTGGCTCCATAGCGGTCATGCGTAGAATGGATTCGAGGGGCAAGACGTCATCAGGTAGAGATTTAGTATAAAGATTGTGCTCTTAAAACGCTTTTTTGGAGAAAACTAACTATGGATTGCTAATAAAGCTAGGAAGACAAAGACTTAGAGAGAACATTGTGTTGGTAGTTCCCCTTTAAAAATGATTTTCATCCCCCCATGCTTTGCTTCGTTATATTAATTCTCATGTTATATCTGATGTCAGCTTGAGAAAATCATGGCGTTAATGTTTGTGGAACAACTCCTGTGAATGTCCATTCTAGTTTGCATGAATTAGAAGATTAACATTGGCTTAAATCAGCATTCTTTACCTTTTACTTAAATTCCAATTACATTCTAATTCAAATATAGTTGCACCATGACCTATGAGAAAGATGTTGTCTACTTAATCATTTACACTTTAGTATTAAAATAAAACATTAAATATCTAGTGTAACAAACTGTACTATAGCATTAGCTCTAAAAATTCTCAACAATGCAACCAGAATTAATATTTGAATACAACCTAGAAAATAGATATGAAAATCATATAAAGCTATAAACACCACATTTTTACTTTTACAAAAAGAATAAGCCAATCCTAAAATTGGCATAAAGAATTATTACGCATATTTATTTATTCAATACACTGCCAAACATGTATATTGCAAGTAATGAGTTTTCTCAAAGCCAATAGCTGAAGGTGTTACAGAAAATTCCAGCTGGCCAGGAAGAAAACATTTCAGATCAAAAGGATTTAATATGTATCCAGCTATCATCTGCTATCATAACTATTATTTTCTGGTTACTATGATTATATAATAACTACTGCACTATAGTTTACAAGGGAATTAATTGACTATCAAATAGAAATGACTAGTGTTGAGCGAGCATGCTCGGCCGATGCTCGGATCGGCTCGAGCATCGCTCTGCTCGGCACATGGCGGTACTCGTACGAGTACCGCATGTGCTCGCCCGCCATGTTCGGGTCTCCTCCCCGCACGTTTTGCGGCTGCTGCGCAGCCAATAAACGTGCAGGGAGGCTCTGACATCGGTGTAATGCCAGCAGCCATGTTGGCTGCTGGCATTACACTGATTGGCTGGCCAGAACCCGTGGTCGGGTGCTGTATAGCACCTGACCATCGAGTTCGGCTCAGTCTGAGCCAGGGAGAGCTGAGGATAGGAAGGGAAAGGCAGTGTAGGGAGGAAAAAAAAAAATTGTGAAAAAAAAGAACCAAAAGTCCTTTTTAGGACTACTGTGTGTGGGGGCAGCAGGTTATTTTGTGTGGGGGGGAAAAAAAAAAAAAAAAAAAAAAAATATTCTGTTTAGTGTGAAAAGTTGCAGATTAGAGCACATTCTGTTTAGTGTGCACAGTTGCAGATTAGAGCACATTCTGTTTAGTGTGCAAAGTTGCAGATTAGAGCACATTCTGTTTAGTGTGCAAAGTTGCAGATTAGAGCACATTCTGTTTAGTGTGCAAAGTTGCAGATTAGAGCACATTCTGTTAAGTCTTCAAACTAAAATATCAAAGTCACATATTCCATTCAGTGTGCGTCGCCGCAGTTTAGCAGCACATTCTGTGTACTGTGCAGAGTTGCAGAATAGGAAGAAATACTGTTAAGTCTTCAAACTAAAATATCAAAGTCACATATTCCATTCAGTGTGCTTCGCCGCAGTTTAGCAGCCTATTCTGTGTACTCTGCACAGTTGCAGAATAGGAAGAAATACTGTTAAGTCTTCAAACTAAAATATCAAAGTCACATATTCCATTCAGTGTGCTTCGCCGCAGTTTAGCAGCCTATTCTGTGTACTGTGCAGAGTTGCAGAATAATAAGAAATACTGTTAAGTTTTCAAACTCAAATATTAAAGTCACATATTCCATTCAGTGTGTTTCACCGCCGTTTAGCAGCCTATTCTGTGTACTCTGTACAGTTGCAGAATAATAAGAAATACTGTTAAGTTTTCAAACTCAAATATTAAAGTCACATATTCCATTCAGTGTGTTTCACCGCCGTTTAGCAGCCTATTCTGTGTACTCTGTACAGTTGCAGAATAATAAGAAATACTGTTAAGTTTTCAAACTCAAATATTAAAGTCACATATTCCATTCAGTGTGTTTCACCGCCGTTTAGCAGCCTATTCTGTGTACTCTGCAGAGTTGCAGAATAGGAAGAAATACTGTTAAGTTTTCAAACTCAAATATTAAAGTCACATATTCCATTCAGTGTGTATCACCGCCGTTTAGCAGCCTATTCTGTGTACTCTGCAGAGTTGCAGAATAGTAAGAAATACTGTTAAGTTTTCAAACTCAAATATCAAAGTCACATATTCCATTCAGTGTGTTTCACCGCCGTTTAGCAGCCTATTCTGTGTACTCTGTACAGTTGCAGAATAATAAGAAATACTGTTAAGTTTTCAAACTCAAATATTAAAGTCACATATTCCATTCAGTGTGTTTCACCGCCGTTTAGCAGCCTATTCTGTGTACTCTGTACAGTTGCAGAATAATAAGAAATACTGTTAAGTTTTCAAACTCAAATATTAAAGTCACATATTCCATTCAGTGTGTTTCACCGCCGTTTAGCAGCCTATTCTGTGTACTCTGTACAGTTGCAGAATAATAAGAAATACTGTTAAGTTTTCAAACTCAAATATTAAAGTCACATATTCCATTCAGTGTGTTTCACCGCCGTTTAGCAGCCTATTCTGTGTACTCTGTACAGTTGCAGAATAATAAGAAATACTGTTAAGTTTTCAAACTCAAATATTAAAGTCACATATTCCATTCAGTGTGTTTCACCGCCGTTTAGCAGCCTATTCTGTGTACTCTGTACAGTTGCAGAATAATAAGAAATACTGTTAAGTTTTCAAACTCAAATATTAAAGTCACATATTCCATTCAGTGTGTTTCACCGCCGTTTAGCAGCCTATTCTGTGTACTCTGTACAGTTGCAGAATAATAAGAAATACTGTTAAGTTTTCAAACTCAAATATTAAAGTCACATATTCCATTCAGTGTGTTTCACCGCCGTTTAGCAGCCTATTCTGTGTACTCTGTACAGTTGCAGAATAATAAGAAATACTGTTAAGTTTTCAAACTCAAATATTAAAGTCACATATTCCATTCAGTGTGTTTCACCGCCGTTTAGCAGCCTATTCTGTGTACTCTGCAGAGTTGCAGAATAGGAAGAAATACTGTTAAGTTTTCAAACTCAAATATTAAAGTCACATATTCCATTCAGTGTGTATCACCGTCGTTTAGCAGCCTATTCTGTGTACTCTGCAGAGTTGCAGAATAGTAAGAAATACTGTTAAGTTTTCAAACTCAAATATCAAAGTCACATATTCCATTCAGTGTGTTTCACCGCCGTTTAGCAGCCTATTCTGTGTACTCTGTACAGTTGCAGAATAATAAGAAATACTGTTAAGTTTTCAAACTCAAATATTAAAGTCACATATTCCATTCAGTGTGTTTCACCGCCGTTTAGCAGCCTATTCTGTGTACTCTGTACAGTTGCAGAATAAAAAGAAATACTGTTAAGTTTTCAAACTCAAATATTAAAGTCACATATTCCATTCAGTGTGTTTCACCGCCGTTTAGCAGCCTATTCTGTGTACTCTGTACAGTTGCAGAATAATAAGAAATACTGTTAAGTTTTCAAACTCAAATATTAAAGTCACATATTCCATTCAGTGTGTTTCACCGCCGTTTAGCAGCCTATTCTGTGTACTCTGTACAGTTGCAGAATAATAAGAAATACTGTTAAGTTTTCAAACTCAAATATTAAAGTCACATATTCCATTCAGTGTGTTTCACCGCCGTTTAGCAGCCTATTCTGTGTACTCTGTACAGTTGCAGAATAATAAGAAATACTGTTAAGTTTTCAAACTCAAATATTAAAGTCACATATTCCATTCAGTGTGTTTCACCGCCGTTTAGCAGCCTATTCTGTGTACTCTGTACAGTTGCAGAATAATAAGAAATACTGTTAAGTTTTCAAACTCAAATATTAAAGTCACATATTCCATTCAGTGTGTTTCACCGCCGTTTAGCAGCCTATTCTGTGTACTCTGCAGAGTTGCAGAATAGGAAGAAATACTGTTAAGTTTTCAAACTCAAATATTAAAGTCACATATTCCATTCAGTGTGTATCACCGCCGTTTAGCAGCCTATTCCGTGTACTCTGCAGAGTTGCAGAATAGTAAGAAATACTGTTAAGTTTTCAAACTCAAATATCAAAGTCACATATTCCATTCAGTGTGTTTCACCGCCGTTTAGCAGCCTATTCTGTGTACTCTGTACAGTTGCAGAATAATAAGAAATACTGTTAAGTTTTCAAACTCAAATATTAAAGTCACATATTCCATTCAGTGTGTTTCACCGCCATTTAGCAGCCTATTCTGTGTACTCTGTACAGTTGCAGAATAATAAGAAATACTGTTAAGTTTTCAAACTCAAATATTAAAGTCACATATTCCATTCAGTGTGTTTCACCGCCGTTTAGCAGCCTATTCTGTGTACTCTGTACAGTTGCAGAATAATAAGAAATACTGTTAAGTTTTCAAACTCAAATATTAAAGTCACATATTCCATTCAGTGTGTTTCACCGCCGTTTAGCAGCCTATTCTGTGTACTCTGTACAGTTGCAGAATAATAAGAAATACTGTTAAGTTTTCAAACTCAAATATTAAAGTCACATATTCCATTCAGTGTGTTTCACCGCCGTTTAGCAGCCTATTCTGTGTACTCTGTACAGTTGCAGAATAATAAGAAATACTGTTAAGTTTTCAAACTCAAATATTAAAGTCACATATTCCATTCAGTGTGTTTCACCGCCGTTTAGCAGCCTATTCTGTGTACTCTGTACAGTTGCAGAATAATAAGAAATACTGTTAAGTTTTCAAACTCAAATATTAAAGTCACATATTCCATTCAGTGTGTATCACCGCCGTTTAGCAGCCTATTCTGTGTACTCTGTACAGTTGCAGAATAATAAGAAATACTGTTAAGTTTTCAAACTCAAATATTAAAGTCACATATTCCATTCAGTGTGTATCACCGCCGTTTAGCAGCCTATTCTGTGTACTCTGCAGAGTTGCAGAATAATAAGAAATACTGTTAAGTTTTCAAACTCAAATATTAAAGTCACATATTCTGTTTAAGATGAAGAAGGCGGGTAAAAAGGGACGGGGAAGTGGACGTGATCCTGAAAGTTCAGGGCGCGGGTCAGGACGCGGAGAAACTGTGCCTGGTGCCAGAGCACAAGAAAGAAAGACATCCACCATACCTAGCTTCATGTGTAATTTTACAGGGCGTCGCAGGACACTCTCGAGGTCCGACCACTGCGAACAGGTGGTCGGTTGGATGACAGCTGATACTGCTTCCAGTCGGTTAAGCACCACCCTGTCTTCCACCAAGTCCACTCTCAGTAGCCAAGAGTCTGGTCAACATAATCCTCACTCTGATCATCCTTCCTCCCACCATACACGGTCTGGTCAAAGAAGTGATCCCACACTGGGATATAGTGAGGAGCTCGTCTCATCACCAATCCTTCATTTGACCCTCTCTCCAAGCACGCTTGCAGAGGAACATGACATCTTGTGCCCTGATTCACAACCTCTAGAGGCTACCCAATCACAAGAAGATGACAGATGTGAACGGCATTTAAGGTCAAAGGAAGTAGTGGATGATGATGATGATGATGAGACACAGTTGCCATTAAATCAACCACTATTTCCGTCTCAAGACCTTGTTGAGGAGAATGTTATACAGTTGTCAATGACTGAGTATGTGGTGGGATCAAGACTTGAGGAGGATGATCAGAGTGAGGAAGTGGAGGAGGACTTGGTGGACGATGAGGTGACTGACCCCACCTGGGAAGGTGTAGAGCCGAGCGATGACAGCAGTCCTGAGGGTGAGCCATCTGCAGCACCGCAACAGGCTGGAAGAGGCAGTGGTGTGGCTACAGAAAGAAGGCGGACCGCACCAAACCGGCCCGCAAATGTTCCACGGAGCACCCCCTTGCGTAAATCTACCTTGCCAAGGGGTAGGTGTTCCGCGGTATGGCGTTTTTTTAAGGAAAGTGCGGACGACAAAAGAATTGTAGTTTGCAACCTGTGCCACACCAGAATGAGCCGAGGCATGAACACTAGAAACCTCACCACCACCAGCATGATCCGACACATGGCATCCAAGCACCGTAGTAAGTGGGAGGAACGCCTGGATCGCCCATCTGTGTCTGCAGGCCACACCACTGCCTCCTCTTCCCCTGTTTTCGGTGCCGGCCAATCGCCTGTCGAAGGCGCAGGCCCGCATACCTCCCGCCCTGCACCTGTAGCATCTGAAGCACCATCAGCGACCACATCCACTTCCCTGTCCCAGCACAGCGTCCAAATGTCGTTACCCCAGGCATTTGAGCGCAAGAGAAAGTACCCAGCCACCCACCCACAGGCCATAGCACTAACCTCACACCTTTCAAAATTACTGGCCATCGAAATGCTGCCATTTAGGCTTGTGGACACTGAGTCCTTCCGCAGCCTGATGGCAGCAGCTGTCCCTCGGTACGCGGTCCCCAGCTGCCACTACTTTTCCCGGTGTGCCATCCCCGCATTACACCACCATGTGTCCCGTAACATCACCCGTGCCCTGACCAACGCAGTTACTGGGAAGGTCCACTTAACGACTGACACATGGACAAGTGCTTGTGGCCAGGGACGCTACATATCCCTGACGGCACACTGGGTGAATGTCGTGGAGGCTGGGAGCGACTCGGACCCTGGGATGGCACGGGTGCTACCCACGCCGAGGATTGCGGGCCCTACCTCCATCAGGGTTTCCACCAGCACCTACGTTATTGGCTCCTCCTCCTCCGTTTCCACCTCCGAATTCTCTACACACAGCGCCACTCCCCCATCAGCCAGTAGCTGGAAGCAGTGTAGCACTGCAGTGGGGAAGCGTCAACAGGCCGTGCTGAAGCTGATCTGCCTTGGGGACAAACAGCACACGGCCTCAGAGCTGTTGCAGGGGATTAGTCACCAGACCGAGCAGTGGCTCTCGCCACTCAACCTGCAACCAGGCATGGTTGTGTGTGATAATGGGCGTAACTTGGTGGCGGCTTTGGAGCTCGGCAAGCTCACACACGTACCATGCCTAGCGCATGTATTTAATTTAGTGGTGCAGCGATTTCTAAAAACCTACCCCAATGTGCATGATCTCTTGACCAAGGTGCGCCGCGTGTGTGCACATTTCCGTAAGTCATCAACAGCTTCAGCCGGCCTGTTGAAGCTGCAGCAGCGCTTACAATTGCCAGCTCACCGGCTGCTGTGTGACGTGAGCACGCGCTGGAACTCCACCTTCCACATGTTGGCCCGGCTTTGTGAGCAGCAGAGGGCAGTAGTGGAGTACCAGCTGTTACACGGTCGTCGCCTCTCCGTTCAACTTCCTGTAATCAGAAGTGAGGAGTGGGAATGGATGTCAGACCTCTGCGAGGTTTTACGCAATTTTGAGGAATCGACACAGATGGTGAGCGGCGATAACGCTATTATCAGTGTAACCATCCCACTTCTGTGTCTACTGAAACGCTCGCTGCTCACAATTAAAACCGACGCTTTGCATGTGGAAGAGGTGGAAATGGGGGAGGAAGAGCTTACACAAGGTGATAGCCAGAGCACCCTCACTTCGTCTTCTCAGCGACAATTGGAGGAGGCGGAGGAGGAGGAAGACACGGTTGCCTCCGCTACAGAGGGTAGCCATGGAACTTTAGTTCCATCTCTTCAGCGTGGGTGGGCAGAAGAGGAGGAAGAGGATGAGGATATTGAGAGTCATCCTCCTGGTGAGGACAGCGAAATCTTGACTGTTGGTACTCTGGCACACATGGCTGACTTTATGTTAGGCTGCCTTTCCCGTGACCCACGCGTTGTACGCATTTTAGACAACACGGATTACTGGGTGTTCACCCTTCTGGACCCCCGCTACAAAGAGAATTTCTCATCTCTCATTCCTCCGGTGGAGAGGACAAGCAAAATGTTGCAATACCAGAAGGTTCTTGTCGAAAAATTGCTCCAAAATTTTCCATCTGACAACGCTGGCGGCAGAGTACGTGCTACCTTGGCCAACCGAGAAGGGGAGAAAAGGGGAGCACACAGCAGTTCCGAGAAAGGCAGGGCAACACTCTCCAAGGCGTGGGACACCTTCATGACACCCCGCCAGCACCCTCACCCTGATGCGCAGCCTAGTGTCACAAGGAGGGAAAAGTTTTGGAAGATGGTGAAGGAGTACGTAGCAGACCGTGTCAGCGTCCTCAATGATCCCTCTGTGCCTTACAACTACTGGGTGTCCAAGCTGGACACGTGGTATGAACTGGCACTCTACGCCTTGGAGGTGCTGGCCTGCCCTGCCGCCAGCGTTCTGTCTGAGCGGGTATTTAGTGCTGCTGGTGGCATCATAACAGATAAGCGTATCCGCCTTTCCACCGACAATGCTGATAGGTTGACACTTATAAAAATGAACAAGGCCTGGATTTCCCCTGACTTCTCCACTCCACTGGAGGAAAGCCCCGGGGGAACATAAACTCACTTTATATATGTTATTTACAATGATGTGAATACTCTGTATTCCCATTCACCCCTTCCACCCAAAAAACGGGTATATGGTTGACTCTTAATCTTCTCATCCTCCTCCTCTTCTTCCATATGCCCTGTGCTATAATTTTTATATAGGGCCAGCTCACCAGCGGGCCCTGTGATATAATTTTTATATAGGGCCAGCTCACCAGCGGGCCCTGTTTGACAATTTTTATATAGGTCAGCTCACCAGCGGGCCTTCTCATATAATGTTTTATTGGGTCAGCTCTCTAGCGGGCCCTCTCATATAATGTTTTATAGCGTCAGCTCACTAGCGGGCCTTCGCATATAATGTTTAGGATGGTCAGCTCTGCAGCAGACCCTCACCCATAATGTTTTAGATGGTCAGCTCAGCGCACGTTTCCCTCTTAATCATGGCCTCAGTTCAATAAAATCAAGGAAATTTTTGGGAGAATTTGCCTCTGTGCACGTTTCCCTCTTAATCATGGCCTCAGTTCTGAAAATCAAGGAAATTTTTGGGAGAATTTGCCTCTGCGCACGTTTCCCTCTTAATCATGGCCTCACTTCCGAAAATCAAGGACATTTTTGGGATAATTTGCAGATGATATACAAGTAAATATACAGCAAATATTGTTTGGTAACAATTTTTCGCCTAAAGTCGTTTTTATTTTCCTTTTTGTGTGTTTTATGGTCAGTCTGTAAAAATGGCGTACTACGGGCGAAAGATCGTTCCCAGCAGCGATGTTGGAGTCCAAGATGCATCCAGACATCCTCCCTATGCTGTCCCTGAACCATTTCTGTGGTGTTTCCATAATTTTCTGCCCTTTTCCTATGGACCAGGCACCCTCCCCTCATCAGAGCAGGGGGTGCCTGGTGTAATGCTCGAGTCCTCCCATTGACTTCAATGGGGCTCGGGTGCTCGGCCGAGCACTCGAGCCTCAGGGGGTGCTCGGTCAGAGCACCCGAACACCCGAGCATTGGGGTGCTCGCTCATCACTAGAAATGACAAAGGACAACTTCCTGTTGATTCTAGTAAAAAGCAAGATTTGATATTCATTTTGATATCCCTAGAGGAAACAGAACTAAATGCTGCTATTAAAATAAACATTCAGGATCACAGTAAAATGAGCAACCTGAAATCCCTCTTTAAACTGAAAATAAGTTCACATTCAACATTGTGTGATTAAAATGCATTTTAGTTTCATTAAATGCAGAGAAAATAATGTTGAGTTATAATGGAAAAAAAGCACATTCCAAGCTACTGATGTACTCTTGGCTGTATATGCTATTATGCAGTTTTTTCAAGCAAATCCGAAGTACATAAATAATTTAAATTCTACTATAAGTACAGATGGTTTTTACATGCTTCAGTTTTTTTTCTGTATATAGTAGTTAGAACATGAAAATAACAACTACGTTTGGACAGATACAAATTTGAAGACATTTGGGTGATAGTTGTAATAGCCATAGTGAATCATTGCTATCAACATCTCAACACAGAATGCATGGCAGAAACAGTTTAGCTCCTGTCAAAATGAGGCACCTAGACATCTGCCTGCCCTGCTTAATGGGAAATTGGTCTTAATCATGATTACTCATCCCACTTACTCTCCTTGTAAGGTGTGAAGAGCCTTGTCATGTTCCTGCCGGCTCTTAAAGTTGATTGATTTTCTCAGGTGCTAGAAAATATTATTAAAGGAATCTGATTTTCAGATGCAGCTTTATTGTTCAGCAAGCAGTAACATATAAATGCATACCAAGCTACTTTAAATAAAAGTAGTATTTTCCAAGGGTCAGTAATGGGGCGCAGCTCTCCCTGAGAGAGAACATGTGGAATTATAGGGAACACCTAACCCATGCAAAGAACACATGGATTATAAAGACGGAGTATGCATATTATTATGTTGGAAGATAATATAGTCTGCATGATATCTGATTGTCCCAACACTCACTTTAATGCTTTGTAATAGGGTACTTTGTTATGTAGAGAAACAATATTTCCAGGAAGAACTGGACATCCGGCAGGACATGTCCATATGCTTTGATCTTCCATCCAACAGTGAGACACTATTCCACCACACCCTATCATATCTAATTTCATTAAAGATGAGCTTTTGCATATGCCCCTGAAGCAATGATGTACTAAGCAGGGTGATTGTTAATGTGAGTTTAATGAAGACATTTGTAATGGGATGGTTGTACACGATAGAGTTTTCCCTGCTCCTTTTCATATAGTCATGGTTAATTTTTATAGGATAAAAAGAGAGTCAAAAAGAGGCACCCCTTGTACAGCTTGATTAGATGAAAGATCCACTACAAACATTCAGTGATTGGATACTCACACTCTCCCAGATACAGTGAATCTCAAGATGCACCAAATGTGCGTCTCCTGGATATTTAATTTTCTCTAAATGGTAAAAGAATGCAGAAATATTATACACAAAAACACAGGGAGCCCAATAGTGCAAATCCGTGATATATACTCTAAGATATGGTGAATAAATGGTACTCACAAGTGAGGTGGTCAGATATTAAGGTTTTCTGAATGCTGTATACCACACTTGGATACCTGAGTAGAGATGCGTTATCATATCCACTTGCCTTCTATGTCAGATTAATATCTGACCACCATACTTTTACCATTTGTTCACCGTATCTTAGGGTATATATCATGAATTTATGCTATTGGGCGCCCTGTGTTTTTTGTTCTTTATGTCTCTGCATAGTTGCTTTTTAGTCTGCACAGATTTCTGTTATATAAACCATCACCACCTAGAACAAGGAATAAAATTATTATGGTTATTATTGATTGATAAAGTTCTAACGTACTCCTGGGCTACATTGCAGTTAAATGGTTTATCCTAGGTAGGGGTGTGCGAAAAGTGGGACAAATTCCCTGCATGATTTTTCATGAAAACTTGCTGATTTTTTTTTCTACTTTTTTGCCAATGCAAAATGTTTCTCCTTTTCACCTAATTTACCACATTTTTCACCTGTATTTCCTGTGGGTACTACATTTCCCACTACGATATTACTTCTTCTGTTGTCTATAGTGGAGAAATAAGTAACTGAAAGTCAAAGTTATGAGTCCTACAGGAACATATGCCTTAAAAAATGTGTTAGCATGCAGAGTGCATTTGTGCTTTCCCACAACACTAACTTCCCACTTAAGTGACACTGGCACATATTCATGATTATGATGTAAAAGTAAGAACAAAAATAAACACCTACAATGTGGCAAATGTGTATTGTTGTGTTGCTGAGGGACTGGCTGGTATGGTGTGATTTGTGTATGCATATAGTTTTTACCATTGTCATGTTTGTGTCAAATCACTACCCCCCTTCTCAGAATATTATCACACACTGTTGTTTGGTCGTAGCAGTGGTCCCATCTGTGCTGCTGGTAATATATTTGACCTGGCTTTCTCTGTCATGTGTGGTTTCTTCTACCTGATACTCAGATGGTATGAGATATTGTTTCATTTTTAAGAATGTTAGTCTCCCAATATTGCTGCTTGATAGCTGCATCCTGCTGTCACTGACAATGTAAACAGCCACACTCAAAACCCTCTCCAACTCAACGCTTGCTGGTGGACAAGTGAGGGTTTCCACTGCAGTACATGTCAATGCTAACCACACACACTGTTTTGTTTGCCAGTAGTCCATGGGGTCATTGTTTCTGCCTAGAATGTAGCTATCCTGCAAGCATGCAAAAACCATCTCAAATGCATTGGGACCACTTCTAGGAGCTACACAATGTTCCTGTGTGTCAGTTACCAACTCATACTCAGGAAGCAAGTCCCAAAGAGATGTGCCACCACCACCACCACCACTGCCAATGTTGGGTTTTTGCCCCCCCCCCGCTGAGATCCATGAATTGCCCTGTGTTCTGAATGGGATATTCTGGTTGATGACGTAGCTGTTTCTGCTGGTTGAATTGCTTTGCTGCCTTCCTTTTCACTGTACTGTCTAGATGTTTGTTGTGCCCTCACTTTCTCTCTCTCATCCTCCACAATACAACCCTCCTTTAGATCAATCAGCGTATCTCTTAGAGAGTTGCTACTGATCGTCATGACCCCTTGTTGTGACAAACCACTGATGGCCCTTAGGCAGAAATTCTGAAATGTTGTGTTTAAAGCGGGGTCCAGCAAAGTGGAAAGAATGTATTCCTCATTGCTTTTAGTGGACACTATGCGAGGATCTTATTCAAAGCACTCTAACATGTCCTTTACCAGCTGGTGCATGTCTGTGTTGTCATTCTGGTAAGAATCCTCAGCCATGCTCCTCATATTTTTCTGCAATAAAAATATCACTGGTAGAATTTTACTAATTCCTGCCCCATTGTGACTCACCAGCCACCAATGAGTGGCCAGCATTGACACGTACTGCAGTGGAAAGCCTCAGTTGGCCTTCAGCCAGCGTTGAGTCGGAGAGGGTTTTCAATGCGGCTGGTTATATTATCTATGACCGCAGGACATGGCTATCAAGCAGAAATGTTGGGAGACTAACATTCTTAAAAATGAACCAACATCTCATACATCAGAGTATCAGGTAGCAGAAATCACACATGACAGACAAAGCCAGGTCAAATATATTAACAGCAGCACAGATGAGGAAGTGGAGAAGGGATGTGAAGTAGGGTTGCCACCATTTATCCCCCTTGGGACCACTGCTATGACCTATAAGTAATGTGTGTCAATAATTTGAGCAGGAGGATAGCGTATGACAGTGGTAAAAATACATACACAAATCACACCATGCCAGTCCCCCACCACCACCACTACCATACAAATCTGCCACATTGTAGGTTGTACTTTATTATTTTTATTATTTGACATGATCATGAATATGTACCAGTGTCACTTAAGCAGGAAGTTAGTGTTGTGGGCAAATGCATTCTGCATGCTAACACATTTTTCAAGGCATATGTTGCTGTAGGACTCACAACTTTGACTTTCAGACACTTACTTCTAAACTTCAGCCCTCATAAGAAGTAATATTACAGTAGGAAATGTAGTACCTACAGGAAATATAGATGAAAAATGTGTTAAAATAGGCAGAAAATGTGTTAAAATAGGCGAAAAGGAGGACATTTTTGCATAGGCGGAAATGCGAAATTTTTCGTGGGAAAAGCAAAAAATTGTTACATTTTCACGAAATATCATGCGGAAAATTTTCCACACTTTTCGCCCACCCCTACCTGCATTCCCTCTGCTCCCAGGCTTTTTGCACAAACAATAGATAGCAACATGCTTAGCTTGAGGATCCTGAGTGAATTATCTCCATACTATGATGTTCATGGACTGAGGGGTTCCTGAGGTGCTGCTGCTACTACTACTTCTGGGGCTAGATGTTGATGCAATTCTGCTACCACTACTACTATGTGTCAAAGGTGCAGCACTTAAAGCAGCAGAGGAACTAGTCATATCTAACATTTTGAATGTTAATAACCTGTGTTGCTGTTGTTGTTGCTGCTGGGTACTCAAAATAAGTGTGTGTGGCTGAGTGGGACTTGGACTTTGAAGAAGCTATGGTGCTGATGATGACGGATAGAGTGACTATGTACTTTTTGACATCCGTGCTTGTCCAGGGTCAGACTATCCAATGGTTTTCTCAGACAGTTTATAGACAGGCACAGTGCTCCTTTTCAGTGGTGGAACATTCAGCCTTTGCCTTTCTACTAACTTTATTGCCATGTCATTATCATCCTCGCGCTCAACTTCATCTGTATCCGAACAAGAGAAGGATGCTGGAGGGATATATTCTAGGTCTACATCATTATCAATCATCATTAGGTCAATCTCAGCAGCATCAGCATCACCTGACAATTCTTGCCATTACCGTTATATTCCTCTAAGCTTTTAGAGGTCTCAAATTTCTCAATTTCTTTTTACTTTTACTGGAACAACGGTCACTATTACGTTTAGGACAGGTGTTTTGGTGCTTGTATGTCTCACTATCTGATGCAGCAACTGTTTCAGCTGCTACATGTTCCTCTATTATGCGATTGCCATTATCAACACTTGAATGCGACTTGTTGTCATCTTCAGTGTTCTTATTATATGGTTCTTTATTTGTACTGGCACTGGTGGTGCTGGAAGTTTTGGGGAGACCTTGACAAACTGCATCCTCCCTTGGAGTAAAGGGATCATCATCATTTATTGCACACACTGCAGTAACCATTGCTGCAGTCAGTTTTTGAACTACTACTTTACTTTCACATCCCTGCAATGCTCTACCCTTACCCCTCCCCCTGCTCTTTGTGCATTTTCTGGACATTGCTCAACTACTGTGTGTGTTTTTACTCTATAGTACACAACACAACTGTTGGAGTATGATGTCTTGCCTAAGCCCAGTCAGCTGTCTGTCACGTGATATATTCAGTTGTTTATTTATTTATTTTTTATTTAAGTTGTCCACCGTCTTGTAATTGTCAGTCTGTCAAAAAAAAAAACAAAATCAACATATTCTTTCCCCAGACTTCCCCAGCACAGAGACAATAACAGCAACACCAGCAAGCAACTAGGTCCCCAGCTGCCTGTGTCTTACCAGTCACATGGAATTAGGGTGTATTTGGGGTCAGCCTCCTTCCTCCCTTCTTCACCCCAGAGTGCCCCACTGACTCTCCTAATTGAGAGAACAAATGTCCTACCTAAAAGAATATCTAAACTAAACTTCAGTTCCCCTATCTTCTCTAGCTGCACTCTCTTCTCACAAACACAGAATGGCATGCTGTGAAAGCCTGACACCCGTTTATATGGCTGCAGAAAACTAGAGAAAACTTTCATGTGGTGGAGAAAATTTTATTTCTCATTGATTTCAATGAGCTAGGCAAAAAAAGCAGGAGAAAGTAGAAAAACTGCATTTTTTGAGGGAAATTATCACCAAGCGGGAAGTGCCGTTATTCAACAATTTCAGTTTGAGGCAAATATTTTCTTCCATCCCTAATCCTGAGTATTTCCTTGAAAAAAAGCCATCAAATTCAGTAAGTTCAGCATCTTCAGATGCTAATTTGAGGCAATCAACCTAGCTATGAAAAACCATTGGAAATGGATGGACAAAGTATCATTTGGCTGCTTAACATTGTTGAAGCAGCTAAATTTAACCAATTGAGAGCGGAACCACAGTCTTCCAAGTGCCAACAAAGTACCCTAATGTCACGGTTTGTTATGACTCTCAGACGCAGAGTTAAAATAAAAACACAACTTTATTGAAAAGTTTAAAGGGGAACCCTCGTGGGTTAGCATACACATGTAACATATATCTTCAATACATAGTCATAGTGAGTAGTGGTATACAGAATGTAAGACAGGCTCTACCGACCTTGCCAATACCGGGTAAGGCAACTTTAGACTGGCACTAGATGGAACAGGTTCTACCATCCTTACCAATATACCGGGCAAGGCAGCCTGGAAGGCTAGCAACTGAGCAGATGGAGGCTCTACCGGCCTTGCCAATATACCGGGCAAGGCAGCCGTGAGACTGGTACAACGAGAAATGAGGCTCTATCGACCTTGCCAATATACCGAGCAAGGCAGCCTTGAGACTGGTACAACGAGGAATGAGCAGGGGTGGACTGACCATCGGGCAATTCGGTCATAGACGGAGGGCCTGCGACCGAAAGGTGCCCGCCTCCACCAGAAATATTGTCTCCTGGCCCTCTCCCATTTATTTGCCTGCCTTGTAGGTGCCCGCTGCAGACGCACTGCTCCATGACGTGACGTAATACGGGTCGCACCTGCGACCGGGCCCATCACTCCAGGGGCCCGGCCACCCCCTTCGCCACGCGCCTGCAGGAACTATGTACCAGAGTTGTGACTGGCGATCTAGTAATACATAGCCCTGGGAAACAACATCATCTAACAGCGCTCTATATTACTGAGAATGCGCAGGAGCTTCAGGAGAAACAGATCACTCTGCTAGGCCACCTGGGACTTGAGGTAGGAGCATTATTGAGGGGCAATGTGAAGATTGAGGGGCATTGTGGAAGGGACATTGTGAAGATATGGGGGCAATGTGAAGATTGAGGGGCATTGTGGAAGGGACATTGTGGAGATTGAGGGGCAATGTGAAGATTGAGAGGCATTGTGGAAGGGACATTGTGGAGATTGAGGGGCAATGTGAAGATTGAGAGGCATTGTGGAAGGGACATTGTGGAGATTGAGGGGCAATGTGAAAGGGACATTGTGAAGATATGGGGGCAATGTGAAGATTAGAGATTAAGGGGCATTGTGGAGATTGGAGATTGGGAGGCATTGTGGAAGGGACATTATGAAAATATGGGGGCAATGTGGAGATTGAGGGGCATTGTGGAAGGGACATTGTGAAAATATGGGGGCAATGTGGAGATTGAGGGGAATTGTGGAAGGGACATTGTGGAGATTGAGGGGCATTGTGGAAGGGACATTGTTGAGATTGAGGGGCATTGTGGAGATTGAGGTGCAATGTGGAGATTGGAGATTGAGGGGCATTGTGGAGATTGAGGGGCATTGTGAAGATTGAGGGACAATGTGGAGATGGGGGCATTGTGGAAGGGGCAGGTACTGGATGTCATGGGGGTGCTACTGCATGGCCTGGAGGGGGTTACTGCATGGCCTTGGGGGTAATGGATGGCCTAGGGGGGTACTGGATGGCCTAGGGGGAGAGTACTGGATGACCTGGAGAGGGTTCTGAATGGCCTGGAGGCCCCCCAGGCTATTCAGTACCCCCAGGCCATACTATACCGCAGGCTACCATACTTTTGCAAATTAAATATGGAACATTGTACTCGCTATAGGCCCAGCCACCAGGCCAGACATCCAGCACACCCTCAAGCTATCCAGACAGTAGCCAAGTAGCCTCCAACCAACCGGCAAGAAGCTAGCCAGCAGTGCAAGGTTAGTTTTATTTATTTATTTATTTTTTAAACACAAGATTAATTTTATTAAAACAGGTTTACTTCTAAAATGGTGTGGAGTACCTTAATTTGTGTAATGTGAATCTTCTGGATGGGAGGAGAGTGTGTGTGTGTGTGGGGGAGGGTAGGTGTGCGGGGCTGAGGATGGGGGGCTGAGGATGTAGTGGGAGGTGGGGGCAATGATGTCACGGGGAGGGGTCAATGATGTCACGGGGAGGGGCCAATGATGTCATTGGACAAGGGGCCCAGACCTCTTTTTGGACCAGGGGCCCTGTCAGTCCGCCCCTGGGAATGAGGCTCTACCGGCCTTGCCAATATACCGGGCAATGCAGCCGTGAGACTGGCACAAGATGGAATAGGTTATACCGGCCTTACCAACATACCGGGCAAGGCAGCCTGGAAGCTGCAAGTACTGGAACACAGACAGGGATGGCCTCAGCGACTGGCATAAGGTGTAGCTAGCCAGTCACCTATGATGGACCGACAGAGGCCAGCTGGGTTATAAAGATGTAGAGAACCCAACGAAATAATGGAGCAAACCAGTACCTGCGTACTGGGGTACACAATCTCTACCGGTGCTGTAAGGAACGCAGCAAGCAGCCGGTTAACATGGAGCGAACCAGTACCCGCGTACTGGGGTTACACAGTCTCTACCGGTGCTGTAAGGAACGCAGCAAGCAGCCGGTGAACATGGAGCGAACCAGTACCCACGTACTGAAGTACACAATCTCCACCAGTGCTGTAAGGAACGGAGCAAGCAGCCGGTGAATATGGAGTGAACCAGTACCCGTGTACTGGAGTTACACAATCTCTACCGGTGCTGTAAGGAATGCAGCAAGCAGCCGGTTAACATTGAGCGAACCAGTACCCGCGTACTGGAGTTACACAATCTCTACCGGTGCTGTAAGGAACGCAGCAAGCAGCCAGTTAACATGGAGCGAACCAGTACCCGCGGACTGGAATACACAAACAAAGTGAATGAAAATGTCGCCAAACACGACTGGAGGAAGGAGACACTCTGCAGGCATCCAGGAGCAGGAACACAGCTGGTACAGGACAGGAAGCAGGACCGGGACAGGAACGGCAGCAGGAACAGCAACCCCAACCGGATCAGGAACGGAAGCTGGAACTGAGGAAGCTGTCAGACAGGAACTCAGGCGATCACTGGAGATCAAAGATAGTAGACGGCCCAGGAAGCTCAGGAACACAATGTAGGTGCAGGTGACATAGAGACACCACAAAAGGGCAACCAAGGGGTGCCCAAGCCCAGTCGAAATAGGCAATACTGGACGGGTTGAAAGCAGACAGCCAATGGAGAGCCATTCAGGTAACTGACAGGAAAGGCAGCAAATCACAGGCCCCGAAAGAACAAGAAAAGCAGGCCATCCATGTGATAGTTCACTTTTGTCTGGATCATCTGCAACAAACCTATGTGATCATACAGCAAGATCCATATTATCTAAAACAACCTCTTCAAACTTACACTGTTCACAAGTTAACCCCTTCCCGACAATGGATGTACAAGTACGTCCTGCAAAAACTATCACTTAGTGACAGAGGACGTACATGTACATCCCGGAAGTCCGGGTCCCCGCGAGGCTGCACGCCGTTCAGGGACTCCGGAATAATTAAAAAAAAAATAAAAAAATCTTAGCCGGGTGTTAAGTGACAGCCGCGTGTGCGCATGACCGGTCACTAAGGGGTTAAGTACTTTGCTTTGTATTGGTAGGAATTAGAATTCATTTCCCTTGGCACATGTTATTTGACTGGTGTCTTTTCTTGAAGGGAGAGTAGAGGAAGATTACAGTTCTCATAATGTAATTTGGCAGATTGTTTTCCACTGGGACAGTGGAGAGGGAGGAGTCTAGGGACCCCTTCCTTAGAACATATGTTTATTAATATGGGAGCAATAAACATATATGGAGTCAATAGGCCCCATATGAATTTAGTGTGTGTGTTAATAGGAGGAAGATAAATTAATATTGGGTCTATAGAGTTCATTTTTTAAGTATGGGTTCAATGGACCCCATATTATTTCTCATTCAATCAAGTCATTGATTCATTAAAAATGTAATGCCTGGTAGGGAACAAAAGTAGATCAGAGATCTGGCATGGTCTACCCCTCCAAAAATTTTGCTGTGGCTGAAGCAGGATTAAATGTGTTAGCCACAAGACTAGTTTACTGTTGACCAGTGGAGCCAGGCCACACCAAGGATAACTGCCTAGGGGAAGGTTATTCCTACTGCGGTAACAATAGATGGGGTACAGATGGTCAGAGAGTTGAACAACAACTGAGCAGTAACAAATTGCAAACAGATGGTCGAAGAGTTGAGTCAATGAATATGAGCATACAACAGTGCAAGCAACCAATGACGGTCAGCGGCCACCTTTTGTTGCATCTGGGCTTAAAGAAGGGAAGCTTGAAAGGTCTGCCAATGAGCAACCAAGGATCTGGTGGGTAGATCGGCCAAAAGAAGTCCAGATGTGGTAGTGAAAAGGACCACAGTTTAAGGATTGTCACCCAAAATAAATAGATTGGCAGGACAAGAAATTAGATCAAAAGCAATAAACTCCACAGGAGACGAGACAATGTGAAGAAGCAGAGAAACAGTGTTATGTGGGATGTCTGGCTACTAGAGGCAAGCCATCAACAGCAATGATGCGAATTGGCACCTTTCTCCTGGTGGATAGAATACCATGCCGAGCAGCAAAATCAACATCCATAAACAGGCCCTGCTCCCCTGCCCTGAATCAATGAAGGCTGATACTTGAATGCTTTTCTGGTTCCAAGCAAGGACTCTGGGTACAACAAGCTTGTGTTCATCCTTTGAGGTAATGGAGGATAGACTTAGAGTGATTCCCTCGCCATACTCTAAGTCCTGTCCTTTTCCAGCTTATTCTGGCAAAGCAGTCAAAGTGTCCTGACTGGGCACAATGCGAACAAAGCCCAAGGGATCATCATATTGCCATTTCCTCTTCTGAAAGAAAGAGAACTCTACGAACCTTCATGGTTCCCTTGAAGCATCAGAGGTGGGTACAGTTCCAGCACCACCAGTGCCAGTAGAAATAAAGAACCATATAAGAACACTGAAGATGACAACAAGTCACATTCAAGTGTTGATGATGCTGGCAATAGGATAATAAAGGAAGGTGTAGCATCTGAACCACCTGCTGCATCAGATAGTGAGACAAACAAGCACCAAAACACCCATAGTAGGGAACTTTGTTACAGTAAAAGTAAAAATAAATAGTTTGAGACCTCCAAAAGCTTAGAGGAATATAAGGGTAGTGGGCAAGAATTGTCAGGTGATGCTGATGCTGCTGAGGATGACCTAATGATGACTGTTGATGATGCAGATCTAGAATATATCCCTCCAGCATCCTTCTCTTGTTCAGATACAGATGAAGTTGAGAGTGAGGATGATGACAGAGGTATAAGATTAGAAGACGGTCAAAGGCTGAATCTTCCACCACTTATAAGGAGCACTGTGCCTGTCTATAAACTGTCTGAGAACTCCATTGTAAAGTCTGACCCTGGACAGGCACATATGTCAAAAAGCACACAGTCACCCTATCAGTCATCAAGCAGAAATGTTGGGAGACTAACATGCTTAAAAATGAACCAACATCTCATACCATCTGAGTATCAGGTAGCGGAAACCACACATGACAGACAAAGGCAGGACAAATATATTAACAGCAGCACAGATGAGGAGGTGGACGAGGGATGTGAAGATGGGTTGCCACCATCTACCCCACTGCTATGACTGATAAGTGATGTGTGTCAATAATCTGAGAAGGAGGATAGCGTATGACAATGATAAAAATACATATAACACAAATCACATCATGCCAGTTCCCTACCACCACCATTACAATACACATCTGCCACATTGTAGGTTGTACTAAGAGAGAGAGCTCCGGTCTTGTAGCGGTCAATTTTAGGCCCCGTTTTTACTTACAGAGCTCCCAGTAGAGTGCTGTAAGTATAAAGTATGTGACGTGCTATGACTGTCACCAGTTTCCTTAAGGGTATAAGGACCGTGACGGTCATAGCACGTCATCTGGTCCTTTAGAGGTTAAGCTGTAAGTTAGTGTTGTGGGCAAAGGACAAATGAATTCTGCATGCTAACACATTTTTCAAGCCATATGTTGCTGTAGGACTCACAACTTTGACTTTCAGCCACTTATTTCTAAACTTCAGCTCCCAGAAGAAGTAATATTACAGCGGGAAATGTAGTACCTATAGGAAATATAGGCAAAAAATGTGTTAAAACAGGCAGCAAATTTGTTAAAATAGGTGAAAAGGAGGATACCTTTGCATTGGCGGAAAGGCAAAATTTTCATGGGAAAAGCAAAGAATCTGTAAGTTTTCATGAAAAGTCATGAGGAAATTTTTCACCCTTTTCGCCCACCCCTAGTCGTCAATTGGAAAGGCTTTATCATGTGCTAGCTTCCTGAAGGCAATGGCATATCGGGCAAGAGACTTAGACCCCACTGAAAATCAAGAAGGGTGACGTCCTGGAGTATGTAACATTGATGGAAGTGCCTCAGAATTGTTTAGGATGGGTGACTGAGGGTTGAGTAGAAGGGACACCCAAGCTAGACACAGCTCTGGATGAGAGAAATAATGAACGGAATTCAGGCTGACTATGAAATGTAGAAAGCATTGGTTCAAGTAATTTCTCAACTAATTTGGGGAACCATCAAAATGATCAGGCAAAGGAAGACGAGTAAGAAGTGAGGAGAAAAACCAGGGTAAGGAATAGCCCCTGTAGGAGCATAAAGAGTAGACACGGTTGCCTCAAAATATTATTGGATATGTTCTATCATGTTAGTTATAAATTATATCTTATAATCCAACCTTTTGATTTGTACAGAATAGTGTAGACTACCCAACTGAGAGAGAATTAAATAGTACTGCAAACAGATGGTCTAAGTGTCAAACACATACTGCGCAGGAACAGACTACAAACTCATTTTTGAAGAGTCCAACCCTGACTGAGCAGAAACAGAAAGCATAAAGATGCTCAACCAGAGATAAGGTCAGCAACTGGTGGGCAAGAGAGGTAACATAGTTGACAGGTGAAGAGAGGCCTCGGTCAATCCAGGATATCCAATAACAGGTACAGGGAGTCAGGAACAGAATCTCGATCGCAGGAAACCGAAAGCTAAGATCACGCATCAGCCCCAGGAAGGTTGTTGCTTAAATTGGCACCTGGACAGGTCACACCCGATACAAGGAGTAAGGAATTTCAAGATCCAGTGACTGGAGAACAGAGCAAAACACAGTATGGATTAGGATACCTGACCAAAAGGCTACCCTAATACAGTACGACTGACAAATACTTAAATAATATTTATTAAGGTTTTCCATCCTGATTACATCAGAATGAAGAGATGGTGGGGAAATGTTATCTCCTCCTCCTCCACACCACACTCATTTTTTTATTTTTTTTTTTCAAGTAAAAACTAAGCAGTGGTCCATTAACTCATTCTTTGCTGTTTTAGCTGGAGAGTCATTTCTGCAATGGAGGGATTATGCATACTGGAATTCATGCAGCTGAGCTTAAAACAGATTGTATAGGGAAAAGATGGGTAACGGGAGGCCAGTTAGGAGGACATTGTAAGCAGGACAGAATGAGGGCATGTATAAGAGTTTTAGTCTTTCTTTGGGGAGCGAAACAGGTGGGTTTTACCAATGTTGAGGAGAAAGAAGTGGCATGTTCTAGCCACGTAATTAATATGAGGGGAGAATGAAAAGGAGGAATCAAGTATGGCCCCAAGGCAATGTGCTGTTATGGACCAGGAGCCAGACAGGACACAAAAAGGTAAAATGCAAAACACATTTATTAAAGTAACAAAAAATAAACAAAACAGAATTGTGATCCAGGAACATAACCCAAATGACAAGCCAGGGTTAGGAACCAGGACAGGTACTCAGCCAAGCCAGAGTCAGGAGCACAGAAGTCTGTGAAGTATGGAACAAGCCAATGGGTCTGGAGCCAGAAGAGACATCAGAGGAAGCCAGGTCATACACGGATAAACAGGAGCTCAGTAGAATCACAGCAGTCAGCAACAAGGTCAGCAACAAACACAAGGACAATGGGGAAGTGAGCCAAGCTGCTTTAAATATCCTGGGAGGGTTGGCTGATAACAGTCAGGTGAGCAATCAGAGAGGTCAGCTGATCAGCCTGAGTCAGAAACACAGAAGACAACAGCAGTGGATAGCAGAGCACTAGATTAGCTCAGATATCAGAATCAATAAGCAGAGTTGAGCTGCTCAGTAAAACCTTGACATGTGCTGAGCTGACTAGATCAATGTCAATTCCATCAACTGTAATGGTGAAGCTAGGTGCTGGGCAAGGTCTTGGAGGAAAAATGAGAAGTTCAGAAGGTCCAGGCTCTTAGTAAAGACAAGATCCAGGCAGTGACCAGCTTTGTGAATGGAGATCAAGTGAGGGCTGAGGAGGTTATCTCTAGAAGATGTGAAGCCCACGGGACAGAGGGCTCATCAATATGACAGCTAAAGTCACCCAGAATAAGGACATGATTGTCAGTAGTAAGAAAGAAGGAGAGCCAGGATTCAAAATGTGAGAGAATTTTTTAAGAAAAAGAGGCATTACAGGCCTGTATTTTGCAGCCATTACAGATTGTGGAATTGAGAAGGGCTGGAAGGGGCAGTGGAAGAAGAGAAGGAGACCTACTATCCCACCCCGACCAGTAGACCGAGGGGTGTGTGAGAAACAGAATCCTCCATAATAGAGTGCAGCTTCCGCCACTGTGTCCTGTGCAGACAACCAAGTTTCTGTGAAGGCAAACAAATGCAGTGATTGCTCACAGAAATAATTGAAAATGGGGGTTGTCTAATTAACTATTGTGTGGGTATTCAAAAGAGCAGAGGAGAAGAGGAAAAAGGAGGGTGAAAAAAGGGGAATGCTTATGAGATTTGAAGGGTTGTAACCCTTCAAAAAGCAGTGGGAGGGCCTGGTAAGCCTAGGATGATAGCAGTTGGGTATGGGGTTTGAGCTGAGATTGGGAGCAACATGCCCTGCAGGAAGCAGCAGGAAAAGACAAAGGGCAGAAATATGGGTGTGGGATATACTAATGTTTTGGAACAGGGCTTGCAAAGGAAGAAGGGGTTAAAATCTGGAGAAGAGTGTAAGAGCAGACAGATGTGATGGGGAGGAGAGAGAGGGATATGTGGATGCAGTTTGAACAGTCAGGGGGAGATCTGAAGCTAAGCAGAATCCTAGTGAGCACTCAACATAAAGAAAACAAAACAGATAGCAAAAGTGAACATGTTAAGTCAGATTCTGATGCCAGAGAAAAATTGTCATTGCTGATGATCTTCCCAAATGTGTTCTTTACAGGTAATGGAGGAGTTCTGGTTCCTTCTCTGTTGCCTTCATTGTTTCATTTAAGAAATGGGCACTGAGGAATAGGGGTGGGTGAAAGCTGTTTCCGGGCTCGTGAAAACCACATTGCTGTCCGCTTTTTTGCAGGAAAATCTGCATTAAAACCAGCTATTAAAATCTTTGCATTTTCCGCCCATTGGCCAAAATTCTTCGCCATTCTTCAGTGGCTAGAAATTTTCTGCTCATTGATTTACGTGTTTTTCACCGTTTCGCTATAAAAACGTAATGTATTCCACGAAGTAGAACACAATAGAAGCAGCTACAGAGCGAGGTAGACATGATGTGCTGTTCTGCTGTGATCTTTTTGAAAAACAGAGGCAGGAGAGGCTCATAGTGACTGCTATCACTATGAGAAAGCTTAAAAATAGTGTAAGGAGGAATTGGAGGAACCCTTATGTGTCCAGTGAGTCTGAGGAGGAGGAGCTTCTCCAGCATCATCATCCCCACCAACACCACTAGTCCCTACGTGCTGCTGCTGCTCTATTACAGACATCTCACTGCTGGTTGGAGGAGACGACAAGCAATGTGACAGAGGGTACCCCTAATGTCACACTTGCCATTTCTTAGTGATGTGAAGAAGGCAGACTGGCAGCAGTAGCAGCAGGCATAGGCAGCTGATCTATACTCCTGGTGGTGGTGGCATTATTATTTCTCTGCCTGTTACCCTCCAACTATTCTGGCCTCTTCAGGATCATGTTCCACTTGGACACTGTAGTGAAGGGGAATCCAAGGGCCAGAGGAATAGTGTGGCCTCCCTTGACCGCTAGTCTGGATGCTCTCAAATGCTTCCCCTATCGCTTCAGCATTACTGCTAATACTACTAACACCAACAACATCAAGTTCAGCCCCAGAGTCTTCCTCCTCACACTATTAATATGAGGATATTGATTACACCTTCCTTCACTCCTAACACTGACAAGCTGTTGGACCTTCTTAGTAGTAGTACTAGCACTGGCGGTACTGATTGGTAATGGCAAGTGTGACTTAGGGTCCCCTGCTATCACACTTGTAATACTCAGGAGGGGGGAGGAGAAGATGATGCCAGTGGATGTATTGATATGGGGCCCTAAGCCCCATTTCAATACATCCAAAGTGCTTAAAAAATGTTCATTGTTTGTAGAATTAACCCTATGAGTGCCATTGTGATATAATTACTAGGGATATGCAAAAGTTGACATCCTGTTCCCGCAAGAAATTTAATGAAAACCACATTGTTATCCGCTTTTTTAGGGGAAAATCCTCTTTAAAACTAGCGCGTAAAATTTTCACATTTTTCGCCCATTGATTTACATTGTTTTTGCACTTCCGCTATAAAAATGTGATGTTTTCACTGAAGGCAGACACAATAGAAGCAGCTACAGAGCAAAGTAGATGTACTGTGCTGGAGAGGCAGGAGAGGCTCATAGTGACTGCTACCGCTATGAGCAGCAAAAAGAGGACCTGGAAGGACCCTTATTATGTGTCCACTGAGTCTGAGGAGGAGGAGGAAGTGACTAGCAGTACTGAACCAATGCTGTCCAGTCCCCCTAAATCACCCCAAAGGATCTTGGGGAATTTAATGAGAAGGGAGGGAGAAAAGGGAATGGGAAAGAAGGGAGAAAAGGGAATGGGAAGGGAGGGAGAAAAGGGTAGTATTAGGACAGGTCAACTGCCTATGCCTGCTGCAAGACGTGCTGCCTGTGTACAAGTTGAACATGATCCTTAAGAGGCCAGAACTGATGTTGGGGGAGAGCAGGCTCACAATTAATACCATCACCACCAGCAGGAGCACAGATCAGCTGCAAAAACAGCATGTAGGGACTTGTGGTGGTTGTGATGATGATGCTGGAGAAGCTGGAGTGGAAGAGACATTGATGGCCTTTTTAGGAATTAGAGGAATTTTCAATTGCATCAGGACTCCTTATGATCCCCCCACCAATGAGGCCTTAGCAAAAAAAAATTGTTGTAAAAATAAGTGTCCCTGTGAGTGCCACAGGGGTCTCCAGCGCATTGCAAAGCAATGCATTGGACCCTTGTGGTACTCAGAGGGTTAATTTTTTTTTTAAAATCATTACTTTGTAATCAGAGCTTGTTGTGGGGCCATCAGGACCACTCATGATGGCCCCTCAACAATCTCTGATGACAGAGTAAGGATAAAAGCCCTGTGTGTGCCACAGGAGGGGGGGGGGGTGCATTGGACCCCCCTGTTGTACACACAGGGTTAAATTTAAAAAAAAAAAATGCCTCATTGAGGGGCATCAGGACAAGGGGCAATGTGTTGGGGACATCTGCAGCACTCACTGGGTTACTTTTGCTGTCCTTTTTATTTATTTATTGTTCCATCAGACCTCGTGGGTGACATCAGGACCCCTCCTGGTGTCCCCTTAGTTGTTGATCTCCCAGCCAATCGGCAAAAGCTCTCCTGCCCTTCTCTCCTACCACTGGTAGGAGTGAACGGGACCGGAGAAACTAGGCTTCCCCCGGTCCCGCCCACTCCTACCCAGAAGTTCAGGTAGGAGAGAGGGGAAAGAAGAAGCTCTGCTTCTCCTCCTTACATATTGATCTGCCAGCACGATCGGCTGGGAGATCAATAACTGGGGAGGCATGAGGAGTGATCCTCATGCCCCCCCAAGAGTGCCAGGCTGCATTTCAGCTGAAATGCGGCCACTGCAAGCCGGTTTTGCTGGCTTATGCAGTGACTGCATTTTAGCTGTACAATGTATGAGCGCGGCATAGCAGGTCATGGCACAGCAGGTACAGCCGTGCCGTACATTGTACCCACCTGGCATTCTAGGGGTTAATAGCCAGCTTCTTCTTTTCTCCACATATACTGGGGGCTACTTATTCTGCTGCTACTGCCTCAGGCGCATCACTGGAGCCAGTTGTGGCAAGTGGAACCTGCATCATCCGTGTTACTGCTATTGTTGATCCCATTCCCTTTCAGCTGCCTAATCATCCTGCTGCTTAAACGACACAGCAGTTGCAACTCAGGAGGACATTTGACAGTGGCCACTGGCCAACATGACCTGCTGCCATTAAGCCAGCAGGGCATTTTTATTTTTTTCTCAGGGCTTGTGTTTTGAAAAAAAAGAAAAATTAAAAAAAAATAGTCCTACAAAAATAAACAATTTTTTGTGGGGTTTTCTAACAAGCCTAAGTCCTACAAATCAATGTTTCCTTAGGGCTTGTGCCAAACAAGCTTAATTCCTACAAATCAATGTTTCTTCAGGGCTTGGGCCACTAATAAGTCTAAGTCCTACAAAGGCCTCTAACAACAAATCAAACAAATCATCCTCTACAAAATACTCTATCAGCTCAAGTATCAGTCCACCCCAGTGACAGCTTATGTCAGGGGGTTCATGTCTCTATCACTTTACATACAAATTGCTTATTTTTTTTATTAACTGTCCACCCAATAGCAGTCAAGAACCCCCCCCCCAAAACAAATTCCTTGTTCAAATGATTCATACATTCACCAACACAGACACCCTTCTCAGACCCCTTTCCTCCTCAGACCCCTTTTATACCATGTTTTATGGTTTCTATTTTATTTAGGATTTATTTTTTAACTTCCCCCCAATCCTAGAAAACAACACCCCCAAAAATCATCCCCTGTTCAACTGATTCTTTCCCCACACCCCACCAACACAAGCACCCTCATGCCCCTTTTATACTATGCATTTGGGAAATAAAATAATATTTGCTATGTGTTGTGTATAACTTGTGTTGTGTTGTGTATGTTCCCATTCATTTCAATGGAATGAGCTAGGCGAGAAAAGCAGAAAATCTGCAATTTTCGCTGGAAATTTTTTGCCAATCGGAAAGTGCCATTTTTCATTGAATTCAATTTGAGGCAGAAATTTTCACCCATCCCTAATAATTAACCCCCTGACACTCATGGGGTTAACTCGACTAAGTAACCAAGCAACATCCCATTACAAGTAACACCATTAATCCTGATCTCCAGCAGAGTCCTCAGCATCCTGGTCATCTTCTGTCCTTCTTTCTTTTCTTCTTTCTTGTATCTTCTCTTCATCCTTCTTTCTTCTAGCTGTAAAAAAAAAAAAATTAATATAAGTTTGCAATAATACATCGTTTAACCCCTTGAGTGCAACAGGAGTGCACAATGCGTTGCAAAGCAATGCACTGTGGACCTCTCTGGGGATCAAAGGGTTAAAATATGTATTACTGTCTAGTTCCATAGAAATATGACACCATGACTTTAGGTCCAAATAAGTCATTATAGTAGGTGAAAGTTAAGCCATTACAGTAAGTCAAAATTGTGCATTATAATGTGTCTGCTACGGTTGGCAAGCAAGACAAGGAGCCAGACGGTATAGTTAAGATCTCCTTTATAGAATAATAATAATAACAGTAATGCAAAAAGATAAATAACAGGCAGAGGGTGACTGAAGAGGCTACGACTCTATAAGAAATAGGAGTCAAAAGATCCACCACTACTGCTAGAGACTAGGCCTCAGCCCACTGTAGTCTCTGTATATGGAGAAATGCCCAACAGACTAGCACTGACTCAGCCTGCAGTCAGTCTAGGAGAGATGTCTCCAATAATGAACGCAACCAAGGAGACTACTGACTCACACTTGCAGTCAGTAAGGTAGGAGTCTGATAGAGCCCCAGGACGCACTAGGATGGATGTCTGTGGAGCAGGAGCCAAAACACATAGGAAACAAACAGAGCCCCTAGTCAGCACTAGCTAGGATAGTTAGATGGAGTGGGTAGTCAGCCAGAGCCACAGGTTTGCACCAGAAAGGATATCCACTATAGCGTTGGTATGCTGGATACGCAGTGGACAGCGCCCCAGGTCAACACCAGGATGGGTAGTCAGACAAGCCAAGTCATACATGGAGCTGGTAGTCAGTCAGAGCCACAGGTTTGCACCAGAAAGGATGTCTCAGCCAAATTGGAACTCTCACAGAGAATGGTCAGACAGAGCCACAGGTCAACACCAGGATGGATGGACATACAAGCCAGGTCATACACAGGAATCAAGGATACAAATCAATGAACTGCTCAGAACAACAATGTAAGGGTAACTAATACACAGGCCCATAGAGGTTTATAAAGGAGTTGGAGAAGGTGGGACCAGTAAGGTCCCCCAGGCTGGGCCTATAACAGGAGTGGAAAAGATAGCCTTCGCACAGCTCCTGATATAGATAGTAACTACAATAGCTCAGTAACTGATATAGTCTATATGTATGAAGTAGTGTAAGGGAATAGTGTGAAGAAATAGAAAAGGTGTAGGAAGCACCCTGTATGATACAAAAGAAATATGAAAGATTCCTATTAATGCTGCTGCTGCTCCCAAGTACTCAGATCCATCGGTGAGTTTGCAGACGAAGTAGGGGTTGAGGAGGGGATCAGCGCAATCAAAAGATAGGAAAAAACACAAAAAAAGAAAAATGACAGACTAAGTGTAGTATTATAGTAGACCAATGGTATAATGAAAAAAAGAAAAAAAAAAAAAAATGCACTGGGGTAATAAAGTATATATAACTGTGCAAAAGGAAATATGGTATATAAGGATATACAGAAGTCTGGTAATAAACGTAAGAAATGAAAAAGGTGGCTAGACCTATATCAAAATATTGCACATGGAATGCGATTAAAGAGTACAGTAAGACATCTCAGTGGTCAGTACATGTATTATAGATATAATAATAAAACAGATGTATCCTTACAAGAGAAACAAGTATTAATTGCCCAGGAGTAAATATAGAGGTGGTACAGATGTACCCTTACTTGAATCAAGAATTCTTAGAGTGTGTGAAGTTAAACTTTGTATCCGATGTCAGTACAAATGACGATCTCCCGTCTGGGGCTTGATGCATCCAAGTACTCCGCCTGTGTGTTCGTCTCGGTGATACCGCCGGATGCTCAAAACACCACAGTCACAGAGGAGGGTTGCACGCTGCTGTAATTCCTCAGGGTGATGCTTCGCAATAAGCGGGAGTGCTGAGGAGAAGTAGATGCTGTGTAGTGGGCGGTTTCCTGCTCATTGCTCTGCTGCTAGCTCTCAGAATCTGTCTGGTTCTGCGGCGGATCGATGAGCACCGGATTGGGCAGAAAGGTAGTGTCAGTTTGATGGCCGTTGCAGGCTCTGTCTCTACTGCTGAAATACTTTACGTGCAGTCTTTTCTGCACATGAACGTTACTACTCGACTGCTGTGACATTTATACGGCTTCGGGACTCCAACACATTGCGGAGCACCGGTTGACTACAGCAGTAGCAACAACAGCCTGTGTGGGGAGATACGGACATCGGACCTCCATCTACACAGCATCTACTTCTCCTCAGCACTCCCGCTTATTGCGAAGCATCACCCTGAGGAATTACAGCAGCGTGCAACCCTCCTCTGTGACTGTGGTGTTTTGAGCATCCGGCGGTATCACCGAGATGAACACACAGGCGGAGTACTTGGATGCATCAAGCCCCAGACGGGAGATCGTCATTTGTACTGACATCGGATACAAAGTTTAACTTCACACACTCTAAGAATTCTTGATTCAAGTAAGGGTACATCTGTACCACCTCTATATTTACTCCTGGGCAATTAATACTTGTTTCTCTTGTAAGGATACATCTGTTTTATTATTATATCTATAATACATGTACTGACCACTGAGATGTCTTACTGTACTCTTTAATCGCATTCCATGTGCAATATTTTGATATAGGTCTAGCCACCTTTTTCATTTCTTATGTTTATTACCAGACTTCTGTATATCCTTATATACCATATTTCCTTTTGCACAGTTATATATACTTTATTACCCCAGTGCATTTTTTTTTTTTTCTTTTTTTCATTATACCATTGGTCTACTATAATACTACACTTAGTCTGTCATTTTTCTTTTTTTGTGTTTTTTCCTATCTTTTGATTGCGCTGATCCACTCCTCAACCCCTATAACAGGAGTCCAGGTAAGTGACTGATTCAATGCTGCCAGTAACAAGGAACCAGACTAGGCCGCAGGCAGAGAGGGACATGGCTAGTGATACCAGAGCATCAGTCCAGAACCCTACTCCCGGCCGAATGGCACAGTCCGAGGTAAGGCACTGTGACAGTGTCCTGGAATGAAATAATAAAAGCTTAGTTTATTAATCTGTCTCCACCTCTGTGTGCAGCCGCAGAGGCGTCAGCAGTGGAGACAGTACTGTGTGCCAATCCAATGCCCGTTCCACAGTGAGGGAATTTGAACAGAGACTGCCTTGATATATGGGTAGTCTCTGTTCACATTCCCTCACAGCCATTGCCTGAGATGTGCTTACACACATCCCAGCCAATCAGATTCGAGCAGCTGTGCGTTAAACTGATTGGCTGGGATGTGCGTAAGCACATATCAGCCAATGGCTGTGAGGGAATTTGAACAGAAACAGCCCATATATTAAGACAGTCTCTGATCAAATTCACTCAGTGTGGAACGGGCATTGGCCCATGAGGGACTGGACTGGGAGGCTGTGGCACACAGTACTGTCTCTGCTGCTGCCACCACTGCGGCCACACACAGTGACTGAGACATATTAATAAGCTACGTTTTTTATTATTTCATTCCAGGGCATATTATAATGCTCAACATTGACCTACTATAATAGCTTAACTTTCACCTACTATAATGGTTTATTTGGGCCTAAAATAATGGCTCCATATTTCTATGGAACAGGACAGTAATATATTGTTTAACTCTTTGAGCCCCAGAGAGGTATGCAACACATTAGTTTGCAATGCATTGTGTACCCCTCTGGCATTCAAGGGGTTAAATATGTATTATTGTCCGTGATATTTCCGCAAACTTATATTATTATTTTTTTTTTACAGCTAGAAGAAAGAAGGATGAAGAGAAGAAAGAAGATACAAGAAAGAAGAGAAGATAATATAGAATGAATACAGAAGGAGAAACAGTGGGTAACAGGTAAGTTTTACATACATAAGTTAACGATCGGTGTTTGGCAGTCAGACACCAATAACTTTTTTACTGTGAAGTTCCCAATATTGCTGCTATTTAGTGGGAACTTAACACACAAAATGGACTTTTGGCCATAACTTCATTTCTGTGTCCCACCATCTGTTGTGCTTTTAGCTGGTAGGGCCTTTGAATAGACATTTGATTATGTTGGTCGGAACTCACTCCTACCGCAGATTTTTGCCCACTGCTTTAAATGAAGCCCAAACTATGCAGGTGAACGCAGTCAGACACTCTATGATCTAACAATATTAATAAAATAGATACAGAAGATGTTAAAAGAAAGGAAAGTTCTTTTCATACCCCAGATTAATTCCTGCAGATGCACCAGGCACACAATAGGTTTTATAAGTTAAGCATGGCAACCAAACAAAAACATTTTGTTATATATGGATTGTTTTAGGCCCATAACCAAATTCTGATTGTATCTCTCTATAGACAGCAATATAAACATCACCAGCTGGTGACCAGACCAGAAGCTGCAATTAGATGAAAACCAAAATTACATTTGAACTGTATTATCTTTTAAATTAAACATCCCCCAGCAGCAGTAGTACACATATTATCAACAGGAAATGTTTCTCCCAGGGCTCCCTCATATCTTTATAATGTGGTGTGGGCAAATACCTCTTTAGGATAGAATAAATCTTTTCAGTACATTAAATAAGAAAATAAACTGCCGAATTAAGAATTATTTCAAAATATTTGGATAATGAAACCATTCTTCCTGAATCTACACTACTTTGCAATGGAATATAACAGGATCCCCTTTCCACAAAAGGAGTGGGAAGAGCAACATAACCTTACAATGGTCTTAGAAATTGGAACCACTAATTAGATAACCACATTATTCTGTTCTGGATGTATCCACTTTGAAGAAAATACCTACAAAACATTATTTTGATGGTACCACATTGGTATTACATTGAGCAGAATTTGGTGTTGACTTGAAGAACATCCTGAAGTGCCCACAGAATGTCTGTTTGTCCTCTCATTGGCACAGGTATGGCTAATGGGAGGTTTTGTGGCTTATATAGCTTAGTACATTGGAATTAGACAGGAATAGGGACTTCATGGCGATGCCAGCTTCCAATTTAAAGGGATAGTAATGTTTCAAAATAAAAGCAGCTCCAATGAATCTTCATAGTATTTGGGCCATGGAGAGTGTTATTTCAATACTGTCAGAGTTGTAGTTGAAGAGTAATTGAATGATAAAGATTCCCCCTCCCACCCCTTTTACCTAGTGTAAGCCACCTACTGCCAGATGTGGAATCTGGTCTTAAGACCAGACAGCTTACAGCAAGGGACAATCTTCAAACTGTGAGAAGAATGAAAACTCTTCCCCCTTAACAGATATTTCAGGTTTTTCCCTTATGCTAAATGAAGATTGTCCCTCTTTGCAATCCATCTGGACACCATCTTTCTGTTCTGAGGCGAGCAGTGTTACATCAGTAAAAGGAGCCACAGGGGGATACTTTATCATTGAATTCCATTAATTCTGATACTGGGAACCCTTCCCAGCCACATGTCAAAGCAATTAACCCCTTTAGTGCCACAGAGATATGCAAAAGCAAACCAGCATGGTAGACACCACTGTGTAATTCCAGCATACTACATCCTCATATAAGCCATACGTGATATTTCACCCACATGGGGGTATCTTTACATTTTCCCCTCTAATTTAGATATCTAACAGAACCAATTAAATGCATAATGTATAGCCTGGGTATTACAGTACAGAATCTCATCACTATTATTAGAGACAATTTGGACTTAATTTGCTTTAGCTGTACATAGATAGATTGAAGTCATGCCAGCCTTCTGGGCAGAATAGTTGTGGTGAAAATGATGGTCTTACCTAAAATCTACTGTCTCTTTACTGTGATCACTATACGTATCAACCAACGATGTCTGACCGGCTTAAAGGGATAGTAATACTTCATTTTAACTTTATTTTATTTTGTAGGCATTAAAAAAACAAGAAGAATGATATAAGTCTTATCTCTGAAACCTTTATGGTTTAAGAGATATTCACAAACAAAGTATCCCCCCCCTGTTCAACCAGATAAGAAGGGAGATGCCCAGGTAGACTGCAGAGAGGGACAATCTTCAATTAAGATAATGGAAAAAGCTGAAAAACTTGTCAAGGGGGGAAGGGCTTTCATTGTTTTCATACAAAGAAAATTGTCCCCTTCTGTTATCTGTACTGTCATACAACCAGACTCACATCTGAGAAGAGATGGCTTACACTAGGTAAAAGGGGCGGGGAGGGGAACTTTGCTTGTGAATATCTCATAAACCATAAAGGTTTGAGAGATAAGACTTATATCATTCTTCATGTTTTTTTAATGCCTACAAAATAAAATTAAGTTAAAACGAAGTGTTACTATCCCTTTAAAGAAAGTACTTAAGACCTTCATTTAGATGGGAAGGAAATTTAGATTAGCATTGAGAACGCACCAAAAATCTAGACAAAAGGGAGGTTTAGCAGTTCCTAATGTGACCTTATACCATGAAGCCTTTTTACTTGACCAGCTCCTATAATGAGCTTTATATCAAGTCACAATAAATTATTGGTAGATAGTGAATCTATTATACAGAACTATGCTCCCCTTTGGAGTCTGTTTGGATCCCTAAGTCACTTCAGCCCATGATTTCCCTGAATCTCCTCACCACCGCAGGGTTGGGGATAATATATGGAAACTGGTTGATCCACATATATCAAAAAGTGGGAAGAGGATTTACCAATACAAACCTCTCTACCCTAATGAAAAAACTCCATTTGGGTCACTAATGCAGCCTCTAGTTGTATTAACCATGCAGAAGCAGTCCTTAAAGTTCAATTTTGGTCATACTGCACCCCTAGTGTTCTAGCCCATATTCACTCCACTACCATTTCCTGTATTACCTGTTAATTAGTTCCTGATTTTCCCTAAATCAGGGGATTGTTTCTGCTTTCTTCTTCTGCCAAAATTAGATAACCCTTTCCCAATCTTCCCATCATTGTGCCATTAGTACACTCCCCTTCTTCCCATCTCCCAGCCTTTTCATCGCCACTGTTGCTCTATCAATCTCCCTAAGTAATACAGTACTCTTTGACTTATATGCAATATATCACCATACAGACCTACAAATGTTTGACTGGCAAATAACGCTAAGAACTGCTATTTGTACTGTAGCAATGCCTCATTAAAAAAGTAAATATTTCTCTTTGATTTGTGGCTTAAAACTTTTTTCACCTTAGACCAGTCTCCTGTTCTCCATATGTAGCATTTGGAATAGTCTTCACAGTCTTCCATTTCCTTAGGTCTTGTAGACAAAAGACACTTCTTACGGGGATTTGTACATTTCACAGTTCGATGTCTTACTCCTTTACCACATTTCAAGGAGCACTGAAATGAAACACAAATATTAACCCTTCAGTCAGCTGGTTTTAAATTACTGCCATTTTGTCTGTCGTGTAAGCTGAGAAGCACAGAAAAGCATGCTGAATATACTACAGAGATAATGCACAAAGTAATCTAAATAGGGGAATACAAAGTACAGTGAATGCAACATTAATGCATAGCTTACATTTACAATATATTTCAAGAAACACACACATTTAACAAATTATGAACTGTATAAGGCTGTGGGAGAAATTTTGTATAGTGTTTTAAAAATTTGGAATCTCTCTTATCACTTAAGACATCATTAGACATTTTCATCTGACAGATGGTTTCAGAACAATAGCCTTTATGTTTTGTTTTTTTTAATTCAAGATTCCAATGACTGTATTTCTGTAAATATAAAAAACATGTTAATGTGATAATATCAAGTGAGATATTATCTTCTCAGCTGATAATAGTAGGTTATCATGTGCTATAAGTTCATAACATCTTAATTTTCATTGCCTGCCAAGGGTCTTGTGCAGAACACAAGGGCATTTGCTAGACAGGTTAGTACATTATTGCTAGTATATTTTCACTCTCAGTTCTTAGTCCAGATGTAAATACTTTGTATTTTTGAACATCATAGTTACCTAGTTGGTGAATTTCTTGAAGAAATTCAAGTTACTTCTTTATTAGCTATCTAATGATTGCTTTATTCCCAAGTGGAAGCTTTATCAGTTTGTATAGTAACATATGTTAGGCGTAGCAACCCACCAACATGTGTTATACTCTCAATGTAATTCATTTTAAATTATTCAATCCCTATTGTCATAGGCCAGAAAACCAACATGGCCTCCTTTTTTTAAAAGGTAAATTAGAGTACAGCATTTGAATTATGAACTTCAGGACTCTAAACATAGCAGCAATAGTTTGGAATATATAGTAGTTGATGTATAAATATGTGATAGTTGTAGGAGAACAAAATAAAATTCAGAGGGCACTAGTCACAAAATGGGATAAATACAAAGGTATCTGACAGATATGTTTAAGATGGACAAATGTATGTTAATTATTTTAGAAGAACTAAGGAGTATTATGCTTATGAACTGATTATTTTATCAGAAAGCATGTTACAGAAGATTTAGATGTATTGGTAGACAGCAGACTCAGCAGCATGGCTCATTTTAGGACAGCAGCTTGAACGAGTGGAATTGTTGTATGGCAGTGCCATGTGTCACCCAGTAAAAATCATTGGTAAAACCTATAACTAAATATTAAGAAAGCTTTAGAGCCTGGTTAATAAAAATGACATTATGGAATTCTACAGTTTACAAACATCAACAGAATTAGTAAATAAACCATAAGAGTTAAATTATAAAAAAAATGGATGGGCAAACCAGGATTGTCAGATGTTATCTGATTTTAATGCAAAAAGTCAATATTAAATGGATAGTAATGTCCCTTTACACATTTTTCTGTTTGTAGTCCTTAAAAAGTTGAGTTTAATGCAAAAAAAAGTATCTCTCAAACCACAATGGTTTGAGAGATACAGACTTTTAAAGTTTTATGACAGTTTTACAGCTGAAAGCAGGACACATCAAACTTTAAATGCCTGTATCTCTCAAACCACTGCGGTTTGAGAGGTATGTTTTTTTGCTTTAAACTCAACGTTTTAAGGACTACTGAGAAACTACTACTGAGAAAAACATGTAAAGGGACATTACTATCCCTTTAAGGTTCCTTTCACACTTGAGACACCAACACTTTGATGGTGCATTAGTGATGCATCCCTTTACAATGCTGGACTATTGTATTTTCCATACTGGAGTCTATTGTCTTGTATGAATAAACCAAATTCCAGCAAGCTGCATATTTATTTTGTCTTTGCAAGAATTCAGTAAAGATGCAACAAGAAAGATACATTTAATTTGAAAGGTTAAATAAGCAGGGACTGCATCATCATCTTAGTCTGCTCATCTAAAAGCAGATTTAGGTAATGGAACCCATAATTGTTATTATTTCTATAAACTGAAGCTCAATATGATCATTCATTATCAAAACAGAGATCTGTAGGGTACTAATTCCCTATTAAGCCAGTTAGTAATGCTATAAGTTGTTTAATGACTTGGGTAACTCTAAATGACTCATATATTTTACTGTGAGTCAAGAGAACAATCTTTTGTATAGTGTTACATCATAGATTATCTTTACGAGAGATAGAAATGTATTTTTTGCAGAGAAATTAGTCATTAGGTCCAATGACTAATCCAAACCTCAAGTGAATAACTTTTCTTACAGATGGGATTTAGATGTAAAAATTAACATTGTAGATGCTGCATAATATTAATAATGGAAACATTGTATGAACATTTTGAATACCATTTTATTTTATTGTATTTGGCTATAACGTCCTGTAGTAAATATATAACTATATTTTATACTGTTTTCTAAGGAAAAGCGGAACATTGGGCAGTTTATTAACATGAATAAAAGCATTGTTCTGTGGTGAAGCTAAGGGAATGGGGAAACTCTGCCAAAAAATAGTGTCAGGGCCACAGTTCACTGACAATTACTTAAATTACTTTACTACAATTACTCTAATTTCTTGATTCATTGTCCCCTAAAGATGGCTAGATGGCAGACTTGCCCATTTCAATGATTGTTAAATGCAGTTCTATAAATAATATATTATATTGGGTGATCATATTTGAATAAATATAGTATAATGCTTATTTAAGACTATTTTTTACTTAGAAAATTAGAGTGGAATAGCTTTTAATTTAGTAAAAATCAAAACCAGAACTGATTATGGTTGTAGATCAGCTGAGCCAAGGAAGTAGACATAAAGCAAGCATTTAGAACAGTAAAAAGCCTAACTGCTTATAATCAAACAAGATCCATCCATCCATGCCATTTAATCTACTTCATGTGTGCTACTACACCTCAGACCACACTCCGGCCTCCCACACTGTCATACAGTCCTGGCCCTCACAGCGCTGGGAAGAAGTAGGTTTAGATCCTGGACAATCCCTTTCACGAGCTGTAATAAGTGTCCCATTCCTCAGCTGTTGTGTGCATGTGGTCTGCCTACTCTGAGTTCCTTTGCCACAAGTCTTGGAACAAGGGGTCCACTCTGTCATCATCCATCTAAAATAAACAAAAGAAAAGAAAGCAAGACAACTTAAATTGTCTCTGGATAGTGTGTCAGGTATGGTTAATCAGTTGGCTGCTTCTACCATTGTCAGCCAACCAGTGGCTGACAAAGGATGATAGGAGTTGTAGCCTATCACTGTTTTATAACCACAGGCTATCCACACCTTGTTATTAAAACTAACTTGTGATAAAGACCAAAAAATAATGGCCCTACTTATGCTACAGCAATTTCTCTGAAATTCTATTCTGTCTAAAGAAAAAAAAAAATAGCAACATGATCAAGTACGTGCATTACATAAATACACACTAAGTCTCATGCATGTAGCTTTTCCATGATAAACCCTAAACCATTATATCATAAGCATTTTTAACTGTTAAACATTCTGGGCAGCTCTATTTTGTTTCCTTTTATTTTTTTAGGTTTTTTTTTTTTAGGTTTTTAGGTTTTTCAGGTTTCAAATCATGCAGTTTAACTGAACTGCAAGCATATTTTTAATTGATATAATATGTGTTGAAACAGCCCACTGACACTCAAAGGCTAAGAATCATGAACAAACTCTGCATTTTGACCATCCATGGAAACTAACAGATATATGTGCCAGACTCATTTTAACTAGATCTTGAAAATACCCCTCCATTTTCCCTTTTAGAAAAGTATTTTTCCAAATGGAAGTTACACAAAACACCTGCTTTTCCACAAAATGCTCACTCAAGTACTAGTCCCAATGGCTATTTATAAATCCTTGATTGCAGCAGCTGTATTGCATATTTGGGCTGCAAGAACATCTGGCAAGCATTCCTGAATCCCTATAAGGATTTCTTATTTTTAATTCCAACAGGGATGCAGTGTTCAGTTGAAAAGAATAAATACATTTTGTTGAGAAAGACAGCTCACAAAAGTTAATTATTTAGGGTTCAACTACTTCATTGTGAAAATCCATGTTATTTTCCCTCACAGAAATTCAGGTCCATGCATATCCTATAAAATAATTCGCCAAAACGTGTGTAACAACGCAGTCATGCGCAGTAGAGACTGCTGCGCGTGCTGCAGTCATGCGACTGGCTGACAGTGGGACTGTGGCCCGTGTAACTAGTCCTGTATAATAAACATGGGAAACAATGACTCTGAAGATAATTTACCTTGTTTGACAAGGCTGTTCATTGCATTTCCTAATCTGTGGGTCAGGCTTTGTCAGGTCTCTGCAATTTCTGTTGTCCACAATAGTTATATTTTTATTCAATATTTTTGTACAAGACACTGTTGTCTTCCTCTGCCCTATACAAAACAACAAAACATAAAAAACAAAACATATTGACCAAAATGTATACTTGACATGAACACAAAACTGAATGCATTGAGCTTTGCCAACCTGACCAACTCTGGTGATTCCTACATGCTAATTCATAAATCTATGGAATGCAAAATCATAGTAGCTAGACATTACAGTACAGTAATTACAGTACACATCTCTAAATATATATAGTCTTCACATACTATTCTCTCTTTGCTCTTTTCTCTCTCGCTCTCTCTCTCTGTATATATATATTTATATATATATCCTATATAATAATTCGCTAAAACGTGTGTAATGACACATTCATGCGCAGTAGAGACTGCCCGTGATGAGGCTGATACAGAGTTCGGAGCGTCCAGCTCTGTATCAGCCGCGGCACGTGCAGTCTCTACTGTGCGTGACTGCCCTGCAACCGGCTGGCAGTGGCACTGTGGCCTGTGTAACGGGCTCTTCAACTAGTATATATATTTATATATATATATATATATATATATATATATATATATAGTCATGTTTAAACCATAATATGGACAACATTACATTGTAAAACCAAATACCTTTATTAAGACACCAGAATAAAGTAAATAGCGGAACTAAAAGTATTATATGAAAAAGATTTGAAGGAAAAGGGTTAAGTGGAGAAATGAAATGAGAGGATGATGGTGAGAACAGTAGATTTATGAAAGCAAAGGAGAAACATATGTCCTTTTTTATATCCAGATAAAATGCAGTCTTAAATAGACTACCATGGGAGGCTGTTCCATAAATCTGTAGGAATGAGAAAAGGATGGGAAGATGTAAAGAAGAAAAATACTTAAATGGGATAAGGTGAACTAAATGGAATGATTGATAGAGGATTATTTCTCCAGAGGAGATGAAGGAATAATGAAGAAACATGAGAGTTAGAGGGAAGGAGAGGAAAATCAAATCTACAAAGAATTGGAAGGACCAAGTGAGGGGAGAGAAGATGTAGTGAGAAGGACAAAGCATGTATCCCATAAACCCCTACACACCCCTGAACTTTATTTATTGTACATGTGAAATCACTGTTTTAAGATTAACCTTGTTGAACACTCATACAAATGTATTTATGATATTGCTCCTGATTAGGGCTACCTTTATATACATGTGTGCTTGTATTTGACAGGTAGAATAAAAATCACTGTTATATAGTATTAGACTGCTTGGTTTTGAATCATGTTTTAAGAATATGGGATATTGTAGTATTACCACCTCTCTATTCCACAGACTTTGGTCACATCTCACACCTAAAAAGTCTATGATTTTCTAAGCTTGCTGAAGATTCCTTAGCAAATCAAAGCAAAAGGGCGTAATTGAGATTGTTACTGTTACAAATTTGCCTCCGTATTAGATTATTGTTATACCCATTAGCATAACAAAGGGACACATTGAAATACTTGAAGTAGGGAGATAGACTAAGGGTCTATAAAGGGCCAGGTTAATGATATGATGGTGTATTTGCTTTGATTATGTTTTGACATATACACTAAGATGTCTTCACCATCATATCCCTGTGAATCTGACGTAAATACATGATCATCACCATGAATCATCAATGCTTCAACCAGATTGTGATTTTTGTTAGGGAGTCCCCAGGAGTCCACTGACTGTCACCTGCTTTATTGCTGAGCTATGCACTGGTATAGCGAGTCTACATATGACCTCCGACTCGACCACCTTTGCACTGTGCTAATGTCTTCTGAAGGGATTGTAACGGTTTGTTTGACACACAGACACAGTAAGTTTGGATAAAACACAGTTTTATTGAACAGTTGTAAAAACAATATCCCTCACGGGTCCAGTAATATATCAGCATTATAGTGCAGACACAGGACAGGTTACAATGAGCTATACCCACACGGGTCCAATATATGCAAGTAATACAGAATACAATACACTGACACAGGTCAGGCAGTTTTCGTGTGATACTCAAGTTAGGCAGCACTGAATGGGTTACTATTAGGCCGGGAGGATTGACAGGCACTAATAGCGCGAGGCCCTTTAAGAGCTCAATCTTGAAGAGAGAGCACCAATACAAGTAAAGCCCAAGCATAAACGGAGACTAGAGCAACAGGTGGACTGCCATAGCAGTAGCGGAGACCAGGGCAACTAGTGGACTGCCGTAGCAGTAACGGAGACTAGAGCAACTTGTGGACTGCCGTAGCAGTAACGGAGACTAGAGCAACTGGTGGACTGCCGTAGCAGTAACGGAGACCAGGGCCATTTGTGGACTGCCGTAGCAGTAACGGAGACTAGGGCAACTTTCCCGGAGAGGCACCCAACCGGGGACTGTATGGATGGAAGGAACACACAGAAATGTCGCCTGGGCGACACCGGTATTAAAGGAGACTAGACTGCAGAGAGAACTGTCCGGAGACAGAGAGGATCCTGTCACAACCCCAACCGGAGGCCAGATGAGGCGTAGCAGGAGCCGGGCCGAGTCAGTACACAGAGCAGGAACATCAGCCAATCCGAGTCGGTACACAGAGCAGGATCGTCAGCCAGGCCGGGTCGGTACACAGAGCAGGAACATCAGCCAATCCGTGTCGGTATACAGGACAGGAATGAGATGCAGGATGATACAGGACGATGAATTAACTGCACAGTTCCTGGCGAACTCTGCCTATGGCAACAGGTCGGCCGAATTATCATGATGATCTGACACGAAACAGCGTAAGAATTGTTCCAATCCCTGATTGGCACGCTCAGCGCCTCAATTGGTCTGGGGATGGTAGGGAGACGATAAGGACAGCTGTATGCCCATCTAGTTACAGCATGCTCTCCAAAACCTGGACACAAATTGGCTCCCACTGTCTGACACCAACACCCTGGGTACCCCATGCAACCGGAACACCTCTCTGGCAAAAACGACAGCCAACTCCTGGGCCGAGGGAAGGCCAGGAAGAGGTACAAAGTGGGCCATTTTGGAAAATCTATCGACCACCATCAGGATAAAAGAGTAGCCCCTAGACACTGGCAACTCCCCCAGAAAATCAATAGAAATGTAGGACCAAGGACGCTTGCCATTAGGTACTGGCTGAAGTAAACCAACTGGGAGGTGTCTAGGGGACTTGGCCCTGGCACATGTAGTGCAAGCTGCAGTGAATGAGGTGCAGTCAGCTCGTAGGGAAGGCCACCAAAACAATTGTGAAAGAGACCAAATCAATTGATCCCTCTCAATGTGCCCAGCTGCCCGTGATGTGTGGTATGTCTCAAGTATACGGGTACGGAATGGCTCAGCTACAAAGCACTTGCCCACAGGGGTGTCAGGAGGACCAGTAGCTTGGGTAGCAAGAATTTCCTCCCCCAGAGGCGAAGTGATGCTAGTACGTAAGGTAGCCAAAATGTGATCAGGCTGAATGATTTTAGTAGGCTGAGAAGCGCAATGCCCCATACAATACTCAGACCAAGACGTTATCTCGCAAGTCTGCCAGTCAAACTGGGGATTGTGTAAATGTAACCATGGGAACCCCAGAATGACCGCATGGTGAGGAGACTGGATAATCTGGAACCGCTGTTTCTCCATGTGGAGAGTCCCAATACTCATGGACAGCGGTATCGTTTCCATAGTGATCTGAGCTGGTACCAGAGGTCTGCCATCAATGGCCTCAATGGCTAAAGGAGATTCCCTCTCAACCAACGGAATCTGGTGTTGCGCAGCAAAGAAATTGTCCATAAAGTATCCGGCTGCGCAGGAATCAACCAGGGCCAGAACCTCTATCGAGTGTTCTGCCCAAGAAAATGCCATCTGAATCGTGTTTTCTGCATAATTGGTTCTAGGGACTGCTGAACGCCACCTAGGGCCTGTCCCCCAAGGTAACCTAGGTGCATTCGTTTCCCGGCCATACAGGACAGGTATGCAGCAGGTGTCCAGGTTGGTCACAATACAGACAAAGGCCCTGCCTACTGCGATGTGCCCATTCCTCCTTCGTTAACCTGGTGAACCCTAGCTGCATAGGTTCATTTGTCTCCTGGGTACGCTCAGGAGGCATGGGAGGCAAGGGAGGCATGGGTGGGAAATTTTGATTAGCTAGTCCAACACCTCTGGCCCTCTGCCTACGATCTTTACCCGCGAGTCTATCACGGATGCAGGAGTCAGTCAGTATAGCGATATCAATAAACTCATCTAGATTGTTAGGCAAATCTGTGGCTGCTGTTTCATCTTTAATATGGTCAGCTAGTCCCTGAGCAAATGCTGCCACCAGCACCTTGTTGTTCCAACCTACTTCTGCTGCCAATGTACGAAATTCAATAGCGTAATCTCCCACCGTACGAGAACCTTGTTGTATTTCCATTAATCGTTTGGCAGCAGAGGCAACTCTACCTGGGACTTCAAATACTCTGTGGAAGGCATGCACAAACTCTTTGAAATTCTTAGTGCAAGGTTTGGCAGATTCCCACAAGGGGTTACACCATGCCAGGGCTCTGCCAGTCAGTAACAATATCATAAAGCCCACCTTACTACGGTCATTAGGAAAGGCTTGGGGAGTTAATTCCAAAAAAATCTCCAATTGGTTAATAAACCCTCTGCACAGGGTATGTTCGCCATCTTATCTTAGTGGTAACGGAGCTGTGGTGGTTAACCCTTTACACGAGGCCACTTGCATCCTGGATTGTGCTCCCAGTGACAAAACGGGGGAGACCACCGAGGCCTGAACCGGTTTATCAAAGTGAGCAGTGCACTCTAGAATAGTTTGTACGGCCAGTGCCAACTGGTCCAAACGCTGCTCATGTAAATCCATCCTCCAATGGATGCTTTCTGCATTACCTTCACCTGTACCATCTGAAGTCATGGCCCTTTCGTACTGTAATGGTTTGTTTGACACACAGACACAGTAGGTTTGGATAAAACACAGTTTTATTGAACAGCTGTAAAAACAATAACCCTCACGGGTCCAGTAATATATCAGCAATATAGTACAGACACAGGGCAGGTTACAATGAGGTATACCCACACGGGTCCAGTATATGCAAGTAATACAGAATACAATATACTGAAACAGGTCAGGCAGTTTTCATGTGATACTCAAGTTAGGCAGCAATGAATGGGTTACTATTAGGCCAGGAGGACTGACAGGCCCTAATAGCACGAGGCCCTTTAAGAGTTCAATCTTGAAGAGAGAGCACCAATGCAAGTAACGCCCCAGCATAAACGGAGAGTAGAGCAACAGGTGGACTGCTGTAGCAGTAGCGGAGACCAGGGCAACTAGTGGACTGCCGTAGCAGTAACAGAGACTAGAGCAACTTGTGGACTTCCGTTGCAGTAACGGAGACTAGAGCAACTGGTGGACTGCCGTAGCAGTAATGGAGACCAGGGCCACTCGTGGACTGCCGTAGTAGTAACAGAGACTAGGGCAACTTGCCCGGAGAGGCACCCAACCGGGGACTGTATGGATGGAAGGAACACACAGCAATGTCGCCTGGAAGACACCGGCAATAACGGAGACTAGACTGCAGAGAGAACTGTCCTGAGACAGAGAGGATCCTGTCACAACCCCAACCTGAGGCCGTATGAGGTGTAGCAGGAGGGATACGCAACCACAGGAGTCCAGCCGGGCCGAGTTGGTACACAGAGCAGGAACGTCAGCCACTCCGAGTCGGTACACAGAGCAGGAACGTCAGCCAGGCAAGGTCAGTACACAGAGCAGGAACGTCAGCCAATCCGAGTCGGTATACAGGACAGGAACGAGATGCAGAATACTCAGACAGTCCGGGTCGGTACACAGGCAGGAACAAGGTGCAGAGTCATCTGGCAGGCCGGGTCAGTACACAGAGATCACACGAACAACAGGAACAAGCGCTGGTATGGAAACACCACAAAAGGGCACCGGATAAGTGACAAGGCCCAGTATTTAAGGACAAATACTGGGCGGGGACAAGTCACTTCAACCAATGAGCGAAAACAATAGAGGAAACTGACAGAATGTCGCCAGCATAGCACGGGCACTGTGATAGGGATCCACTGGAGACTATGTGGACTTACACCTGAGGAAGGATATACTTCATATTTCGTCTAAATGTACATTTATGCATGCTATAGTGAATTATACCACTGTATTGTTTATGCTCTTTCCTCCATTGCACCCTTTACCTTTCATTTCACCCCCTCTTCCCTCACTACCATTCTACCCGGTCATTTTAGAGGAATGTGCATCACTTCAGGCTTTTATAATATCCTAGATACCTGTCCTATACTTTATTACAAGTTGCTGGGGAACCTTTGCTAGTTTGATGCTGGCACTGGTTAATGGGTAGAGTGCTATTGCTTATGATTCGCTGAGATGTGGGCACTGCAACTCTGATTGTTATTCCATAGTCTTCCCTTTCTTTCATTGGAGAGGCGCTGTTGGCATTCTCTTAATGGGAGAAATGCAGCCTAACTAACGTGTGTAGGGCTGGGATGTATTTTGTGTGGTTGTGGGGGTGTGCGATTTCTTTTAGCCATGTGACCTGTGGTGGTGCACGTTCTGAACTCTCCTCTCTGGTCTCACCTTTCTTCTTCCCTACATATTGGCCTTTTTGCACATTTTGGTAGCGATGAAAAATGATGCTATGCTTTATGATGACAGGTTATTATTATGCTTTAGTTATCGGTAATATATCTTAATAATAATCTTGGGGTACTTGGAATAATTAGCATATTAATGCTGGTTATTCTATAGGGTACCAATGCCTACGCATCGCTGGTTGCTGGGGGTGGTGATGGTGGGGTGTCAGGTTTGTCTTTTCTTCTTTCATCCTGGGGGATCTGCTGGGTGTGCTTCCTTGGATATAGATGGCTTACACTGTGGATGCCTTACAGCGGGTCAGTGGTTAAGTGTGCCACTGCTTATGCCTTGCTGAAGCAAGGACAACGTGATGATGATTGTTATGCTATAGTCTCTTTCTCTCATTGGGGGGGTGCTGTGGGTGTACCCTTCTTGGGAGAAATACTATATAACTAACAATGTGTAGTGATGAGGGAACTCTGTGTGGTGGGAGGAAGGTGTGCGTGAGATTCCCTTTAGTTTTGTGACCTTTAGTGATGTGCGGTATGAATCTGCCACTCTCTCATCACCTACCCTCTCCTTTACATGTTACCCTTCATACATATTTATGAAAATGTTGCAGTTTTCTATGATGACGGGTTATTATTCTACTCTAGCTACGTGTAATACAATGTTCTAATAACTTTGGGGTGATTGGGATATATTGCCTTTCCTGCTTATATATGCAGTGATGAAAATGATGCAATGTTACACAATGTCGGATCATTATTCTGTTCTAGTTACATGTACTATACTTCTCTAATAATTCAGGGGTGGTTTGAATATATAGACTGCTAATGATGGTCAATTTATAAAGTACCGGTACCTAAGGCATGCTTGATATTGGGGGCAGGGCAGGGATGTTGGGGGTCGGGCACTATTTTTCCCTCCCTTTCATCCTGAAGGCGCCAACGGCGTCTCTCCTTGGATATAACGGTGATGGACTGCTGGGGATGTATTGTGTTATTGTGGGTCCCCATGTGGCTGTCGTGGGGAGCCTGGGCCGTTGATCTGTCCGGTGGTGGCGGGGCATCTTGCGACATGTGGGTGTGTGAGAAGAGACTGTGAATAGGTCCAATTAATAATATCTTTAATCACTACTCCCTCCTTGTTCTCTTTCTGTTTTGATCTGTGGCGCTGGGCTATGTGTGTGTAGCCCAGATAAGAAAACATTTTTTTTTTCTTTTTTACTCTTTCTGTTCCTTCTGTTCTGTTTTTCCTGCTTTTGCGGGATTCATACCACTCACAAGGTTTCAATGGGGTGGTTGCAATCGTTCGGGGTCCGGCAGAGGGTATTTGCCTCTTATGTTAATGTTTGGGATAAAGTCTCCATCAAGTTGGGGGGATGGGGTCAGGGTGGGTATAGTTGGGGGGAAGTTTTATTATGTTTTAGTGAACGTGGTGGCTGCCGGGAGCACCTCCTTGGGTCTCCTCCGGGGGGGGCGAGTTCAGATTCATTTTTCTTGCATGTATAATGGCTCAAAGTAAAATTAGTTTCCTCTTTTGGAATGTTGGGGGACTTAATGACTCGATTAAGAGAACCCTAGTTCTAACCCATATTAAAAAACAAAATACTGACTTTGTTTTCCTGCAGGAAATGCATCTGTAAGGCGGGAGGATACTAGCTCTTAAGAAACACTGGGTTGGTTCACATTACCATGCTTCGCACTCTTGCTATTCTTGAGAGGTATCCATTTTGATTAAAAAATCGCTACTCTTTGTATTTATAGACCTCAAAATGGATCCAAAGGGGCAATATGTCTTTTTGGCATGTAAAATATGGGGGTGTCCCCTTCTTGCTCCTAAACATGTACGTTCTACCGCCTTTCCCGCCAGTTATCCTGCGGGATGCTTTGGCGTATGTCTCTTCCAGGCCAGAAAATATGACTATTTGTATGGGCGATATGTACATGGCTCTGGATCCAGCGCTGGATCGCATGCCTCCCTCGTTGACGGAGCCGACGGGGGCCAGGGCCTCGTTCAGAACTCTCATGGGAGATATGGGTAACTTGGATACGTGGTGTACTCTGCACCCTGGGGTAAAGGGTTACTCATGTTTCTCATGAACACATAGGACGTTCTCTAGGATATATTATACATTGGTTTCGGAAAGGGTTCGGTACAAGACAGAAAGCTGTACCATGCTTCCTAGGGTTGCATCCGATCACTCACCGTTGGCTTTGGACATTGCTTTGGGGGGGCTGCTTCACCTCGCCCTTGGAGATTAAGGCCTTTTTTGGCTTACAGTAGATACTGTGGTGGAAAAACATCAGGTGGATTTGGAGGAGTACTTTCAACTGAATGCTAATGGGTGAAAAAGACATTAACAGTGCCTTTAGGTCCTTCTATAGTCTCCTATATGAATCTCATAGCCCAACCACAATAACCCAAATAAACTAATATCTTTTCACTTGTGCACTACAGTAGTTATGATAGACGGATGTTAGATACTCCCATAATGTTAAGAGAGGTAATGGAGGCTATTGAAAACCTTCCTAACAATAAAGCTCTGGGTGATGATGGATTACCATCAGAATGGTACAAAACATATAAGGACATCCTTGGACCACAGTTGCTGCTTTACCTTCTATAACTCCCTGCACATGTCTAGGGTCCCCTCCTCACATGTGAAGCCAGTAAGTGTGGATCCTACCTCCCAAAATCACTCTTGTCAGTGGATGCCAAGATACTGGCAAGATCCTTGCCAAAAGACTGACTTCTATTATTACAACCCTTGTACATCATGATCAGACAGGATTTATGCCAGGCAAGACAACTTTCCACAATCTTAGAAGACTTACTCACCACTTGCAGACCCGTCATACCAATATTGGTCACCGGACGATTGCATCATTAGATGCAACTAAGGCATTTGATTCAATTGAGTGGGAATATTTGTGGTGTACACTGCGTTACAGAGCTCCCAGTCAGCTGTCTAATATATTTATTTGTTTAATTATGTTTTTATTTATTTATTTATTTATTTCAAGTTGTCGACCATATGTTATCACAGTTAGTCCAAAAAAAATATATACAACTAAAAAACAAAATCAACAACTTCTTTCCCCAGACTTCCCCAGCACAGAGACAATAAAAGTAAAATCAGCAAGCAACTTGGACTCTAGCTGCCTGTGTCTTGACAGTCAGTCACACCAAATGTTGGGGTATTTGGGGTCAACATCCTTCGTCCCTTCTTCCCCCCATTGTGCCCCCAGACTCCCCTACTACAGAGAACAAATGTCCTACCTAAATGATTCCCTAAAACTAAGATTCAATTCCCCTATATTTGCCTATGTTCTCTAGTTCAAAACATGCTGATCTCTCTTTTCAAAAACACAGAATGGCATGCTGTGAGAACCTGACAGCCTTTATATGGCTGTAGAAAACTTTTTTGTGGTGGAGAAAAAATGCTTTACCCATTGATTTCAATGCAAGGAGCTAGGTGATCTTCCTGTTGAAGATCACCCAATTATCGAACTTCCTGTTCCTGTGAGAACTTTAGTTTGCCGCTGTTTCTGGTTCCTTACTTTGGCTTGTGTTTCTGATCTTAATTGATCTCTCCCAACCCTGACTCTTGTCCTGCTTACTCAATCTCAATTGATCTCCACCAGCCCTGACTCATGGCCTGTTTACTTCACCTAGTCTGAACTCCACCAGCCCTGACCTTCATCTTGTTTTCTTTGGCTTTGTTGATTTCCACCAGCCCAGACTACTGGCATGATAGACTCTGACTGTTATTTTCCCCTGGTACGTCTGTTGTGGCCTTTGCTCAGTGGTTCCTGTTTTCATCTCCAATTCCCTGCAGACTTACAGGGTGAAGCTGTCCAGGGTCTCTTCTTGTTGAATCCTCTTCTACCAAGCCTACAGGGCACACTCATCCTGAGACTCTCATTGACAAATCCTTTACATCAAGGCCTACTGGGGAAGGTGTCCAGAGACTCTTCTTGTCTAATCCTTTTCTGCCAGGACCTACATGATGAAGCTGTCCAGAGACTCTTTTTGTCGAATCCTCTTTTGCCAAGGCCTAAAGGAAGAAACTGTCCAGAGACTCTTCTTGTTGTCCAGAGGCTCTCCTTGTCGAATCCTCTTTTATCAAGGCCTACAGGGCGAAGCTGTCCACTGACTCTTCTTATCGAATCCTCTTCTGCCAAGGCCTACATGATTGATTTACTTGGTAAAATACTGAACAATGTATTTTTTAATTATTGGCAGTCACAAATTGCGGTGTGACTTGCCCACAAAAATAATTTTTGGCCAAGAAATGCACATGTATGATATTAAAATTGTGAATGTAATAATAGGAAATGTTTTCATAGAAGAGGAGAAAGTGGTTTGAATTTTAGTCAGCATTAAAATTCAGGTATATAATTAGCAATTTAAATAAATAGATGATGGAAGAGTGAGTTTATATTTTGAATCATCAGTCTTCTCTTTAATAAATTATTTTAGAGGATACCTGTAGTAACAGTGATCAAAATAGCTAAAATGAGTAGTCAGAGTTGTATTGGAAATCAGGATGAAGATCCTCCTTCAACTTTTTATCTATGATGTGCTGGATATATATATATATATATATATATATATATATATATATATATATATATATATATATATATATATATATATGACATGCAAAGCCGTGCTCTATATGCATCACATACTAAGAAAACTATAAAAATGTCAACTTTATGGGGGTTTTTATTATGTAAATAGCAAATGTAAGGCTATTGGTTAGCCTGGAATTGTGGGAGGGCCGGTTGGAGACATTTATACCAACCTCAGTCCTTTCCTCGGGACTGAGCAGAGCTCCGACTGAGCTCTGTGTTAGTCGTCGATTCTCTTAGACTAAGTCACGTTCACGTCATCACAACGCGACCATCTGTACAGCCACGCACAGTCAAGCACGCGATCACCCCAAGTGCTCCTCTTGCAGGCTGGTTTTCCTTCCACAAGCATTGAACTTTACTACAGTCAAGACCGGGTTTGATTTCATATATGTCTACTTATTCCTCTGGTTATACTACAATGTAATCTTGCTCGTACAGCTTCTCAGGCATCCGCTACGACAGCCAACACTTGTCTTACTGTAATGTATATATATATTTTTTTTTTTTTTTTGTATTAAGCATCAAAGGTAAAGTATTTCAATTGAAGCTTTCATGTTGCCGTTTAGTGTGTATGAGTATGTTTACTAACTTATGTTGTCATCCAATATGCAATCCGAGATACGGTTTATAATTAAACTCGGTATCTTGTATATCATTTCAGTCTCCTCATTCAGAGACACGCATACAGGCTCGAGCAAGTTACTTTCAGAGGCAGAGTTAGGTTTAGGTTATGTTAAGACTGCTGGTTCGTCTTTTAGGATGGTTAGGGGAAGGCTACAGCTTAGTCCCGTCCCACGTTTCCCTCGGCCCAGCTCATAGACAGAGCCTTCTTCCTAGTTTTCTTGATAGACAGGGCTTCACCTGTCACACCCACTCTATAGACATAGGGTCTTATACTGCTTAAGATTATTTGTCACCGCGAGACCAACACCCCTCAGCCTATCGCATAGGCCTCACGCCCATCGGTCCAAATCATAGGTAGCGTCTCGCATCAGCCGCTTGGCACTAGAGAGGGACTCACCAGTCACCCAAAATACTAGTTAATACTTTTCTCTCTTTTTCACTAGGCAGGGTGTCACGAACCAGCAGCATTATAGGAATATATTAAGTATCATGAGTCAGTTTGTTTACAGGTTCATCATATGTAAGGAAGATCCCTCACAGTGAAACCAGTGGCGTTACCGGAAGAATTTACATAAGCAAATCCGGTAGCGGAACATGCGGGTAAGATACTGCCATGACACCGCTTTATGGCTTTACAGGGTGTCTGGGGAAGAAAGATTTTATTTGCCTTATGTTCAGGGCTAAGGCAGTCAAATTGTGAGTTAATTTGGCAGAGACATTGCATTGGTGTCGTTGTAAGACAGACTACTACCTTCAGACATACATGTTATGACGTAAGTCATGTTTATGAAGCTATATATGGGAGGTAGTATTTCAAGGTTCTCACCGTTTCCACTATACACGTCAATTATTGACTGGGCTAGCTGTTCTGTGGTAGGGTGCCATGGTGTTCTGCCTTTACATTTTTTTTTTTTTTTGGTCACTTATATACTAGTTTATGCATATTTCATCTTATTTTGTTATTCCGCCTTGGCAGGTATCAAACATCTTTACCAACACAGCTGTTACAGTAAGTTATACTGTCACACACTCCTACGATTGATCATGTGAGGTATAGTAAGTAGTCTTTCACTTGACACCTTAGATTGTATATATTTGGAGCAGTTGGGTAGACAGCTCTCTACCCTTCGGTTATCAGCCCTCCTTTTTAGTTACATTTGCTCCACTTTTCTTATGGATTATGTTAGATTTAAGGGATTACCAGACGGGGGATTATCCAGTCTCAGGTCATTACAGTACATTATTCACGTTGGATATAGATCTACGGTCATGATCACTGTGGATTCATGGTTCTTTTTTGCCCACTCTTAGGCCTACCTTACAGGTCGGAATGGGCAATAGGCATCCGACATACACCTTATCATCATAATCTCTCCTAGGCCCGACCACAAATGTAAGGCTATTGGTTAGCCTGGAATTGTGGGAGGGCCGGTTGGAGACATTTATACCAACCTCAGTCCTTTCCTCGGGACTGAGCAGAGCTCCGACTGAGCTCTGTGTTACCCACCCAACCCGTACCCCTTTTCTCAGCTCTATCAATTTAACTCTTTTTCTTATACATGTGGGCCCACTCTTAGGCCTACCTTACAGGTCGGAATGGGCAATAGGCATCCGACATACACCTTATCATCATAATCTCTCCTAGGCCCGACCACAAAACTATTTTTACACATGTGTTATTATTACAATTATCTGCTCAATTCTTCTCTAATGAACTCTAACATTTACACTGAATGGAGTGGTATTTAAAAAAGGAGAAATAATAAAATAGTAATAAATATAATTACACAATAAAAATGATAGATTACCTCCACCACAAACAGCATCACAATCTTCCCATCCAGAATGTGTCCACATATACAAAGGTTCACTAGCTTTAGCTATACGATTCCCTGGAACAAGATCTAGTGGTATTGTGTATTCATAATGGAGGCCGTAGTTTTGATCATGAAATAGCAGCACCTGTAAAATACACAGTAAGAGGATCCAAGTACATTCAAAAAGGGGAGTTCAGACAAGCAAAGGAAATGGAAATTTGGCATAAATTGCAACCTACAGTATCCTGAAATGTGGAAACTATGCTGGCATTTGCAGATGTCATTTTTTCACGTAGGAACGACTTTAAGGCTACTGTGTATATGTGACTGTGTTTTAATCGGAAGCAGGATATTTTTATTAACTTAAAATATAATTTGGTTCATATAATTCTAAGTAATTTCTAGGAAAACAGTTGTTACTTTCAAATACTACTCTAAGCATAGTTTAACGTTAATAGGTGGATATTCATAAGAGGCATTTCAAAATATATGAACTTAAAGCACAGAACATTTAGAAATTGGCTCTCAGTTTAGTAAAATCTCATTTTAGATGCAAAACACAGCTTAAGAATAAAAAATGTACACAGTCTGCAGTTCCTCTTTCTTCTCATCCCCTTTCCACAATAAAGCTTTTTACCTTTTATTTCTACAGTTTAATATTGTCTTCATGTATTTATTTTAAACATGTAAATTAAATCAATGCTATTTATTATCCTTTACTTAACTTCCTAGGATTTACAGTTATATAAATATTAAAGGGATAGTAATACTTAAAATGTAAAAAAATATATATTGTAGGGTTATCCCCCTGAGTAAAACAAGAGTACTCCCACTGCTGAAAGGTGTTTCATTCAAAAGTTATTAATTTTCAAAGTTGAATTTTTTAGGTGCTATATCACAGTGGCCTGAAATTGTACAGTAGCGCTGTTGCTACACCATCCTATGGACAGCTCTGGTCCCGGGACCATAAATCTCCATAGGATGGTGTAGCAACAGCGCCACTATACAATTTCAGGCCACTGTGATATTGCACCTAAAAAATTCAACTTTGAAAATTAATAACTTTTGAATGAAACACCTTTCAGCAGTGGGAGTACTCTTGTTTTACTCAGGGGGATAAACCCTACAACATATTTTTTTTTTACAGTTTAAGTATTACTATCCCTTTAAGATCATCCTCTCATTATAAAACATGGCTAGCCATCTTACCACTCACCTAAAGACATAGGACAATTAGAAAAGAGGTTAATGAATACTTTTTCCTTATTATCATGGCATATACCTCAAATAGAGGTAATTTATGGAAATTTTGAGGTATCACTGACAATACCCACTTTGTTTTCTGGCATACCCAAATAGCAATCAGTACTTGGTCAATAAAGTAATGCAAAACAAATAGGAATGTTAAAAAACTGAATCCAATAATTTAAATCATTCATTATAATTTGTTTGAATTAATATTATTTTAATAAACTTACTAGTAAATGTAGGGGAGATGTTGTTGGACCTTTGGCAGAAATCTTTTCCCAAAGACCTCTCCTTGTATAGTGCACGATAGTTCCAGCCATGTGAAATGTTCCAGGATCTTCTATCTTCCAGTCATCATTAATTGACTGTTTACTGGCATCTCTAAGTGCTGCACAATACAATGGAATGGAATGTTAGTATTCAAAGTAAAAAGCTTACTGTCCATTGTATGCTTAAAAAGGAATATCCAGAAGGCTTCAGCCCTTAATATACAAATAATTCAGTCATAAAAGATTTACTGTATTTTTAATATATAAGTATGTAATGAGTCACAGAGCCATGAAAAGCACATAATAAATGTCAGGTACCTATGTGTTTGCCATATATTCTAAGAAAAAATTATTCATATTGAAAACATTCTATATATTGTCTATAGTCATATGACATTATTTGACATATATAACTGAGTCATTTTACATTCTACAAGCATGATTATTCCCAAATTCATGAAGTCTGGATATATCTTTGTTGAAAAATGCAAAGTACAGGGAGAATGCTCAGGTATAACCTTATAGTTCAGAACAATAAAGTAATCCTCCCATTGCACACTGCTTTTGTGTACAGGAAGTTTTCTTGGAGATTAGGTTGTGCTGAAGTGTTGTTAACTTCAATAATATTAAGGCATTAAATATCTGATATTCATTGATCTTGGAATCTTATCAAAATAGTTTTCTACTTAGAATATAATCCACAGATGTCAATGTTAAACTGATTATCAAATATATGTTAATCAGTTTACATATTGCTCCATATGAAAATGTACTACTGATATGGGAAAAATTATAATCTAGAATACTGCTGATCAAGTCCTAAAAACAATAAAAATAAATTGGAGGGAAGACACAAACCTAACACAGCCCTCCAAAGCTCAAACAAGAAAAGCACCTCAAAATAAATATCTGCTGGATAGATTAGTGTATTTAATACACTTAAAACATAAATAACCACACATATTTCAGTCCTGCTATCAAAAGAAACAGTTCAGATGTTTGCAGCTGGGTTCCCAGTGACACATATATTTAGCAGAAAAAAGACAGTGGCATCGAAATATCTCACTAGATATAGTATTAATAGATTCTACAGAACTGTCACCTTCACTCTTGTCCTCTTTGGTATTTTACTCACTGGCAATGGAAGCTCAAGATATTGCCTGTAAGTATTCAACACACTCCTAGCACCCAGCCCGGGATGGTGTACCATGTCTCCTTCTCCTTTAGTTTGAACGATCAGCAGTCTTTGAATCTGGAAATATATGGGGCTAGAAGGGCCCCACAAGAAATATGATAAATCTCCCATGTGTTCTCTATATCAACCCCACAAAAAAGAAGAAAGCCTATCTGCTCAAAATCTCATGGGATCCTTTGTAGCCCCCAGATATTCCCAGATTTGAAGACGGCTGATAGTTCAAACTAAAGGAGGAGGAGACCCGTGACACAATCCTTATCATTGTGCCATGACAGTAGTGTATACTTAAAGGCAGTATCTTGACCATCATTTAAAAGATAGTAAAAAACCAAAGAGCACAAGGGTGAAGGTGACAGGTCCTGAAGAATTTATTAATACTACATTTAGAGAGATCATTCTGCACATCTGTTGTCTTTTTTCCTCTGTCAATCAAGTCCTAAGGTAAAGTGGAAGTTAGAGACGCTCAACTAGGAATGAGCCTGCAACAGAAAGAAGCAGGATCTCTAGAAGTGGTGTCCTACCCAGGGTGCAGTCTATTTTAGCTCACTAGTTCCTTTCACAGAGAGGAAATATCCAAAATCATATAATTCTGGTCCTGCCAAAACAGCAGTCCAGCCACAAAATGCCAGGCAATTCCTCTCCTCAAGTCCTAATATCTTGCTCTAGATAACTCTTTTGGGCAATGTAACTGCAATTTAAAAAGCAGAGACCAAAAAAATAGTGTTTATAGTTTGTTTGTCATTTTTTAATTTTTTTTTATTGAGGATGACTTCAAGATACAGCACAGAAAAAAACAATACAGTGATGTATACATTTGATGTGAAATGTGTGGAACCGAAACAATCACATGCATGAATAATATAAGATAATATGAAGTAAAGGTCATTCATCCTGAAGCATCCAATTTTTAAAAATGACCCCTAACATAGAGAGAAGAAAAAAAGGAAAAAAAGGGGGGCTGGATGGTGAGGGGGGAAGTCTCCCTCTCTCCCAGGGTAGGCCACTACCTCCTCGATACCCAAGGTGCACAGCCAACAGTGCCGGTCCGATCAGAACAACGCACAGGGCACACTGGGTGTGAAGAATATAATTGCCTGTATCACCCAGCTAGGGAGGTGCACTCATCCCAAACTGGGAGACCTACATTCTCCAGATCACATGGAATTTTTGTGGAGACCTTCTGTGCAAATATACTAAGTGATAGTGTGGGATAATTTTATATTAGATTGATCCAGTGGTTTTGTGAGGGTGGAGTGACAGATTCAAAATGCCATGGTAATTATATTTTGTGCCATAACCAGGGCCGTTGTAGAAAGTGTTTAAAAGGGCTAGAGTCTAAGTCCTTAGGGAAAATCGACAGATGCCCATTTTCTGGGTGGGAGAATTTGTCTATTTAAGACTGAAGGGTAGAGAAGACCTGTCCCCACAAAAGGTGGGTGTTAGGGCAATCACACATGAGATGCAGAAATGTACCAGTCATAACAATGCATCTTTCATATTTGTCATCATCTCTGCCGCCTATTTTATATAGTCTCACTGGAGTGAAGTATGCTCTGTGGAGTATCTTCAGTTGGATAAGCTGATGTCAGGCATGTAAGGATGACCTATGTGGACTAGTCTTAGCCATGGACCACTCCCACTCCTCCAAGACTCTAGGTCCCCTTCACATTTTTGCCTCAGGAGTAAATCACTTAATGGCACACTCTCATAAAGCCACTTATAAATAAAGGATACAGGCCTTTCTGGCCATTTGGCCATCGCAAATGAAAGTAAGTGAAAATGTTCAACGGTGGGGTCCCCCACCACGATTGCATCCAAGGCGCATATCATAGTCCCAAATATGAGTAAAAATAACAACTTGGGATACCCAGTTCCCTGTAAGGCTTTTCAAACTGTTTTAAAATGTTGTCATTATAAACATGCCCCAGTATTGTAATTCCATATCTGGTCCATAGTGACCCAAAGTCCAAGCCAATTAGGTTCACTAAGGTTTTATTGTTCCATAATGGGGTAGAGTGGTCACAGCCCCTCTAGCCCACCACTGTCTGCATCTCCTTCCATGCTTTATATGCCACATCTGCCATAGTTGTGATGGTGCCACATACCAACAGTTCCGTGGTGAACATATGTGGTAGTTGGCAATTTTTGCATAGTATGGACTCCTCCAGAGTGATGACCTTGAATGAAGTGTCGAAGTTATAACTCCCTCTGACCTGTGTTTGCGTAGCATCAATAGTCTGACTCTCTGTTTCTTGTTCCCCCAGATGAACCACGTTGTTATTGTATCAAGCTCATGGAAAACCATTTTTTGAATGTGGATAGGCAAGTACAGAAATTTAGGTGGAAACAGCATTTATATAAGGTTAGCTTTTCCTAAAAGATTAAAGGGTAAGGTTTGTGATGCATTCGTTTTGGCCCAGAACAGATCTATTATTACAATAAGATTATCCCTGATGAATACAGAGGGGGAGTTAGAGATTAAAATGTCCAAGTATATGAAAGAGTCTTTTTTTAACATTTTGCATTTGGACAGGTGGCTGATGTCTGACAAGTGATCCAGGATAAACAGGGAGTCCTTCCACTATTTAATGATGAGCCCTGAGTAGAACCCAGAAGTGTCCACACAACTGAGTAAGGCTGCAAAGGATGAGTGTGTATTCTCCAAACATAGGAGCATGTCATCTACATAAAGGGAAGTTTTTCTTTGCCGTCTCCTGTACAAAAGCCATTGAAATTTAGGTCACTCCTTATACTTGCAGCCAAAGTCTCCATTGCCAGAGCAAACAACCTCAGTAATATCGGGCATCCCTGCCATGTGCCTCTACCCTGGGCAAAGTCTAGGGAGTATTCATGTTCCATTCTTACCAACCCTACAGGCTGTGCATCGAGAGTATGTATCCAACAGATTTGTGATGCCGCCTAGGTCCCTCAAGTCAATACAGCAAAAGAGGTGACTCCTCCAACGAGGGATAGAGGAACAAGTAGCTGGGGAGTGACGCTTGGGTGCGATGCTCGGGTACATAGGTTGTCCCAAGGGGGTTATGCTGCGGCCTAGCTGGATAAAGGTGCTAGCCGCAAAGCTAGATTGGAGCCCTCCAGTTGAGCCGAAGGGTTCCCTCGATAACCTCCTTAGGACAATCTCTACTGCCCCTATCCCCAGGGAGAAACTGGCTCCAACAGGAACAAACACTACTGAGAGCAGAGACAGGAGAATGGTCAGATAATAGGCTGGGTCATGCACGCTGGATCACTAGGATGGTACAAATATAGCAGGCTAGGACAAGGTCAGGTTAGGCCGGGTCATACACAGGAAATCCAGGACAATAATCTGCAGGCAAAAGACTTGGTCAGGGACAGCAAGGGTCAACACGGGATTTGCAGTACTGGAATCGGCGAGCAGGGGCTTGGTTAGGAGTAGCTAGGGTCATACACAGGAGGACACTAACATAAACTGGCTGCAACACTATTAGAGATGCTATACTAACACGTCAGTATTGTGCAGCTGCTACCCCTTTAAGGCTAAGCGCCGGAAGCCACTCCTGCGTATGCCCAGATAAAAGGCCCCAGACAAGGCGGCCGTCGGCAGAAGTGCAGACAGAAAAGGGACTGAGAGGAAGGAAGAGGACCAGAGTCCAGCGGGGAGCAAAACGGAGTGAAGGCGGAACGGGCAAGGACAGCCACCACGAGGAATGAAAGGGAGGAGGCGGAGAGGAGTGCCCAAATGGGCAACACAGGACCAGAATGGCGGCAAGACGTGACAAGATTAAAGTTGGTCCAAATGTCCATACAATAAGTACTCCCACTACACAGAATCAAAGATTTTGGCTGCATGGAAGAGGCAATAGCTCTACTGTTCAAGTTATCAGGTGGGATTTGCAGATGCGTGTATAAACGTTGAAGATTATGAGATGTCGATTTGCCTGTTTAGAGATAATTAAGTTCAACCGAGTCGCTAATATCTGAGAGAGTATCTTTACATCTGTAGTTGGGAGCGAAATGGGACTGTACGACTCAGAGTGAGTTACGTGTTTACCTGGCTTAGGAAGCACAATGTTGGAAACTTTGCACATCGAGGGAGGGAGAGCGCAAGACTCCAGAGCCAAAAGAAAGACAATGTGGAGTTGTGGAGCAAGGACATCAACATATTTCACTCTATTGACAGGGGATCCACACCCGGGGATTTACCTCCTGATATCACCCATATTGCTTTGACCACTACACACAGCAGTATGGGACATGAGAAAATGTTGGCAATGGGCATCCCAATAGGTATTGCTCAATATTTGATTGGTAGAGGTGTTGATAGAATTTTGCAAATTAGATGTTGTTGATGTCCCTGTCTGATGTGAGCTGTGCACCCTCATCATTTGAGATTTATCAAGGTTATGGTGTACCAAAGGGGCCCATCATTTTGTACACTTTTTGTCACCATGTTTGAAAATGCATTGCTTGGGGTGAAAAATGTTATTACAGTTTAACTCAGAGAAACAGAGATTTAAATTTAGTGTAGCAAACATATGTGCATTGTAAGCATTGTCTCACCCTCAACGTATGCCATAGTGCAGACATAAGAATTGTTGCTAAAATTTACAACTCCTGGTCATATTTATAAAGAAGTAAAGTCACATTTATAAATATGTGAGAATATTCTGAGAAAATTCGCACCTGTGAATATATTTTCACACACATAGCTGTCACTATATTCTTCCATTAAGAACAGGTTATAGCTGGTGTTAGGATTTAATCCCTAAAACTGCCTTTATTTTTGGTGCAATTAGTGAATTTCTTTATAAATACATTGGGACACAATTCTTATTTGGCCAAGACCATTTCTACTCCACTTTTCAAAAAAGTCAACTAACTGGACTTAGAACTTAGAGATCAACATCTTAGAAATCTCAGGAAAGAGTTTATCAATTATGGATACAATGCCAAGATCAAAGACATCCAAATTGAGTGAGCCACCAGTGTACCCAGAAGAAATCCCATGGAATATAAACAACCATAGGAAGAGTACAGAGTTCCATTATTAGTCACTTACAACCCAGAGCTTGAAGTACTGCATAAAAACTCAAGCGTTCCAAACAACACTACATAAGGATGACAAATTAAACAGAACATTTCCACTCCTCTCCTATAAACAGCCCCCCGTCCTGAAACAACTATTGGTGAAGAACTCACTTAAGAATGCAAGAGAAAACGGTACTTCCCTCCCACGTGTGGAACCTGTGCATGCATATGTACCACAGATGAGCTGCCCTTACCACATTTCCACAGAAACCACAATATTAAGATCAAATTCTCCTGTGGCTCATCTAATGTTGTTTACCTCCTCATGTGTATGAAATGTCCCAAACAGGACTATATGTGTGTGTGAGATAGGACAGACCCTGAGAAAAAGAATAAATTCTCATAAGTCCAGTGTGACAACAAAGGCAACAACCCAGTGGACCAATATTTTTGCAAAAATAATCACAGCATTAAAGGTTTCAAAGTAACTATACTGATGGGAAAGTTTAAGACACTGAGAGACAGAAAGATCTGGGAGTATAAACTGCTAACCAAGTTCAACACTCTGTGGCTTGAACCATGACAAGAAACTTATGTCACATTATCTGTAACAAAATAAAAATATTTTTGGTCCCTTTGGATGTCAGGGAGCTTCACATCTCATTGTAAGCAATGGGTTGTGCACCCCTCTGGTGTTTGGAGGGTTATCACATACATTCTTTAGACCTAGCCATCTCTGCTCTTATTTAGTGGAGCATGACAAAAGGTAATTAATCTTGTTTGCATTTTCTAGTCCACTTCAAAGAGTTGTTATTAGAGCCTAGAGTATGATTTATGGCCCACTGCTAGGATTATCCTGGTAGTGGAAATCTGACCCTTTGGGGTATTCAATACATTGCCTTGCATTGTGGTGGCAGTCAAAGGGTTAGATGTTAAAATTATGCACATGAGTTTTAAAGTCATATATTGTACATTCAATTATCATTCTTATTATGCCTGAAGAAGAGACCTAGTTGTCTTGAAAGCTTGCACCCAAAGCCACCCAGTTACCCAATAAAGGTATCATCGTTACTCTACTTGTCTCCTGCATTAAAGGGATAGTAATGTTTCTTAATAAAAACAGCTCTAATTAATCATCATAGTATTTGGAGAGTGTTATTTCAATTCTATCAGAGTTGTAGTTCAGGAGAAATTCAATGACAAAGTCTCCCCCTTCCGCCCCTTTTACTGATGTAACACTGCTCAGCCAGTTCAGAAGGGAGGTGCCCAGGTAGACTGCAGAGAGGGACAATCTTCAATTAAGATAAGGGAAAAAGCTGAAAAACTTGTCAAGGGGGGCAGGGATTTCATTTTTCCTATCAATTCTAATAACCAAATAAAAGAAAAAGAATCTATCAAGTAAAAATACATGTGACAGCATATCCTGTTAATGAAATAAAAACAGCCATAAGGACAGGCATGGAATAATTGTGGATCTCAGTGACTGGCAGCCAGGTTAAACAAACTATGTTTTTAAAATAACAATGTAGCACAAATTGTTACACATTACAGACATGCAATGGTACACAATTAATTTGAAAAAAGTGAATAAGTTAGTGTCTTGGGCCTAGACTTGTTGACCATATTTTAATATTTGTTGAACACTTACATTGTACACAGACTTTCATATATAACAAGAAACCTTTAAATATTCCTCCCTTCCTTCCATCTTTCCTTCCTTTATTCATTCATTCATTCATTTGTATCTTGCAAACATTTAAAAAAATCTCACTTTTCAAAATTTTATTTAACTTTTTGGATGCTAAAGATGTGCAAAACTTTCACCCAAAAAAACGAAAACTGAGAAAAACTGCACTTTTCGCCTTCTGTAGGAATTTCCATAAAAACTGTAATTTTTCTGCTTTTTTTCCCACCACATCGTTGTCCCATGTTAGCCATAAAACTAAACATTCTGACACTAGCCTTGTACTGTACAAATACTAAACCTTCCAACACTGTCCCACAGTAACCATAGTTCCACACATACTGACCCAGCCTTGTCCCATTTTAGCCATAGAACCCCCACATACTGACCACTGAGCCTTTTACCATCTGTCTGGTATTCAGAATTATCAACATGAGGCCTTCCAGTCACTACCACAATACATGTCCTATCAGTTCCTGCTAGACAAAATGCTGGTCGGGAATAATGATAGTTGTAGTCTGGCAGCAGACTTGTCTAGCCAGAACTGTACATATTTATTCTAACCTGTCTCTCCAAAGGAACTTTGCCAATTCCTGTGGGAAATTTCTTGGTGCCAGAGAAATATATATTGTGGGACTTTCTGTGTATGGGAATTTTCACAGGAAAAACACAAATTGCGGATTTTCCTTGACATTTGCAGATGCAATTATATTTTATAATATATAAAAATGATTTTAACTGTGGGCATAAGCTTGTGGATGCTGATGTGATTCTGCTGAATACAATAAACGTCCCCAAGTGTTAAACTCATTTGACAATATTCTGTTTTAATAGATATTATATCATGCTGCTTACCTAAATAACTATGAGCTGGCATTTCCTCTACAACTTTTATTCTTCTTGCACCAGTAGGTATCACCAGTGCTTCGACATAACCTGCACACATGAATAAACATTTAATTAAAACTTTAGTACATCTATATCAAGGCCTATTCACACAACTGGCTAAAATATATTAAAAAAAATAAATGCACAATGGACTGTATGTGTCTGTGTGTTTGTGTGCACGTGAATGCATATTTGTAGCCAGTAGCTATTTTTGGCCTGAATTCCAATACAACCAAATCTGTATATACGTTTGACAGATGTTCCTCAATGTAACATCAAACTTTCACATTTCCAGGCACATTGAAAGTTTGACTCCAAAAAGAGCCTTAATTGACCACTGAATGCTGCATTCAAATATTTCGATGAGCATCAGGAAAGCACAAAACCACCCCAAATTGAGATATAATCCCCTGACTCTTTCAGTCCAACCTGCCCGTCTCCTGCTTGCTCATCTTCCCTCTTGCAAGCCAGACACTGAAGACTGGAGTAACAGAAGTGTATGTGTGGTTCTGTGACTGCCAATAAACAGTGGGACAAGTTTGGAATGTCAATCAGTGTATATTGGGACTGTAACTGCCAGTTGCACTCAACTGGGGTGAAAGTGTGTATGTAGAGCACAAGGTTTAGGTGTCAGCCACAGTGTGTGTGGCTCTGTGATTATCAGTAAGAGATTGGAACAAGGCTGGTGTGTCATACAGTGATGTTTAGTTTGGAAATTGCCTGTGGTGCAGTAGTACTATATAAGCAAACCTTGTTTTAATATTATTATTAACTCTGCAGGCTTGAATTGTTGTTGTAGGGTATAAGCCCTTTCACAACCATCACTTTTTGAGTATAATCTATTTTCTTTATGGATAATTTGCTATAAAGATAACAGGCACTATAGGGTTCCCTCTTTGTTGTCTTTTCTGCATGTCACACACTCTTGGTGAGTTGTATTATGGAGCGGCCCAGCTGAATAAGAAAATACACCAGTGAACATTGAGACTGTTGTTGGGACTGTGATAATACCCCCTATACACAAATTTCAGCTAACACAAAAGTGTTGAATTGAATAATCCTTTGGTGAGTATGTTTCTTTAAGAGGTGATGGGTTGGTGATAAATTCCACGCAAACATTATTACACTAGAAGTGACTTCTATTTTGTCTTCTCTTCAATATTTTGGGGTATTTGGGATAAATCTTTCTCCCTTCACAGTCCCTCAGACACCCCTAACACATGGGATCAGCTAGCTCAGGAAGGAACTTGAATCACCTGCCTGTCTCTTCTCAATAAAACAAACTTTGGGGTTATTTGGGGTAGAGCTACTTTCTCCTATCACAATCCCACAGCATCACTCAGATTTCCCTAACTCCATTTTATTTGCTTATGTTATCTAGCTCAAAAAGTATGCTGCTTTCTCTCTCGAGAAAACACAAAATGATATGCTGCGGGAACCTGACACCACTTTTATACTATACCAGCTGAAAAGGAAAGGAAAATTTCTACATGGTGGGGAAATTCAATCTTACCATTGATTTCAATAGAATGAGCAAGGTGGAAAAAAGAGTAAAATTTATACTTTTTGTAAAAAATTTCTCGCTTGGTGGGAAGTGCTATTTTTTGCCTTTTTTCAATTTGAAAAACTGTCACATTATGGAAATATTTGTGCCCACCAGCCTAGAGTTGGAAACACAAACAACACCTCATTTAATGTTGTTGAATGTCCACTTTCCAAAAGTGTAAAATTATTACATATCTTTAATTGTTTTGTCAATGGATGGACAAAAGATTAACATTTTTTGGCAGGAATTTCCACAGAAAATACATGATTTGCTACTTTTTCCCTCAAAAATGTCCTACATATTGACTCAGAAGCAGCTTACATTGCTGCACTCTCCACCACCCCAGCAGATGGTGCTGACACCATATCCCCAGGGCTTTGGAATGAAAGGGGAAATTGTTTTTTTTTTCCTTCAAGTGACTGGGTGCAGCAGTAGCAGTATAGAGTTGTTGCCTATAGCTGAGTCTGCTTCTGCTGTGCCTGTGAGTGTTATTCTATATGCACCAGCAATATATATGTCACACTCTCCACCACCACCAGCAAGAGAAGAGGAAGAATGTGGTGTTGCTACTGATGAGATTGGTGGTACCAGTGATGACATGACAAAAGCTTTCATGGCTTATACAAGCCAGGAATGGCTTTCACCACTACAACTGGTATGATGTTGTTTGGTGGCAATAAAGTTGAAGTTTCAGAAGTTTTTGCTGAATACACTAGACATGTTAGGCAGGATCAATTATTTTTATTAAGTGGTAATGAGTCACACACTGGAAGTGTCAATCACTCTGGGCTCATCACCCCCAGTAACTTGTTGATTTATGGGATGGACAAGGTAAATACTGGCGGACAGCTCCTAGTTCTTGGGAGGATGGTTTAAAATGATCAAAATCCTTAATTAAACAGAAATCCCAAGGCACATGATCCAAGTCCTTGCCCCCTTTACAACCTGTTCACACAATGTGCACATTCCCTCTTTGCTCCCAAAGGAAAAATATTCAAACAAAAATATTCAAACACCCATGATTTAAGTGAAGTGCAGTACAAGAAGGATTATTGTGATTGAGCAACTTTTCCCTCCATATGCACCTGATGATGTGGTGGTTGCAGGAACCTGTTAGTAGACCTTGCTAGGATGGCTTCCAAATGTAGATTCCATGTCACTCAAGTCTGGGTACCACTTCTCTGGTACTTAAGGTTTAAGGGGTAGATTTAAAGGCAGCCGTTAAGTTAAAAAAACACCAACGGATGTTGTAACGTGTAGGAAGCCATACAAAGAGCCATGGAATGAACTGCTAACAGCAGTTCATCCAGTATGCCGGCTCCAACACTAATGTGTGTTTTGGCCCATAAAAAAAAAAAACACTCCATTTTGCCATTTAAAGCACTGCGTTAGCTGAAAAAAATGATAAGGGACTCACTTACCACACATAACTTAAGACCCAGTTTTGTTAGCCGTAAAGTCCCTTATCGGATCTTTTGCCAGCTGACGGAGCTGTTAACTGGCAAAAAAAACAGTGTCCACAGTGGATGTATTGATATGGGGCCCTAAGCCCCACATCAATACATCCAAAGTGCCTAAACCCTGTCCAAAGTTAGTAGGATTAACCATATGAGTGTCGGTGGGGTATAATTACCCCGCCGGCATTCATAGGGTTAACCCGACTAAGTAAAGCAACATTACATTAACACTTACCATTAATCCTGGTGCCCAGCGGAGTCCTCAGATTGCTGGTCCTTCTGTTCTGTCTTCTTTCTTCTATCTTCTGCCTTCTCCCTGTAAAATAAAATAAATGTATTAAGATCAAGCATGAACGAATACAATCCAGAACCCTTTGAGTGGCAGAGGGGTAAGCAATGCCCTGCAAAGCAATGCGTTGCGTACCTCACTGTCACTCAAAGGGTTAAATATTAGTGCTCCATAAATATACCCATATATGCTTCCATGTAATGGCCCAAAGAATAAATGCCTTTATATATGGACAGGCTCACTTCAACTGCCCTCACTGCCATTGGCAGTGAGGGCAATTGAAATGAGCCTGCCAATAAATAAAGGCAGGCTCACTTCAAATGCCTTCAGTGTGTTACGGGCATCAGCCCATACAGAGCTGAAGAGGAGCGTTGTGGGACATTTGTGTCTCCGCCGCCACCACCCTTGCGGTCGCTCCAATCGGCAGAGGCACATAGTTAAAAGCTAAAATAAATTTTGGGCATTAATGAATCACATTGATTTATGTATATGTGGAGCTTTTTTATTCATTGGCATTTATTCTTTGGGCCATTACATGGAGGCATATATGAGTATATTTATGGAGCACAAATATTTAACCCTTTGAATGACAGTGAGGTACGCAACGCATTGCTTTGCAATGCGTTGCATACCCCTCTGCCACTCAAAGGGTTTTGGAATGTATTTGTTCATGCTTAATTTTAATACATTTATTTTATTTTACAGGGAGGAGACTACCACCCCAAGGGAACTACCACCCCAACACAATGTACTCTCTAAGTCTTTGTCTTCCTAGCGTTATTAGCAATCCAAAGTTAGTTTTCTTCAAAATAGCACTGTAAGAGCACAATCTTTATACTAAATCTCTACCTGATGAAGTTTTGCCCCTTGAATCCATTCTGTGCATGACAGCTATGGAGCCACTTGGCTCCATTGTACCTCCCTCCGTCTTGCCCATCACTTGTACGTCATTGTCCTCAGCACCACGTGACCTGCCGAGCTCCTGTCATCAAGCGCTGTCAGGTCATTTCTGCCTAGTGGAAACAGACCGTTGATATTGAGAGTACTTCACATGTACCCTCTCCCACTAGGCTGAAATGACCTGACCGCACTTGATGCCGGGAGCGCAGCAGGTCACGTGGTGCTGAGGACAATGACATATGAGTGATGGGAAAGACGGAGGGAGGTACAATGGAGCTGAATGGCTCCATAGCGGTCATGCACAGACGTCATCAGGTAGAGATTTAGTATAAAGATTGTGCTCTTCAACGCTTTTTTTGAGAAAACTAACTATGGATTGCTAATAACGCTAGGAAGACAAAGACTTAGAGAGTACATTGTATTGGGGTGGTAGTTCCCCTTTAACGATCGGTGCTTGGCAGTATGTCAAGCACCGATAGTTATTTGTTTTTCTCTGTTCAGTTCCCAGTATTGCTGCTTTTAGTGGCATTTTGGGAACTAAATGCACAAAATGGACATTCAGCCACAAGACTGTTTTTGTGGCTTAACGTCCTTTGGAGTTTTAGCTGGTAGGGCCTTTAAATACCACGTTAGACATGTTAGTTTAACAGCCAGTATTCACTTTGGCCCTACCAGCTATGTTAACGGCTGACTTTAAATCTACCCCTAAATGTCTAGGCTGAACTTACCCACACATTCTCATAATTATTTCAAATAAGCAATTGTAAAAATAGAAAGCATCTAAAAAAAGCAAAACAATAAAACAAAGTAAAAAAATGTTGTTTTACCTGCTCCTTTGGTGTGATTGAAGTCTCCTTTAATAACTTTACATGATTTTCCATTGCCATTGCACACACCACAGTGATCTTCTCTTGACAGTGATCCCAATATTCCATCACAACCAACTTTCTGTTAGCAAAAATAAAAACAAACATTATTGCCATATGGACTGTAAATATATGGTCACTACTAGTGATGAGCGAGCGTGCTCGGCCGATGCTCGGATCGGCTCGAGCATCGCTCTGCTCGGCACATGGCGGTACTCGTCGAGTACCGCCATGTGCTCGCCCGACATGTTCGGGTGGCGGGGATCTGTGCCGGAAGAGGCACAGATCCGAAGAAGCTCCGCTGGACCACCAGGGACTGGAGGTACGGGGGCATTGCGGAGATGAAGGGGGCATTGCGGAGATGAAGGGAGACATTGTGGAAGAGGGGCATAGACTCTATGCCCCTCTTCCACAATGTCCCCCTTCATCTCCGCTATGCCCGTCTTCCACAATGTGCCCCTTCATCTCCGCTATGCCCCTCTTCCACAATGTGCCCCTTCATCTCCGCTATGCCCCTCTTCCACAATGTCCCCCTTCATCTCCTCTATGGCATAGAGGAGATGAAGGGGGACATTGTGGAAGAGGGGCATAGCGGAGATGAAGGGGCACATTGTGGAAGAGGGGCATAGCGGAGATGAAGGGGCACATTGTGGAAGACGGGCATAGCGGAGCTGAAGGGGGACATTGCGGAGCTGAAGGGGGCATTCGGAGATGAAGGGGGCATAGCGGAGATGAAGGGGGCATTGACCAGGCACCCTCCCCTCATCAGAGCAGGGGGTGCCTGGTGTCGCCCCATTCATTCCAATGGGGCTCGGGTGCTCGGCCGAGCACTCGAGCCTCAGGGGGTGCTCGGTCAGAGCACCCGAGCACCCGAGCATCGTGGTGCTCGCTCAACACTAGTCACTACCATTCTGCTAAGGAGGTTTTCCTAGCAGAATAAATATGATTACAAAAACAAGATCTGTGTGGATGTTGAAGACTGTATTATTTATTTTAGAGCTGAATCCTTGCATACTAGAGACATTTCCAATACATTATTGTACAATGCATGGAGATATACCAAGAAGGGGTTAAAACACTGGGGAAAATGTCCAGAATTGCCAGTATAGCTCCAAAGGCATTATCCTCTAACTGCAGTGCCTGTGTTTCAGGGTATACAGTAGAGAGTGTGACCAAAGTAGTGCATACTGGAAGACAATCTTAACCATCATGAATACCTACAAGCCCCCTATGCCTCCCACAACATTAGCAGGAAAATGAAATTACATTGTGCCAATTCCTCTATGCCTTGTTAAGTGCATTGTTTTTACTCCTTAATAATAACTCGTATTTATATAGCGCCTTTCTCCCAGTGGGACTCAAAGTGCTTTAAGCGCATGCTCTCGGAATTAACCGAATCGGCAGCTGAAATAATAGATGTTATTATTACCCAATCAATGGTACTCTTTTTATCGACCTCGGAAGGATGAAGGGCTGAGTTGACCCTGCAACCTTACGGTTTGAACAGGCTCTATAGTCAGGGAATTTACCACTGAGCTATCTCATCAGCTTTAAGGACCAGAGGGGTGTATAATGCATTTCTAAGTACTGACTGCCCCATTGTCTTCCCTTTGTAGCAAGTGGTGAATGTAGGTTATTAAACTGAGGCAGGTGTAGGGTCAAACATCTATTTCAGCACTTTAGTACAGAGTCACTGTTGTACATTTACAGAAATGTTCATCTTTATATTGCTTTAATGGGGATATTCCATTTGTCCTGTGATAATGGTCTGGAACTACATAGGTCTTTTCAAACTATTTAAGGGGCAGTAAACTATTTTATGTTAAAATGGTATGTTGCAGTGCTTTTTCTGTGGAGTAAATTTGTCATTCTGTTACAGCAGCACCAACTAGTGTCCAACAGTACTATTTTATAGCGCCTTCCAAGAGAGTGGTAAACAAGTGTATTATTAGGAGTTCCAGTCTCAATCATTTTGGTTGATCCGGGCATACATTTGTTTGCTTAAAAGAAAAAAAAACAAGAAGATGGCACAGTCTACACTATCCAGAAATCACAAGTACAATGTATTCATGAATATGCATTTACAATATTAAATCATACTGGTCGATAAAGGTCACTCACAACCGGTATAGAGGAATCAAGGTATTATAGCCCACCCTGCTCTGTGATGCATGGAAAAAATAGTACCCATTATCCATTATATTAAATTACTAGCAAATGTCGCATGTCATGCCCATACAGTGAGCCTGTTTTATTTATCTACTTGCTTATATTAATTATTATTTTGTTTTATAAACCAGACCTCATGTTGGGACATCAGGACCCCTCCTGATGAGCCTCCCCCCACCCCAGCTACCAATCTCCCAGCCAATTCAGCTGATATATCAATAGAATTGCCAAAAGGGAGCAAAAGACCTCCCCTGCGTCCATCCTCCTCAAAGTAGAGGGTAAGTGTGGGTAGGATCGGAAAAGCATTTAACGTCAATGTGGGAGGCTTTCCCTCAATGAGTTGAAAGGAATTGCAATGCTTTGGACATCTCTTTGGACTCATCCTCCCCAGCATTCTGATTCCCTGTCCACCCCCCCTCTTAACTATCCAAACCGCCATGCCTGGTCCCACTACAGACCCCACACACACACACACACACACACTGTGAAACTCTCAAACCTGGTTCTGTTGCCCACTGGACATCACAGGTCTCCTCATACACTGCTTCACACCCCTCCAGCCTGGTTCCACTGTCCAATTTTGTTTGCAGACTCTTGCATACACACTTTTACAACCCCCCGGCTTGTTCCACTGGTAGTCACGGAATTGCACATATGCTGCCTGTTCCTCCAGTAGCCATGCTTCTGGTACCCACTACAGAATGGGAACCCATAAAATGAGGTACCATTTTTCTTGGGCTGGCCCGATGTACTGTATAAACTATGAAATTCCATGACATTGAAGGATTTTAGTATCTTTGAAGTGACTGAATTGTAAATAGGTGTTTTTTTCCCTTTAGCAACACTTTTGGAAAGAGTTGTGTACACTAGCCTATGGGTAGGCTCCTCTTTTTATGTGAGTGAATGTCTATTTTGAAAAATGGTATGCCTTTCTGACCTTTTCTTTATATCTGTAATGGTTATGACCATTTTAGTGTAGGCACTAGACAGATCATTTCACAAGTGTCAGGTGTAGTTTTGTGCTTCTGACACGCTGTAAGGTATGTCAACCCATCCCATTGGGGTACCATTTTTGCATAGTTTTCAAAGATTTTATTATCTTTGAAGTGGTGGAAATATAAAAAAATATTTCTGTATAACGCCAAATTATGGAAATAATTGTGCACATTAGTCTAGGGGTAGAAATGCAAACAACACCTCATTTGATGCAATGTCCACTTTCAAAAATGGTATGACTTGTGAAACTTTTCTTCATATATAGTTAGGACCATTTTAGTGCAGGCACCCTATTGAAAAAGAAAAGACAAAAGGAGAAATAGGCATCTTTTCATATTGTCCTTTTGTCTTTTCATATTCTCTGGCCTCGTGAGTGGGGTTTTGTTGGGATGAGCAGCCTGTGACCTGCAAGATGCTGTATAGGGAAGCAGCTTCAAGTTCCCAAGCTTTTTTGCTGGTTTGTACATAAGTATAGTTCCAGCCATTGTTCAAAGCGAGTACCAGTTCACAGTGGTGGTGTGGTGCTCCATCTGAATAGAGGATATTGCATAAGAGGTTCCTTTTTTTCTTTGTGCTTTTTTTGTATTTAAAAATGAAGACAGCTAGGTGCCCTTTTGTACTTCTTGTACCCTTATGGTATGTCAAGCCATACTAATGGGGTACCATTTTTTCTCTGAGGAGTCAATGAATTCAGTAAGAAATTGCATACAGTACTGTGAAAAAGTTTTAGACCGGTGTGAAAAAATGCTGTAAAGTAAGAATGCTTTCAAAAATAGACATGTTACCAGTTTACATTCATCAATTAACAAAATGCATAGTGAGTGAATAGAAGAAAAATCTAAATCAAATCAATATTTGGTGTGACCACCCTTTTTCTTTTTGGTACACTTGCACACAGTTTGTTAAAGAAGGTTGTTCCAAACATCTTGGAGAACTAACTACAGTTCTTATGTGGATTTAGGCAGCCTCAGTTGCTTCTCTCTCTTCATGTAATCCCAAACAGACTCAATGATGTTGAGATCAGGGCTCTGTGGGGGCCATATCATCACTTCCAGGACTCCTTGTTCTTCTTTACACTAAAGATAATGACTTGAGATGTATGTTTGGGGTCATAATCATGCTGCAGAATAAATTTGGGGCCACTCAGATGCCTCCCTGATGGTATTGCACGATGGGTAAATATCTGCCTCAGCATTGAGGATACCATTAATTCTGACCAAATCCCCAGCTCCATTTGCAGAAATGCAGCCCCAAACTTGCAAGAAACCTCCACAATGCTTCACTGTTTCCTGGAGACACTCATTCTTGTGCCACTCTCCAGCCCTTTGGCAAACAAACTGACTTCTGCTACAGCCAAATATTTCCAATTTTGACTCATCAGTCCAGAGAACCTGCTGCGATTTTTCTGCATCCCAGTTCTTGTGTTTTCATGCATAGTTGAGTCACTTAGCCTTGTTTCCACGTGAGTGGTATGGCTTTTTGGCCACAAGTCTTCCATGATAACCACTTCTGACCAGACTTATCCAGACAGTAGACGGGTGTACCAGGGTCCCACTGTTTTCTGCCAGTTCTGAACTGATGGCATTGCTGGACATCTTCCAGTTTGGAAGGGAAGTAAGCATGATATGTCTATCATCTGCTGTATTTAGTTTCCTTGGCAGACCACTGCATCTACGATCCTGAACATTGCCTGTTTCTTTGTGTTTCAAAATAGCTTGGACAACACACCTGTAAACCTCTGTCTGCCTTGAAATTTCTGCCTGAGAGAGACCTTGTTGATGCAGTACAACTACCTTGTGTCTTGTTGCTGTGCTCAGTCTTGCTATGGTGGTGAGCCTCCAGGGTAATGGTGTATTGGCTGACAAGTCTTTCCTTGACTCGTTCATAATATGTATAGTCCTCCATGGGCACCGCCTGGTATGCTTTGGCTGCCCTCCTGGACAGCTTGCTCACAAGGAGACTAACCCAGTCCGACTCTTCAACTACCTGCAGGGCACACTGCTTTTCAAATACCTGGAGGTAGCCATCAATCTCATCCTCCGCATCATTAAAATCTTTAAACACGGCATACGGCAACTTCTTTTTGCCCACCCCACTAGATCTGGTGCCCTTCATCTTTCCCCTTGTCCGCTGAAGCTCAGCCATCTGCAGGTTGGTGGCATCACTGAGGATCTGGTTGATCACCTCCTGGGGGGGGGAGTAGATCCATAGAGGGCCAGACGCCACTGGACCCCTCGCTGGTGGCTGCAGATGAAGAGTTGCTTACTTGGTCTCCCTCCATCAGTTCTGAAATCAGGGTGGCTTTGGTTTTGTTGCTGGCCACTTGTCCTCTGGATTCCAGGATATCTCTCAGGCTGCTTCTCTTTAGAACGTCGTATTGATGCTCCATCCGTTTCAGGTGAAATGATCCCAGTGGTGGTTTGGATGTTCTGCAAGGTTAGGAAGCATCCCACCACTGCCACCAACGTGACAGATACCCGTACTCAGACTGAGTAGCTCCGCCAAAACTATGCTTCCTTAACCCTGGACAACACTCAGGAACTCCACCAGCCAGGAACCAGGATCATAGATCCATTCACCCAGTCACTTAGGCAGGACTCTGGATATTCTCAAATGCTTTCCCTTCTACTCCCTTAACACTAGTCCCACTGGCTGCTTCACCATTACTGTTAATACTAACACCAACCACATCAAGTTCAGCACCATAATCTTCCTCCTCACAGTCACTATTAATATGAGCGTATTGATTACCCCCTCCTTCATTCCTAATGCTAACAAGCTCTGGACATCAGTAGTAGTAGTACTAGCACTGGTGGTACTGCTTGGGGATGGCAAGTGTGATTTAGGGTCCCCTGCTGTCACACTTGGTATCATATTTTCCTTCTACCCCCCTGAGTATTACAAGACACACTAGCAGCAGGTTCAGCACTGGTGGCAGCAGATTCAGCACTAGCAACAGACACAGCACTGTTTGCAGCAGTGGCAGCACGTCTGACAGCAGACACAGCAATGGTGGTAGCAATAGCAGGGGCAGCACGTCTGACAGCAAACATAGCACTAGTGGAAGCAGGGGCAGCACGTCTGGTAGCAGGTACAGCAATGGTGGCAGCAGAGACAGCACATCTGGCCACAGGCACAGGCAGCTGACCTGTCCTGCTCTCACTACTACCCTTTCCTCCCTCCATTCCCATTAAATTCCCCAAGAACCCTAGGGGTGATTTAAGGGGACTGGACAGCATTGGTTCTGTAGTGCTCACGTCCTCCTCCTCCACTCAGTGGACACATAAGGGTCCTTCCAATTTCTCCTTTTATTACTTTTAAACCTGCTCATAGTGATAGCAGTCACTATGATCCTCCTGCCTCAATTTTACAAACAATTAACAACAGAACAGCACAGCACGTCTACCTCACTCTGTAGCTGCTTCTATTGTGTTTCGCTTCCTGGAATATGTCACGTTTTATAGCAAAAATGAGACAAACCAAGTAAATCAATGTGTGAAAACTTTCTAGCCTTTGAAAAATGGAAAAGAATTTTCACCAATGGCCAAAAAATTTAAAGATTTTAATTGCTTGTTTTAAAGCGGATTTTCCCGCAAAAAGCAGACAACAATGTGGTTTTCATGGAATTTCTCGTGGGAACACGTTGAGAGGTTTCGCCCACCCCTAGTGCCAGTGTCGCTTAAGCAGGACATTAGTGTTGTTGGCAAAGGACAAATGCACTCTGCATACTAATACATTTTTCAAGGTATATGTTGCATAGGACTTACAGCTTTGACTTTCAGTTATTTGTTTCTCCACTACAGTACTCAGAAGAAGTAATATTGTGCTAGGAAATGTTGCACCATAGGAAACATAGGCAAAACATGTGTTGGAATAGTAGAAAACTGTGGTGGAATAGTTGAAAAATGTATTGGAAAAGGAGAAAAATTTGTTGGAATAGGCAAAAAGGAGGAAAATTTGCATTGGAGAAAAGGAGAACACTATTGCGAAAAAAGAGAAAAATCGTCCCATTTTCACGAAAAGTCATGGAAGAAATTTTTCTCACTTATCGACCACCCCTATTTAAAACCTCTGTTTTCCAAGAATAAGTTAGTGTGTGTCAACAGCCAACATTTTGGCAACTTTGCCATTCCACAGGGGTACTTTGGGATTATTTTTGTGAAGTTCTTGACTCATTTCCATCAACTCATGTAAGTTTGGGTTGGCAGTACATAGCAGAAGTACTGTGTAACTTTATTACTTTAACAACATGACCTGTGGTGGTGGCCTTAGTGGCGTTGGCGGTGGCAGTTGCATGTGTGGGCAAGCTATAAACCTTCATCTCCTTCAACAAACTCAGATACCTATTCCTCTGTGTTTGGCATTTGAGATATTTTAGCAGAAGCCACTGCAAATGAAAGTTGGTATTGGTGGCATGTGTGGGCACTTTATGACTCTTATCTCCAGCAGCAAATTCAGAGTCATATTTCTCTGCAGCAGGAGCCATAAGTATTATTTCAAATTAAGGGGATATTGGCACACTCTATGACACATCAACAGCACTTCGATTATATACCCCAGAGCCCTTAGAACATTTAGGAGTGCTTCTGCTGCTGCTAATTGTGGCACCTATGGTTGTGCTTCAGGTGTGATCTTAATGAGGATTTGCCTAAGTGTGATCCTGCTTTCTCCCTTCTCACATGATTTTTATGCAGATAACAGATAACAATATGTTTATCACTTGGATAGTGATTGAAGTAACTCCATATTATAGACTTCATGAACTTAGGGGTTCTTGAGATGATACTGCTCCTACTACTACTACTACTACTACTACTATGGTGGATGTTGCTTTTGTACTAGAAGGTGTCAAAGTGTTACATTTCCAACAGCAGCAGAAGTGTGTGTGTGTGTGTGTGTGTGGGTTGAACTTAGAAGTAGTGACAATGCTGACGATGACTGACAAGAGAATTGTGTATTTTTTAGGAATCTTTAATTGGCCAGAGGCAGACTTTCCAATTGATTTCTCAAACAGTTTATAAACAGGCACACTGCTCTTTTTCAATGGGGAAGACTAATTTTATCTCCATGTCATCATCTCTCTCATTCTTAACTTCATCAGTATCTGAGGAAGAGGAGGATGCTGTAGGAATATATTGTAGCTCAACATCATAATAATTAGATCACCCTCAACATCACCCACCCCTTCTTTTCAGAATGTTTGCTACTATTATCAGGACATGGGTTGACTTGTTTGTTTCACTGTCAGATGCAGTATTTGGGTGAACTGCTACACCTTCCTTGGTTATACCATTAGCACTAGAATGTGTCTTGTTATCATCTTCTGTGATTTTAAATGGTTTCTAAATAATGCTGGTGGTGTTGGAGGAACTTTCTATGTCACAAACACCCTCCTTAGGAGGAGAAGACTCATCATTTATTGAACATAATGCAGCAACCACGGCTAAATACTTTTTTGGACTACCAGTTTACTAACATATCTCTGCACTGCTCCTACACCATACCCCTGCCCCATTACATTTGCTGGACATTATCAAGTTAGTGTGGATTTAACAGTAGTGTACACAATAGACTTGGTTGTGTGTGATGTTCTTTATGCCCTTTACAAAATACTATATCATCTACAGTAAGTCTCTGCCTCTTCTAGTATCTGTTCACCTCAGTCACAGCTCATGTCAGGGTTCCTGTCACCTGCCAGTCAACCTATTTTAATTTTTTTTTTTTTTAACTCTCACTATCAACATGTACAAAAAAGAGCTTCTTGTGCAACTTCTTTTTCCACTCTTTGCCTGAAACTAATGAAAAGAGGATTTCACCTGCTGTATTCTCTCTCATTCTCTCTGTCTGCACAGCATATCTGGCAGGGACAGAGGCTCAGCCAGCTCAGGAGGGAACTTATATAACCTGTATGTCTCAGTCAAGCAGGATTTTGTAGAACTTTGGGCAAGTTTCCTTCATCCCTTCACACCCCCCCAGACTCCCCAAACACAGGGCATGCCAGTTCTAGAAGGAACAAGATGTTGGGGTATTTTGGGTATATCTCCCTTGACACTCACCAGAGTCACCCAGACACACCTAAAACAGAACAAATTGCTTGCCTGAAACACTCATTAAACTAAACTCCAACTCAACTTGATGTTCCTGTGTTCCCTAGCTCAATAACTGTGCTGATCTCTCTCAAACAAACACAGAGTGACATGCTGCAGGATTCTAACACCCCTTTTATTTTATGCCAGAACAAAAGAAGGGAAAAATTCCACATTGAGGGAAATTCAGTTTTACCATTGACTTCAATAATATGAGCAAGGCAAAAAAAAGCAAAAAATCTGCACTTTTCCTCTCTCAAGAAAGGGCTGTTAATAGACGTAACATCTACAAAGATAATTGGAATCTTCAAGCTCTTTCTGTCTAGTCTTCACACCTGTTAGTTAAGCCAGGATTGGTTACTCCAGATGCCACCATATTTTATACCCAAGATCTTTTAGGGATGGGAGAAAAGTAAAAATAAATTCCAACGGGAATTTTCCCAGAAAACTAACAGTTTCACACTTTCCTCACAAAAATTCTCACCCATATTTTAAATTTCTGCCTTTTCTCCCTGCCAATAAATTCCCTGCAAGAACTTTGCAATTTTTTGTCTGTTTTTTTATGACTGCAATATTTCCCACTGCAATACTACTGCATCTGAGGGCTGAAGTGGAAAAATTAACAGGTGAAAGTAAAAGTTCTACAAAAACATATGCCTTAAAAAAATTGTTAGCAGGTTGAGTGCCTTTGTCCGATACCTATATCTCCTCCTGGTTTTGTAATTCGGGCACAGTCGTCCTTGAAAAAATAACTTTTGCATGGAATATGCAATCAGGTTGGAGGGGGTGGTTGCAAATGTAGGGGCACTCTATGACTTGTAATCTCCAACAACAAACTCAGAATCATACTCCTCTGCAGCAGGATCCATAAGTGTTATTTCAAATGAAGGAAATCTTGGCACACTCTCTGATACAACATTACTTCTATTATGTACCCCAGAACCCGAGGAACTTTTAGGAGCACTTCTGTTGCTGCTATTTGTGACACGTCTGCAATGTTGATTATGTGTCTCCCAATCAGACTTGTGATTGTGCTTCAGATGGGATCTCAATAAGGAGGGGCCTGAGGTGTGTGAGCCTGATTTTCCTCTCCTCACATTCTTCTTACACAGACAACAAATAGCAATGTGTTTATTTTGGATCCTGAGTGAAGTATCTCCATATCAGGTACTTGGACAGAGAAGGCAAAAGCATTGTTTGAGCAGATCTGTAGAGCTGTTATCTGGCAAATTGTCCAGAAGTTCACAAAGCATTTTAGTCTAGATCAGTGGTTCTCGATCTTTTGCTTCTCAAGGCACTCCTAATATGCGATCTGGAATTTTTTGGGGACCCCTACCATATTTTTTGTCATCTATCAAGGGGGTAATGAAGCGTACAATACATAATATACAGATATTCTTAGGTCGCACAATTATAATTACCTCAGAAAACAATTAGGGAAATGTTACAGATGTTAGCATGGAGTATGACTATTGACGTTTATATAATTCTATGCTCATTTTTAGGTGTTCATTTTCCCTTAAGTTTATATAACACCATTTTATTTTTTAGGTGTTAGTGTTCATTTAAATAAATCCACTTCGGGTAGATGCAGAAAGTGGATAGGAATCATGTTAATGAATTTGTTATTCTTGGAGCCTCTTCTTCAAAAGAGAAAGTATTCAGATAAATTAAAGGAACATTAGCACTAAAAATGATCTGGATCTAAAATCTAGTATTACATAATCCCTTTCAAATCAATGCAATGTGCTGCTTACCCCTCTGGCACTCAAAGGTTTAACATTACCTGGACCTGCTCTGCGTACTGCCGTTACCTCACTGCTCCAAGTGATTGCGGCGTCTCACTCACACGATGCAATCATGCGCAGTAGAGAGTGGCCGAATGCGGGCAGTCTCTACTGCGCATTACTGCATCGTAACAAACTTTCTGGCCTTTTATTACATAGGATAGGGGAGATACAGAAAATGGGTAAGAATCATTATAATGAATATGCTATTCTTTGAGCCTCTTCTTCATAAGACGTAATCTTCAGATCAGTTAAAGGAACATTAACACTAAAAATATCTGGAGTTATGTTAAATACTTTGTTTTTGAGACCTAAAATCTAGTATAACATAAGCTTTTGCATAGACCTCTAACTCCCATTATCATAGCAAATCTGGGCCTCTAAGAAGGCTGGATTTTCCATACATCAGAATAGGCAACTGTCTAGTGTGGCAACTTTTGAGGGGTGCTTCAACTGCATTGACCGTACCCACATTTTACATTTATCGCTAGGGAAATTCCAGTGCCACTGCATATAGTCCTGTTTTTTTGAAAATCAGTTTGCATACCCCTTTAAATATCATTATTAAACCATTGCGTGCTAGAGATGTCTCATAACATTGTTTTAAGATTGTTTACAGAGCTCTCTAGAATCCAGGAGATTAAGAGCTTTTTTCTCTCTTGAATATAACTATTTAAGGGCATTTTCTATACCAAAAATGGACCTAGGTGTGGAGTTGAGTGAAAAGTGGGGCTCATCCATGGGTGGGCAAGGGGTGCCTTTGTGTGACTTGCCTAAGGGCTTCTGAAATGTATATGCAGCCTTGTATGTAACCATGAGCAGCAGTCTGTGACAATAAAGTAGTGGATGCCTCAGCTTGTACTGTACCTGACATATACCATTTGAGCAAATGTCCAACCCATTCTGACCACAAGACGTTCCATCCAGTACTTTTTCTGCAACACGAATTGGATAATCCTTTCCAAGAGAGGAGCAGAAAAGTGCACATGGTTTTTCTAGACAAAAGGCAGCAGAATTTAATTAAAATACAACTAACATATACTCTTTTTTTCTTTAGAATAAGATCATAGTAAGCAAGACATAGTAATATAATTTCAACTCTACAGTAATAGTAAAGCCTCGGAGTCATCAACTCCTTCATTGCTATAATTATAAGAGAAGAGTTAATTACCATTAAATGTATGTTACCATATCAACACACACACATCCCTCATCACCATGATCATTTATTAACCACAGAGAGGCCGAGGTACTAAGAAGAACTAAAGGCATTCAAGAGTAAACCAACTGCACCATAGGTGACAGATATAAATCCCCAAAATCCACATTGACTTAAATAAGGCTTTTAACCCATTGAATGTTAGAGATGTGAAAAAATGCATTGGAAATTGTTTCTAGCATTCATAGGGTTATTAAAACCCTATTTAAAGGGGAACTTTCACCCCGCAATAACTTAAGATTAACTTATTGCACACCTGGCGACTAGCTGCTTAGTAGCGCTAGTCGCCAGCAATATTACCCGGTTCTTCAGATATCGGCTTTTTGCCGATGGTGACAGGAGCAGGAAGCACGGACGTCTCTTCACAGTGACGTCCGTGCGCCTGCGCTGTCAGTCCCTTTTGCACCACACGTGCTTCCTGCTCCTGTCACCATCGGCAAAAAGCCGATATCTGAAGAACCGGGTAATATTGCTGGCGACTAGCGCTACTAAGCAGCTAGTCGCCAGGTGTGCAATAAGTTAACCTTAAGTTATTGCGGGGTGAAAGTTCCCCTTTAAATCAACATAATTTTTTTTTTTACTATAATGCAGTTGGTTTGCTCTAGAATTGCTCCAGTTCTCCTAAGTACATTTGTCAGACAGTGTATGTGTGGTTTTGTGGCTACTAGTTGAACAAGTCTGGGCTGTCAAAACATATATGGTCTGTCAGTGGCACAGGCTGGGGAAGCAATGTATGTATGTTTTTTGGCTACTAGTGGGACAGTAGAACAAGTCTGGGGAAGCATTTATTGTATGTGCTGTACTAATGCTACAGAGGACAGTGAACAAATCATAGGAAGTAGACAGTTTATGTATGATTCTGTAGCTACCAGTAGGCAGTGGGAAAAGTTAAAAGGATAGTAATACTTAAAATGTAAAAAAAAAATGTTGTAGGGTTTATCCCCCTGAGTAAAACAAGAGTACTCCCACTGCTGAAAGGTGTTTCATTCAAAAGTTATTAATTTTCAAAGTTGAATTTTTTAGGTGCAATATCACAGTGGCCTGAAATTGTACAGTGGCGCTGTTGCTACACGATCCTATGGACAGCTCTGGTCCCGGGACCATAAATCTCCATAGGATGGTGTAGCAACAGCGCCACTGTACAATTTCAGGCAACTGTGATATTGCACCTAAAAAATTCAACTTTGAAAATTAATAACTTTTGAATGAAACACCTTTCAGCAGTGGGAGTACTCTTGTTTTACTCAGGGGGATAAACCCTACAACATTTTTTTTTTACATTTTAAGTATCACTATCCCTTTAAGGTCCAGGACAGTGTATGTTTGATTCTGTAGCTACCAGTGGGCATTGGAAAAAACTGAGGTCCTGGAACATGTGTGTGTGCCCCTGTGAATAAATGTAGACCCTGAAACAAAGCTGGGAAATCAGGCAGTGTAGGTGTAGTAATGTGGACACCTCAGTGGCACACACAGACTTAAATTGTGTTTTTGTTCTAATTATTTATATTCAGGTTTCACTGGGGAGGCATTAATGTTTTCCCTCCCTCTCCTACACTAAAGCTGGTATTCTCACTTGAATGGTGGGACCAGGTAACCTGATGCATCATCACTGATATCAGTAAGTGGGCCTTCTTGCTCCTCCGACTCAACTCAGATTGATGAGGAGGGTGGAAAGGAAAGCAGTGAGTGCTTACCTGGAATTATTGATCACTTACACAATACTACATGTAATCAGTACCAGGTGTCATCAGGAGGGGTCCTGAAACCCCCAAAGAGGTCTGAAAATGTTTTTAATTAAGATACAACAAATAGGGAGAAAACAAAACTGTAGCAGCTATGGGATTGGCCATCTGAGTACCTCATATTAGTTATGCTACATAATGTGCTCTCCTGGTGGCATTTTTCTTATTATTATTATTATTATAATATAATATAATACACAGTTGTATAGAAAAGTATGGGCACCCCAGCCACATTACACATTTTGTTGATTTTTTATGTGAAAAGAAGTTAACACATCCTCTGCAGCAAATACGTAAACCTGACATATTTCTGCAAATTATAATGCATAGTTACTATTTATTTGTTGAATTTAACAGACTAGAAAATATAAAACAGAAAATGTAACATGCGCATGTCAAGGGTCAGTATACGGATAGCCAAATGTCCAGACCTTAATGTAGCTGGATAGCACTGCTGGGGAGTGTAGTTCGGGAACATTGACAATGGCACATATCCCTTGCTGCTGCTAATGCCTGATAAAGGTGCTGGCAGCAAAGCTAGATGTCTGATTCTGGTTGAGCTGGGATCCTGACAGATGCACACCGGTGTTGGTCTCAGACAAAGGACCCAGTTAGGACCCTCTAAGACCCTCTAAGCTTACACTCAAATTGAAAAGGATCTGCCCAAGATAGCAGGCTGAGACTGCTTAAGGTTCACCAATAGGGTAATAAGGACTAGCTCTTTAAATGTAGCAGGCTGGGACTGCTTACGTTTCGACCATAGGGCAATAGAGACTAGCCCTTTAAATGTAGCAGGATGGGACTGCTCAAGGTTTGCCCAAAACACGTAAGGAATATATTTTACCATACAGTGGTGAAGGAGATGGGGTAGGACAGCAATGGAGCAGAATATGACTAAGATCAACAAAACTCTAATAACCCTAGAGATAGAGTAAAGCGGAGCACTACCACCAAGTGATCGACTAATACTAGTATGACTCCAACACCACAAGTACCCAAAGTAATATAGGGCAACAAAGTCAAGGTAACAGATTGATATGGAGGATAAATATACTCACTCCTTCTACCTCTGACACCTAGGCCAAGACCACAGCTATTAGTAGAGCACCCTTGAACTCTAAGAGATGTGACAACTGAGAGATGTGGCACACCCGGCTTCGACAGTGGAAACACACTGTCAAGCTGAGTCAGTCAAGGGCCACCTAGGCAGATGCAGAGGCTCAAATCAAAGGTAACTATAGGGGTGTATGTAGGAGAATACAATAACAGTGCCTGTCACCTGAGTCAGAGGACACATAGATATACAAGTAATAAAGTGACTACAATAAATTCCTCCTGGGCCCTGAGGCCCAAGATGTGAATGTACCAGATGGTGTGGATGGAATCAAGTAGAAGAATAGTCAAAACAAGCCAAAGTCACAGGGAGCATATGGGGTATTAGAGATAAGCAGAATCCGTAGTCAGTAAATGAAAGCCAGGGAGTAAACAACCTGGAGGACAATCCAAATATACAAGGTCAAAGTACAAATGAAGTCAGGTCTATCCACAAATAAACTCTAATAATTGGGCCAGTAGGTTACAGAGGCCTAAGGCTATAATCCTAGCTGAACAATAGGATCCCAGGCGGAGTAATGCAGGGGGAGACAGACAAAAATAGGTGCAAGTGGAAAAACCAGACAGACAGGCCAGAAGGGTGAACAGGAGAATCCTGACAGTGCAAATGTTTGGGCACCCTTCCAGTTGATCCACTAGTGTTATTTTTTGTAAGGTCTCAGAACTTAATTGGCTCATTAGGACTTAATTTACATTAGGTGATGACAATTCCAGTACTTAATAAATTCCCTAACTCTTGGAACATCTCAGGTTGTTATGTTTACACACAACAAACATGGGCTCCTCTAAGCAAGTAGCTGAGCATCAGAAAATAAAGATAATTTATTTTTACAAAGCAGGGAATGTCAATAAAAAGTTATCAAAAAGCTTCCTGCTTACAATTTCCACTGTCTGAAATTGTTTTAGGAAATGGAGGTTAAGGGGAACTGTTGAAGTCAAGACAAGATCTGGAAGACCAAGAAAAATATGTGATAGAACTGCTCATAGACTGCTCAGGAATGCAAAGCAAGAATCCCACTGCAAAGAGCCTGTAGGAAAGTTTATCTGGCATAGGAGTAGTGGTGCTCCAGTCTACTGTGCAGCTTTGCTTGTATGAGCATGATCTGCATGGAAGAGTCATCAGAAGGAAACCTTACTTGGATTTTACAACAAGACAATAATCTACATCATATCTCAAAATTATCTATTAACTACTTCAAAAATCAAAAGCTTAAGGATTTGGAACATCCTAAAAACAAGAATATCAAGACTGTCAGCTGGCTACAAAAAACATTTGGAGACTGAAATTTCTGCCAACAGGTGTGTTCTAAATACTCACCGATAGGGTGCCCAAACTTTTGCACATGCCACATTTTCTATTTTATTTTTTTTCAGTCTGTTAAATTTAGCAAATAAAAAGTAAGTGTACATTACAATTTGCAGACGTATGTCAAGTTTGCTGCAGAGGTTGTGTTAAAGGGATAGTAACGCTTCATAATAAAAGCAGCTCTAATTAATCATCATATTATTTGGACTTTGGAGAGTGTTATTTCAGTTCTGTCAGAGTTATAGTTCAAGAGTAATTCAATGACAAAGTGTCCCCCTCCCGTCTCTTTTACTGATGTAACACTGCTCAGTCAGAGCAGAAGGGAGGTGCCCAGGTAGACTGCAGAGAGGGACAATCTTCATTTAAGATAAGGGAAAAACCTGAAAAACTTGTCAAGGGGGGCAGGGATTTCATTGTTTTCATAGGAATAAGAGTGTCCCCTTCTGTTATCTGTCTGGTCTATGGACTGCATTCCACATCTGAGAAGCCATCTCACACTATGTTAAAGGGGCGGGAGGGGGAAACTTTGCTTGTGAATATCTCTTAAACCATAAAGGTTTGAGAGATAAGACTTATATCATTCTTCATTTTTTAATGCCTACAACATAAAATAAAGTTAAAACGAAGTATTACTATCCCTTTAACTTCTTTTCACTTAGAAAGTCAACAAAACATGTAATTTGACCTGGGGTGTCCAAACGTTTGCATACAACTGTATTAATATTTCAAGAAATGTCCTCTGCTGCTTGGAGAACAGTTTGCTTTATATTTAATAACTACTGTGTACACTTTGCCAGTATGTTGTATTTGAAACATATACTGTATGTAGGGTAAACATTTCAATAGAATATCATAAGTCTTTTGTTCTTTATATTTTAAGAAAGGTAAACTACACAGAATATCAAACAAACCCTTTTATGAACTATTAAGGGCAAATATAGTCAATCAAATGGGTCACCAGTAAGAAAATATAGTCGAAAATACTTCTGACTTTGCATTTTCATTACCAATATTTTTAAATGTCTGTTCTCACCCTATATTATAATTCATTAAGTATGTTTGTCAGAAGCCATCATGCGCAGTAGAGAAGGCTGCGCGCACTGCAGTCATGCGCAGTACAGACTGCCCGTACTGGGGCTGATACGGAGCGGGGTGCTCCGAATTCAGACCGGAGTCCTCTCTGCCCACTTTCCGGACTATGGTCTGAATTCGGAGCACCCCACTCAGTATCAGCCACTGCGCTTACAGGCAGACAGTACTGCACATGACTGCAGCGCTGCCAGGGTTGGCCCATGATTACGGGCTTTAAAACTAGTTATCAATATAGTATCTACACTTTATCTCCATCAGCAGAATGGAGTTGTATTAAAAGCCTGTGAACAATGACATAGATACTTCCCAGAGGATATTTCATATACCATCCCCACTGTCACTTCCTTGTGTCTTTGGATAACTTTGCCTCCTCTATCCAGGCATATAAAATAGAGTGTAAGCTGTGTGGGGCAAGAACCACTGTATCTGTTTTACTAAATACACCTTTGTTGACACATATCTGCTATATATCAATTTTATGATCCTTGGACAAAAGTACTACATTAAATAACCATATGCTTCTTCCTCTCCCCTACAACCCTGCAACATTTTCCCCCATTCTCCACCCATTAGCAATCCTCCTTTTGTGTCTATACGCAATCTTCTAACCCCAAGCATAAATGTTACAGCCTTCTGTAGAAAAATCTTAAGAAAGTGGTTTGAGTTTTACATGCCTGATCTATGGTAGATAAAGCAAAACTAAAAATACAGTAACATTTTTATAAATATACAATTATGTTTCTCAATGGGGGAGAATATACGTAAAACAAGTGCATTCATTTTGCAAGTCTCAAAGTGCCTACCTTCATTAATTATTGCTCTCCATTGGGGCTTATGCTTGTGAAATGAAGACTGAAAGCTGAGAGCTTGGCACTGCCAGTCTCTGAACTCAGGCACACCTGCTGGGCATCTTGGATTTTCACAGACTCTGTATTGGATTTTGGGATCATTACAGTGCCTTCCTTCATTGCCTTGGCTAAATGGGAGTGCACAAAAATTGAAAAATGAGCAAAAAATAAATATGTAAAACTAACAGTCACATAATTATATAACTGATTAGTATTATAACAGAGCATAAAACATTACCCAAGACATTTCCGTTGCCTGCTGCTTATTCCTGTGTTACATGTTCTGCTGCAGGTGCTCCAAGAGCTCCATTCTCCAGATAAGTGTTCTGCTGATGATGTCATGCTGGTGCACTCCCCAGCCTTACACCACTGTGTAAAAATGCACATATTCAGACACATCCTTGGGGCCATAGGCAAGAAGAACAATTTTGGAGCAAAAGATCTGCACCCTATATACATATTTCAATGTACTTAACCCTTTGAAGGCCAGAGGGGTGTGCAACACATTGCTTTGCAATGTGTTACACACCAGTCTTTTCCTCAAAGGGTGAAATGAGTCTTAACACTTGGGCCTTGGGCAAAAACAGAGAAAGGTTAGAACTTCACCATAGGAGCATGATCGTGTGAGTATAATATTTGTTCATAAGAAACTAGTTGAAGAGCCCGTTACACGGGCCACAGTGCCACTGCCAGCCGGTTGCAGAGCAGTCATGCACAGTGGAGACTGCCTGCGCCACGGCTGATACAGAGCAAGACGCTCCTTCAGAGCGTCCAGCTCTGTATCTGCCGCGGCGCGGGCAGTCTCTACTGCGCATGACTGCATTGTTACACACGTTTTAGCGAATTATTATATAGGATGAATGCAATATTATTAAATAGCAAAGATAATATTATAAATCAGTAAAAGTTACAAATATTTTTGATACTATAAAAAATTATGCATTAAAATATTATGTTAAAAGATGCACAGTACAGCACTAAAAGCTCCATATTAGGCACATGTAATATTATTAATTATTTTTGCTTGGAAGGACCAAGGTGGCATTTCTGGAGCTTTGAAGCTAGCAGTGGAACAAAGTTGGTTACTTTGACCATTGTTTGAAACAAAATAAATGTGTTTTAGAGCCAATCAATAAATTCAGGTAACTATGTTGCTTCACAGACTAGTTCTACTATTTGGCATTTATCAATGATCAATTGGATTTCCCTGCCCTATGGATGCAATTCAGGGAGATATGATAAAAAAAAAACAAAAAAAAAACAGGTGCTATTCAAGTGACACTTGCAAATTATTTATATATGTAATCCCAATTGCTTTATTTTGACCTTCTGGCCTGAAGCTGGCATATGGAAATGGTAGATCTATCTGGCACTCATTCAATGATGAATAAATGATAGCCAGATTTGATCTAGCAATTGCAAAATTAGACAATGGCTTAATGTACAAGGAAATCAGATGTTTTCCTTGGACATTCTGCCATTCGCCTCTTGATCTTTCCAAGGTAGAGCCATAGAAATAACATCATAGCTATTTCCGCAGCTTAATTAATTCTGTCCATTGTGTACTTAATTCTATTTATTGTGAGAAATGCTAAGGTAAAAAGTAAAAAAAACCCTGCATTATTATTTTTGTCCCCTTTTTAATTCTACTAGGAATGAAACAGCTCATTTGCTGGATCCAATTTCACTGTAATATGACAGAGTAGTCAAAGTATGCTTATCAATGTGAAGAAATATGGTGGCAGTGAAGACATTGTCTCAAGAATTCTTTTGATTTGCAAATGCCATTATGCCAATTCAATTGAGATAGCATCTTCTTTGACTTCCCTGTGCATGCCGAGTCTCCCTGCATGTGTTATGGATGTGCCATGGATGTCCCTTACACAGTGTCCTTAACAGACCCATGTGAGCAAATCAAACTTTTTTACTGTTTCACTTTCTAATTTTCTTTATTCATGTCCCCATACAATACCCTATTTATATATTTAGATTTTTCCCACCAAAGTGATGTGCTTAAGTGGTCTTGTACTGGAAAGGTTAAAGGGATAGTAATGTTTCACAAAAACAGCAGCTCCAATTAATCTTCATAGTATTTGTTCCATGGAGAGTGTTATTTCAATACTGTCAGAGTTGTAGTTCAAGAGTAACTGAATGATAAGTTTCCCCCTCCTGCCCTTTTTACCTAGTGTAAGCCACCTCCCCTCAGATATGGAATCTGGTCTTAAGACCAGACAGATCACAGCAAGGGACAATCTTCTTACTGTGAGAACAATGAAACCCTGCACCCCCTCAACAGGTTTATCAGGTTTTTCCATTATGCTAATTGAAAATTGTGCCTCTCTGCAAGCCATCTGGACACCAACTTTCTGTTCTGAGGTGAGCAGTGTTACATCAGTTAAAGGGGTGGGAGAGGGATATCTTATCATTCAATTACTCTTGAACTACAGCTCTGACAGTATTGAAATAACACTCTCCATGGCCCAAATACTATGAAGATTAAAAGGAGCTGCTTTTGTTTTGAAACATTACTATTCCTTTAATGCTGTCCCATAGTCTACACAGGCAGGTGAAGGGCACTGGTATATAAAGTAAACCCACTCCCCAACTTGTGACAGGCAGCAGCAAGCTTGAGGAAGGTCAGGGAAAATCAGGAGCATATTTTTCTTTTCCTTTATACCTATTTGAGTAGTTGAATTGAAAATTATGATTATGCATATTGGTTGTTAGAAAAGAGGAACATGATGTTTAATGGAATAGTTATTATGGTTGATGTTATGCAGGGAGACACTGGTGAATAACAGTCTATAAATTATTCCAAACAGTTGAAAATAGCCAATTTTGACTCCAAGGGAATTTTTTCACTGGTAATTTTCCATTCAACGAAAATGCTGAAAAATAGGTATCAAACACAATGTGTCATGGTATCCTTTATAGATTGTACATGATACATAAAGCAAGAATACTTAAAATAATTTCACATTCTGATCTAAAAGGAAAAAAATAAGTAGAGAAAGTGAATGTTGATGTTAACTAATTGCTAAAAAAGTGTAATATAAGGTACAGTCTGATAGAGACTTTGAATTCAATTATTTCTGATAGCACTCTAAAAAAACAATAGCAATGAAAACCTTAAACTGTTGACAGACATTAAACAAGATCTCATTAGAGAGGAATTTATGCTTCTTATGTTGCAATTAATTGCTGCAATTAAGTACTTTAGGTAAACCTTTAGTGCATTAGGAACATAAATTATATTGCATTACCATATTATTTTACATTTTCAATGGCACATTTTAATTATGTTACTCAGATGACAAAAATAACGTATACAAGTAGAAAGAAAGAGACTACTGGGACTTCTAAGGCTAACAATGGTAACCAATATGCTAGAATATTTGTTTCTTCAACGGAATAGGTTAATCATTGCTTTATAACCAGTTAAACATGTTCTTTTATAAATATAACAAAGTTTGCAAGTTCTTAGTTTGACACAATACAAGGTATTCCATGAGTAGTATTCCTTACAAACCCCATCCCTGTATATGGTGGACATTTTCTGAAGTAACCTATATCATTAATTCCAAAATGGTGTGGGGGGGGGACAAGGCTCACCCTGGTGGGGGGAAGGTTTTATTTTAGTGTCTAATTTCAGAGTTGTCATGCTAAATAACAGTATCCATGTTGAAATGTAATTCTGATTACAAGTTTGGAAACAGCTGGTTCAAAGAATGTTTGTGAACAGCACAATGAATGTATTTGTGGTACACATACATTGGTAGGAGGCATTTATATTGGCTTCCAGAAATATATGAAGCCAATTAAAGGATATATAATGAATTGGCTTCATCAAAAATAAAAATAGATCATTTAAATGCCTATTAACCATTTAAGAACCAGAGGGGTGTGCAACACATTGTGAAGGAACACATGGCACACCTGTCTGGTTTATGTTAATGATAAAAGAAGGCAGCATCCAGGTTTGTTGAAACCAAAAAGGAGATGCCACATGAAAAGGTTTGGTAAATTATTTTAAAGATAACCTGTAATTACATATATATAATCCTTTTACCTTTAAACATAAAAACTAAATTGTGTAGTGTTGTTTCATAACTGCAGAAGTTTGCATTAATTTGTATTTTCTTTTGCTGCTGAATTTTGTTGGATTTGGCTTTTTAACAGTTTTGCTTCTCCCACTCTTCTAAATAAGCATGTAAAATGTCCTACCTTACTGCACTGATATAAACAATAAAATATCAGTGATCAGTTATCAGTGGTGGATAATATGGTTCTAAAAAGGAAACTGACACAAAACACATTTTTTTTTAGAAGGAAGCAGGTTCAAGCCATCCAAAATCAAGTCATTTAAGAAATTCACAATTTAGCTATAACTGCCAAGATGCACCATTGGAATGCTGTATAAAGTCATGGTACAAAGGCACTCACAACAGAACTTAATAACAAAACTGATGTTTATAGGAATAGATCGACATTTCAGGGTGCCTAATGGATAAAAAAAAAAATTCCAAAAAATGCAGACAAAACCTGAAGACTACTTGAAATCTATTTAATTGTTGGGAGAATTTCCTTTATCAAATATTGAATAGGGAATCTTGATTAAAGCAGTGAGGGCTGATTCATTTAATATTTCCGCACTTGCCTGCAACATATATTTGACATTGAGAGATAGATATTAGAAATATTCTCGCTTGTGTGACCTGTGTAATTAATTAATGTCATCTATGCTTTATACATCTGTAGTAGGGATGGGTAAAGTCAATTTTTTTTCAAACAGGAATTTTTAATCTGCCTCTTTTTACATGAAAATGTCTATCTATAAAACCTCATAAAATACTAGACTATTACTCCCATCATTGGGGCCAATGGGAGTTGTTGTCTGGCAGCAGCTGGAGGGCTTCGTATTGCACAATAATGTGGCTACCAAGTAACGGGAAAATGATGTGTTTCAGTATATGTGGTTCTATGGCATTCATAAGGCAACTCTGAGGGTCAGTATATTCGATGTCTACTGTGGGCTACGTCTCAGAGATTAGTATAAGATGGAAAAATGTGGGGAAAAGATACTTTTCATGGAAATTACAGCAGAAGGCAAAAAATACATTTTTCTCACATTCCTTTTTTTGAGAGGACCTTTTTCTCCACCCCTAATCAGTAATAGGGGTGTGATAACATTTTCTGAAAAAGTGAAGTGTGCAAAAAATGACATTTTTCGACTTGGCATAGGAATTACTGCAAACAATGTTTTAATTTTTTTCTGCTTTCTTCATTGCATTGAAATCAGTGATAATAATGTATCCCCCCATGTGGAGTTTCCCACATATATTTCTGCTAAGCTAACTGTAAAAGGGGTGTCAGTTCCCACATATTGTCCTCCTATGCTTGGGAGACAAAGCGAGAAAGCGGATGGATTTTGATGCTAGAGGCACACAGGCAAACAGAGGGAGCTGGATTTGGTCAGTTGGAGTATGGTGGTAGCCAGTTGTTCCTGAAGTGTGTATGAAGGGATAAAGTAGAGTAATAAATTAAAAAATCCTTTTTGCCTGAAAAATGACAGACAGGCAGGTAATCCAAGCTCCTGGCTGAGCTGACTAAGCCTCTCCTGAGACTGAGTGACATTTCAGACATCAATACATTATACATTCAATACAGATATACAGTTACAGCTTGACATACTGGGTGTACTTACACAATGCAACATTCAAAAAGAAGAACAAGTATATACTGAGGTGTGGTGGAGCTAAAAGCCATCAATAGATACTAGGCAGAGCACTTTATTGTTCAGAATTCATAGTGGTCTACTATGGCAATAGCACTAGTGTTGAGCGAGCACCCCGATGCTCGGGTGCTCGGGTGCTCTGACCGAGCACCCCCTGAGGCTCGAGTGCTCGGCCGAGCACCCGAGCCCCATTGAAATGAATGGGGCGACACGAGCATTACACCAGGCACCCCCTGCTCTGATGAGGGGAGGGTGCCTGGTCAATGCCCCCCTTCATCTCCGCTATGCCCCCTTCATCTCCGAATGCCCCCTTCATCTCCGCAATGTCCCCCTTCATCTCCGCTATGCCCCCTTCATCTCCGCTATGCCCCTCTTCCACAATGTCCCCCTTCATCTCCGCTATGCCCCTCTTCCACAATGTCCCCCTTCATCTCCGCTATGCCCCTCTTCCACAATGTCCCCCTTCATCTCCTCTATGCCATAGAGGAGATGAAGGGGGACATTGTGGAAGAGGGGCATAGCGGAGATGAAGGGGGACATTGTGGAAGAGGGGCATAGAGGAGATGAAGGGGGACATTGTGGAAGAGGGGCATAGCGGAGATGAAGGGGGACATTGTGGAAGAGGGGCATAGAGTCTATGCCCCTCTTCCACAATGTCCCCCTTCATCTCCGCTATGCCCCTCTTCCACAATGTCCCCCTTCATCTCCGCAATGCCCCCTTCATCTCCGCAATGCCCCGTACCTCCAGTCCCTGGTGGTCCAGCGGAGCGTCTTCAGATCTGTGCCTCTTCCGGCACAGATCCCCGCCACCCGAACATGGCGGGCGAGCACATGGCGGTACTCGACGAGTACCGCCATGTGCCGAGCAGAGCGATGCTCGAGCCGATCCGAGCATCGGCCGAGCACGCTCGCTCAACACTAAATAGCACACAAAGCTGACATGCAGTGACAGAGCTAAGTGCATAGCAAAAGCTGGAGGTTTATCATTTTATCACAGTGTAACTCCGTTTTCCAATAAATCTACAGAGTATGTTATGTGGTGAGATAAGTAAGAACAAGAACAGTAAACATCTATTACATGAAAAGAGAGTCCTCACGAACATGCTTATTATGTCCTTTTATCTTCAACATTCTCAACAGAACACAGTAACATAGTAAATAAGGTTGAAAAAAGACACAGTTCCAGTATGTTCAGCCCTTACTTCATAAACCAGAGAAATGAGAATTATATAGCTTTCCTGCTGCCAAATAATTTAGTCTGCATTAGAACTTCCTGTTTTGCCTACTAATACACAGTATAGCCCTGTGTATCCTTTTGAAATGTCGCCCATTATTGGGCGACTAACAAAATGGCGCAATAAACATGTCGCCAGCATGAAAATGGCAGCATGAGAATCTTACCCTCATCAAAAGGGTGAGATTCTCATATTGTGGGCTTGTTGCGGGCAAGCAATGGCCAAACCAAGCAACCTATGTGCAATGCTGCCATCTTTAATCATGGGGTTAATGCTGGATGATTCAAACAAAAAGAATGAATGAAAAGAGGAGAGGTGGGACATCAGAAAGTAAGTAGCCTTCATCCTTCATGGCATTTGATTTTTTTTTTTTAAACTGATGATCATTCTAAAAGCATAGATATTTTGAGATAACTGCACACTTAAAGGTCAAAGATCACTGATGCACCAAATCCCAAATGCTAAGATGTTTGCAAATACTGTCACCTTATAGCTCTGTTTGCCTCATTTCCTTGCTTATTATGCTTCCATGCTTGCCTCCTTTCTCCCTGCTCCATGCAGCGCTCTTCCTCTTCTCAGCACAAGAGGCTGAGAGGCGGACCAGAGAGGAGAGTGATATCCGTCGTCCACATAAAAGACAGATCTTAGTCTTTTCTCTGGTCTCCCTCTCAGCCTCTTGCACTGACAGGAGGAAGCACGCAGCATGGGGCAGGAAGAAAGGAGACAAGCGGAGAAACATAAGAGGCAAGGAAATGAAACAAGTAGAGCTATAAGGTGACTTCTTTTTAGTTGGATATGCAGGCTTCCCATCTCTCTCTGTTGGTGTGGTCTCCCTGTGCTGGGCAGGTCAAAATGTGTGAATGTAAAGGACAGACACAGGGCTTTGACGTATACATTGTACCCACTTAAGCCTGCAACATCAGAATCTTGCCATTTTCATGCGGGCGAGATTCTGATATCGCTTTTTTGAACCAGGAAACATTTTAAATGCTCTGTTTTCTTGGTCTCCAAATTAAAGGCAATGTTTCAATAGTGAACCATAACACTGTATGTTGCCTTTGAAATAAATGTATCTAATCCTCTCTTAAATGTATCCACTGTGTCTAGCATAATCACATCCTTTGGCAAGGAGTTCCATAATTTAACAGACCTTACTGTAAAAAAAAAACATTCCTCTGGTGAAGTCGAAACCTCCTTTCCTCTAATCCCTGTATTGACCTTTTCATATACTTGTACGTTGTGATAAGATCTCCTCTTAGTCATCTTTTCTCTAGAGTAAAGAAACCAAGTTTGTCTAGTCATTCCTCATAAATCAAGTCCTCCATTTACTTAATTAATTTTGTTGCTCTTTGATGTACTTTTTATATACTTTTTCAGAACTGGTGCCCAAAAATGCTCTGTATATTCAAGGTGAGGTCTTCCTAATGATTTGTACAATGGCATAATGATGTTATCCACTCTTGCTTCAATATCCCTTTTAACAATAACTTCAGGGTACAGTGCAGAGAAAAACTAAGTTCAGGTTGGTTGGAAGTGCATTGTTAATTGTGAACTTGTCCCTGTAGAAAGTGAAGACATAATCCAGCAGGCTAGGAATGAACCTGGAACTAGGGGCCTGCTGAAAAGCAGATTACTTGTGTAGCTGTTTTCTCTTCTCCTTTACTTCTTTGCTGTGACCCATTCTGGTTCAGTTACTCCAGTCTTAGTACAATGTTAAAGGTTTCCAGAAGTTTTGTTCATACCTCATGGAAAGTGATTGTTTTTTGAAGTTTATTTTTGAGGACAAGCAGCTTTAGCTAGCTAGCCCTAGTTGTCTAATAATCTATTTCCAGTAATATATTGGTGTCACAATGCCTACTCTTTTCCCTCGTTCTGGGTTCTCCCAGCCTGCTCTGAGTCTGGTCTATTCTCATTGGTGGATCAGGATTTAATTGCCCTGATTACGCACCTGGCCGTCGGCCGATTATACAAGCTTTGTAGTGTGTTCTTGTGTTACCTGTTCGCTCCATTTTCTAAACCTTGTTCCGACCTAGTTGTTTGGCTTGCCTCTCCTCCATTGTGTGTTCTGCCCCTGGTGATCTTTTGGCGTGTTCTTTGACTATTCCTCTGGCTTGCTCCTTTTGGTTTCCGATGCCCCCGGTGACGCGGATTGACTGACCTTGTTTTGTTCGTGGCGTCCCTAGCTCTGTCTCCTCCCCTTGCTCTCCTTCCTGTGTCAGGATGGTTCGCGCTCTCCTTGAGCGGCTGCCTGATTGTCGCTGCCTCCCCACTTTGGGTATCCATGTTTCAGCCCTCTCTTGTTGCAAGTTCACCTCGTAGCTCTGCCCCGGTGTGTTGGTGTTGTTGAGGACAGGCGGCTGATGACGTCAGACGTGCGATCCTTCCTTCTCCTTCAGGGCTGCTGTGTGGAGTCATTGCCTTGCTAGCTGGTGTTTTACTGGCATTGTTTGGGCAGTTAGTTTGTGGGCAGCGTCTAGCCTGTCTGGACTACTAGGGTGCTGTTCCTTCTGGGCCTCCTGGTCTGTTCTTTCCCCGCTGATCCATTGTTGGTGGTCTTACCCCGCTGTTGAGCTTGTGCAGGGAGCTTAGCTATTGGGTGCCTTTCTAGAGTAGTCCGCTACCCTCAGGGTCACCTAGGCTCCTCATTGGGTCCCTACCTCCTTGGAGGGTACCCCTGTGTTTGTCTCTCGGCTTGCCATCCTTCTTTGACATTCAGGGTTGTGCCATATTGTGAGCCGCCTCCTGGCTTCTACACTAGGATCCTCCTAACCAGTAGGTTCTTTGGTTACACAGTGTACCCCTATACCTATCCAGGCCAGGGTCCTGGCTCAACTGGGATCGGGCATCTGGCTTTGCGGCCAGCAACTTTAACTCGGCTTCGGCCACAGCAAGGGTTAGGGGAAATCATCTCCATTCCCGAGATGCACACCCCAGCGTTGCCCTCAAGCAACAGCTGAAGAAACCTACGTTTACGTGACAATTGGCAATACAAAGGAAAGTCAGTTAGTATGTTTTCAGCATGGAGTTTATGAAAAGTGGTGGAGTGTTTTTTATTAGAAAAAACTGAGTAAATAGTGAGATCCAGAAAATGAACAGTGGTAGAGTAAAATTTAAATAAAATATAATGTTACAATTATTATTATGAATAAGTTAAACGAGAGACGTAACCACTAATTTAATACCAGGTCATCTGTACATTGTAGTAATAACACCAGTCTACACTTGGCTATAAAAGGGTTAGTCTATCTCCAAACATCTATCTCAACATCTATGACAAGGCTGGAGAAAGAAGTGATGGGGGTTAGGTACCACTGAAGCCCCATAACTCTGGTGTCACGTGGAGACTGGAAGTCCAGGGCAAAGCTAGGGTGCGACGCTGTGGTGCGGTGCTTGGGAGCAGTGACAGTTGCTCGTACCTCCTTGCTGCGGCCGCAGCCATAGTTAAAGGTGCTGGCCACAAAGCCAGATGTCCGATCCTGGTTGAGCCAGGACCCTGACCAGGATGGAGGTATGAGCAGACCGTGTATACCTGGACTTCAGCCTCTGGTTCTGGATCCAGATGCAGAGATGGAGACACAGGAAGGCCAGACAGAAAGAAAACTCTGGAGAGCAGTGGAGAAGTGGTTGAAGAGTGGAAATAGACTTCTAGACTCAGGAGAGGAGGGCTGGTGGTAAGGTAAGTGCACAGTACACAACAGTGCAGTCCTTAAGATGACCATAGACCCAAAGGGATGGGAACAAAACCCTGAAGAGGACACCCAGAGCAGAAGGAGGAACCGGAGCTAATACCCAAGCCAGGACCCACGACTAATTAGACCACCTCAAGACACCAAAGACCTCCAAGGAGAAGGAGGCTGCTGACCAGAACCTATAAGCTAAGACCCCCACCGGTACCCTGATACCCACCATGGGAGCAACAAAGGCATCTAGGTGCATACAGAAGGAACAGAATACCAGTACCCCCTAAGAATCATACAGTCCACAAGGAAAGGAGATCCCCCTGCTCACCCATAGCCAAGCTGAAAGATAAGGGAAAGTAGTCACTAGAAGGCAGCTGGCCAAATATAGCCCGGGAGGCACAGCAGGTACCGGTGCCCGCAAGGAAGAGATCCGACCCGAAAGGTGAGTCCCTCTGGCAGACAGACTCAATACTGCAACCAGAATCAAGCTCAGCAGCAGGAACCCGTTCGCTGGGTACAAGTGGACGGGTTGCAACCAGACAGCAAAGATTCCAAGAAGCCATGGAGGGCTATGCCAGCCGACCAAAAGGCAGAGGAGAAAAGAATGACTCTCCCAAACAGAACCCACTTGGCAGCTGGAGCTCCTACGAACAGGTGAACAAGCAGGCTAGGGTAGGGAGCGAGATGGTGCAAGGTGGGATAGTGTGGCACAGCAGCACTGGGGAGGTCAAGACGAGCCTGGGCAGCAGGAGCAAACTGGAGCAATAGAGAAGGCAGAGAGTAGTCAGTAACAAACCGAGGTCTTACCGGGGGCGTCTGGGACATCCGAGGGTGAGAGGAGAATGGTCAGGACAAGCCGAAGTACCAGGAGCGTCAGGAAGCCGAATCGAAGACAGAAAGCAGGGTCAGCTAGCCGAATATCAAAACCAGAACTCAGGAAATACAGTAATACTGACAGAAATGAGAACAGTACAAAATAATGAAGCATATAGCCCAGGGCTGACTGGGCCTAAAAATGTGAGTGACCCAATCAGGAACAAGGTGGGAAGAGGAACGGATCCTATGGGTTCCTTACACCTGGGGATAGAAAATCTCATAAAAAAAGAAACTAACTGTGAGAAAAAATATATGAGAGTGCATCACACAATTTTAAATGAGTGACAGAAAAATTAGATTGGTGATCTTGTGAATTTGTCCAATATACATTATCAGGCACTGAAATAACAGGGAATAGGAGTGACTACTGGTGAAAAATAATCATTAGTATGTTCATTTAAAACGGAGATCTAGACACAAAGGGAGAGCTTATTTTTAGGCTCTTCTTCCTGCCTTTGTTTTTCTAGGCAGAATCATAGTTAGGGAGTTTGGGGGGGATTTTTGAGTTTAAGTAAAATAACTTTTTCTACAATTAATGTTTGTGGTTTTAGTTCTGCAAGAAAAAGAAAAAAGACTTTTATCTCACTGGACTGTTTCAAATCTTAATTTTTCTTTTTACAAGAAACTAGATTTAGTAGTGCCAACCCTTTGAAAAATTTTTCTGATACATACAGAATATTTTTTATGAGCTATAACATTACAAAAAAAAGTGGTGTAGCAATTTTAGTACGTAATGATGTCCCCCTTATTGTAGACGAGGTCATTGAGGATCCGGAAGGGAAATACTTGTTAGTCTCAATAAATGTATGTGGTTCTGTTTTAACTGTAGTCAATGTTTATGGGCCTCAGGTTGGTAAAAAAATGTTTTTAACAAGTTTAAATTGCTTATTCAATGCCATAGAATAGGGATACTAATAGTAGGAGGGATTTTAATATTTGTCAACACCCAAATTGTATAGAAAGGGATCAGGCAATTTTAGAGAAACTCAAACTTCAATAATTAAGGGCTTCATGGACTTTCTCTGTATTACTGACCCTTGAAGGACACTTTATCCTAGCGAAAAAGAATATATGTTTTTTTTTTCTCAGATGGACATCTTTTCCTGCATTGAACTTTTCCTGATAGACCAAGCTTTTTTAAATAATATTGATAGCATTGGAATGTTTCTCCAAGCTTGGACGGACCATAGTATGGTTTCTTTTGTTGTCAGTTCACTGGTGGCCTTGCCCAGACCCTTTAGCTAGACATTGAATGAATGGATGCTCCTCAACAAGAATTTGAGAGTGGAAGTTATTAAAGAGTTGAATTTCTATTTTTGGGAGAATTTAGGTTCAGTTGATCCATTGTCCCTTTGGTCTGCTCATAAGGCAGTGATTAGAGGGGTTTTAATCAGGTTGGCCAAACAAAGAAAATTCGGAAGAGATGGTTATTTATCTAGTTTGAATGAATCTTTAAAAAGACTTCAGAAGACACAATTTTTAACCCCATCCTTGAGTAGGGCGAGGAGAATTTGCTTTGTTAAAAAGAAGATTGATATTCTTTTGGATAAAGCTGTTGATGAGAATTTCTAATAGGTTAGACAGAGGTATATTTTATGGGGGAATAAGGCTCATTCCCTGATGGCCCACCAGCTAGAATCCAAAAAATATATTAACTCTTTTAAAAGTATTAATTGTGGGGGCTCAATTGATAAATCCTCTAACTTAAAAATATCCTGAATTATTCTGAAACTTTTTATGCAAAATTATTTGGTAAAGATGATGATTTTGATGAGACTGCATTTCGCACATTTTTCTCTGATTTGGACCTTCCTAGTCTGAAAGTGTAGGGCAACAAAGAGTTAAACAAACCTATAGAGTTAGAGGAAATCAAAACGGTTGTAAAATCCTTAAATAATAATAATAAGAGCCCAGGCCCTGATGGTCTTACAAACTTGTACTAAAAAATGTTATTGGATGTCCTTCTTCCTTATCTTCATGGTTATTTTTTTATCTGTTTTAGAAAGGGGAACATTAGATAAATATGCTAATTTTAGTCTTATCTCTTTAATAGGCAAACCTGGAAAAGATTTAGAAGATATCCTTAATTATAGACCAATCAATTTGATGAACACCAATATTAAGATTTTGTCTAAGATTTTGGCTAATAGGCTGGCAACATATTTGCCTTTTCTGATCTAAACGGATCAATGTGGGTGTGTTACTGGTAGCAGTACAAGAGATAACATTTGAAGGGTTTTCAATATTATTGGTTTAAGTAATCTCCTAAAACTTAAAGATACAGTTTTACTGTTGTTAGATGTTTCTGAGGCTTTTGATTTGGTTAATTGGGCTTATATGCTGAGGGTCTTCAATTTATTTGGCTTAAAGGGGTTGATAATGCAATATTTTAATGCTAGACATAGTAATTTGTTTTGTAGACTTAGTATTATGGGCTTTGAGTTAACCCCTAGAGTGCCAGGTGGGTACATTGTACGAGTTTGCACAGCTGTACCTGCTGTGCCAAGCTCGTACAATGCACACCTTAAATGTGGTCACTGCATAAGCCGGTATAACCGGTATGCAGTGGCCACATTTAAAAAAAATACATTCCTTGGCACTCTTGGGGGGACACGAGGATCACTCCTCATGTCCCCCCAGGTACTGATCTCCCAGCACGATCTCCTCTCAGGAGTGGGCGGGACTGGGGGAAGCCTCCTAATGTCCTCAGTGACATGATCACCGATGACGTTAAGGAAGTTTCCCCGGTCCCATTCATTCCTACTGGTGGTAGGAGTGAAAGGCAGGAGAGCTATTGCTCTCCTGCGGTCGCCGGATTGATCTCCCTGCACAATCGGCTGGGAGATCAATAACTGGGGGGACATCAGAAGGTGTCCTGATGTCCCCCCACGAGGTCTGCAATGCAAAGTGAAAAACAAAAATAATAAAATTGACTCTATGAGTGCCGAGGGGACGTCTGCGCTGGAGACCCCTTTGGCACTCACAGGGTCAATTATTTTAAAGCACTTTTTTTAAACTAATACCTCATTTGGGGGGTCAGGATAGGTCCTGATGACCCCCAATGAGGTCTATATATATATATATTAAAAAAAAAAAAAATAGAAAATTTAACTCTGTGTGTGTGGCGGGGGGGGGGGTCCAATGCAAACCCCCCCCCCCCCTTCTCCTGTGGCACACTTTTGTTGGAATTTCTTTGTATTCAAAGCTATGAATAAAAAATAGTTAAAAAAAAAAAAAAAAAGATAAACCTCTGTGTGCCACAGGGGGTCCAATGCATTGCTTTGCAATACATTGGACACCCCTGTGGAAGACAAAGTGTTTTTTGCTTTATTTTTTTACTTTATTTAGACCTCATTGGGGGACATCAGGGGTCCTGAAGCCCCCCAAAAAGGTGAAAAAAAAAATAGGAAAACAATGCGTGCCCCACAGGGGGGTCCAACGCAGTGCTTTGCATTGTGTTGGACCCCTGCTGTGGCACACATATTTATTTATTTTTTATTCTGCCCTTGTTGGGGGGTCATCAGAAGGAGACCTGATCCCCCAACAAGTAATGAATAACAAATAATAAAAAAAAATTAACCCTCTGTGTGCCACAGGGGGCCCAATGCATTGCTTTGCAATGCATTGGTCACCCCTGTGGAAGACAAAGTGTTTTTTTGTTTTTTCTTTCTTTATTTTTACTTTATTTAGACCTCATTGGGGGACATCAGGGGTCCTGAAGCCCCCCAACAAGGGGTAAAAAAAAATAAAAAAAATAGGAAAACAATGCGTGCCCCATAGGGTGGTACACACATTTATTTATTTTTTATTCTGCCCTTGTTGTGGGGTCATCAGAAGTAGACCTGATCCCCCAACAATGTATGAATAACAAATAATAAAAGAAAAAAAATTAACCCTCTGTGTGCCACAGGGGGTCCAATGCATTGCTTTGGAATGCATTGTACACCCCTGTGGCCGACAAAGGATTTTTCTTTTTTTTCTTTTTTATTCAGATCTCATTGTGGGGCATCAGTTCTAATGCCCTCCAATGAGGTCTACACAAAAATATATTTTTTGGGGAAAAACACTAAAAAACCTGTATGTGTTACTGGTGGGTCCAACACAAGTGGTTTGCAATGCACTGGACCCACTGTGGCACACACACATTTTTTTCCCATTATTTTTTATTCAGACATCATTGGGGGCATGAGAAGTGGTACTGATGCCCCCCCCCAATGAGGTATGAATAAAAAAATAATAGCTAAAACAAAAATTAACTCTTTGTGTGCAACAGGGTGTCCAGTGCATTGCAATGCATTGGACACCCATGTGGCATGCACACAAAATGCTTCCAATCCCCCCCACCACATACCATACCCACCAACCTAGTTCCACAGCCTACTGGAAGTCTCATTCCCCCAGTCTGACCCCCAGCCTGATTCCACTGTCTACTGGTAGACCCAAGTGCCAGTACGCACTGGATTCAGGCTGGGAATCAAACAGTGTATGAGGGGACTTACAGTGCACACTGGTAACCACAAATCCCCCATATGCACTTACCTCCCCACCATCACCACCACCACACTCGCTCACTGCCCACTGGTAAATATACCCACTTACATAGCCTGACCCCTCGTCCCTTCCCTGACCTGGTTTCACTGACAGACACAAGTCCTCACTTACACTGATTGACCTCTGGTAGCAATAGAATCACACACTGTTTGCTTTCCCATCCTTGTTCCACTGGTAGCCACACTCCTCGCACCCAATATGGTATGTCAACCCACAGCAGTGGGGCACCATTTTTTGTAGGCTGGCAGGAGGTCCTCCTAGGAAATCCCATGGTGTTGAACCATTTACGTATCTTGGAAGTGACTGATTTGTAAGAAAAACATTTTTTTTTCTGTAACACCACATTCTGGAAATAGTTGTGCACTCTAACTTAGGGGTAGAAAAGCAAGTGATGCCTCATTAAATGCGGCAGATTATCTTCTTTCCACTTCTTCACTTCTTTAGTTGATATAACCATTTTTGTACAGGCAAGTATTATTTGAGAAAATATTAGAAAAATCCGAGGTTGTGGTAGGTGTCGTTTTGCACTTCTAGCACCCCCTACGGTAGGTGAACTCATACCAATGGGGTGTCATTTGACTCCTAAAAACACTAGCTAATGATTGTAGTTGAAAATTCCCTGGTTTTCACAGAGCTCCATACATTTGAAGGGGCAGAAATTTAAAAAACACAATTTTTTTCCTATAGTGCCACCTTCTGGAAGCATTTGGGCACAACAGGCTTGGAGTAAGAAGGCAAGTGACCCCTCATTAGATGTGGCAGGTTGTCTTCTTTCCAAAATTATATACCTTTTCATCAATTCTGAAGGTGTTATAGCCATTTTTGTACAGGCAACTCAGTTTTGAGAAAATATTAGAAACAACAGACGTTGTAGTAGGTGTAGTTTTCTACTTCTAGCACCCCCTAAGGTAGGTCAACTCATACCAGTGGGGTGTCATTTGACTCCTAAGAGCACTAGCTAATGAATGCAGTTGAAAAGTTCATGGTTTTCACAATGTTCCATACATTTGAAGAGGCAGAAATGTAAGAAAATGCCTTTTTTTTTCATTAGCGCCACCTCCTGGAAGCATTTGTGCACATCAGCCTTTGGGTAAGAAGGCAAGTGACCCCTCATTAGATGCAGCAGGTTGTTTTCTTTCCAAAATGGCATTGTTTCTCTACCTTTCCTGCATTTCTATTATGGTTATAATCATTTTAGTGCAAGCAGATAATTTCAAAAACAAAAGTGTCAGGTTTACGTACGTGCTCCTAGCACATTAATATATTGTATGTTAACCCACACAAATGGGCTACCATTTTTCTCATGTTGGTAGCAGGTAATGAATACAGCAGAAAATGTTATGGTTTTCAAAGATTTTAGTATTTTTGAAGTGGTGGAAATGTAAAAAAAACATGTATTTATTCCTATAGCGCCACCTTTTGGAAATATTTTGCACTTCAGCCCAGGGATAGAAAGGCAAGTGACCCCTCATTTAATGTGGGAGAATGTCTACTTTCCAAAATGGTATACCTTTTATACCTTTCCTTCATGTCTCTAACAGTTATGAACATTTTAGCACAAGCAGCCATTTTCGAGGATGCAAACAGGTAGGTGTATTTATGTGCTTCTGGCACCCGTAAGGTAGGTCGACTCATACCAATGAGGTGTCAATTTTCTCCAAAGAGCACTAGCTAATGAATACATTTGGAAATTCCATGGTTTTCACAGATTTCAGTAGAGTTGAAGAGGCAGAAATGTAAGAAATGGCATTTTTGTCCTATATTGCCACCTTCTGGAAGCATTTGGGCACAACAGACTTGGGGTAAGAAGGCAATATTCCCCTCATTAGATGCGGAAGGTTGTCTTCTTTCCAAAATGGTATAGTTCTGTAGTTGTTATAACCATTTTTGTACAGACAAGTAATGTTTGAGAAAATGTTAGAAAATTGTGAGGTTGTAGTAGGTGTCGTTTTGCACTTCTAGCACCCCCTGAGGTAGTTAAACTCATACCAATGGGGTGTCATTTTTCTCCTAAGAGCACTAGCTAATGAATACATTTGGAAACACCATGGTTTTCACAAATTTCAGTACATTTGAAGGGGCAGAAATGTAAGAAAATGCCTTTTTTATTAATTAGCGCCACCTCCTGGAAGCATTTGTGCACATCAGCCTTTGGGTAAGAAGGCAAGTGACCCCTCATTAGATGCAGCAGGTTGTTTTCTTTCCAAATGGCATTGTTTCTCTACCTTTCCTGCATTTCTATTATGGTTATAATAATTTTAGTGCAAGCAGATAATTTCAAAAACAAAAGTGTCAGGTTTACGTACGTGCTCCTAGCACAAAAATATATTGTATGTTAACCCACACAAATGGGCTACCATTTTTCTCATGTTGGTAGCAGGTACTGAATACAGCAGAAAATGTTATGGTTTTCAAAGATTTTAGTATTTTTGAAGTGGTGGAAATGTAAAAAAAACATGTATTTATTCCTATAGCGCCAACTTTTGGAAATATTTTGCACTTCAGCCCAGGGATAGAAAGGCAAGTGACCCCTCATTTAATGTGGGAGAATGTCTACTTTCCAAAATGGTATACCTTTTATACCTTTCCTTCATGTCTCTAACAGTTATGAACATTTTAGCACAAGCAGTCATTTTCGAGGATGCAAACAGGTAGGTGTATTTATTTGCTTCTGGCACCCGTAAGGTAGGTCGACTCATACCAATGAGGTGTCAATTTTCTCCAAAGAGCACTAGCTAATGAATACATTTGGAATTTCCATGGTTTTCACAGATTTCAGTACAGCTGAAGAGGCAGAAATGTAAGAAAATGGCATTTTTGTCCTATATTGCCACCTTCTGGAAGCATTTGGGCACAACAGACTTGGGGTAAGAAGGCAATTCTCCCCTCATTAGATGCGGAAGGTCGTCTTCTTTCCAAAATGGTATAGTTCTGTAGTTGTTATAACCATTTTTGTACAGACAAGTAATGTTTGAGAAAATGTTAGAAAAATTTGAGGTTGTAGTAGGTGTTGTTTTGCACTTCTAGCACCCCCTGAGGTAGTTAAACTCATACCAATGGGGTGTCATTTTTCTCCTAAGAGCACTAGCTAATGAATACATTTGGAAACACCATGGTTTTCACAAATTTCAGTACATTTGAAGGGGCAGAAATGTAAGAAAATGCCTTTTTTTTTCATTAGCTCCACCTTCTGGAGGCATTTGTGCACTCTAGGCTTGGGGTAACAAGGCAAGTCACCCATCATTAGATGCAGCAGGGTGTCTTCTTTTCAAAATGGTATGGTTTGTGTACCCTTTCTTCACTTCTGTAGTTGTTATAACCATTTGTGTACAGGTAAGTAATGTTTGAGAAAATGTTACAAAAATTTGAGGTTGTAGTAGGTGTCGTTTTGCACTTCTAGTGCCCCCTGAGGTAATTAAACTCATACCAATGGGGTGTCTTTTTTCTCCTAAGAGAACTAGCTAATGAATACAGTTGGAAATGCCATGGTTTTCTCAGATTTCAGTACATTTGAAGGGACAGAAATGTAAGAAAATGCCTTTTTTTCATTAGTTCCACCTTCTGGAGGTATTTGTGCACTCCAGGCTAAGGGTAACAAGCCAAGTCATCCATCATTAGATGCGGCAGGGTATCTTCTTTCCAAAATGGTATGGTTTGTGTACCCTTTCTTCACTTCTGTAGTTGTTATAACCATTTTTGTACAGACAAGTAATGTTTAAGAAAATGTTAGACAAATTAGAGGTTGCAATAGGTGTAATTTTGTACTTGTAACGCCCCCTGAGGTAGGTGAACTCATACCAATGAGGTGTCATTTTTCTCCTAACAGCCCTAGCTAATGAATACAGTTGGAAATGCCATGGTTTTCACAGATTTCAGTACATTTGAAGGGGCAGACATTTAAGAAAATGCCTTTTTTTTTCATTAGCGCCACCTTCTGGAGGCATTTGTGCACACCAGGCTTGGGGGTAACAAGGCAAGTCATGCCTCATTAGATGCATCAGGTTGTCTACTTTCCAGAAATATATAGTTTTATATAGTTATTCCACTGTTTTACTGTAGCTTTACCACAAAACCCTAGAATACGCATATTAGTTTATAAAGTTGAAAATGTCATTTTGCGCTGCTGGTGATTAGGGCTCTACGCTAGCCATGGACGTAGGTAAAACTATACAAATTTGGTATTTTTTTACTTGGGGGACTCAGGGCTTTTTCAAATAATTGAAATTTTTCAATCAAGGTAAATGTTTTTGATACATAGTATGTGATTTTAGGAAAATTAGTAAATTTTCACTTTTCTTGGTCATTATGACATCATAGCTTTTTGCATGATGTAAAATTCTCTTCCTGTAAGGTACCACGAGAAAGCTCAATTCGTTCTGAAAAAAACAATATATAGTTTTCCATATTTAACTAAAAATTCCCAGAGGAAATCAAGCCTAAACAGAAGGATAGCAAAAATGATGAAAAAGTGTCTGGCACTGAAAGGGTTAAATGATATTTGTATTAAAAGAGGTACAAAGCAAGGTTGCCGGCTTTCACCGTTAATCTTTGCATTTTGTATGGGGCCTTTTGATGCTTTTATTCGGAAGGCTAAGGAAATTAAGGGCATAGGTCAGGACAAATTGGGTATTTATGCTGATGATTTGCTATTTTTTGTTTCGGACCCGGTTCGTTCTATTCAGAAGATCCGCTCAGATTTTTCCTTCTTTGGTAGTCTCTCTGGGTTAACTATTAATCAGGAAAAGTCTGAGATCATTTGCTTTTCTCTAGATTCTCATTCAAAAACTAGAATTAAAACCATATTCAAATTTAAATGGAGAGAAGATTTTCTTACTTATTTAGGTGTAAGGATACCAAGATTAATTAGGAAAGCCTTTTCGTATAATTTTAAGAATGTATTTAATATTATTAAATATACCTTAGATAGTTGGATGAATTTCCCTCTCTCTATTATTGGTAGGGTGAATGCCTTGAAGATGTCAGTCCTGCCAAAGATTTTATATTTATTTAGGTCTATTCCTATACGTTTTAATAAAAATGATTTATTAGAATTTCAGAACTATTTCTTTAAATTCATTTGGAACAATGGATATCCTCACATTAAAAGAGATGTTTTGTATAGAAATAGATCAGATGGCGGTTTGCTGGTACCAAACCTATATAATTATTATGTCGCTGCTAGAATGTCCCATTTACTTTTACTTTGCTATAAATTTGATTGCCATGTTTTGATTCCAAGGTGGGTTACTCTGGATATAAATGCTTTTGACAAAAAAAAAATATTCTCACTTGGATTGGGTCCTTCTCAGGTCAAAGGTTGGAAGTCTTCAGGATGCTCAATGCACTACTAGATTAGATTTAAGAGTCTGGGATAAAGTTAGATTTAGGCTTAGACTCTTTGATTTTAGATCAAAATTTTTACCTATTTACACCCATTATTTTAATTGAATAGAAAGGGAATTTATTGATCGATTAGTTAATTCTGGTTATGAAACCTTCAGGGATTTGATCTTTAGAGACAGTGCTATAGATTTGGAGTTCATTAGGGAAAAAGAGTTTGAATGATGAAAGAATATTTCTTGGGATTAAAGAAAGAATTAAAATTATCTGGGCAACTATATTGCTACACAGCTAACAAGTTTTGAAAGTTTTTTCCGGTTTTGGAATCCTTCTTTAAGATCAGTTTTTCTGCTCTATAAAATGTTTCTGTTTGATAAAGAGGAGTTAAAATGTCAAACTTCTTGGGAATATATTTTACGGGAATCTATTGAAATCGAGGAATGGAATTTAATTTGCAGAAGAATTTTTAAAAGCAGCTCAAATGTTAATTCTGTCAAGCAATTATTTAAGATGTTCCACTTAGTTTATTTGGTTCCAGGTAAATTAGTGTCAATGTTTTATGATGCTGTGAATATTTGCTTTAGAGGTTGTCAAATAGAGGGGTCATTTGCCCACATTTCGTGGGATTGTAGCAAAGTTAAGTTAATTTGGGACAAGGTTGTTTTTCTTCTCTCCCAACTTTTGAGTAAGAGTATTAAACTATCACGGTGCCCGTGATTGCTCTCTTTTCATGTCTATCACCAGTAGGGGGCTCTCCATTGGCTGGCTGCCTTCAGCCCGCCCTGTATTGCCTATATAAACCTAGCCTGGGCACCCTTTGGTTGCCCTTTCGTGTTGTCTCTATGCTGTTGAATCTGACCTTGTTCCTGAGTATCCTGGGCCTCTGCAGTGTTCCTGCAAACTGTGTTCAACCAGTTCCAGTGTTTCCAGTTGTAGAGTTCCTGCCTTCGTCTGATCTGGTTGAGCCTCCGCTTCCTGCTGCCAGTCTCCACCGTTGTTCCTGATTCCGGTTGACCATCTGCCTGTTGGTTCCTGCTTCCATCTGCTGGTTCCTGTCCAGTCGTCTGCAGTCATCTGACATTCCTGAGTCGCCTTGGCGACATTACTAACTTGCCGGTTATTCAGTAAGCGGGTACTGGTTGCTTGATAGCCTTCCGGCTGTCTCAGTATTATAGCGCTCCATGTACAGGGTACTGGCTCGCTCCACAAGCCTCCCGACTGTCTCTGTATATATATAGTGTTCCACGTACAGGGTACTGGTTCGCTCCTTAAGCCATCCGGCAGTCTCAGTATGGTTAGCGTTCCACGTACAGGGTACTGGTTCACTCCTCTAGCCATCCGGCAGTTTCAGTATATATAGCGTTCCACGTACAGGGTACTGGTTCACTCCTTAAGCCATCCGGCAGTCTCAGTATTGTTAGCGTTCCACGTACAGGGTACTGGTTCGCTCCTCTAGCCATCTGGCAGTCTCAGTATATATAGCGTTCCATGTACAGGGTACTGGTTCACTCCTCAAGCCATCCGGCAGTCTCAGTATTGTTGCGTTCCACGTACAGGGTACTGGTTCGCTCCTCAAGCCACCCGGCTGTCTCAGTATTGATAGCGTTCCACGTACAGGATACTGGTTCGCTCCTCAAGCCATCCGGCAGTCTCAGTATTGTTTCGTTCCACGTACAGGGTACTGGTTCGCTCCTCAAGCCACCCGGCTGTCTCAGTATTGATAGCGTTCCACGTACAGGGTACTGGTTCACTCCTCAAGTCACCCGGCTGTCTCAGATTGATAGCATTCCACATACAGGGTACTGGTTCGCTCCTCAAGCCACCCGGCTGTCTCAGTATTGATAGCGTTCCACGTACAGGGTACTGGTTCGCTCCTTAAGCCATCTGGCTGTCTCAGTATCGTTAGCGTTCCACATACTGGGTACTGGTTCGCTCCATGCACACCCGATTGCTACTATAGTGGTATGGCATTCCATCTGTGAGAGCATTGCTGAGCTCCACATCCTTCACTATCTCTGCTGCTGGTGGCTTACTTACTAACACAGCCTATTTACCATTATAAGTGACTGTTTTTCCACCTGTCAGTCTCTTTAGTGTGTGGTTGCTATTTCCTCCTTCCTACGGGCTGCCTTGCCCGGTATATGGTAAGGCCGGTAGAACCTGTCCTGTTTCCTTGGGTTGCCTTACCCGGTATTGGCAAGGCCGGTAGAGCCTGTGTTATCTCCTGTCAATTGGCTGCCTTGCCCGGTATATGGTAAGGCCGGTAGAACCTGTCCTGTTTCCGTGGGTTGCCTTACCTGGTATTGGCAAGGCCGGTAGAGCCTGTGTTATCTCCTGTCTACGGGCTGCCTTGCCCGGTATATGGTAAGGCCGGTAGAACCTGTCCTGTTTCCTTGGGTTGCTTTACCCAGTATTGGCAAGGCCAGTAGAGCCAGGTTTAACCTCCTATCTAGGGTCTGCCTTGCCCGGTATCTTGGCAAGGTCGGTAGAGCCTCACCTCACGAGTTCCAATCCTTTGGCTGCCTTGCCCGGTATATTGTCAGGGCTGGTAGAGCCAGTATTGCTCTTCTTTGTATTGTATTCCTGTCTAATAAAGATATATGTGTGTATGTGTATATTACCCTACGGGGCCGCATTAACGTTTCAATAAAGTTGTGTTTTTACCTAACTCTGCGTCTGAGAGTCTTAACAAACCATGACATAAACTCAGTTGTGGGAACTCTTTGTTGGGAAGAAGAATTGAAAGGTTGGGTAAATTTGAGGGCAAGTTAGTCCAGGCAATTTGTTCTGCAGCTAGGTTAACTATTGAGTCAAATTGGAAACAGGTTGGGATCTCATAAAGCTCGGTTTTGGAGAAGATTGATATTGTCTGCATTAATGAGTATTTATCCTCCATATAGTTAGGAAACTATGATAAATTTCTCCTGAAGTGGTCTCCATGGTTAGATAATAGACATGGTAGAAATTCTAGACTTCTTTTTAGGGCTTAATATATTTGGTTATTTATCTTTGGTTCCCTCTAGTAGGATTTTTTATTTTCTTTCTCTTTTTAAAAAGAAAGAGAGAAAACACACCTTCATTGATTTATATTCTGTTAATTGCTTCCTATTATATATTTTTTTAAGTTTTTTTGGTTATATCTAATTCTTTGTATTATTAATTCTACTTATTGTTAAATTGTAAAAAGAAATAAAAATTCTTAAGTTAAAAAAAATGTTCATTTAAAGATTCCATGCAGGAAATTATTTGGATAAGTCACCTCAAGCAGGAGAATCCTCAATACATAGTGGGTCCTACTTAACCAGGATTCACTTTAAGTTGTTCATGTACAGTATCACTTAAAAAAACAGCGAGGTTAATGTACAAATCCACCAGGGCTGCTCATTTTCTAACCTCAGCTGCACTTCCGGGTATGTATTAGGGCACATTATCAGTTGAGTGCATACTGGCATGAACACTCAGACACCATTAAGTTTTTAATGGAAACCACCTCTATAGCATGCATAGAAAATGGATCCCTGCCACAAATGGCATACACAAGCCAAATTTCAACATAAGTAGCTTAGGCAGTTGAAGCACTAAAACATTGATTCCATAGATTATTTTAGAGCAGAATTGTATTAGTACACCCCCTTTGTGTGTATGTTGGCAACAAAGTATTTTATTCCACCTAGACACACTTTTTCCTACAGCTGAGAGAAGAAAATGTGGAAAATTTTATGGTAAAAGCTTTCAGGATCTCTTGTATATGTTGTATAGAGAGTTTAGAAAAATGTTTCCCTACCTGAAATAAACTGGATGACATTATGTTAAGAAAGCTGAGCTATATAGCAAGCATGTACAGTTAAAGGGTATTCCCTTCCCACAAACAAACTGACTTTATAGGCCTCATCCTCTTAGAAAAACTTTGTATTTTTTATCTATCCTAAATGTTTCTGGAAAAGGACATTTTTGGCCAAAAGCTTTGCCTAAATCTGGGCGCTGTACAATTGCATTTTCTTTATATTTTTAAGCCCAATTATTATTTTTTATAAGTTATAACCTAACACTTAATTTATATAATTATATTGGACGGTACTGAAATCTATCTTTATTGCAAGTAAAAGCAACATACTGTATCCTGAAGTTTAAATATATGTTTAAGAGTTTATTATATGCCAGTTATTGCTATCCTTTAAATTTTGTTTTATTTAACATAAAGGCATGCGTTTGCCAGACAGAATGGTATTAAACATGTCACGGAGATCTATATGCAATACAAGGCAGCACAGTTAACAGGTTTACATTTTTTCCTTTTTGCTTTGTAGAATTCTCAGCAAAATATGATAAAAATTATGCAATTCTATGAAATCATTTTTATAATTATTTATTGAAAGAAACTTGCTCTTTACAACATTAGTACAAATAAATATACACCACTAGAATAGTGTTCTTATTTGCCCTAATGAAAAGGACAACAACAATGTTGATTACTTTTTATTGAATATAGTGGTGCACTGACTATCTTACTTTGGTCACATTTCAACTGCACTTTAGTTTAAAGTTAAAATGTAGTAATAATGTTTTCATGTGAAACATAATATTATAATACACACGAATACTGAATGGATAATATCAATTGTCTAATGAAAGTACAAGCAGTTATATGATTATTAAAACTTTGGATGCTGGAGATATTGCCAGTGCATTGCTTTGTAATGCTTTAAAGCCACCTCTAGCATGCAAAGCGTTAACTTATGCTGTATGTATGTATGCCATATCATAAAACAAGTAAAGTTAGTCCTAACCCTAATATTAAACCTAACCCCATGCCTTAAATAAACTGGGCTGGATTAACATGAGGAATGAAGGTGTTCAGAGTCTTTTAAAAATAGATCCATTGCAACCCACACTTACTTGTTTTAGAAATAGAGACTAAAGTGTCAGCTCTTAAGAAAAGTGCATGTTGCTCTGCAGCATTTTATTCTGCTGTCAAGAAACTGGAAAGTGCTGTTATTTTGGTGACTGGTATGAGTAATGTCAGCAAAGTATGTGCTGATTCAGGGATGATAGGAGCAAAGCAGAAAACAGGGTCATTGTGAACAAGACCTCCAAGTTCATAAAGTGAATGATATATTATGCCAAGACAGAGATGAGGCAATTTGTGTCAAACTCTAACTCAAGTCCTAAAACCCCCAAATTAATCTAAAATGGAAACTTACAAATTAATATTCTACAATAAAGTTGGATAATGACAAAATTATTCAGACTTTCTACATTATGCTGACATAATATATGATTTATAGCTTCATACTATTAGAACATAAGTGAATAACATATGGACAAGCATAGAAATATAGTAAACTGGCAGAACTTGCTTCTTAGAATCCCATTCATTTATGATTTACTTAGGGTTGTTTTTTTTAATATAAGTAACTCAGGCTGTGTATAAAGTATTTTAATAAGACGCACTTGAAAAAGTTGTGCAAAATAGATACAAAATATATATAGTATATATTACATCCTGATGATGGTCTCCTCGTATATACTGAAATGATGACAAATAAATGTTGTGCACTTGAAAGACTTGAGTGCCTACATATCTTTCTTTCTTTCTTTCTTTCTTTCTTTCTTTCTTTCTTTCTTTCTTTCTTTCTTTCTTTCTTCATACACACCCAAACATGCATATATTTATTTTACTTTTTGTCTCTACATAAGGTTTGTTTTACCTGTGTTTCAATAAAAGAAAATAATCTTACTTTGCGCTGGGGGGTGATAAGTGATTTAATGTGTATGTTGGAGTTGCTGTTGCCAAAGCAGTGTGTGCTCATACTTGACAATATGATATCAGATGTGGCTACCTCTGGTGCTTACATGGAACAGGATATCTTGATGACAAAGATAAAAGGGACTAAGTGAAGTAACTGGTTCATTAAACAGTACGTTATTGTTTCCCCTCTCTCATAAAACTTGTTTCAAGAAACCTTTGGGAACATTTCCATTCACATTAGTTTTAGAAATAAACATTAAAATAATAGAATTAATGTATTATTGGTATTAATGTTACTTTATATAAAATATTTCAATGGGCAGGAAAACGCAGTTTAATGATATATGTAAAATAAAAAAAATATGTAAACCCTTGTTTTCTTTCTTTAAATGTACATATGTTTTTCAAGAACTCCCAGGAGGAGAGGAAGACATGTTTGGAGCTAAGGGATAGAACTGTAGAATTGTGGGATTCCAGGTTAAATGGAGGGCACAGGAAAGGGACTGTGAAAATAGGGTAGTAAGAGGTTGCAAAGGGATGCCATCTTTGTCACATTTCTTCCTTCTGAACAGCACTCTTCAAGGGATAGTATGATAATAGATTACCTGTTTGATTATGGCAGGCATTGATGGCTTGCTTGAGGAAGAGCAGAGGATGGAGGAGGAAGACAGTGTCTTATGGCTGCAGGTGCAACTGGAAAGGAGATCCACAGTGGCACTGGGCAGCCCGGGGATGTCTGCAGAGATGATGAGCAGGATTTCAGGCCTGGTTGCCAGAACAGCTCAGTCCAGTAGAAAGATCAAGACTAGATGCAGAGATAGCAAGTTCTCCACATGATGGCAGCCCCATGAGGCAAGTGAGACAAGTGGGAGGCTGGTCTGTCTGGTTGGTAGTGGTGCAGTAAAGGAATGGCTCTTTTTGTGGCTGCCTGGTACTAGCCACACATGAAGAGGAGCATGGCAGTCCAGGGCGATTCACAGTGTGGTTGATGGAAATGTATTAAATCTGGCTACTAAGTGTTGAGTGCAGGTTTCTGTGGTGCACTGGATGTGTTTGTTGATTGAGGACAGTATGTTATCATAGTGCTTTGTTTTGTAGGTTTTGGCCAAAGTCGATGCAGGTCATGGGACACCACCTCAACAGAACAGTTCAAGATTGCAGATGGTGGGGACAGCCAATACATAGTCTGTACTTCCCCTGAGGGTCCAGGTGCAAACAGATACAGGACAACACCCAGTTACAGGTGCCTAGGGCTTTGGGTTGTCAGTGGTCTTGCTGATTTGTGGAGAAACATGCAACACCTACTTAATGGCAAAAAATTAAAGTCTGATAATGTTGGGTCCTTGTTATCTGAAATGGGTGAGATGGTCAAGGGGGACAGAGAGAAGGCAGATATTTTAAATAATGTCTTTTCTTCTGTTTTTACCAAGGAAGACCCAATGGACAAGAATCTGCAAACTACTTTTACAGAACAGTCACAGCAAACATGGGACTGGCTAACACAAGAAAAAGTGTTAAGACAATTGAATGGTGTTAAGGTAGACAAAGCTCAGGGGACAGATGGTATACACCCACGGGTACTTAAAGAGCTAAGCCAGGCCCTGGCCAGACCGTTATATTTGATTTTCAGGGATTCTTTTATTTCAGGTATGGTGCCCATGGATTGGCATAAAGCTGATGTGGTGCCTATATTTAAAAAGGGATCAAAGTCACAGCCAGGAAATTACAGGCCTGTAAGCTTGACATCTGTGGTAGGGAAGCTGTTTGAAGGGTTGCTAAGGGAATATTTTCAAGAATTCTGCTGGAACAGGAATATTATTAGCAGGAGTCAACATGGCTTTGTGAAAAACAGGTCTTGTCAAACTAACTTGATCGCATTTTATGAAAAAGTGAGTAATAATATAGATGCAGGAGCGGCGGTTGATGTGATCTATTTAGACTTTGCCAAGGCATTTGATACGGTTTCACACAAGAGGTTACTGTACAAATAGGCCTAGGGGAAAATGTTTGTGTGTGTGGATTGGAAATTGGCTGAAAGTTGGATAAACATGATAAGTGGAGTACCTCAGGGATCTGTCCTGGGTCCTCTTCTTTTTAATTTATTAATGACCTCCCAGAGGGCATAGGGAGCCATGTATCAGTGTTTGCAGATGACACAAAATTAAGTAAGGTAATAAAGTCTGAACTGGATGTGTCTTCATTACAAGAGGATTTGAACAAATTGAGTAACTGGGCAGACAAATGGCAAATGAGATTCAATATAGACAAGTGTAAAGTTATGCATTTCGGGTATAATAATAAAAATACAACATATAGTTTAAATGGTGTTTCTCTGGGGAAATCTACTAATGAAAAGGATTTGGGAGTAATGGTAGACAATAGACTTAGCAGTAGCATGCAGTGCCAGCTGGCAGCTGTAAAGGCCAATAAGATATTGGCATGTATTAAAAGGGGTATTGACTAAAGGGAGGAAGATATTATTATGCCTCTTTACAGGTCCATGGGAAGACCCCACCTAGAATATGCTGTTCAATTCTGGGCGCCCTTTCTGAAAAAGGACATTATGGAACTAGAGAAAGTGCAGAGGAGAGCTACAAAACTAGTAAGGGGAATGGAACGTTTTAGTTATGAAGAAAGGCTAGAAAAGTTAAACTTGTACACACTAGAGAAACTGCGTCTTAGAGGGGATATGATAACACTATATAAATATGTTCAGGGCCCATACAAAGGGCTCTCCAAAGACCTGTTCATTAACAGAACAGTACATAGGACAAGGGGCCACCCGCTTAGACTTGAGGAAAGGAGATTTAATCTACAACAGCAGAAGGGTTTCTTTACTGTAAGGACAATAAAGGTATGGAATTCACTGTCTGAGGAGGTGGTGCTATCGAATACATTAGACGCCTTTAAAAAGGGCCTGGATACTTATTTAAAAGAGCATAACATAGAGGGCTATGTACGTTAGTATTGGGATTAATATTTACTTAGGGCTTGTTGATCCAAGGAGAAATCTGATTGCCATTTGGAATCAAGAGGGAATCCCCCCCCATTCAAGGCAGAATTTGAAATTGCTATATTGAGGGTGTTTTTTTGCCTTCTTTTGGATCAACAATGGTAAACAGGAATAGGAAAAGGGTTGAACTAGATGGACGCAAGTCTTTTTTCAACCTAAAATACTATGTTACTATGTTACTAAAAAAATTACTGTGTTACTTGTTTTGGAAGAAAAGGGCATTGGGGCTCAATCCTTGGAGCAGACAGCCTCAGGTTCCTGGGGGCAGTTAATAACCAAGTTGAGGTTCATTTTCTGGGTATTTCAGCACTGAAAATGGGAAACACTTTGTCTTCTGCTAAAGCAATGCCAGAGAATACTGCTGTGGTGGGTGTGGTAACGGGTGAGAAAAGTGTCTGGCCTGACCTTATCCCTCCTCAAGGGTCAGTGGGATATGGACTTTCAAGTACTGGGTTTGGTCAGGTAGCTAGTGGTAAGGGAAGAATCTCTGGGGGGGTGCCATGAGCAGGAAGTTTCAGCATTAGCAAGCCCTTGAAAGTTGTGATCTTTGTTACATAAACCTCCATCAGTATCTCGCAGTGTGTTATGAATCATCAGTCATCTCACTAGGGATCCAAATGCATTGGATAAGAGGAGAATTAATTTAAATAGCCAAGTTTCCAAATCTGTTGCACAAAATGGGGCTTTGGAAGTCCATCATAGGGTTTTTGAGGCTGGGGCATGGTGCTTTTCTGCAGAGCTGGGGTCCATCCAAATGACATCTGCTTGGATTTCTTAGAGTTAATAGAAGCTTTGGAGTTTGTAATCTTTATATGTAGGTGGGAGATATGGCACTTTTGGTCCTTGCCAAGGTTATTATTTACTTGTTATACTTGGTAAGGTAATTGTTCAGGCTAGGGGCATAAGGAGACAGAGGCCCTGAACTATGGTAAAGAATTTATTATCACTCCCACTGAGGTGTAAAGGACAGCTAAGGAGGAACTGAGTGTTATGGTTTCTGGTTACTAGTGGGTCTGAGCATAGATGCACTACTGGGTGGGTCATCCTCAGTCTTACATGTTGCTCCTGCACAAGACATTAGTTGTTCCTTTTTTGCTTTGATAAATGTAGTACACTTTAAATGGTGTATTTATCATGAAATCATGCTTCACATTCATTTGAGCCCCGCGTGGACATTATCCCTTTGCATAATAGAGGGATGTTCAATGCATTATTTCACAATAGGGTTGACACCCCTGTGACACTCAGAAGGGTTAAAAGGTTTTTATGAACAAAGATGAATTTTCAGGAAATTAAAGAGGAGCAGTCCTTAGGCAAACCAAGTGTAACATACGGGAAAACTAATAGTTCCACAAATTTCTATTGATTTAAATGGAACGCTTACATCTTGAATGTTAGAGAGGTTGCAGTGAGTTGGAGACCTCTCTAACATTCAATTGGTTAAAGTCCCATTTAAATAATTTGAATTTTGTTGTCCCCTATCATGCTGTTGATTTGTCCTAGAACTGCTCCTCTTTAGTTTCTTGAGTACAGCCTTAATGCATCCCCAAAATAAATTACTTTGCTTATATAAATTAATAATAATAACCTGGGCAAGAAATAAGCATGATATAAAACTATCCTAAGTATATTTATGCAACATTTTCCATATATTTTTATCACTTATTTTGGCTTAAAGAGCCAATTCTTCTTTTCATTATCTCATAAATGTATTCTCTGTTTACATTCTCACAGCACCTCACCTAGGTCTCAGTTCTTTTAGGACCATTAGGGACATGTAACTGAATGTTGTAGTTTTAATCCAGACTTTGGCATTCTGTTATCTGTGCTGTGGCAAATTAATTACAGGTAAAAATGCATGACAGTGGTAGGCTGACACCCATTTAAAGCAATGGAGCAGCACATGCGTTTTGTCATTGTTATATGTGGTGGCTGTTAACATGCGTTACGGGGGTGCCTTTATAACAGTTTACTTTTAAAAGGTCACCATAATAAAAATGGCAACATGAGAATCTCGCATTGCATGACCGAGTGAGATTCTCATGTCGCCTACTGAAATGTCTGTGTTACAATAAACATTGTTGGATGTTACTTATGAGTTATTTGTATGATCTGGTAAACAGATTCACTGAGGAGTATTGTCCTTTTCCAGGACTTCCAGCACACTGCAGTAGTCCTTCCCATACCATGCCCGTTCTCTATTGTCATTCCAGTGCCACTGATACTCCTAGTTGCTGCTGTTTAGTGGAGACCCCTGGGCTTTTTTGGCTCACTATCCTCAGTAGTTGGGTATACATTGGAAGATATAAACATTGTAAGGAATCATCTTGATTATATATGTACTAATTGAAGAGCCCGTTACACGGGCCACAGTGCCACTGGCAGCCGGTCATGGTGCAGTCATGCTCAGTAGACACTGCCCTCGAGGCGAGGGCAGTCTCTACTGCGCATGACTGCAGCAGGCGCAGCAGTGTCTACTGCGCATGACGCAGCGTTACACACGATTTAGCAAATTATTATATAGGATATATATATATAAATATATATATATATATATATATATATATATATATATATATATATATTTAACCAGTAATTTTAGTGTATTGAGCAGTGAGATAGTGATGCAATTCCCAAGAGCCGGGACAGCGCTCAGTAATACTGGGATGCGACCTTTCAGTAGGCAACATGAGAATCTCGTGCTGTCATGCAGTGCAAGAGTCTCATGTCGCCATTTTTATTATACGCGCAACCTTTTAAAAGGATATCCTTTATAACCTACCAAACACAGGCATAAAATCCCTAACTCATGTTGATAATAACCCCCGATTTATAATAATAGAAAAGTAGTACAGACACACACATAGACAACAAGGTGTCGCTACACTAGCAACTCACTAATTAATTGATATGGGGGTTAAATCTCAAAACAATAAACAAATGTCCTCCAACACCCAACCACCCAAAATATTACCAGAACAAAAAAAATTCCACTCCTAGTCCTAAGTCTAACCCATGCCCCATGCTCCCTCCCCACACATGTAACAAGTAACACAAGTGCCTCCAACAGGTCTAGCAGTGCTGTCTAACCCCTGGCCCCCCTGTATCTTTAAACAAATTAAACTCAATATTCAAATAAAAAACTTAATACCTCTACCTTCACCTCCAGTAAAACTTAACCCCAACTTGTCCTGCTTGGGCCATTGCCTGAGCCAGTGTGAGCAAAAAATGAACAGGGATTGGTTTTTATAAGGACAATCCCTGGTTTAGCCATTTTGCTTTTGCTTTGCATTTTTTATTTATACTCAAATACACCTTCCAGGTATTCGGTATTGAAATTGACCTGGGTTCATGTCTGGGCAGATATTTGTATAGTATCTCAGTGCAAAGTATCATCCATCTTAGACACTGATCACCTTCTCTCAGGGTGAGGTATGTTTCCTGTGCCAATGGGGCTGGCAGCCTGCTGTACTCTACTGTGTTTCAGAAACATGAGGTGGCAGGCAGTGGTAGGAAAATTCATTCACATAAATAAGCATTCAAAATCTCATAACTCTTATAGTTCTATCAAGGTATGGAAATATTAAAAGATATGGTAATCTAGGAATATTTCTTAATTTAACAACCATAACATATACATATATGTACCTTTTCCATTCCACATTCTGTTCCATCCATTGGTTGATCCAGTTTAGTTTTACACTCCTTTTCATTGTCCAGCTTACACCACAGTCCTGTACAAATAACATGCTAAAAAAATATATTAAAAATTGCAGATTCATAATATAGTTTTACCTTACAGGTAAGAGAGTCATTTAAGTTATTTAAAATTAATAAGCATATATATATATATATATATATATATATATATATATATATATATATATGTATATATATATATATGTGTGTGTGTGTGTGTGTGTTTATGCACATCAAAATAGTATTCATATTAATGCATAAAGATCAAATATCAACTTATTTGTACATATTGATTGTTGGTTATACAGGAAATGCAAATAAAGCCTTTGTTTATTTGTAATGGTTAATTGTCTTGAAATGTTCTCTTTCTTCCTACATAGTCAAGAAACTATAAAGCTTAAATTAATCAAAGGGTATGCAAACCAGTGTATCAAATATTCTGCTCATTGATAGAAGGGAAATATGACAAAAAATGGAGTAAATGGTGCCATTCTGGCAATACACACATATATTCGTACACAACATATTTGTATGCTTATGTTCTCTCCAGTGACTGCAATGGTTTCCTACTGAACATGGCTTATTAATGAACTAGCCATTGCTCAGTCATGCTTTCAGGTCAAGCGGGGTATCCAACACATTGCTTTGCAATGCGTGGATAGCCCTCTGGTACTCAGTGAGTTAACCCTTAAGAACATAAGTCATTTTGTACCTAAAGGACTATTCAATTCCATATTTCTTCCATTTTTGTGAAGCAAGATTTCACCATTGTATTATTTACTAAAACCATACAAACTGTATGATTATTTTTTTACACAGTATGAGTTTTATTATGATGCTGAATGTAAATATATATTTTCCAATGGTATGCATAAACTCAGGGTACATTATAGACCTTGTAGTAACATACCAAACACATATACAGTTGGTTCTTCCTCATAAATATGTAGGTTTTACAAGTATTTTAGCAGTTATAGGGCCCAAACTCTATAGAGTACACATGGAGTTCACATATTACAGAATGGGTATTTGAAGAACACAACACATACCCACAAAAGCATTTTTTTTGCAAGAAGACAACCCAGGGGAATGGAGGTATTTTTCTTGTTAAGTAGCTGGATTTGCTGCAAATAAATGGCAAATTTAGTGATGATAATTTTTTTCAGTCCTTTTCACATTAATTGTGCAGAAAATTATCCCCAGATCTATTCAGCCTTTTCTCCTCAGTAAATAGGTTTTTTTATGGGTTCTATGCTAATACAAGGTCTATGTTAAAAGACACACATCACAGGAGTGAGAATCTGTAGTATGTTTTTAACTGCTAAAAAATGTCATTATCTGTTTGAAAATGTATAATTTTAAAGACAAAAAAAGTCTTTGTTTCTTTGAAACATTTTGTTTCAAAGACAAAATTAAAGACATTTTTATCATCAGAATATTTAAGGGCAATATTTATGAAGATCTTCTTACCATCATTTTTGTTTCTTTACAACACATTTGTGTCCTAAAGACACAGATTTGCTTCTGGAAATATTAGCTTTCTTTCAGCATCAACTCATGACCCAACACTTTTTTCATTATGATGACTTTTTGAGTATCACTCCCCAAGAGTGTGTGTATAGGGGTGTGAGAGTACGTCTGTGTGTATGTGTGCAATAGGTCTGCTATCGCTATAAACCAGATTGTCCTAATGACAGTTTTTTTCCACTCACTATAACAAGTTTCAAACAAATTGTAGATATTAAATTAAAATAAATTGATTGCTGGGGACCACTTGCAAGAACTGCATGGCTACTTATAATTGAAAAGAATGGTAAACCTTGCTGTTACAGTTTTTTTATTTCCCCCTTCAAGTGGCTATGTTATTGCATCAAATATCTAAGTGTTCTCATCCCTGATGATTAGAAGCAAGTAAATTACTTCAGCTTTTTAGTAGATAACTAGGCAAACATGGTCTGGGACAATGTGTATTATCAAACCGGGCATCCTCCCAGGTATCCTTTATCTTCTTCAAATCCTCTCCATTCATATCCTGAAACAATTCTTGACAACATTCAGGTTTCTATGAATCAAATTTACTCAAGACAGATGATAATCATTATGATCTGTTTTATATAACACATCCCCATTGATGTCTATTAGAAATGTGTTAATATAGTTATTAACTATAGTGGAATCCAGGCCTAAGTTATATACTTATTTCCAGTTGGAAATCATCTGGTGATATGGGAGACTCAATGAAAAGTACTATCTGCCAAGGTAACTCACACAACCAAAGGGATTGACTCATTAACAAATATGAAAATAGGTTTTAAACAAAAAAGACATTGTGGACCTCCCAACCACTAGCCCACCCTTCGTGGAAAATGTGGAGATTTCCCCTTCCCTCTTCACCACTGCATAGTGTATGATATTATTTTACCATTATGGCTCAGTCTACATATGTTGTTCTAATGCTAATCACAGACAACTCCAGCTTGCATCCTGTTCTAGACTGAAATACTAGGGCCCAGATGCACTAAAAGTCGAAGAGGGCTACGAATGTCAGTGTTCTGTTGGAGTAGTGTCGTAGGCATCTCGGCAGTATTCACAAAGTGTCTACAACATCACTACAGAGAAGGCTTTCAGCACCATGGACAGCACTGAATGCCATAGGGATTTGAAAGATTAAAGTATAATAAAGACAAACAAACTATACAAGACACAGATTTGTGGAAAAGACTTACCAATGTCATATACAGGCTAGTGACATTTATTTTGCCACCTATCATCTCTGGATTATTCTGAGATAGTCAGATTGTGGATTTATATTAATTATAGCTTTTAATGACATTTAGATTATCTCACTTTTTTGAAATCCAGACGTCACCATAATGATATAGGCCTCTACCATGTTATTCATCTGTGGAGGCTGAAAATGACTCTTACTTCTCAATTATCTACTCAAATAGTTAAAGGGGGAGTACTTATTTATCACTTCAGAAGTGGCTTCTTTCCATATCATTCACAAAAAACCTTGCAATTGAATGGATCTAAAGAATCTCAGGAGCTCAATCTCCAGTTTAAAGTAATCAGAATGAGCTATCAGAATAAATGACATTCCCTTAAATACAACATCCATATGTTCCTCTGTCAAAATCCGAATACAAATATTTACTATCAGGGCACGGTGGGTGGAGTTTGTATCTTCTTGTACAGTCTTGATAATATCTGCTTCCCCATCCTCTTTCTATATCTATTTCCACCCAGGGCCGAATTTACCATATGGCAGAGTAGGCATTTGCCTACAGGCGCACCCCACAGAGGGGCGTCTGTCATTTGGACCCATTTAAAAAAAAAAAAGTAGCCTCACGCCCACACTAACCCCCCACCCCCCGGTAAGGTTTGTGCCTCCTTCGTCACAGACCTGTAGCTGTTGTGCTCCCTCGTCTGCTCTTTAGTAATACAGACAGTTGGGAGATTACATCATCTCCCAGCGCTCTGCATTACTAAAAAGAAGACCTCGTGGGTGCTCCAGTAGTTACAGGTCTGTGCCAAAGGAGGCACAGACAGACTTCTCCTGTCGCTGGACCACCAGCAGGGAGGTAGGAAATGGATACTGGGGGGGCAATATGGAGCTGATGGGGGCAAGTTGGAGCTGATGGGGGCAATATGGAGATGATGGCAAATGTGGAAATGATGGTGGCAAGGTGAGGGTAAGTTGGAGCTGATGGGGGCAATATGGAGATGATGGCAATGTGGAGCTGATGGGGGCAACGTGAGGGTAAGTTGGAGCTGATGGGGGAAATATGGAGCTGATGGGGGGCAATATGGAGATGATAGCAATGTGGAGATAATGGAGGCAATGTGAGGGTAAGTTGGAGCTGATGGGGGGCAAGTTGGAGCCAATGGGGGGCAACGTGAGGGCAATATGGAGATGATGGGGGCAATGTGGAGAGGATCGGAGCAATGTGAGGGCAAGTTGGAGCTGATGGGGGCAAGTTGGAGCTGATGGGGGTAATGTGTGGGTAAGTTGGAGCTGATGGGGCAAGATGGACTTGATGGGGGTAAGTTGGAGATGGTGGGGGCAATGTGCGGGCAAGTTGGAGCTGATGGGGCAATATGGGGAGCTGATGGGGGCAATATGGAGATCGTGGCAATGTGGAGATGTGTGAGAGTAAGTTGGAGCTGATGGAGGGCAATGTGAGGGCAATATGGAGATGATGGGGGCAATGTGAGGGCAAGTTAGAGCTGATGGGGCAAGTTGGAGCTGATGGGGGCAATGTGAGGGCAAGTTGGAGCTGATGGGGCAATATGGAGATGATGGGTGGCAATGTGGAGGTTAGGAACATTGTAGAGGTGTCCAGTGGAGATGGCTAATGGGGGGTGCTTCAGATTTCTGTGCCTACAGGCTCCTGAGATGTAAATCCAGCCCTGTTCTCACCCCGCCCTAAAAAAATCAAACAAATCATCATTATCTGAGTTATCTGTTACTGAGTATCTACCAAATTACCAGTTGTCAATTTACAGAGGGGAGGTAATAGACAGAGGTTTCGAAATCAAAAAGAAAGGAAATGAATAAGATAACTTTATACTTTATATTCTATGGGTGTGAACAAGGAGGTTATCTGGAAGTGCTTCATAGGACAACTAAGGTTATATGACTATGTGTGTTGCATATGTCAAAACGTGACATGTTGGTGTGCTAAACATCACATGGTGATGTACTAGACTCTCTGTAGAATTCCCTGTTTTGGATATCTTTGATGTATCTTTAACGCTATGGATCCTTCAGCCTTGGTCTAGTCCCTTCCTTTTGGATTAATAAGCTTAAACAATTTAAGATGGCCATTTTTTCTGCGGGGTGGTAATACAAGGACCTCCATGCCACGGGCCTTGTTATTATTTGGTCCTATGGTTGATTCTAATGGAGTTATTGTTTTCTATGGGTTAATTTTAGATGGGTCATATATCTGATTTAATCTTTCCTACTTGAATGAAAACTGGTAAAGTAATTGAATGCTTATGTAGATCTCTGTTTCTCCACTCTGATCGACTTTGTAGCAATTCTATCACGGTGTCCATGCTCCTCTTATGTCATTCTGTCAGTCTACACTCTGCTTCACTCCTATTGGCTATACTGTGCTTGTCCCGCCCAGTATGGCCTTTATATGCTGGGTTCGGGCACCTCTCCGGTGCCCTTTACTGGTGTTCCTGTACCAGTGCTTGTTGCTGCTCTCAGTATTCCCAGTGTATCGACCCGGTCTGCCTGACTACTCTGCATCTTGTCTCCTGCCTGTGAACCTACCCAGACCGCCTGACCATTCTTCTTCTCCTGCTCCTGTGCACCGATCCGGCTTGGCTGACGTTCCTGCTCTGTGTACCCACCCTGCTTGGCTGACGTTCCTGCTCCGTGTACCGACCTGGCTTGGCTGACGTTCCTGCTCCGTGTACCGACCCGGCTTGGCTGATGTTCCTGCTCCATGTATAGACCAGACTTGGCTGACGTTCCTGCTCTGGCTGCATCTGTGTCGCCTTGGCGGCATTCCTATTGGTTAGGCATTTGTGACACTCCCGGTTGGTTGCGACCTCAGGACAAGTTGTTCAGTTGCTCAGTCTGTTCCTGTCACGGCAGTGCTCAGTTGTTTATTCTCCATTACTGCTCCGGCAGTGTGCAAGTGGCCTACTCTCCGTTACTGCTCCGGCAGAGTGCAAGTGAACTAGTCTCTGTTTACTGCTACGGCAGTGTGCAAGTGGCCTTGTCTCTGTTACTGCTCCTGTAAAGTGCAAGTGGCCACATGTACACATGTAGACATTTCAGTGAAATAATTCTTTGTCACTAACATGATCGCGGCTCTGCTGCAGAGCCACATGATGAAAGACAGACCAGATATCCCTGCACTCAGCACAACGCTGACTTCAGGGAAGGGGGCGGGAGAAGGAACTTTTCCTTCGGTTATCTCTCAAACCATAAAGGCTATTTACTTATTTTGCAAATATCTACTATATGAGTAATAAAGTATTACTATAACTTTAAGCCCTCTCAGGACAAAGAAAAATGGGTGCAAATTGCTGAAATTGCCCCTGCAGATCTAGAAAATATCACACTAGATATAGAAGATCTGTGCATTGATACAGATCTAGAAAGACACTTCAAAATGCAAGCAATTGCAGCAGTATATCCACAAATCCCTGAAAAAAATTCTGCCACACCATTACTTCCTCTAGAGGAAATGCCAAAATCCCCTGATCACAGCAGCACCAGGGAAGAGATCCATGATTATGTGAAACATATTCATCAGCGTTTGCGACATACTAGGCAATGTGTAATACAGTTAGAAAGACAAAAAGATAAGCATAATTTACCAGTATCTCATGATACTGACATAAGTGACACTGACATAACACAAGAAAATCACAGTACCGCAAGAAGCAGAAGGTCAAAAACACCGCTAGGCCTTCTGTTACTGGTAACATGTCTGATATGTATTCTCCTATTTAAACTACTCGTGCTTCCCTTATACAGACAGCACACAATGCACATCCACCACCAGTAAGTAGTTTGCGCATTACTGATACTAAGATGGTTCTAGCAGATATTGGTGCAGACCAAGTCCATGACTTTAATAAGTTCATGGCATGGATAAATTTGCTAATTCGTTAGGGAGATACAAGTAATCTGGTGGAAGGTGCATTAATTAACCTGGACCTGAAAGGCTTGGGTGAAAAGGGAAGGGAAATTGAGGGATTTACTTCAACATTCCCCATATTTTTGCAACGGTGTAGATAAAAAAAATTTCAAAGTGAATAGTGATATACAAATGACAGATGTGTTACCAGAAACAGAGGTCATGGTAGTGTAATAAGCAAAGGAGCAGGTAAAAATGGAGAATGGATCCCTTTCCATAAGCTGCTGGACGAAAAAAAGCAGTTACTCCAAACTATAGATTCATTACACCTGCAGCTTATCCAAACTAAACTTACACCGTGTGTATAATGAATGAACTCATACAGTACACAACTCACCTGCTAGGAATACAAAACAGGCTTCTTGAGAATAAACTATACTGTTGTTAATGTACATTTTAATGTTGTTTTATTGTTTTTTTCAGGAGGAATATTGTGTACAGCTGCATAATATAGTAGAAAATAATGTAATTTTGCACAAAAGAATGTATTTAATTTGATTTATGTCATGCAGTGGCTTTAACTTTTTACAAAATGTGGCCATTCATGAACATACAAACACAGAATGGATGTGAAGTGATTTTTTTCCCTAATATTACATAACTGGAAGATATTTTTGAAGGAGTATTGGTTTGTAGTTTAGCTAGAATTGGGAAAAATAATGAATGAAAATAACAAGTCTCATAGCTAGGTGTTTGAATACAAACCTTATAAGCATACATGTTTTTTTAAAGGCAAAGCTACAGAGGATGTATTAGCTGATGAAATCTGATGCTGCTCTTGATTTTATCTTTCAGATTCTGATGAAGCCCATCCCTGTTTGTGGGAACTGAGTGATTGTGGAGATCATCTGCCTGTGGAACTTTTATTACCTTCACCTTATTGTTTAAATGACTGTGGACTGTCCTAATGATACCAGTGGGATATATGCCAAGGACAAGGAGTGTCTCCACATAGCCAAGAATCATCTTGGAAGGAACCAATCAGTTATTTAGAAGAAAAAAGAAGAAGAAGAAGAAAAAAAAAAGTGGTGGAATGTGGACACGTGGCTTTATAATTATGTAATAATTTGATAGATGTACAGTGTACAGTATATTATTACAGTCAGGAAGGGATGGCTCTTTCAAGCTTACCTCTAGGGGACAGGTAATTATTTTCCTATATTGTTTGTCATGCCTACATCAGGTTGTCCAAGCAAGGACTTGAACAGATGATATCTTCCTTGAGGAAGACTGCTAGGAGATGGCTTAAGATCAAAAGTAGATTTGTTTGTATGTAAATGAACAGCCCCCGCAGTCGTAAAACATATAGCCCCAACTGGACCTGAACAAACAGGATCTATTGTGTTCTTTTTTTGGTCAGGCCTGAGGGGGAAATCTGCTCTGGGCAGAGACATACAGATCAGATGTCCAGAATCTGCCTTTAAGAAGGCCATTACTTAGCTAAACAAGTTGTTGCAACTTTTCGTTACATCTCTGGATTACATCTTGTTACATCTTGTGGATACATCATCTTTGTGCCTGCTGTAACCCTGTGAGGGAGGACCATCTTACAGTAAATACAATTTTATTTTTATAATAAAAGAAGAATTTCTCTGTGATTTTTGGCTAAGGAATACAGCCTGTAAGGTAATATACTTTAACAGTACTAGAGAGGAATACTGAAAATAATATTCCCCTAGACAAAGCTGGAAGGTGTGTCAGTACCTGGTTAACCCTTACATTCCCCCCAAATATAAGCATACTAATTCCAACAACCTCCCTCTCCCCACTTCCTCCAATATCTCTCCCCCTCCAAGATCATCAACATTGTCCCTTGTCACTCATACGCTTTTGCATCGACATTGTCAAATTGACAATGTCTTGCAGAGACGTGTGAGTGACAAGGGATGAAGTCGTTCAGTGTGCGACTCCATGCAGGGGACAATGTCAATGATCTTGGAGGGTAGAGAGGTATCAGAGGAAGCAGGGAGAGGGAGGTATCGGACGAAATGGGCGGCAAATACAAGCTTGCCACCCGCTTCCTCCGATGCCTCTCTCCCCTCCAAGATCCTTGGCACTGTAGAATCTGTAGAACGGAGTTAACACCTAACATAAACAAAATTAAATATGAATATAAACAGTCCCGGAATATCTGAGCGACTACACCGCTAAGCACCAACACAGGGAAGTACATCCACTAATATTACATGATGAATTGCTCCAGAGTCGATCAGTGGGGAGATACAGAGATCTACATAAGTATTCAATTACCTTACCATCAATCAGTTTTCATTCAAGTAGGAAAGATTAAATCAGATATGTGATCCATTAGAATGAACCATAGGACCAAATAATAGTAAAAAGGCCTGTGGCATGGAGGTCTTTGTATTGCCACCCCACAGAAAAAATGGTCACCTTAAATTGTTTAAGCTTATTAATCTAAAAGGAGGGGAATAGACAAAGAATGAAGGATCCATAGAGTTAAAGATACATCAAAGATATCCAAAACAGTGAATTCCACAGATAGTCTACTACACTTCCAGATATCCTCCTTGTTCATACCCATAGAATATAAAGTATCAAGTTATCTTATTCATTTATTTTCTTTTTGAATTCAAAACCTCTGTCTACTATCTCCCTTCTGTAAAATGACAATTGGTAAATTGGTAGATACTCAGTAGCAGATAGCTCAGATAGTAATGATTTGTTCTATTTTGTGGGGGAAGAAAACCATGACCAAACGGGGTGGGAATAAATATAGGAAGAGGATGGGGAAGCAGATATTATCAAGATGTGTACAAGGAGATAAAAACTCCACCCACCGTGCCCTGATAGTAAATATTTGTATTCGGGTTTTGACAGAGGAACATATGGATATTGTAGCTAAGGGAATGTCCTTTATTCTGATGTCTCATCCTGATTATTTTAACTAGAGATTGAGCTCCAGAGATTCTTTAGATCCATTCAATTGCAAGGTTTTTTGTGAATGATATGGAAAAAAGGCACTTCTGAAGAGATAAATAAGTACCCCCCTTTAACTATCTGAGTAGATCATTGAGAAGAAAGTCATTTTCAACCTCCACAGATGAATAACATGGTGGAGGCCTAAATCATTATGGTGACGTCTGAATTTCAAAAAAAGTGAGATAATCTAAATGTCATTAAAAGTAATAATTAATATAAATCCACAATCTATTTCGGAATAATCCAGAGATGATAGGTGGCGGAATAAATGTCACTAGCCTGTATTAGACATTGGTAAGTCTTTTCCGCAAATCTGTGTCTTGGTATAGTCCGTTTGTCTTTATTATACTTTGATCTTTCCCTCTATTGTCGCTAAATACTGCAGCTGGCTCTTAACCCTTTGAATGCCACAGGGGTGACCAATGCAAATCCCTATGGCATTCAATGCTGTCCATGGTGCTGAAAGCCTTCTCTGTATTCCCCTACTGGCTGGGTAGGGAAGCACAGAGAATGCTGTTCAGAATTGTCACAGTGTTGGTGATGTGTGAGGTGAGGAGATCCCTTCTGACAGCACTTTGAAAGTCCAGTATGCTAATAGGGACCTTCTCCAACCTTCCCCTTCCATCCAACAATTTTTGTGAATATGTCGATGTGTGTGCAGATCAAATTGTCGGAATGATTCGAACACATTGACCCCATCATGCCGACACCGCATCGACTTTCAGTGCATCTAGGCCCTTAATTCATGAAAATAAATACTATCATATTACATCTAATTTAATTATACTCTATCTTCCCATAGCAGAATTATCACAACCCTCTGCCGCTGTTTTGTTGCCTGTGTTCTGTACTTTCCTTTCCCAAGAATTTCCATTCTAATTTTGTTGCAAGAGAATAATCAGTCTTTACATTCCCTTCCTCACTTTCTACTTTTCTACTTTTCACTTTCTACTTCTTGGTTTTCTAAATATGCCAATTGATTTTATTGGTTACATTTTATTCTCAGGTGATGGCACATGCTTCGTGCCTTCAAGTCAAACACCTTTAGTTGTTTAAGTTTTATTATTGTACAGTACTTCCCCTCTCTTTTTCTGTATTCCCCAACTCTACCCTCACCACATAGCCTACACACTTGCTCAATACAAAAATATATGTAGGGAAAAGTATAGATTTTTAATCAGCCAGTTATAAGATGCCAGTCATAGGCCAATGTGAATTATAATACCTATATTTCTCTTCTAAATGTATATTGGTTCAAAGTAAAAAACATTTTTATACTATATCGGAAGTATTAAAATCCCTTTACCATAAAAAAACTGCCAAGATACATGCAATAAAATACATCTGGAGAATGTCTATAATTCTTTCACATAAAAACAATAAACAAAGTGAACAACATCCAAGAAATTGTCTCGTTTAGGAGCCAGGACATGGTCAATGCCAGATCTGCACTTTATTTGAGTGTTTAATCTATGAGACAGTCAGTATGAGAACTATAAAAATTAGGAATGATGTCACTTAGTTTAAGTTAACATACATATTTACACACATAACGTATAATGTTTATTAAAATGCTTACTGAAAATGTAGCTGTAGCCAAATCATGTTTTTATAATATATTTTCAGCTCTTGTTGGACTACAGTTTCCATTATCTTCATCCATCCATTGGCCAGCTGGGGATGATGAGATCTATAGTCGAACAACATCTGAACATTGCAGATTGCTGGCCCATGACTTATGGAAGACTTGTATATGTTTAATTTTATGTTACTTTTTCTGATACAGTATGTTTTATGATGTATTTTCATGAGATTGTCAGATTTAGGTTTTTATATTATTGCTTATTATATCTGTATTATATGATACAGAGACTTTTAAGTTCTACCTTCTTATATGCCTTATTTAGACCGACAAAAGAAAGGTATTAATGACACTTACTACTGAACCTGTTTCCAACCCCTCATGAAGTGGTGCATGAGGACAATCAAGTAACAGTGACACACACCTTTGCCATCTCTTTCTGGTCAATACTGAAGGCACATTCATGAAGAATCATTACACAGTGGAAGATCCTTTTTCTCTTACTACAGCTCTGGAATGGAGGACTGAAGTCAAAGTATATTGCAATTTGCACCTGGAAACTTGTTATGCCTCTTTAAATTTTGAGCACACACAAATGTTATTATTAAATGCACTATGGTATTGCTGGTTTTGAGATTGATAGCTGCAGCTCTTCTTGACTGGCACCTCTCTGCTAAAAAACTGGGAGGATTTTACTATAGATACTTATACCTGGAATATAGAGAACTTATAATTATATATATGTGAATAACACAAACTAATTTAGAAATTTGGTTGGACTGCACAAGTTTATTAATTTAAAACCAGAACTGATGAATTCTATGATGCAAACAGCTTGCTCCTTTAATAGTAGTCTTATAATTGTAGAAAGATGATTTTTATTATATAAGTAGTTGAGTGATTTAGATTACTTTCTTAATAATCCTGATTCCTGAATATAATTGATTCACACATGACTTACCTAATGAAATGTTAAATTGAAAGCTAAATGCAGTGTTAAATATACATTGATATGCACACTGTGCTTATCTGTGTGGATGTATGCTAATGTGTGCTCATTCCTTTGGTGTTATTAGAGTTGGCACAACAGTAATAATACAGACATCACAGGAGTTACATATGCTCATGCACATCCACATCCAGAAAAATTACATAATTTAACGTATTGATCTGGTTTTCTCAGATTGAATAGCAAAAAAAATTATTTTCTGAAATTTTCCAGTACTACTCCCCTCCTTGCTGTTAGATGACTTTACCACGTTCCTATATTGGGCATCTCTAGATTTGCATAGTATCAAACCTTATCTACATCTCTTTCCTTGGCAAACTAATAAACCCCTTTAGGTTTTACCATCATCTTTATACTGATGATGACACCCAAATCTATCTTTCCTCCTTAGATCTCTCCAATTACCTCCTATCTTCGGTATCTAATTGCCTCTCTGCTGTGTCTTTATGCATGTCCTCCCATCATATAAAACTTAAACTAATCAAAACCTAACCTAATCTAATTTAAAATCAAAATGTTCCCTCCCTTTCAAACCAACCGTACTCTGGATTTTACCATCACTGTTAACAGCACAACAACACACCAACCAGTATCACACTGCCTGGGGGTCACCTTTCACTCTGCCCTATCCTTCATTCCCTACATTTAACTCACCAACTCATGCCATCTCCATCTATGAAACATCTCTGGAATGCAAGCTTTTTTCACCCAAGAAACTATTAAAATCCTCGACTACTGTAACTCATACCTAATTGGCCTTGCTCTCACCCCACTAAATGGGCCACTACAGTCCATAAACAACTCTGCTGCCAGACTAACCTGCCTCAAACATCAATTCTCTAATACATCTCCTCTTTGCCAGTTATTGCACTGGCTCTTGTCAGCATATAGAATTCAATGAAAAAAAAATGGTGCTAAATTTCAGAGCCCTTATTTACACTGCATCCCCTCCCCCATATTTCATTTCTCATTTCCAAACATACTCCTACTTGCCATCTTTGCTCTGCACAGGACCTTCATCTCTTTGCACCTCTTATTACATCCTCCTATTCCCACCAACAGGACATCATTAATGCTGCACCTGAGCTCTGGAATTCCCTCTCTGATCCCAGGAAAGAAATGTTACTTCCCGATTAGCAACAAATTTACAAGGAAAAGTGCATTTTTTTAGCTTTTATCACGTAACTCATTGCATTGAAATCAATGGGAAGCCTGAATTTCTATCCAACATGTGGCAAGTTTCCCTTATTTTCCCAAATGCATAGTGCAAAAGGGGTCTCAGCATGCCATTCTGTGTATGTGAGAGGAAGAGAGAGCAGCACATTTGTCATCTAGTAAAGACAGGCTAATAAAAAGAGAGTTTAACCTAGTTTAGGACATTTTGTAGGCAGGACAGTTTTCCTCTGCATTAGGGGAGTCTGGGGGCACTCTGCGGGACAGAAAGGGAGAAAGGAGGTTGGCTCCAAACAACCCACATTCTTTGTGACTGAGTGAAACACGTAGGCAGCCATGATCCAACTTCCTTCCCTAATCGGGCTGTTATCTCTGTGCTAAGGGAGTATGGGGGAGTGAGACAAGTGTAATGGAAATTTACCCCAAAAGTCCATGTTACTGATTGGGAACACACAGGCAGCTGTTATACAAGTTCCTTGCTGATCTGGCTGTTATCTCTGTGTCAGGGACAGGGAAGTCTGGGAGTGTGAGAAGGGAGCAAAGGATAATTATCCCACAGAAACTAACAGTATGTGTGATTGACTGGGAAGACACAGTCAAATGTGATCCAAGTTGCTTCCTGATCTGGCTGTTATCTCTATGATAGGGGTGTCTGGGGAAATAAGCAGTTGAACAAGGAATGTGCTTGTTTGTTTTGTTGACAGTTAATAAAAGGGGTGACAAATATCCAAATGTGTGGTGGTGGTGGTGTCACTGGTGGTGGCACATCTCTTTGGGACTTGCTCCCAAAGTATGGGTTAGGAACTGATACACAGGAATACCTTGTAGCTCCTAGGAGTGGTCCCACTGCATGTGAGATGGTTTCAACATACTTGCGGGATAGCTACATTCTGGGCAGAAATGATGACCCCATAGACTACTGGAAAACAAAACAATGCATGTGGCCAGCACTGACACATACCACAGTGGAAACCCACAGTTGCCCACCAGCTAGCATTGAGTCTGAGTGTATTTTTGTGCAACTGGTTATATTGTAATCAAAATAAAACTCAAAAGGGTGTCACCTTGGAAAATATACTAATGGAACACCAACTACCAGCAGCTGAAACCACAATCCTCCCCTCCTAAAACTACCCAAAAATACCACAGTGTACAAAAAAATCTAACCACTTAGGATTTTTTTTTCAAAAAGTTACAATGGAAGAATTGCTTCCATTTATTAAAATATATAATACATTCAAAGATACAAAATATCAAGAAGAATAAAAAGTCTGTCAAAAAAATAAAAAGGTTGTATAGGTTATATCCATGTCCACATCTAATATACTGACCACAAAAAACAAGTTGAATATAGGGTCATAGACCTAAACAACACAACACAGGTAAAAGCCTTAGTTTGCAATTATGATAAAGCATAAGAAATAACACAGTAATATGATCCAACAGGAAACTGCATAAGGTGGATACACTTAACCAAATACCTTAATTCTATCTGTAATCCAACATGATCATAGAATCATATTGATACACTTACCATAGGCCATGGCTATCAAGCAGCATTATTGCGTGACTAACATTCTTAAAAATGAAACATTATCTAATATAATCTGAGTATCAGGTAGCAGAAGTGGACAAAACTACACATGATAGGGAAAGCCAGGCCACCTGTGTTATTAACAGCAGCACAGAGGATGAGGAGGAGGATGATAAGGATGGAGGAGGGATGTGAAGGTTTGCTACCATCTGCCACAGTGGGATCACTGCTATGAACACTGATTAATGTGTCAATAATCTGAGAATAATTATAGCTTACATTAGACTCAAACATGATACTTGTAATAATTGCTGTAGGAATCATGCTATGTATAAATTTGTAAATATATATATAGAGAGAGATAGACATCAATCACACCACACCAGTCCACCACCACCACCATATATACATGTGGTACATTCATTTTGAATTTTAGTAACCCTTATTTTTTCTTCTCTTTATAAACATTGGCTAGGTAGGATAGCTGCAGACTTACAAAAAAGCTGAAAAGTATTTATGTGTGTACTGTGCAGGACTCAAGTTAGCCAAACACAAGCACAGAGAAGAAATGTAATTGAAGGATTTAGACTTGTTAGGCACAACAGAATTTTAGAATATTCTACTGTTGTCATTGCTGCTGCTGAGTTGTCTAAGCAGCAGGACGAATAAACAGCTCCAAAGGACTGGGTCAACAGCAGTGCTATGAAACAGGCGATGATGGTTCCACTTGCCACTAACCCCATTAGCAGCACCACAACTAGCTCCCTCCACTTTAGATGTATCTGGAGAAAAGAAGATGACCAATAATGCTTTTCCTCCTGCACCCCTCAAAAATCATGAGTGTGTTAGAATATTAATTTTTCCATCGAGAGCAGAAGAACTGTGCAATCTGCTCAGTGTATGTAGAAAAACTGTGAGATAGGGGAAGTACTGGGAACAATGGACATATCTGCACTCATATGAAACAATTGGCACAACTGCAACTAAATTCCTTGATGCTTAAGCCCACAATGTCAAATCATTCCCTCCAGAAACCAAGTACTGAAGTAACTATACCCCTTGTCTTCACCACTAAGGACACAGGACAACTAGCAGACAGTCATAATTATGAATTATCCCTGCCATCAGCTTAGCATATTCTATGGGTTGGAAGCTCTTCAGATTATCCTTGATTCCTTGCTTGCGATTAGTCTCCACCACGTTGCAATGTATGTTTAGCCCACCACACAATGTGCAATGGGTGGACATGAACTGCCACATCCCGCATCTACAGAATCACTATCAGCTGAAGGAGGTAACCTTGATGGAGATGGTACACCAGGAGTAACATGTGAGTGAAGAAAATGAGCTGCGATGTTGGATTTGTAAAGTACCCATTAGGAGCCTCCTTGTCCTTTAGTGCAAATATAAATACGATTTGTTGTTAAAACAAGAGGATCAATTAACCCTAGAACTCTCTATTGATAAAAAAACAGTTTATAACTTGGAACAACAGCAGTCTTGCAACTATTCATTAACACACTATCAGATCAAAATATAATAGTGGGCTGCAGCATGCTCAATGTCTTAACTTTTTATCTCTGAGGGCTAAGGAGGCTTGGTATCGTAATACTATTAATTAAAGGAGGCTTCTGCAGTTTTTATCACCTTATCACTGTAGGATAAGTGACTTTTATGATAGATCATAGAGCTACCTTTATATGTCTAAGGAAGATAGTGATTCATGTAGCTCTAAATAAAGTCCTTACTCCCATTTTTATCAAATATATTGACCTACCAAGCCATTAGACTCCTGATTATCATAGCCTAGAAAAACCATCCCTGATCCTGATTAGTAGTCATTGACTTCATAAGTACCATCATGATTATTATTATTGTTATCAGTTTTTTTATTATTATTATAATGATACTTTATTTATATAGCATCAAGCTATTCTGCAGCACTATACAATAAGAAATAGATATAAAGAGACATTAAAAACTACAAATAAAGCATGGAAAACAAAAGATCAGAGGGCCCTGCTTGTGAGAGCTTACAGTCTAGAAGAATGTAGGTGGGACACAGAAGGAGTAAGTGCTATGGGGTAAAAATATCTCCTGCCACATGAACTGCTGGTTAGTGAGTGAGAGAAAGAAGTGGTTTTGAGTGCAATTGTCCACGCAAATAGTGGGTCTGTTTGGGAGAAAAAGATTATTTGAACAGTGAGGTTGTGACTTGCGATTGGGGTGGTCAAAAAGTCCTGTTGTATTCTCAAGAGAAATTAAATGAAAACCACTTGGTTCTCCACTTTTTCACAAGAAATTCCACCCTTAAGGAAACCCTTAAAAATGTCTCAATTTCACCTGCACCATAAAATATTTTGACTATGTCTTTAAATGGTTACAAACTTCCAACCCATTTACTTCGCATATCTCGCATTTTCGCAATGTTAACAGGAAGTGAAGTAGAAAAAAAGCAGCTAGAGAGATAAGGAGGGCAGAAGCTAATTTCCTAGAACTTAAGTTAGTGAAATAAGGTTAGCAGAGGCTCATAGTGTTAGTTAACACTATGTGCAGCAGTATTAAAATTAAATGTGGAAGTGGCAGGACACTGATGTGTCCAGTGACTCAGAGGAGTAAGTCACCCCCACCAGCATGGAAGGTCCAGTAATGTCCCGCAACTTCTTCACTTGGAATTTTGGGGAAAATAGTGGCAAAGGCACAGGAAGAACTGGGTAGCAGTATGAGCTGCTTGTGTCTGCTGATACTGCTGCCAGTGTGCCTTGTCATTATGAGGAGGAGGATGGGGAGGAGATGATGGCACATATGACAGCAGTAAACCCTAAGTTCCACTTGTCATCTCCAAGCAGTCCCACTACCATGTAGCAGCTAGAGACTGGAGGTGGTGAGGGTGGGGGTATTGATTGTGACGCAGCTGCTGGGATTAGCTCCAATATGGACCCTAATGCTTAGGAAGAAGGGGAAGTGAGTAGCCAGACTAACTGTGAATGAAGCCCACATACCCCTAACCCTGTGGTTTACATTTGACCGGCATTCTCCCTCTGTGACATACACGAACAGAAAGAGCGCAACCACCTCACAAATATCCGTTGGACATTCAATACTTGAAGTGCATAAATACTCACACTTTCCAAATAAAGTAGCTGGTAAACGTTAAACCAGCTCAAGCAAATGGGGAAATACAAACTGCCCCGATACAGTTATTACCAGGAAAATTCGGATCCTCAATCTCATAAAAAAATTATTAAAAAAATATACAGCCTAATAATAGAAAAATTGCATTATACATATAATAATAAATAAGCCTGTAACATGATGATGAAGGAAGGAAGGACTGGCTAGTATAAGCACCAGTACACATCAGCTAACTGTGTCTGCTGCTAGTGCTGCCACTGTACCTTTTTCACTTTAAGATATAACATGTGTGACAGTAGGGGACCCTCTGTTACATTTATCATCATCTTCAGCCAGTCCCACTCCCATACATCAGTATCAAGACTGGTGGCGGTAGTGATTAGATGGATTGTGCAGCAGGTGCAGGAGGTAGAGGGGTCTTTTTTAACAGAAAGTGAAAAGGAATGAGAGACAGATATCACCACCACCTCCAGTGACATTGCAGAGTTTTCTGTTGCTGTAATTAATGCTGCTGAGTCACCAGGTCAAGACATTCATCTGTCTCAGCAGCAGGATGATGATGAGAAGGCTAGTGTGCCACAGACCACATGGCTACAGTGGGGCTGGGTTCCAGCAGTAGTGTTTGGGACAAGGACAGGTTCCACTTGCCACCCTAGTGCTTATTCTGAGGCAGTAGCAGCAGCATCCTCTGCCCCAGGCAGTGAAGGGGATTGTGAAGCAAAAGAAAGAGGCCATTCTTTTCTACCTGTCCACACCCTGAAATCATGAATGTGGGAATAATTTTGTCTTTGGGCAGGTACAATGCAGTTATCAGCAAAAACACTGTACACTATGAGTGACAATTCAGTGAAACGGGGAAAGGACGGGCATGACCACCCTGATAAAACATATGCAATTCAGACACCATGATGTTTATGTAAAACATGTTAAAGTCAACCCCCACAAAAGAAATCGGGAGCTGCTGCCACTGTACCCCCATCCTTCCTCACGGGCACCAAGAATATCAATCAAAATAGAAGCGAAATCCAGTCTCAGCCTGAAAGTTTGATGGCAAGTGAAACACCTGCCTCATCATCCATTTCTTGCTCTAGGGTTCGGGCATGAAAAGATGTAACAACTTGCCCCGCCCTAACATCTTTAGGGTCTTCTACCACCTCTATCAACGTAAAAGTATTTTCAGCACCAGGTAACAGTGGCATATGCTGGGAGTGGGGTCAAAGTAGAGGGATGTGACCATGAGTGGGGCTAAGGGTGCCATGGGTGCTTTTGCCATGTGCATGTGGTATATCCAGCCATGTTCAAATCAATACATTGCAAATCTCTCTGGACCTTAAATGGTTCATTTGGACTTAATGCTTAACAACCCACTAACACCAAAAATAAAATAGGTTGATATAAATTTAAATATCATTCACATTCAGTGAACATTTATAAACAGGAATAATATGTTAGATCCCTAAAATATCATCTTATACTTGGTTATTATTGTATGTTTTTGTGTTGTGCTGTTTTTAATTTGATTTGTGCTGTTTGTTTTTAGAGATAAAGAGCTAATGTCAGTTAATTGATTATGATTAGTGTCCACTGCTCTTGTATTCAGAAAGAATGTTACCTTATTTCAGCCCATTCACAGATAATCTTGGGCAATCTATGGGAGCACTGGAAAAGGCAGGAATTTCTATTCCCTAAGAGCATATGTAAGACGAGGTTTTAGGCCTCATTTAACAAATAGCGAATGTTGACATATCCAGGGCATTTAAATGTATGTAAAGTGTTAGTGTTTCTTTAAATAGTACTGTAAAGCAAACCTTACTTCAACACACAGACCTTGTCTATGTGAATACATATTTTTCACATAGATTACATTTTTCATGTAATAGTGTGCTTATAATGATTATAGTTTATGATATTTGGGTTCATCTGATATTGAATGTATGTATTCTATTTTTTCAGATGGGAATACAGTATATTTACAGAACTGCACAACCATTGATTTATAAGTTTCTTGATATAACCCGTTGAGTTCCATTGAGTAATACATTGAATTGCACTGTAATGCACTAGATACTTCTCTGGTACTCAAATGGTTAAACTCTTTTGCTTTTTATATATCCCAGCTGTCCATTCTGTTCATGGAAAGCGTGATAGTCCACTGTTTGTCCCTCACTGATTATAAAAGTTCTGTTCTTTAAAGCATGCCAGAACACTGTCATCAGCATAGAATTAAGAAAACATTTTGTTTGCACTTGGTTGGGATTCAAATATAGAAACATCATTTTTAATGCTCTTGACTTTAAGACTGTGAAACTCCCCAGAACCCCATCAACTGATGTTGTACATGAGTGAAAAGTTCAAACTTCTCTTTTGTGTAACCTTATAAAACCAGAATAAGCAATTACATTTACAAATGTGTATAGGAATGCATGTTACAATATGCAGTATTGGAGAGTGATGCCATACCATAACTTGAAACATGACTGGATGTAGGAGTGGATAAGGAACTTCTATGTGCAGATTAAATGTTTTTCAATTATGTTGTCTTCACATATAGTATAAAAATATTAATTCTTGATAGAATTACTATGCATAGAATTATTGTACAACACAATTCAATATGTAGTAGAAAATAATTGTTGTCAAAGTAGTTAACTGAGGATGATGATAGCTGTGGCCCAACAAAGATGGAGGGCTGTAGGTTGTCTACCTCTAAACTAGATATTCAGGTGACATTACAAAACGTAACATATCAGAATTGGTTGGATAAAATTTGTTACAATTACCTTAGGCTATATTATTTGTTATTATCTTAAATTATTATATAACTGTTATTCTACTGCTATTGTACAGAAAACATCTATCATAATGCAAAAAACAAGAGCAGAAAAGAACCACTATTTAGGCACTCTTGATTAATACCACATTAGTTTGCTACTACTTTTTGATTAGGGCGTAAAATAAAAAATAATCTTTATCGGTGAATATTAAAACCAAAGATTAAAGAGAAAAGGGAAAGAAAATAAAGTGGGAAATGGTAATGTTTATAACTGGGCTGAAGCCGACTCTATTATCACTGTAGTTTTCTTTATCCATCAATGGGGTAACTCTACATCAATCTTAGCATTAATTGTATCTATTATAGAGCTCAGTCGTGTCTCACATTAAATATAAAAAAAGCAGCAGACAATCACAGCTCAGAGACTCGATAATTTAACAGTCTCATTCCGAATATCACAGTTAGCTTACCTGGACCTTCTCAATGTACTAATTTTCTATGAATGCTGGGGCCACTGTCATATATGCCCTGTTTCTCCCAGTTTGCATCCACACAGGTAGCAATGCTATAAGATAGCTATCCAATCTGTTAACAATTATTTTTATTGCTCAGGAATAGTCATTAGGGAATTAAAAGTTAGGACATAGAAATGCTTCTGTCCTCACTGGTACTCGAACAGTATCATCAGATTCCTGATCTAACAATGACATATGATTATACATATCAGCAGTTCATTATAAACAACCTTGCTGCCTATATGAAAATTACAGCTGAAATTTACAGTCTACAGATTCAACTCCAAACTAGTATAATATTGATCTTATTATTCCCACATAGTAAGTAGCCTAACGCATTTCACCTGTGTGAAGTGGCTTCATCAGAGGAATCCGCATAATCCACTTTGATTGTCTCTACAGTGATAACAGAATCAGCTTCAGCCCATTTATAAACATTACCATTTTCCACTTTATGATTTTATTTTTTTTTCTCTTTTCTTTTTCCTCTTTGTTTTTAATAATCACCAATAAAAATTGTTTTCTATTGTATGCCCTAATTGAAGAGTAGAAGGAAACGAATGTGGCCTAAATAATGGTTCTATTTTGTTCTTTATTTCTATAATTGAATTTACCACTAGGCACATTCACTTATCTTAGTGTTATTATCCAGGAAACATCTTACTGGTGCTGAGAACTTATTTTTTGTAATAATATATCATAATGCACTGCTTTCACACTTAGCAAACATATGTTTTTGTTGCAATTTGAAAATCTAGTACATAAAATAGCTTTGATATTCATATCTGGTTACTCAGTTAAAGAAGTGCTAATCTGCTTTTGTTTAAAACACCAAACAAGAAATAAACATGACATAAATGCAAAAAAAAAAAAAAAAGTTTTGGAGGGGATTTACCATCTCTCGGATCCATGATTAATGGACATATGTTTTACAGAACAATCTTTTCAGGGATTTTATTATGCACTGTACCTGCATTTCTTGACAAAAAGAAGCTGTTGGTCCAAACAGAATCTGACATTGTTCATCTGCTGTATACGTCATTCCTGGCAGTTTGGAAGGAATAATCATGGAGCTAAGGCTTTGGGGATTTGTCTGCAGCAAACAGTTACTGGCTTTTGACCTGTTAACACACAACATTTTAAAATGCAGTACAAAAGAAAGTGTCTGTGAATAAACATCCATAAACATGCAATTTACTGTAAGCATAAAAGGACAGAAATGTATTACAGAATAAACCAAGAGCTAATCTGTATATATATATATATATATATATATATATATAATTCACTGTGTTTAAATCTATACTCAACTAATAAAATAAGGGCAATGCTATAGTATATAAAATATTTTGAATTAAAAAACATGGTAATAGAAACTTATGTAATAACAAATTTAGGATAACTTCAAGCAGTTTCCATAAAGTGTTAGATAATGACCAAAATGGATAGTACCACTCGTGTCCTCTCCAAACGTCTTATTTTTCCTTTTATTTTGTCTAAAAATCTATTACATTTTACTCTGGTTTTCCTTTTTTCTTGAATTAATTGTGAAACCTATATATACATTCATATATATTTGGTGTAAGGAGTGTGAATATTATATACTGTATATATACCCTATACTGTGTATAGGAGTGGGAAACTGTGCGCAGAAGACTAAAATGATAACTATTACATTTTAGTGGTAGAAATCCAATGAAAGGCCTGAAGGTTAAAATCATAAAGAAATGTGTACATGTGCAACTACAAAAATATTACCAACAGACCAGTTTCTTCACCCCTCTTCAATCAGGGTTTAGACCAAACCACTCAACAGTCACGTCTCTTCTAAAAGTAACCAATGATATCCAGACTGGCATGGAAAATGGTGAACTCACTGGAGCTATTTTCCTAGATTTCGCTAAGGCATTTGACACAGTAGACCATAACATTCTTATCAGCAAACTCCATAACTCAGGATTGGGTAATAATTCTCTAAAATGGTTCCGATCCTATTTATCAGACAGAATGCAGTATGTGTCAGTTGCAAACAATGACTACCGTCCGCTCAAAGTAACAAGTGGAGTTCCCAAGGCTCCATTCTTGGCCCTCTTCTATTTTCTCTTTTTATAAATGATCTGCCCAAGGTTTGCAAATCATCTTCAGTACACATGTATGCAGATGACACCATAATCTATGCTAAAAACTCTAGCCTATCACAACCTGAAACCGAATTACAACATGATTTCTACAAAGTGGAAAGATGGATAACACAAAACAAACTTTTCTTAAACACAGATAAAACAGTCACAATGATATTTGGCACAAAGCACAAACAGCGTAATCTCGACAATATCCACCTATCCATTGTGACAGAGTCTAATTGTAAATTGGCCCCAATAGACTCCTACAAATATCTTGGTATGTGGCTTGACCCCAACCTCAATTTTGGTCACCACATTGACAAATTAACCTCTAAACTTTATCCCAAAATAAGTACACTTTATAGAAACAAATTATGTTTAAGTACCAAGGTGAGAAAACGTATTGTACAACAGATGCTGCTGCCAGTCATAGACTATGGTGACATAGTACATGCTCCAGCGCCAGATATCCACCTCAGTAAACTTGACACTTTATATAATTCATTATGCCGCTTTATCCTCCAATGTGACTACACTTCCCATCATTGTGACATGCTTAAAGAACTAAATTGGCTAACACTCAAATCTAGACGTGACCTTCATCTTTCTTGCTCAGGACACAACCACTTCTCTGGAAAACTACCACAATACCTAAGCATTATGCTCACTCCAGCTCTCCATACTAACTATAACCTCCACTACTAACAACTCAACTATACCACAATACAAGAAGAAGATCTGCCTTCTCCTTCAGAGCTCCAAAAATCTGGAACAATCTGCCAGAAATAATCACATCTGCACCCAGTCTAAAATCCTTAAAAGCAAATGTTTCTTTATATCTAAAAACAGTGTGTAACTGTAAATAATCCCATTATTTAATAAGTATGTATAGTTCTGTATGTTTGTATATAATGTCTCACAATTAGTGTAAATATGTAACCTTTTACTGAAAACTATCCAGGACATACTTGAAAACGAGAGGAATCTCAATGTATTCTTCCTGGTAAAACATTTTATAAATAAATAAATATCTGAGCAAGAGGAAACAAGAAGAAGGTGTTGCTACATTGAACAGATGAAAGAAAATAATCAAATTTGATTGAAATAACTATCAGACACTCAGGAATCGATAGTCTGGCAAGGTTTGTTGCTAACATTTATTTACTTGAAAATTCATTTTACTGGGGGTTTCTTTATGGGAAGGAGTTAAAGATAAAAATGGGGGTGAGCTGGGAGGAGGTAAATATATCATATTGACATCTTTTTTTGTCATCTGCATAAATGTAATAAAGGCCAAAAGAGAAAATAGGGCAGCAGGAGGAGGAACCTAGTAACATAATAACATACAATAAACAGAAGAGTTATCAATATAAGCACTAAAAGATGCCCTGAGATGCATATGGGAACATCATTGAAGTCAGTAGATGAATTTCAATTTACAAACAGCAATAAGAAACAAAAACAATGTGTTTCACAAATCAAAGGCTGCACACACATTACGTAGGTTGACTAAAGTAAATATTTGGAGATTTAACAAAATGAAAGCAATCTGTTGGCCCAAACACCCGACTATGAATTGTTAAAATGAGCATAAGAAACTATATATAGTATCATGCATGAATATAATATGATCTACAGCAGTTTAGAGGCAACAGGTTGGAGTTAGAATACCTGGAATTTACACGTAATTATTATACCAAGGGTTCATATTCTGAACCTATTTTAAAAGGGTACGATGAAGAATTTCACCCGTTAACAACCAGCCGCGTACTGCACAGCTGACAGTTAAGGCCCACGGAGACTTTTTTTCTGCATCTGATTCAGGGGTCCCTGAATATTCCATGATGCACCAGGACTGTTACTGGCCTTAAGTGCAGGACCGCTGTGTGTCCTTAAGGGGTTAAAATTTGAGTGAGTGTAGAAATGGATGGATGGGTGTGGAGGAAATGTTATAGGTTAGAAAGGATAATTTAAACGTACTACAGCAACAGCTATTTTATTTAGGGCTAATCAGAATCACTTATTTTGCTGTTGGGTGAAGGCAAATCCTTTGTAAATTAATTGGAATGTAATGAACACAACTACAACTCCCATTGTAAATGATGTGTACACTATTAGAACCAAGGCATTGACAGTTTTTTATTTTTAATAATATTTCAAAGGAATGATCCATTTGATTCTCAATTAAGTATTACTGATTGAAAGATCTTATTTATGGCGAGAGAGATCTGACATGATTTATCTTTTTATTATTCTCTATTTATATAGTGCCAACTAATTCCGCAGTGCTTTACAATTAGGAATAGACATACAGAGGTATTAAATAGTAGAATCAACTGTGGAGAACAGAAGGATCAGAGGGCCCTGCTCCTGAGAGCTTACAGTCTAGAGGAAGGTAGGTTTGACACACAGGGAGAAAGTGCTATTGGGTGTAAGTGCCTCCTGCCACATGAAATGCCAGTCAGCGGGTGGTAGTGAGAAGTGCTGATGAGTGCAGTGGTCCAGGCAAGGGTTGATTCTTGGTGAAAGTTTATGGATGTAGTTGATAGGCTTTCCCTGAAGAGGTGAGTTTTCAGGGAGCGTCTGAAGATTTGTAGGCTGTGTGAGAGTCTGATTGGGCTGGGGATGGAGTTCCAGAGCTAAGGTGCATCATGGGAGAAGTCCTGTAGGCGGGAGTGGGAGGATGTGATAAGAGCTGTGGAGAGCAGAAGGTCATGTGCAGAGTGAAGATGGCGAGAGGGAGTGTATTTGGAAATGAGAGATGAAATATAGGGTGGTGCGGTGTTAGTGACTCTATAAGTTAGCCCCAGAATTTTGAATTTAATTCTGCATGATAATGGGAGCCAGTATAGGGATCGATAGAGGGGTTTGGTGTCAGAGAAGCGATGAGTGAGGTAGATTAGTCTTGCAGCAGAGTTCATAATGGACTGTAGTGGGGTTAGTCGGGTGAGAGGCAGGCCAATTAGTAATGAGTTACAGTAGTCAAGATGGGACATGATGAGTGTTTGTATTAGAATTTTGGTAGTGTCTTGTGTGAGAAAGGGTCAGATTCTAGATATGTTGCAGAGGTTGAGGCAGCATGATTTGGAGATTGTCTGGATGTGAGGAATGAAGGATAGAGCAGAGTCAATTGTGACCCCCAGGCAACGAGCTGTAGGGGTTGGTGTGATGGTAGCATTGTTAATGGAGAGGGTAATATCTGGGTTGAGGCTGGTTGTTGAGAGTGGGAAGAGCTTCATCTCAGGCTTCCACTGGTCCTTAAACCCAGACAGAATAATTTGCAGGCTCTTAGCATGAGTCACAGTATTATAGCAATGTTTGGATTCTAGTGGACTAAGGCACTTTTTCTGTCAATACCAGTTAGTCATGTGCCCATGGTGCGTATGAAAGGGAATGGCACATTAAGAGAGAGCTGCAGGCTGAATAGAGCAGGGATGAAAGGGACAGAGGTGTACATGGGTGCCATTCAGAGAAGATCATTTTGGGATTTTTATTGTCAATACAGTGGAACTGATGTGTATGGGAGCTAGAGCGGATGATCCAAGATGCTTTATTCCCTGGATAATATTGATGTTGTTTAATGTGAGTGTTCTGTAATGCCACTGGAGCTGATGTAGTAAGGAAAGGTGGTGCAATTCTAGTGCATATCCAGTACACTTTAAGGAATAAAGGCTCATTGATTTTATTGAGGATTTTAACCCCATGAATGCTAGAGAGGTCTCCAACGCATCATAAAACAATGTATTAGGCACCTGTATTGCCTATGGTATACTTGGTTTGCTCCAGAACTGCACCACTTTTCTAATTACATTATGCTGTGCTCTCTTGTTCTTTTTCTCTATGAAATGTGAACCTATGGGTGATGTTAGGGAAGCGTGGGCACTTGTATGTGGTGTGTGAAATTTGTTAAGGGGGGTCACCTGCATTTTTGGGATGTGACAAATCTGTGGCAAATCTGCAGAGGTATAGAAAGATAATTTTATGTAGGTTTATGAGGGCAGAGAAAAACTTGTAGAGGGATGAAGACATGCTAAAGACATAGGTGAGTGTCAGGGAGAGAACTATGAGTAGAACAAGTCAGAGAGAGACCTAGTTAGAGTGGTAGTGGGGAGGAGGGGGAACTGTTTGTATGGTGGAGCTAAGGCCCTGTGGATGGAGGAGGAGCAGGAAAGGAATTAACACGTTCTAAAAACTGTCTACAAATGAAAATTATAACATTATAACATGCAAATACTTATATCCATATGCTATATTTCATAGTTATTCATCATTATTATTCATCATTAACTTTATATTTCTAACATATTTATTGAAATTAGTCAAGCCTATAATTAATTTGTAGAATTACATGGGAAATATAGTAGTTCCTGGTTTGGTTTCTTGTGATCGCACATAATTTCATACAAATGAAACATGAAAAAGCAAATTAAATGTTTAAATTATTAAACCATTATGTGGATTTTTGGCCAAAAAACAGTCATCAGTATAACATGGGTTAGCAAGACTGATTTAGCCTAGTATTAATTTATATAGGTAATGTATAATCTGATGATGTATTAATTAAGCATCTGCTTTGAATTGAGGATGACAGATAATAACAGATGAATGATGTGCAAGTGAGTGAATAACCCAATGTACAACATTGAGTTGAAAATACATTTTGTGTTGTGTAAGTTCACTTGATGAATATTAAGCACAAGGGACATTTATGTTACATACTATTCTAAGTCTTTAATAACATTTCCTGATACATGGAAGATGTATTGCTCAAACAGACAGCATAGAACAATTTACTGAATTAATTTGACAGAAATACCTGAGGAACCTTTCAAGGTCTTCTCGGCTGCATCTGGACCATGAGACATCACCAAGATTTTGTCCTTTGATCCATTCTCCTGACATAATATGAAGGCCATCTGCACAGGATGGATGGTCATTATCATGATTAATGCCCATGCTGATTTTTGCACATGTAAAAAAGAACAAAGGTTAATCAAACAAACACTTTTACAATATTCCCTTTATTATAGTTAATTAAGAAAGAACTTATGTCAAACTATTGCTGTTACTTTTAATGTTTCATAAAACTGTCTGCTGGTTCTAGAATTTAGTGCATGCAGATCTATTTTAATTTGAATAAATAGAAATATGTAGTAGATACAAGAAAATCCCTTAGCGATTGTACACTTATTCGTTAGGATCTGCTAAATTATAGTTACAATTTTAGTCTAAATGTAGCAATAGAAAGATATGAGTCCTATGGTATTTTAATATTTTTTATGTAAGAATTTATTTTCTATGACATTCAATAGGTGAACTCTCTTCTTCAGGTCTATAGTACTGAATGAGATTTTTTCAAAACAATATATAATAATTTGCTAAAACATGTGTAACGACTCAGTCATGCACAGTAGAGACTGCTGCGTGTGTTGCAGTCATGCACAGTAGAGACTGCCCACGCCTCGGCTGATACAGAGCTGTTCGCTCCTTTGGAGCGTCCAGCTCTGTATCAGCTGCACTGCAGACAGTCTCTACTGCGCATGACTGCAACACGCGCAGCAGTCTCTACTGCTCATAAGTGCCCCGCGACCTCCTGGCAGTGGCACTGTGTCCTGTGTAATGGGCTTTTCAACTAGTAGAAATATAAAAATATAAAATCCAACTGAGCAATTTTCAAGATGTTAAATGGACCCTCACCCCCCCCAGGTTTGCCTCCACAAAATACATGCTATTAAAGCACATATAATGTGTTTTATCCCATGTATACTAAATCTAAATAAAACTTTTTTTTAACTAACTCACTTGTTTTGTTTTTGGTGTCAACTTCATCAGTAGCAATTAGTGAGAGCCTTGAAAGAGGATTAAGAGTGTTTGGAAAGATGCTTTACACTTCAGTACGTGCTCTGCCTCTTGCTTAAACCATGCACTATGTTCAAACTGAGCAACAGTGCATGAGGAGTAGAAATTGCAATTGTGTCTGAAATCTCTGACATGGAGTAAATAATGAATAAAAACAAAAATAGCAGCTGCCTGTCATACAGTTATATTATTAACACACACAATGGGGATTACACACTAAGGTGTGATAAAGATGTGATAACATAGAGATAACTTTGCATTCATATCACTTTTCCAGTTCCAGTTCCTATGTTATTCTATGGAGCCTATTCACTATGATTTCTCCTGTTCTGGAGATCTTAGTGCGTATGCTCCATAGAATAAGAAAGGAACTGGAGATGTGACATCACTGGAGAAGTTATCTCTGCTTTATCACCTCTTTTTCACCCCTTAGTGCATACCCCCCATTGAATGCTTTAACATTAGGTTAGGTTGTGTGGTTATGTAATGGTTCTTTTAACCCTTTAAGTACCAGTGGGGTTGCAGTATGTTCCATCACAATTCAATATATTACACATCCCTCTGGTAGTTTAACCCCTTAAGGACTGGCCGCGCATGCACGCAGTGGTCATTTAAGGACCGCGGAGCATTTCTGAACAGCGTGCAGCTGCGTGGGGAGCCCGGAATTCCATGACAGTCCTGGTACGTCACTGGTCCTTACAGCAAATCCAGCCATGACTTACCAGGACAGTCAAGGGTCCTTAAGGGGTTAAGAGTTTATTTGTGCTTTCTGTGTTTGTGAGATTAGGAAAGTCCATATAAATGTATTAACTTAAACAAAGCTTTAAAGGGATAGTAATACTTCGTTTTAACTTTATTTTATTTTGTAGGCATTAAAAAAACATGAAGAATGATATAAGTCTTATCTCTGAAACCTTTATGGTTTAAGAGATATTCACAAGCAAAGTTTCCCCCTCCCGCCCCTTTTTCCTAGTGTAAGCCATCTCTTCTCAGATGTGAATCTGGTTGTATGACAGGACAGATAACAGCAGGGGACAAGCTTCTTTGTATGAAAAGAATGAAAGCCCTTCCCCCTTGACAAGTTTTTCAGCTTTTTCCCTTGTCTTAATTGAAGATTGTCCCTCTCTGCAGTCTACCTGGGCACCTCCCTTCTGATTTGGCTGAATGGGGGGGATACTTTGCTTGTGAATATCTCTTAAACCATAAAGGATTGAGAGATAAGACTTACATCGTTCTTCATGTTTTTTTAATGCCTACAAAATAAAATAAAGATAAAACAAAGTATTACTATCCCTTTAACATTGTTAGGTTGGGTGGAGGTGTATGTGTCACTTTACCATTAAGCACCAAAGGAGTGTATAATGCATTGCTTCAAAACTTACTCTGGGAAACAGTAACATGTAGAAATGCATTCTGGGATTTGTAGTCCTTCTTTAAAAGACAAGAAAGTACGTAAAACCATTTATGCTAGAAAAGCAAGCATTAACCCCTTATGGACCAGAGCAGTGTGCAATATATTGCAAAACAATGTGTTGTACATTTCTCTGGTCCTTACAGGGTTAAACTAATTTTTGTATTATTTGCAGGAATAGGGAAAGGGTTGAACTTGATGGATGCAAGTCTTTTTTCAAACGAAACTACTATGTAACTATGTAACAGATTCAAAAGCAGGAAATGAATGTACTAAGAAAGTGGTGCAATTCCAGGACAAGTAAACAGCACAGTACGGAACAAACACAAAATCAAAAAATCCCCATTGAGCTAAATGGGGCTTTTAACCAATTGAAAGCAAGAGAGGTCTCCAATTTATTGAAAGTAATTTGTTGAAGAGCTCTGTGTTATTCAAACAGGATTTTTTATTTGCTCCCTTTGGTGAAGCCGGTTTGTGAAATTGCAACAACTTTACAAAATACTTCAGCCTCAGTGAGTTTTAAACTTAAGTACTAGAATTAAATGAGTTTATGTCTAGAAATGCTCTAATCATATATAGCGAAAGTAACAATGGAGAGTTCCGTTAAATTACCTTTTTGTAATTCTGCGTCAATTGGTAATAAGCATATGAGACATGTTAAACAAAAGGTGGCAGGACTGGATTGACATTCCAGGCACCCCTTGTTAAGGCATGCAAGGTCCCTATTAGCTCCATCCATGACCACCCCCCACACACACATAGTCCCAACCCCAGACCCATCCACTATTTTTTTGCATGGAAAATACCCTTGGCCTATAACAATCAAGGGTAAAAAGAAAAAAAACTTTAATCCCTTGGTTGCCTGAGAGAACTCCAAAGCATTGCTTGTTAACTCCTTAACGGTCCTGGCACATCAGGGGTAGATTTGCATTAAGGACCCATGACATGCCAGGACTGTCATGGAATTCAGGGCTCCCCATGCGGCTGCATGTCGTTTGGGGAGCCCTGAACCGGATTCAACAAAAAAAAATTGGCCATAGTCCATAAGTGACGGCCGCATGTGCGATCGGCCATCCTTAAGGGGTTAAATAATAGCCTGTTAAGGGGTACGAAACTGGTGCAGGGACATTGAGATTGCTCAGGCCACACCCACAAACCAGAATGTTGAATTTTCAATATTATTGCAGTGTGTTATACACTAAAAACAAGTGTTTCCTTTTCTTGATATCTGGCCCTGAAAGGAGGCCTATCCAGTCTAATTACCAGAACGAGGCTGTTGACTTTTCATTATTATTTCAGTGTAAGTGTTGAACACCAAAAAAATACTTGTTACTTTTTTTTGCTGCTTTTAAAGTTTTAACCCTTTGAGTGCCAGGGGGATACTCAATGTATTGCTTTGCAATGCGTTGCGTACCCACCGGCACACAAAGGGTTTATGTTTTTAGACAACAGTAAAGGTTGAGCCTTACATTCTCTCCACTTTTAATCTAAATTGGTGATTTTTTATTTATGAAAGAGAAATAGATTTTTAGAGAATTTTGCTTATGCAATTTAAAAAAAACGCAACTACTCCTATCAAAATAATGAAAATATGGGAGACTACATATAAATATGTTTTTGTTTTAATTATAAAAACCCAACTTAATTTTTGGCTGTGCTTTACTTTTGGAAATGGTGCCTCAAGCCTTTTTCAAATCTGTTTATATACTAGATAAGACATGGGCAAAACAAAAGCCCACTGCTTCATTTAATCCATCCCATGAATCTTCTCCTCTCATCTATGATATGTCTGTCTCCCTGCTGTCAATCAAAGTAATTCACTGGAGGGGAGAGCGACTGAAACTCGGAGAGGTGCATGTTATGGCTTGTGCTTTGTCTACTAAAGGTGCACATGGTTTAAATGTTTTCCTTGTGTAAGCTTTCATCAAAGCACATGGAGCATATCTGAACTGCTATGAGCACCAAATCTAAGCTAAGGTTGAATTCACAACGTGGGTCTCTCATCCAGGGAGTAGGAACAGAGAAGGGGAAATACAAACAGCTTTGCAATGTTCTCTACACAATATCTATCTATCTATCTATCTATCTATCTATCTATCTATCTATCTATCTATCTTTGTTTTTTATTGTGTGGTGCTTGACATAATTTTTAAATGTACATGTAACATGCTGTGTTAGATCTTTAAGGAATAGTATCCCTTTATTTTCACTTTTACATATTCTGCAACTACATAATGTGTAAAGTCAAGTTGTTTATACTTTTCATCTTCACCCATTTCTTACAATTTTAGATAAGTTTTCAAGGCTAGTCACCCAGAGCTAGCACTGATCTTATTTGGTCAGAAAAGCAGGGATCGTGGAACAATTTGTTAATATTCCTCCTAAGAAAAAGATTAAGCCGCGGACTTCTCTCCCTCAAATCTAAGGGCACCCATAATGTTACACATTCTTGGTAAATAAGCACTTTGTTATTTGCTCTTCCGTGCTCCCATCCTGACCCAGTAAACATGAGCCCTTTGTGTCCCCTTCTGTCTAGTATATATGTGCCCATCCATACGTGCAGGAGGAGCTCATATATCCCCCCTGCAAAAATAAATTAATAGTTTAGACTCAAACTTGCCCCTGGAAATATGTAAGTCCATTTTGTCCTTACATATTCTGCAAGTGCACGAAAAGTAAAGTCAAATTGTCTATATTTTTTCTCATCAGCACTATATTTTTACACTTTTAGATGATTGCTTAAGGCTACTCCCACTAGATGTCACAAGAGGAAGAAACCCTGCTCTGATCGCATCTGGTCAGTAAAATAGGGAGAGGGGAGCAATGTAAATTGAATAAGCAAAATTATGGCTCCTGGACATGATATATAGCACTAATTAAAGATTAATTTTAGAGGACAAGTTCTTGCAAAATTGATTTATATTGGCTATTATATGTTTCTGCCCATATTAAAGTATAAGTGGCTTATTAGTTGTTAGTGTATCTTTAAAATTGCTACACTGCATACTCTGACTAATCTTGTGTTAAGTAGGAGACTAGTAGAGTAGAAATTATACCTTCAATGGCTAACTGAGTGGCGTCTCTTCTTCAGGGCATAATAAGAATGAAGGCTGAGTACACAATAACTGACAGGTTAAACACTCATGCAAATTGTTGTAATGTTTCACAAGAGCAGCAGCTCCATTTAATCTTCATAGTATTTTGGCCATGGGGAGTGTTATTTCAGTACTGTCAGAGTTGTAGTTCAAGAGAAATTGAATGATAAAGTATCCCCCTCCCGCCCCTTTAATCTAGTGTATCCCTTTGAGTGCCAGAGTGGTAAGCAACGCATTGCTCTGCGATGCATTGCATACCACTCTGGCACTCAAAGGGGTAAGCCACCACCTCTCAGATGTGGAATCTGGTCCCTTGACCAGACAGGTCGCAGCATGGGACAATCTTCTTACTGTAAGCATAAGGAAAACTCTGCTCCTTTGACAGGTTTTTCAGGTTTTTCATTATGCTCACTGAAGATTGTCCCTCTCTGCGATCCATCCGGACAGTCTTGCTGCTCTGAGGTGAGCAGTGTTACATCAGTAAAAGGGGCGCGAGGGGGATACTTTATCATTCAATTACTCTTAAACTACAACTCTGATAGTATTGAAATAACACTCTCCATGGCCCAAATACTATGAAGATTAAAGTGGATCTATCACCATTTTACAAGTTATTCTTGTTAGGTAGATAACTTAGCGAATGAGTTTAAAAGTTATTGATTTTTTTATTTATTTTTTTTTAAACGTTATTTGACCGAAAATTAAAGTATAAAGTGTGCCCTGAATGCTACTTCTGGGTAAACTGCTTTTGCCTCTCTGCCTCCTTCCCCTACCCAGCATTCTCTGATGACGGAGGCGTTCTTTTAGTAAACTGGACAGATCTCATTGGCTAGATATTGATCTCTGCTAATGAGATCTCTCCAGCTTACTAACAGAAAGCCTCCATCATCAAGGATGCTGGGTAGAGGGATGGGGGCGGAGGCAAAGTGGCAAACTGTGGCAAGAGCAGTTTGGTCGGAAGTAGCATTCAGGGCACACTTTAAACCTTAATTTTCGGGCAAATAACATTTTGTTTTTTTAAATAATAACTTTTAAGCTTATTTGCTAAGTTAGCTACCTAATGAGAATAACTTGAAAAGTGGTGATAGATCCACTTTAATTGGAGCTGCTTTTATTGTGGAACATTACAAACCTTTTAACATAATTTACATGAGTGTTTAACTTGGCAGTGAATATTCTAATCAGTATTATGTATGATTAATTCCCTAGGCTCCAGCAGAGTCTCTTTGTACATTACTAGATTTATTACCTTTTTGATGCTCCAGTGAATTTTATTTTTTAGCCAGAGATGTCTAAGTCTATAGAATGTATGGCTTAACCCTCAAAGTGCCAAAGGGGTGCACAACCCATCACTTACAATGACCTGTAGAGCCCCCTTGCACCCAAAGGGCCCAAAATATGTTTACTGTGTGGGATAATGTGACATAAATTCCTTGTCACAGATCAAGCCACAGGTCAGAGTGTTAAACTTGGTCATCGGTTTATACTCCCAGATCGTTATGTCTGTCTAAAATTTCCCATCAGTACAGTCACTTGTGACCTTTAATGCTGTGATCAGTTTTGCAAAAATGTTGACCCACTAGGGTGTCTCTTTTGTTATTCACACTGGACCTATAAGAATTCATCCTTTTTCGTAGGATTTGTCCTGTTTCACCTACATATAGTCCTGTTTGGGGACATTTCACACACATGATGAAGTAAACAACATTACATGAGCCACAGGATCATTTGAGTTTGATATTAGGTTTCAATGGGTATGTGGTATGAGCACTTCGTCTGTGGAACATGTGTCGGCACAGGTTTCACAAGTCTTTTGTAGACAGGAAAAAGTACCATTTTCTGTTGCATTCTTAAGGAATGAGAGGCTGTTTATAGGAGAGGACTAGAGGTCTTGGGAATATTCTTTTTACTCTGCCATCATTATTTAGTATTGTTTTGAGCTCTTTAGATTTTTACTTTAAGATGTGGGTTGTAGGTGACTACTAATGACAAAAGTTCATCTTCGCTGGCAGTCCAAATGATTAGGATATCATCCATGTAGCAGAGCTAGACTATGAATTTTGCCATGAATAGATTGGCGTATTTTGCTTACTTTTGTGTCCCCATGTCAGATCACTACCTATGGTTAACATATGGATAAAATCTAACTCTTCAGTGATATGGAGTAGTTCTTCAGAAATATTAGACTCAATTATTTCATGACAAAGGAAACAATGAATCACCCCAATCCACAGAACTAAGTTAGCATTACAACTTACCTACACACAAAATCCACATGGACCCCAGAAAGCACCTTTCACTGGACAGGTATATAGAGAATCACATCACCTATACTTGACAAAGAATATAAACTGGCATACAACCTATGAATATACATAAAGTAATACAGCCATTAAAGGGCAACAAAAATATAATTATTAAACCAGCAGACAAATGTAGAATATTAGTGATTAGGAACACAGCTGACTATATAGAAGACAACTTATGGATAAAAGATACTAAAGCAAACTACAAGATGGTCCCACATCTAACTACACAAACAAGCTTAACAAAATCATGAATGGGTTCCCTTCTAATACTAGAGATCACCTGAAGGCCCTCATTCTGGAAGATCCAAGGGTGGAATGCTTCTGTATGCTTTCTAAAATACATCAGAAAGCAAATCCTAGAGTCTGATAATATCTGGAACAGTTACACTCAAAGAAAATATCTCTGGTCAAAAAAACACCGGCTACATACAGGACACAAACAATCTCTTAAAAAACTGTGTGACCTTGGCTTCATTTAAACAGAAACTATTCTGGCCACAATAGATGTGGAATCACTCTACACCAATATTCCACAAGAAGATGGCATTGCAGCCTGCAATGCATTCCTAGAGCAAGACGACTTATCCATAGAACATCTAACTCAAATAATGCATTTTATATTAATACTCAATTATTTCACATGTGGGCAATAGCTATACATAAAAAAAGACTGGAAATACCATGGTAATGCGAATGGCTCAACAGTACGCCAACTTATTCATATCAGAATTGGAGGAGGAGATCTTGTCCACATGACAAATAAATCTTCTGGTCTACCTCCTTTACATAGCTGATATCCTAATCATTGTCCTTCATTCCATCATTAACCTCAAACTCAGCCATTCACCCAAAAAAAATTAACTTTCTAGATACTATAATAATATATAGTAATAACTCCATCCAGACATCTCTGTACCCCACAATATCAACAGAGCTCCAAACAATACTACATACTGATGGCAGAATAAAAAGAATATTACCAAGATCTCCGTGCCTCTCCTATAAACAGCACCCCACCTGAAACAACTGGTGGTGAAGAGCTCCCTTAAGAATGCAACATAAAAGAGTACTTCTCCCTGTCTACAAAAGACAGGTGGAACCTGTGCAGACATATGTGCCACAGTTTGGATGCCCTTAATAAATTAACCTTTACAATTATCATTTTACATCATTGTAACTAAATGTTGAGGGATTGACCTACAGATCAATTGTAGCATACAGTATTGTAGCATGTAGCAAGCACTATTGTGTGCAAGCCTTCTATAGTCACCTTGATGACACACCACAATCATATATAGTATGAATTTTTGGTGAGGCACAAGACAAATCTAGTGATTGCTCTATTTTTCACCACTACACTCCCAATTATAGCTACAGCTACAAGTTATTCTTTCCCTCTGTAAAGAGGCGAAGAACATGCAATGAGAATATAATTCATAATTTAATAGGAGGCTACAGTTTTAGGAAAACAATATTTGCACTGCAATATTGAAACCTGACTCGATTGTGCCTGTGAGGTGTGTTCATGTGTACATGATTTTATTGTGGAATATTATTAGTAATTCTTAATCCACCACTTAATCAGAGTATGCTATAATTATTATAATATTTGTGACTATGTAATCATGGTCATCAGTATATCATACATTGCTTTTTGAAAAGATCAATCCAATTTAAAGAGAAAAGAAAAACTCACAGCACTAAATCACCATAAATATCCATATATGTGTGTTATCAATGAAGATGCCTTGTGAATAAGATATGAAAAGCTTCAAGGATAGAAGGTATTCTCCAAATCCCCGAACTAGAACAATAAAAAAAAAATCAAAAGAAAAAACAACCCTGAGCCAATCTACACAGATAACATGTAATTGGGAACTCTGTGTAAAGTATATACTATACCTATATGTTAATTTATTTCAAACAAAATCTGGGTTATGTAGCATAATTTGGCCAAAGAACGTTCAAGCTCGTTGTGGTAGTGGGTTGGATTGACCTATATAAGGACATTGGCATATAAATTCAATCCTTTTGGGTCTCCACCCACTTACTGCAAACTTTTCCTGTTTGAAAGTGAGCCAGTCTTATCAGAACAATACTAGATATGTTTGGAGTGTGTGTGTGTGTGTGGGGGGGGGGGGTTTGAGAAATTTTAACTAGTTTTTCCTTAGGCTTTCACTAGCTATCAGATTGCGCTTTTCCACAAGAGTGCTTTATCGAGATCAATTTTATTTTTATTCTCCTTTTTTAATTTTGTTCTATGAAATGCATATATTTAATAGGACTCACTTGAAATTGAGGTACCTTGAAATGGTAAGCAAGCTTGAACATACTTATGACAAATTATGACCAAATTATGCTATAAAACCCTCATTTGTTTGAAATGAGTTAACATATAGGTATAATATATACTTTACACATGGTTCACAATTTCCAGGTAATCTGGAGAGATTAGCACAGGTTTGTTTTTTCTTTTCCAATCCTCCCTTTTCCTCCCTGATGGATGTTACACTTAAAGGGATAGTAATACTTCATTTTAACTTTATTTTATTTTGTAGGCATTAAAAAAACATGAAGAATGATATAAGTCTTATCTCTGAAACCTTTATGGTTTAAGAGATATTCACAAACAAAGTATCCCTTCCCTGTTCAACCACATCAGAAGGGAGATGCCCAGGTAGACTGCAGAGAGGGACAATCTTCAATTAAGATAATGGAAAAAGCTGAAAAACTTGTCAAGGGGGGAAGGGCTTTCATTGTTTTCATACAAAGAAAATTGTCCCCTTCTGTTATCTGTCCTGTCATACAACCAGACTCACATTTGAGAAGAGATGGCTTACACTAGGTAAAAGGGGCGGGGAGGGGAACTTTGCTTGTGAATATCTCATAAACCATAAAGGTTTGAGAGATAAGACTTATATCATTCTTCATGTTTTTTTAATGCCTACAAAATAAAATAAAGTTAAAACGAAGTATTACTATCCCTTTAAATGAATTTGCATCACCTTCTAGTTAAAGTTTAATGCAGTCTGTAAAGTAAATGTATAGGTGTTATGTTAGGTGTTAGATGAGTAACAATGTAATAATGCAAATTAAACACATGTTTGAACTTTTGTTTTTTTTTTTAAACCTGACAAAAGAAGATAAACATGATCAACACTCAGAATTTAAATAAAATAATAACTGGCAGTTAAAATAGTATATCGGAATTTTGTTTTAATTTAATGTAACTAATTTTGGATGTCTCACAATATCTTAAGAAATTAATCTTTATTTGCTGCTATAATTAAATTCCAGCTTAGATAAAAAAAAATAGTGGAAAATATATGCCATGAGAAACACTAACCAAACTTCCTACATGTTGCGTTATTTCATTGTTTTGTATTCATTTTGTGAAAGAACCATGGGCAAATAAACTCCTTGCTAACTTTTGCACATGGTTGTCATGTCAACTGAAAATATTTTTATCTTATAAAATCTTTCTAGGAATTTTGCTGCCAGAACTATCTGTGATTATCTTACAAGAATATGATGATGCCAATTGATTTTTTGAAGATGAACTTTTCACATTTTGTCTATTCTATTGCTGCCAAAACTGTTTTGTGAACACAAAGTAATGCTTCATGAAACTCAAGCTATGGTGAATAATTTATTATTTATAAATCACCAACAGATTCTGCTCCTCTGTACAATAGTTAAAGAAGACAACAGGACAATGAATGATATATAATATATACTCTCAGTGGCCACTTTATTAGGTGTACCTATCTAATGCCAGGTAGGACCCCCCTTTAGCCCCCAGAACAGACTGCATTTTTCCCACCGTGTATTTATAAAGATGCTGGAAACATTCCTTAGGGGTTTGGTTCCATTCTGACTAGAGCTGGATGAAAATTTTCATCTTAAACTGAAATCGTACAAAAAAAACACTTCCCGCTTGTGAAAAATTATCTGCGAAAAGTACAGTTTTCCCATTTTTTTATGCCTAGCTTATTGCATTGAAATCAATGGGAAGAAAAAATTTTCTCCACCATGTGAAAGTTTTTTCTAGTTTTCTACAGGCATATAAAAGGGTGTCAGGCTCTCAGTATGCCATTCTATGTTTGTGAGAGGAGAGAGCAGCCCATTTTTGAGCTAGAGAAGATAGGCAAATAAAGGGGGATCAATGCTTAGTTTCGGGAGTCATTTAGGAAGGACATTTATTGTCTGTATTAGGGGAGTCTGGGGGCACTCTGGGGGAGAAGAAGGGATGAAGGAGGTTAATCCAAAATACCCCAAAATTTGGTGTGACTGACTGGCAAGCCACAGGCAGCTGGAGTCCAAATTGTCTGCTGATTTTGCTTTTATTGTCTCTGTGCTGGGGAAGTCTGGGAAAAGAAGTTGTTGATGTATATAGTGGACTAACTGTGATAAGATAGGGCAATAAAATAAATAAGTAAATATATAAATCATTAAACAAATAAATATATCAGACTAATGACTGGGAGCCTGATGTGAGCTCTGTGACTGAGGCAGACTTGATAGACAGCAGATGACATTGAGAATTTTGTTGAGAGCCAAAGCAAGACATCACATTCCATCAGTTGTGTACTGTAAAGAGTAAAAACACACACAGTAGTTGTGCAATGTCTAGCAAATGCACAAGCAGGAGGGGGAAATGTGGAACAGTGCAGGGGCGAGGAAATAAAGTGGTAGCACAAAATCTGACTGCAGCAATTGTTGCTGCAGCATGTGCAATAAATGATGATGATCCCTCTCCTCCTGGGGTGGATGAAGTTTGTCAAGGTCCAGGCAAACACACCATGTCAGTCCCCCACCACCACTACCATACACATCTGCCACATTGTAGGTCATCACTTAAGCAGGAAGTAAGTGTTGTGGGCAAAGGACAAATGCACTCTGCATGCTAATGCATTTTTCAAGCTATTTATGTCTCCTCTACAGCCCGAAGAAGAAGTAAAATTGTGCTGGGAAATGTTACTCCATATTAAACATAGGAGAAAAATGTGTTGTAATAGGAAAAATGTGTTGTAATAGAAGAAAAATGTGTTAGAATAGGAGAAAATGTGTTGAATAGGCAAACAATGTGTTAGAATAGGACAAAAATGTGTTGGAATAGGCAAAAAAATTGCTGGAATAAGCGAAAAGGAGGAACATTTTCAATGGAGAAAACTTTTGCAAAAAAAGAGAAAAATCATCCATCATGCAGGAAATGTTACTAACTTTTCACCCACACCCAATTCTGACTTGATAGCATCATGCAGTTCCTGCAGATTTGTCACTTACATATTCATGCTGTGAACCTTCCTTCCACCTCGTCTCAAAGCTGCTCTACTGGATTGAGATCTGGGCACTATGTAAGCCATTGGAGTAAATTGAAGTCACTGTCATGTTTGTGGAACAGTCTTGAGATTATGCATGCTTTTTGCCATGTAGTATTAATATGCTGGTAGTATCCATTTAAAATTGGTAGAATGTGGCCATTAAGGGATGCACATGGCCAGCAACAATGCTTAGTTATGCTGTAGTATTGAAATGATGGTCATTTGGTTTTATGGGGCCTAATATGTGCCAAGAAAACATTCCCCACAACATTACAAAACCACCAAGAGTCTGTACCATTGACACAAGGCAGGATGGATCCATGGATTCATGCAGTTTATGGCAAATTCTGACCATGGCATCTTCCTGTTCTTATCTGACAAGAGTCAAAACCTGTGTGGTCTTCTGCTGCTCTAACTCATCTACTGCATTCAGAGATGTCCTTCTACACACCACTGTTGTAAAGAGTAATTATTTGAGTATTTCTGGCCTTTCTGTCAGTTTGAATAAGTCTAGAAATTATTCTCTGACCTCTCTCATTAACAAGGTCATTTTGCCCACAGAACTGAGTTGTTAAAACCACCGCATCTGACACTAACAATCAAACCATGGGCAGAGTCACCTGGATCAAAAGTCTTTCTACTTTTTCCCCACTACCAATACATTTTTGCCTATGTTTCCTATGACTTCAAAATTTCCCACCACAATATTACTTCTTTTGAGGGCTGAAGTTGAGAAATAAATTGCAGAAAGTCAAAGTGAGTTCTGCAACAACATATGCCTTGGAAAGGTTGTTAGCAGGCCTTTGTTAGCAGTGACTTTGTCCTTTGCCACAACACTAACTTCCTGCTTATGTAACATTGGCACAAAAATCCTTAGAAATTTAACTGTGGTTTGGGATATTCCAGCAGGGTAAAATGCATGACATAAGTTCTGTAAAGCGTCTGTTTTCAACAAAAGAAAACAATAGCATGTCAACCACCAACATTTTGGCAAGTTTACTATTCCAAAGGCATAATTTTGCCTTATGTACAGGTTTTGATTTCTAAGAACTTGGTAAGTGTGGGAGGGAAGTTATCACGGTTCCCGTGATCCCTTTCCTGTCAGTATCCCTTGGGTTGCTAACCCATTGGCTGAGGAGTGTTGGCCTGCCCCTGGTGACCCTTTTTATACCAGCCATTGGCATCTGTCACTTGCCCTTTCGTGGTGTTCCTGAGCCAGTGTTGCTGTTGCTGTTCTCTGTGGATCCTGATTCCCGTGTACCGACTTGGCCTGTCTTGACTACGCTCCTGTGTTCCTGTTTGGTGTACTGATCCGGCCCGGCTGACGTTCCTGCTTGTGATTGACCCGGCTTGTCTGCGAATCACCTCCGTGTACCGACCCGGCCTGGCTGACGTTCCTGCTTGTGATTGACCCGGCTTGTCTGCGAACCATCTCTGTGTACTGATCCGGTCCGGCTGACTTCCTTCTCTGCCAACTGAACCGGCTTGTTCCTGAGTCCTGTGTGTACTGCTTCCTGCACCACTGTCACCGTGGCGACATTCTGACTTCCGGTGAGGCTGTTTACTGGACTGTGTACCTCGCTACTGTTCTCCTCCTGTGGAGCATTTCGTGCTGAGTCTCAGTTACCGACTGCTGAACTGTGCCTCCGTTTAGTGCCTACTCGATACTTGCAGAGCATAACTCTTTCCGATTTAAGCTTGATTTAAACGAGCTGCTTAACCCGATCAGTGCTGACATACTTCTTGTGAACCATTCCACTTCATACTGAGCCTACTCCTGGTTACCACTACTACTGTCGAGCTGGCCGCTTGTGCTCCTAATTAGTCGGCAGCAAATTCCTCTATCTAGCAGAATGGTCGGTATTGATCGTTGTGTCCGGTGAGGCGCTATAGGCTTCAGAGTTGTCCCCGGTTTACGCCCGTGGGGGCTATCGGTTCACCTCCTGTGCAGCACCGAGTGACCTCCGGTAAATGCCAGTGGGGCTATTGGCCATCTCCAGCTATACAGCAGTCTCGATATTACGCTCGTGGGGGCTTTTGGCTTAAGCTCTGTCAGGTTCCTCCGGTATACGCCCGTGGGGGCTATTGGCCAGTTCTTGCATCCTAGCAGTCTTCATTTGGGACGACCGTGGGGGCTACTGACTCTAGCACTAACTCCTATTGTGGCCTGTAGCGCTACGCCCGTGGGGGCTATGCGCCAATATCAGCTAAGGCAGTACTGATTGTGCAGTCGTCAGCCTCCTGAGCATTACCATCTGCAGTTATATCACCACCTTGGGCATGCCAAACTCCTCTATTGAGACGGACTGTGTTGTATTAACCCTTGAGTAGCCTGGCTACTATTTTCTATCAGTAAAGTACAGTTCTTGTCTGTTCTCATATTTACTGTTATTACTATTGCTCGCTATTCCTGTTGACGCCTGTAGAGGGCGTTCCTTGTCTTTCCTTTTATTTAATAAAACTGTGTTTTATTTTACTGGCTGGTCTGAGTGTCTTGAAAACCGTTACAGTAGTACATAGTAAAAGAACTGTGTAACTGTATTACTTTAATGCCATCACTTGTGGAGGTAGTGGGGGTGATGGCAATATGTGTAGACACTCTATGACTCTTGTCATCTCCTATAACAAACTCAGTCATCATACTCCTCTGCAGCAGGAACTATAGGTGTTATTTGGAATTAACTAACTGTTGGCAGTGGCACACTCTGCCACATCAATTACATCACTGCTTCTCTTATCTGCCACAGAGCCCGGGGAACATTTTGGAGTACTACTGCTGTTACTAGTTGTGGCACCTGTGACATGTTCCTGGTGTGTCTCCCAGTAAGACCTGTGGTTGTGCTTCAGGTGAGATTTCAAAGGAGGTGTCTAGCTGTAAGCTTTCCCCTTGTCATGTGCTTTTTTGCACAGACAACAGATAGCAGCCTGCTTAGCTTTTGGATCCTGAGTGAAGTACACCCATACTGTGGACTGTGGGGTTTCTGAGAGGCTGCTACTACTACTGGGGCTAGATGTTGTGGCGATTTTACTACTATTAGTCATCAAAGGTGCAGCACTTCCAGCAACAGCAGAAAAACTCATCATACCTAAGGTTGTGGATGTTAATAACCACAAGTGTGTGTGGCTGAATGGGGCTTGGACTTGGAAGCGGTGATTATGCTGATGATGAATGACAGGATTAATGTGTATTTTTATGCATCTTTTCTAAAGATGAGCGAGCACCCCGATGCTCGGGTGCTCGGGTGCTCTGACCGAGCACCCCCTGATGCTCGAGTGCTCGGCCGAGCACCCGAGCCCCATTCAAATGAATGGGAGCACTCGAGCATTAAACCAGGCACCCCCTGCTCTGATGAGCGGAGGGTGCCTGGTCAATGTCCCCCTTCATCTCCGCTATGCCCCTCTTCCACAATGTCCCCCTTCATCTCCTATGCCATAGCGGAGATGAAGGGGGACATTGTGGAAGAGGGGCATAGCGGAGATGAAGGGGGACATTGTGGAAGAGGGGCATAGACTCTATGCCCCTCTTCCACAATGTCCCCCTTCATCTCCGCTATGCCCCTCTTCCACAATGTCCCCCTTCATCTCCTCTATGGCATAGGAGATGAAGGGGGACATTGTGGAAGAGGGGCATAGCGGAGATGAAGGGGCACATTGTGGAAGACGGGCATAGCGGAGATGAAGGGGGACATTGTGGAAGAGGGGCATAGAGTCTATGCCCCTCTTCCATAATGTCCCCCTTCATCTCCGCAATGCCCCCTTCATCTCCGCAATGCCCCCGTACCTCCATTCCCTGGTGGTCCAGCGGAGCGTCTTCGGATCTGTGCCTCTTCCGGCACAGATCCTCTTCACCCGAGCATGTCGGGCGAGCACATGGCGGTACTCGTACGAGTACCGCCATGTGCAGAGCAGAGCGATGCTCGAGCCGATCCGAGCATCGGCCGAGCACGCTCGCTCAACACTAATCTTTTCTTATACAGGGTCAGAGTTTCCAGTGGCTTTCTCAAACAGTTTATAGACAGACACAGTGCTTCTTTTCAGGTGTGGAAAAGTGAGCCTTTGCCTTTCAGTTAACTTTCTGGCCATGTCATCATCCCTCTCACTCTCAACTTCATTAATAACTGAAGGAGAGGAGGATGCTGGAGTGATATATTCTAGTTCTACAGCATCATCATCAGTCATAATTAGGTCATTCTCCTCATCGCCTGCCACTTCTTGCCCACTACCTTATATTCCTCTAAGCTTTTAGAGGTATCAAACAATTTCTTTTTATTTTTACTTTCACAAAGTTCGCTACTACTTGGAGGACAGGTGTTTTGGTGCTTGTTTGTCTCACTGATAGATGCAGCAATTGGTTCAGCTGCTACACCTTCGTCACTTATGCCATCATCAACAATAGAATGTGACTCGTTGTCATCATCATTTTCAGTGTTCTTCTTATATGTTTGTTTTGTTCTTTTAATAGTACAGGTGTTGGTGGTGGAACAGGAGGAGAGGGATCATCATAATTTATGGCTGCAGACAGTTTTTGAACTACCACTTTACTCCCACATCCCTGCATTGCTCCTCTTCCCCCCAGCCCCTTGTGTGTTTGTTGGACATTACTCAACTAATGTGTGCGTTTTTACTCTAAGGTTCACAACACATATGATGGAGTATGAGCTCATTCCTTGGCCCTCAACAAATACTCAGTCTCTTCTGCTATCTATCAAGTCTGCATCAGTCACACAGCTCAGGTCTGGGTCCCAGTCAGCTGTGTGTCACCTAATATTTTTATTTTATTTTATTTATTTTTTAATTGTGTTGTCCACCCAGGCTTCCCCAGCACAGAGATAATAACAGCAAGTTCAGCAATGAACTTGAACCACAGCTACCTGTGTCTTTCAAATCAAATCAGTCAAACAGAATGTTGGGGTATTTGAGGTCAAACTCCTTTGCTCCCTTCTCACAACCCCAGACACATTCAACATAGAGATAATAACAAGATCAGCAAGGAATGTGGGCCATATCTGTCTGCGTCTTTCAAATCAAATCAGCCAGAAAGAATGTTGGGGTATTTGGGATTAGGGGTGGATGAAAAATGAGAAAAATTTCCAGCATGACTTTTCGCGTGAAAAGGCTGATTTTTCGCTTTTTTCGCAAACAATTTCTTATTTTCTCCAATGCAAAATTTTCCTAATTTTTGCCTATTCAAGCAAATTTTTCGCCTATTCCAGCACATTATTCTCCTATTGTATCACATTTTTCACATAGTCTAACACATTTTTTGCCTATTCAACACATTTTTCTCCTATTCCAACACAATATAACTTCTTCCGAGGACTGTAGTGGAGAAATAAGTAGCTGGAACATATACCATGAAAAATGTGATAGCATGCAGAGTGCCTTTGTCCTTTGCCCACAACACTTACTTGCTGCTTAAGTGACACTGGCACTTATTCATGATGATGTCAATTGAATAAAAAAAATAAAGTACAACCTACAAGGTGACAGATGTGTATGGTAGTGGTGGTGGGGGCTGGTGTGGTGTAACTGGTGGGATCTTGACAAACTGCATCCACCCTGGGAGGAGATTGTTGTGGGTTTTATTGACACTCAAACACAGTAGGTGAGATAAAACACAGTTTTATTGAACAGGCTCAGAAAAGGTAAACCTCCAGGGTCCAGCAGTAAATGTAAACACAATACAGTACTGACACAGGACAGGTTATAGCAAGATATATACACACACGGGTCCAGTATTTGTACAATACAGAATTTACAGTATACTGACACAGGTCAGGCAACTTTCGTATGAAACTCAAACCGAGGCAGCAAATAATGGGTTACTATTAGGCCAGGAATGCTGACAGACCCTAACAGTGCGAGGTCCTTAAGACTCCTACTCTGCAGGGAGTGCTTAAATAGCGAGAAACGCCCAGTAGACAACAGAGGCCCAGGATCAACTTTAGGACTTCCTTAGCAGTAACGGGGGACTGAGACAGTATGCCCGGGAGGGCATCCAACGGAGACTGCATGGTAGAATAACCGGTGAAATAGTGGCACCTTCCCCGAGGGGGTTAACGAATGCTAAGACCAATAACGACTGCCTGATGTAAGCACAGCCTGAGGTGCCCAAAGTAACACCAACCTCAGCTATAGGCAGGAAGGAGGGTCAAGCGTACCGTGGTGCACTGATGTAATAGACACCGGAATGTCTCCCTTGCAACAATGACTGAACTGAGACTAGACTGCAGGAGTGGCACTGAGGCACAAAGGAACTGTCCGGAGACAGAGCCTGGAGGAGGACCCCAAACCGAGGACCTGAATGGGACCGAAGGCAGTAGCGCTATACAGGAGTAGTAGCCCTACTGGGCCGGTACACAGAGCAGGAACGTCAGCCAATCCGAGTCGGTACACAGAGCAGGAATGTCAGCCGGGCCGGGTCGGTACACTGAGCAGGAACGGATACAGGAGAGTAGTCAGGCAGTCTGGGTCGGTACAGAGGCAGGGACAGATGAAGCAGAGTAGTCAGGCAGTCTCGGTCGGTACACAGAGATCACACAAGAACTGGAACAAGTGCTGGTAACGGAAACACCACGAAAGGGCACCAGAGTAGTGATAAGGCCCAGTATTTAAGGACAAATACTGGGTGGGACAAACTCACTACAGCCAATAAGCGACAGCAGTAGACAGACACTGACAGAATGTCGCCAGCATAGCACGGGCACCGTGATAGAGATGAATCATCATCATTTATTGTACATGCTGCAGTAAAAATTGCTGCAGTCAGTTTTTGTGCTACCACTTTGCTCCCACATCCTTGCACTGCTCCACCTTTCCCCCTTCTGCTTCTGCATTTGCTAGACCTTAATCAACTACCGTGTGTTTTTACTCTCTTCAGTACACAACTGATGGAGTGTGATGTCTTGCCTTGACACAAAATTCTCAATGTCGTCTTCCTTCTATCAAGTTTGCCTCAGTCACAGAGCTCCCAGTCAACTGTCTAATATATTTATTTGTTTAATTATTTATGTTTTTTTTTTTTTTTTTTTTTTAAGTTGTCCACCATATCTTATCACAGTTGGTCCCCTCAAAAAATATATCAAAAGCACTTCTTTCCCTAGACTTCCCCAGCATACATACAGTAAAAGTAAAATCAGCAAGCAATTTGGACTCCAGCTGCCTGTGTCTTGCCAGTCAGTCACACCAAATTTGGGGGTATTTTGGGTCAACCTCCTTCTTCCCTTCTTCTCCTCATTGTGCCCCGAGACTCCCATACTACAGAGAACAAATATTCTACCTAAATGACTCCCTAAAACTAAACTTCAATTCCTCTTTATTTTCCTATCTTCTCTAGCTCAAAACATGATCCTCTCACAAACACAGAATGGCATGCTGTGAGAGCTGCCTGGAACTAGTTTTGCTGGGACCTTGACAAACAGCATCCTCCCTTGAAGTAGAGGGATCATCATCAATGATTGCACACACTTCAGCAACCATTGCTGCAGTCAATGTTTGAACTACTACTTTACTCTCACTCCCTGCAATGCTCAACCCTGCCCCCTCACCCTTGTGCATTTGCTGGACATTACTTAATTACACTGTTTTTTTTACTCTATGGTACATAACACAACTGATTGAGCTGTATGATGCCTTGCATAAGCCCAGTCAGCTGTATGACACTGTCCCCTAATATATTTAGTTCTTTATTCTTTTTTATGTATTATTTATTTAAGTTGTTCACCCTGATGTCACAGTTTGTCAAAAAAAAATTATAACTGATAAACAAAATCAGCAACTTCTTTCCCCAGACGTCCCCACCAAGCACAGAAAAAATAACAGCCAGATCAGCAAGCAAATAGGTCCCCAGCTACCTGTGTCTTGCGAATCAGTCAGTATGAATTTTGGGGTATTTTGGGGTACTATTTGGTGTCAACCTCCTTCCTCCCTTCTTCTCCCCAGAGGGCCCCATTGACTCTCCTAATACAGGGAACAAATGTCCTACCTAAAAGATTCCCTAAACCAAACTTCAATTCCCCTATCTTCTCTATTTCAAACAAAGTACTGCTCTCTCCTCTCACAAACACAGAATGGCATACTGTGAGACTGACACCCTTTTATACGGCTATAGAAAACTTTTATGTGGTGGAGATAAATGTTTCTTCCCATTGATTTCAATAGGCAAAAAAGGCGGAAAAAAGTGGAAAAATGGCACATTTCGCAGACAATTATTTGCCAAGAGGAAAGTGCCATGATTTGCCGATTTCAGTTTGAGGCAAAAATTTTCACCCATCCCTATTTGGGATATTAATAAAGGCCTGGATTTTTATTTTATCTATTTTATTGTTTGTTCATATTCACAATGAGTGTGCATCAGGAACATGCCTAGCATCAAAGCCCTCCAAAAAACATGCACTGATATCTGAGAGTAAGGAAGCAGTAGCATCTTTGACTTTGTTAGAAGTGCAATAGAGATGACAGTTTTCATTGCATTAATTCCACCAGCAGCAGCAATGGACACAAACATACAGCAGCATGGTGTAAGGACTAGAAAAGTCTATATACTGAGGAAGTACTGTTGGTTGTCTAATAACAGAACCTCCCCCCAACCCTCCAAAAAGAACCATACACAAATCTCTGAAAATATGGAAGCAGCAACATTTTAACCTATGTCAGAAGCACAATGTGGTGGTTAGAATTATGAGAGTTATAGTACTACCAGCATTAGATCAATGGACATACAAGTACAGCAGCATGGTATATGAATTAGAAAAGTTTGTTTATTGTGGAAATACCCGTGGCTGTATAATAACAGAATGTCGCCCCCCCCCCACACCAGAAAAAAAAACATGCACTACTCTCTGACAGTAAGGAAGAATCAGCATATTTAACTTTAATAGAAGTATAATATAGTGGTTAGGAGGTGATAGGGACATGATTTTGTGTTACATTACTGCCAGCAGCAGCATTAGACCAATGGATAGACACATACAACAGCAGAATGGCATGTGGATTAGAAAAGCCAGTCATAATGCTATGTTGAGTAAACTGAATATAAATAAGTGAGGTGTGAGAATCACCTAATTTAGCTTGAAAATTAAGAGCCTAGTCAAATTGACCTTTAAGAAGTCCATCTGTTCCCTCAAGTTTAGGGAGAGATATGAGCACTGAGGGTTGAGGACGTTACTCATCACTGAGAAAACTCTCTCATTGTGGATGCTGGTGGGTGCTCATGAAAGCTGTTCCTTGGGACACCAAGGAGAGGACTGGTCAGATAACAGCTTTATTGTCCCAGTAGCTTAGGGTGTCAGCAGTAGAAGGTAGTGGAAGTTCATTGTGGTAGGTTTTAACTATTTTGAAGGTGCTACTCTCACTTTGGGGTGTGCTTCTGTGGTACCAACCAAAGAATCAAGGTCTCAGCTCACAACATCTGATGCTCTGGTGGATCTAGTATTACCGGCTCTGGTACACTGAGTAGGACAGCTGGGTGGCATTAATGTAGCTGCTGTGGGGATTTTCAATGTCCAACTCTTGCACTACTTCTTTCCTGAGCATAATGCTGCCTCTCACATACCCTATTGACAAGCGTGTCCCTACACGTACCCAGGTTGTTATTCTTGTAAGCTATCTTTCCCTTTACCAGGGGACACTCTGGGTCGTCCATGATGACATATATGCAATCTTTCAGATCCTGTGTTAGCCTCTTGATCAGTGTAGCAACTTCTGAATATATCCTGTTGCCAGGTAAAACACCAGGAAGCCCTTCATCTGGATCAGGTGAGTAAATAAGGGGATGACCTGGCCCAGGCTGGCAATGTCTTGGCTTGAATTTTCAGTGGTATTTCTGAATGACTTGAGGACCATCACTACCTGCCCGAATTCCTCTTTGCCTAGTGGGCAGGACAGCCCAATGTTCTGCTCAGAGGACATGGCGTGAAGTGCTCTCAGCTGCACCAGGATCATCTCCATCCTCTCCCAGGTGGAGTTCCACTGGGTGACAACAACATGGCATAGACGATGCTGTGTAAAACCTGCCATCTCATGCTCACCTCTCAGCTGCTATGTTGACTTCACACTGAGGTGGAAGTGCCTGGAAATCTAATGACAGCAATTGATGCTGTTCAACAGCCTTTAACTCCTTAAATGCCAGAGGGGTACCCAATGCATTGCTTTGCAATGAGTTGCATACCCCTCTGGCACTCAAAGGGTTAATACCCTTCAACTGGAAGAGCTGCCCTTACCACAAGAAGGAGTATATGTGCGCTCAGTGTTAACTCACAAGCTCCGTGTCTTTGCTTTCAGCATGTTTGCTGCTCTGTAGGTCACCAGTAATCCCATCTCAACTGATGTGCCCACCTGCCATTCAACCCACTGTGCCAGCATTTTCAAAAGCACTGCTAAAATGTGAGTTGATGGAGAAGGAGAAAAAGAGCAATACCCCAGCTGTTTTGATCCATTCTGCCCCTGCACTATGTGATGTGGCTGCAGCAGCAGCAGCAGTAGCTCCTTCTCCAGGTTGCCACCAGTGTGCCACCAAAGAAATGTGTGCTGTGTACTATTGGCACTTCATATGTAGGAGGTGAAGTGGACAGCTTGTACAGTAGCCTTGGACACCTCTCTTTTTAACAACCATACACAGGAGCAGTACAGTGATGGCACAACATTCTTGCTGAAGGTGGTGTAAGAATGGAGGTGGTATTGAGGAGCAAGAGCCTCTAACATCTGCCCGAAGGTCTCCTGTTCAAGTATGGAGAAGGAAGCACCTCCCACAGTGATCTGCTGCCACAGCAGGAGTGTGAATTTATTTTACTGATGGTTAACAGACCCTTTGAATGGAAATCCCCAAAGTGTTCAAGGGTAGACTAGTGCTGATGTCCCTTCCCCACCTGCCTCTGGGAACTGGTCTGGGTCTTAAAGGATTCTGAGGCATCTAGTGATGGCTGTTGTGGTGCTGCTCTTGATGCCAGTGCTGCCAGTTTTCTCCTGAAGCAAAGTCACACTGTTATTTGTACACACATGTTGGATCATACCAGAACTGGTGAGATGTCCCAACACTTTCTGCCAGCTCACTTCCTTATCGCACAACTTGTACCTTGCAGTGCACCCATCTTCCACACTCTCAAAATGATCCCACACTTTACTATGGAGCTATATGCTAGCCACAGCCCAGTGTGAAATTGACAAAGAACTGCTTTTCTGAATGGCAATGTGAGTGATACTTGTGGTAATGGTGGCATATGTAGGGGAAACAGTGACACAGTTTTGACCAGACTTCTGTATCTGCTGAGTTGAAGGAACAGCAGATGCAGGGGATATTGTAAAAGGAGTAGATGGGTTGCATGACTCCTCTTCCTCAACCTCCTCTGGCTCATAATCAAGCTCCTCATCATTTGCAGGGATGGCATTTACCACTTGGACAGCGGTAGGAGTAAGGCTCACTTCCATTGCAAGATTAGATGATGGCAAATATCCTTTGTCTTCCTCACCAAAAATAGTTCCATTGCTACCATCAGCCTACCCATCTTTGCTCTGGGGAGTTTTAAATATCACTGGGTTGGTGATGATTTTGTTTATAGTGTCACTGGTGGTAGTAGTCATGACACTGAAAGTAGTTGTGGTTGCACCGGTGGTGGTAGTCGTGACACTGGTGTTGGTATTGTTTCTGGTCTTCTGTGATTGTGTAATAGTAGAATGTGGAATAGTCTATTTGAACAAGCAATCTTGTCTTCTTTGATCCAACCAAAACACCAGTACATGACCCCTCCTTATGGCCTTGATAGAAATTGTGTCTTATTTTGGTGGGTGGGGCAGAGTCTGTTACTAGGGAAAGGAATCATGCTAGTGGTCATATTATTGCTGCTTTATCTTGACCACATGCTGGATCTACCCACACACAGAGAAGTAGAAGCACTCCCAGACATTTTACTTGCTATTAATAAAGTTATTAAATAAATATTTAACGTTTTACTTATTTTAACTTTTTTATTTTACCTTTTATGTTTTGTTTTTTAAATGAGAACACTCAGGAATATCATGCACGTTGAAGAATATGCTTGTTATCAAATCTGCTCTTTACAAAAACTCATCCTTTACTTCTCCTGGAGCTACAAGAAGCCTGAACTTAATGCTATAGTACTTTATTGCCTTACTCGTTTAGGAGGTATTGAACTCAGGCGATATCCTGACATATCAAAAAGCCATAGCCCTATCCATGTTACACAATCTCTGCTCTTGTGGGCACACAGGAGACTGGGCAACTCTTCTCCAATCCCTGATCCCTGGCTTTGTTTACCCTCAGCTACTATGTTCTGACCTTGTTACACCCCTGCCCTGATTCACTGCCATGAGATACTCGGACAACTCCTTTGTGTGTGGACTCTATGCAACGATACCTATAAACTAGCCCCATTTCCTTCCCCTCTCTATTCTATCATTGGTAACCCTGATTTCCCCTCCTGGTTACTGGCCAGGCTTCAGAATTTGGATCATCTAATGCCAGTTGGCCGTCTTCCATCCCCTTACCAGACAAAGAACTCTGGCCTTATAGATAAATGCATTACATGACTTGATCCTTCAGTAACCCCCAAGCAAACTATGTCCAGTTTGGTAAGACTCTTAATTTCTATATGCGAACCCCTTCCCCCCATGCATTATGAGGCAGTCTGGGACTCATGATCCAAGATACCCAGTGGGTTTCTCTTTTCAGGCTAAGTCACAGAACTTTACTAAATGCTAACGTCCTACAAGCTATTTACTAGATAGTATCATTCCCCATTGCACCTGTCTAGATGTTCTCCAGTTCATGCTGGAAATGTAATGCCCCCATCGCATCCCTAATTCATATTTGGTGGTTCTGCCCCACCCTCCAAACACATCCTTTTTGACTTCCTTAGAGCATCTTGGGCAAGTGTAGCAACATTCTATCTTCATCTTAGCCAATGGAAGGTTAATAATTCCCTGACTATGCATGGTTTGGTTCATTCTGTCTATCGTTATGTCTCTTAATGTTACATTACATTACCTTTGTTACATCAGTTCAGGAGGTCCAAAAGCATTGACTCTCCTTTTACTTTGTATTGCTCTGATATTTATTTTCAATAAAATTATTAAAATAAAAAAATAAAAAATCTAAGGCATTTAATGTGAGCTACAAAAATTAATACAATATTTCATTCACATATTTAATACATGTTGAATGTCATAGAGATCTACAAAGAACTTTATTTTTAACATTCCCCATGGATTAATCTAGGAGGTGATTTCATATCCTACACTGTTCTGAATAAACATACATTCACTGATATTATTAAGGCTGATGTACTGCAAGAAACTGAAGTAATTATGGGTTAAACAAACTGCACCAGAGGAGACAAATACAAATTAAGTTAAAATATGTGAGAGGCTGACTGATAACAAACCTAAGCAGATGTTGCTTGTTCAATGGTTAGTCACCCCTCAGAATCATCACATTTGAACTCTCTCCTGTCATTACAAAGTAGAAATGTTCATGCTGATATCAGTCTAATGTCACACAATACAGAGATTCAGTTATGAAATAACAGTAAATCCCCCACTACCCAACAGGTACTTTTTGGCACTGTTTGGGCCTTAACAGTAAGATGCATCTGGCTTCCATAGGCACTTAGATCAAGGTGTCCATGTCTGGAATACCCTTTACCCTTAGGAAGACAACTTGTTTTCAAAATCAAGTCAAATGATGAGAGGCTCACTGAAAATAAACACAAGCAGATACTGCTTGTTCTATAGCTAGTCCCTGCTCAGAGGTATCACATTTTAGCTCTCTAGTGTCATTACAGGGGAGAGATTTCCACATGCATATCAAATTAATTCCTTCCAAAATGCAGGTCTTGTTTGAATATGACACTCAATTCCCCTTTGCATAGAAACATTAGCTAACCCCAGACACACGTTTCAGCATTCTTTGAACTTCTCGTTGTGGTGTTCCTGATTTCTCTGGCACTGAGAGCAAGAGGTACACATCTAGATTTCCCTTTGCTCTTAGGGAGATACCCTAACAGTTATCAAAATCAAGCTCAAACATATGAGGTTCACTGGGAACAAACCTAAGCATATATTGCTTGCTCTATGGCTAGCCACCACTCTGATGAATCACATTTCAGCCGTTTAGTTGCCATTACAGGGGAGACATTTTCTTGTGTATATATTGAATTATTCCCACCCTAAAAAAGAGGTCCAGCTCTCAAATCAGATAATAAAATTTCCATTTCAGGTCCAGCTCTGAAAACAAATAATAAAGTGTCCATTGATTTAAACCCCCTTAATTGATAAAAAGGTCTCCAATACATTGCAAAGGAATTCATTTTAAACTGCACTAACTTTAACCCCTTAGGACCAGAGGTCCAAGGAAGTAACATTCCCCTAAGGACTGGATTGATCCTTGCCGAAGCACAGGTACATATTACCTGTTGCATGTCCCTGCTCACAGAGTTAGGGTCTGGGAGAGATTGCTCCAGTAGTGGAGTGGTCAATTTCAGACCCCATTTTTACTTATAGTGCTCCCACAGGAGTTCTGTAAGTTAAAAGTACAAAGTTTGCTATGGCAAAAACTGTGTGATCGTCATTGATTTTGTCTAGAATTGTTCCAGTTCTTCTTAATAGATCAGCCTCATTTTTTAATGTAATTTCATGAATAAAACTTTGTAATGTATTGTGTGCCTCTCTTTAGTACCCGAGGAGTTAAAGGAAAGTTTATGTTAATATTCTAGGAGCATGTTTATCTAGGGGTTGAGAAAGATGTTCCTGCATGTTTCAATTACCATATTCTATGGACTATAAAAGGCATCAGACCGTAAGATGTAACAAGATTTGAAGGGCAATATTTAGGAAAAAAAATTGGTTGCATTGCACCATATGATGCAAGGGAATATTACAAATTATTTCTAAGAAAAAGTCTGATAGTCAGTGAAACAATTTTTTTTTGTACTGACTTAGTTAGGCACTTCTCAACTCCTGTCCTCAGGACCCACTAACAGGCCAGGACTTAGGGATTTCTCTGCTAGAGCACAGGTGTGGTGATCAGAGGCTCATTCACATTGATTAATTCACCTGTGCGCTAACAAGGAAATCATCAAATCCTGGCCTGTTAGTGGGTCCTGAGGACAGGAGTTGAGAAACACTGCTCTAGGGGGAGAAGGAATGATGTACAAAGCTGGAATTCAAATTGTATTAATTCACTCTGTGGATGTACCCAGACAGATACTTGGGACTATTTAGCAAAGAAGATCATAACCCTTTGAGTGCCAGGGAGGTATCCAATGCATTGCAACACAATGTATATAGGATGCTTATTATGCACCCAAAAGGTTTTAACCCTTTGAGTGCCAGAAAGGCATCCAATGCATTGCACTGCGATGCACTCAATACCTCTCTGGCACTCAAAGGGTTAAAGAAGCTTCTGCTCAAAGAAAAGTGGAGTATTTCTGGGGGTAAACCAACTGTACCGTAAGGGAAAAATACAAATTCCCAAATGAAACTTTATCACTTTGAATTCTTTGTAATACATAGAGACCTCTGAAGCATTTAAAGGGACAGTAATGCACCATAAAAAATGTTTAGAGTTTGGTAGAGGTTCAAAAAAGAAACTATTTGCCACAAATCCTATCTCTCAAATCGCTATGGTTTGAGAGATATAGGTTCTGAAATCCCCCCTCCCCTTCTCCTGATGTCAGTTGTAAAGCTGACACTAGGAGATTTGAGTTGTGCGACTTGAGGAGGCTCTTCAACAGAGCCGACATCACATTATATCAAAAGAATTACTTCATTGAAACGGTCTACAAAGTGTGCTTGCAAACCAAGCACACTTTGTAGACCTTTCCAATGAAGTAATTCTTTTGAAATAATGCAATCTTGGCTCTTCTGCAGAGCCGCCGGCTGGTCCCCGGACTGGGATCTCCTGCTGTCAGCTAGACGCTGACATCAGAAGAAGGGGAGAGAGGGAGGAACTTTCAGCCCCTATATCTCTCAAACCATAGAGGTCTGAGAGATAGGATTTATGGCAAATAGTTTCTTTTTTGAACCTCTACCAAACATTTTTATGGGACATTACTGACCCTTTAAAAAGTCCAATTTAAATAACTGAGCATTTGGAGAAATGTTATTTGGCCCTTAAAGTACATCTTGTTTGCCACCGAATTTCTTCACTTTACTTTGAGTACAACAATTACAACATATTTAATAGTAAAAAAAAAATCCAGGGATGTATATATTTTTCACTTTGATAAATATAGTGCAGTGACATTTCTCCATGTTACTTGCTACATATGCGCTCAATGTCATAAAAGTATTACAGTGTCATAAGAGACAAGGGGGTAGATTCCATTGCAGGTGCTAATTTTATCATTGCTTTTATCTACAGTTTTCCCCATAGACTTCAATAGGAAAATGTTTGATAAAAAAGTTGTTAACATTTAGCACCTGCAATAGAATCTAGCCCACAATTGCATAACATTTGGCTATGTTGTATCATCTCTACATAGCAGTCACCCTTATCTTTAACCCGCTTAGTGCCAGTTTGGTGTCCAACACATTTCAAAGTAATGGAGATCAAAATGATCCTATTCGCTCCAGGGCCCAAATTCCTTCCCCTGATATATCTTTATGAACCTTCAGTGGAAGGAGTTTGAGTTACTACAACAAAGAAATATGTGATATAGAGTACTAATTAACCCTTTCAGTGCCAGAGGGGTATGCAACGCCACTGACACTGAAAGGGTTATAGGTTAATTATGAAGAACCATTCCACACAGAATCCTATAATATAAAAGGCCAGAATGTTTGTCCGATGCAGTCATGCACAGTAGACACTGCCCGAACACAGAATGCTGGGAGCATTTTGTGCTTTAGGGAAGTCTCTACTACGTATGACTGCATCATGTGAGCCACCAGTCAGGCGGTGGCAGTACACAGAGCAGGACCAGCCTCTTTACCTCACCGGACCTTGGCCCGTGTACACGGGATTTTACACTAGTAGATTAATAATGGCCATTATGATTTAATGTGCTGACAAATCCTTTGAATGCCAGAGGGGAGTCCAATTGTACTGGACACCTCTCTGGCATGCAAAGGGTGTATATTATTTTGCAAAGCAATGCACTGGACACCTCTTTGGGACTGAAAAGCTTAAGGTTACAGAGAGTTTATTATTTGGATATGATAGTGTTCCTTTAACAATGTTACAAAAAAATAGCTTGAAAAAGACTAGTTTGCCTGAGGCAGACAGACATCTCAAAGAGCAAGATTTATTAAAGCATGTTCCACGTGGATGTTAGGTGTTGCTACCCTCTCTGTTTGTTATGTTGTATCCATACCGGAAAGGGCAAGCACATCTGTTTGAGATACTTGCTGCAGATTTTGAAACGTGAAGCTAGTAGAGAATGCAATACTTATTCAGGTTTTGGTGGTAAAATAGTGTCATAAATCACATACAGAACAAGTTCCAGCAAACCTGAAAGTGTTATAATTTTTCTCCAAAAGCTTCTGCAAAATCTGTTTTATTTTTCACATATGCTCTATATTAGTTACAAAGTACAGTAGTTTGGGGCTGTCAGGCAAAAATATACTCGTAGAATATGTTAATTTGTTTCTGTTTAATTTTATGTTGATGTAGCCAAAGTAATATCGAAAACATTTTACAGCTATAACTGTACAACAATACCATATAGTATTATATAAAGAAACAGATGAGGTCTATGTACTAAGTAAGTGGAACAAATTCTGGGGCAAACTAACTGGATCACAGAGAACAAATGAATTCAAAGCATTGCTTCACCTCTGATTATATTGAAAACCATTACTGGACAACCGCAGCTCCAGAAGAAACGAGGTGGAGCATGCACATGATTAAAGCCTCATTTAACCCATTGAGTGCTGATGAGCTATCCAATGCATGGTGACGCAATGCGTTTCATTCTTCCATGCCACTCAAGAGGTTAATTCAATGTGAATCTGCAAATTTTGATTTGTCCACTACAATGCAGTTGATTTGGACTAGAATTACTTCACTTTCCTTTGACATACAACCCCATTGTCCTTGTACACACAGCCCATTCTTTGTACATACAGCCCCATTGTCCTTGTACATACAGCCCATTCCTTTGTATATACAGCCCCATTGCCCTTTGTACATACAGCCCATTCCTTTTTACATACAGCCACTACATAACAGGCAAAATGGCATATTTGCAAGGGAATGTTCATATATATATATATATATATATAAATGTATACTCAGCCAGAGCTGGATCAGGCGAGACAGCACTCAAGGAATAGATGAAAAAACGACTTTTATTTCATGCCGGTGTCTAACTCACCAAACGTTTTCGGTCCTTACAGGACCTTACAGGACCCTGATGAAGGTCCTGTAAGGACTGAAAACGTTTGGTGAATTAGACACCGGCATGAAATAAAAGTCGTTTTTTCATCTATTCCTTGAGTGCTGTCTCGCCTGATCCAGCTCTGGCTGAGTATACATTTATACATATTATATGGGACGTGCACCATTTTAGTTTATTGAGCATTTTTGTTTAAATAGAGTGCCACTGCCATCCTTTATTGTTTATATATATATATATATATATATATATACTAACATAGTAACATAGTAGATGAGGATGAAAAAAGACATGCGTCCATCAAGTCCAGCCCATGCCAAAAACACCCCTGTTGATCCAGAGGAAGGCAAAAAAAAGCCCTCTAGAGTCATTTCCAATCTAGCCCCAAGTGGGGGGATGTATTCCTTCCTGACTCCAATTGGTAGTCAAATAGTTCCCTGGATCAATATCCTATCTGCTTTGAAACCATCTGTCATAATTTTCAATATTGTTCTGTGCTAGATAGGCATCCATTGCTTTTTTGAATACAGTTGCATTATCTGCAAGCACAACATCCCGAGCCAAAGAATTCCATAGTCTTACTGCCCCTACTGTAAAGAATCCCTGCCTTTGTTTTAATCAAAAGCGCCTTTCCTCTAGTCTTATTGGATGACCTCTTGTTCTTAGCTCAGCTCTTTGCATAAATAATTAATTGGATAGTTATTTGTATTGACCTTGAATGTATTTGTAAATAGTAATCATATCACCCCTTAGACATCTCTTCGCTAATGTAAACAAACCCAATTTGGCTAGTCACTCAGCTCCTCCAATCCCTTTACCAGTTTTGTTGCATGTCTCTGCACCTTTTCCAGTTCAGTAATGTCTTTTTAAGAACAGACGTCCAAAATTGTACTCCATATTCTAGATGATAACCAAGGATTTATACAGAGGTAGGATAATATTAGCATCCCTTGTTTCTACACCTCTTTTTATGCAGGCTAGTACCCTATTTGCTCTTGCATCAGCTGAGGGACTCTGCACACTGCTGTGAAGTCTATCGTCTATCAGTACTCCTAAATCTTTCTCTAATGAGGATTCCCCAAGTTGTTTACCGTTTAGAGTATATGTTGCAAGTTTGTTTCTACAGCCCAAATGCATAACCTTACATTTATCTACATTAATTGACATCTACCACTTTTCTGCTCATTCACTTAGTTTATCTAAATCCTTCTAGATCATTAATAAACAAATTAAAAAGCATTGGTCCCAGGACTGAACCCTGTGGCACCCCACTAATAACCTTAGACCTATTTGAAAAAGTTCCATTTACAACAACTCTCTGCCATCTATCATTTAACCAGTTCTCAATCCATGTACAGATAACACCACCCAAACCAAAGCCTTTTAATGTATGCAGTAACCTGTTGTGAGGCACTGTAACAAAGGCTTTTGCAAAATCCAAGTATACTACATCAACAGCAATTCCCCTGTCCAAATTACTACTTACTCTTTCATAAAATGCAAGCAAATTAGTCTGAAATGATCTGTTCTTCATGAAACCATACTGATTCCTACTAATGATATTGTTCATCTTCACATAGTTCTGAATACTGTCAGTTAATAACCCTTCTAGTATCTCACCCACTATGGAAGTCAGGCTCACACATCTATAATTTCCTGGTTTGGATCTTGCTGCCTTTTTAAACAATGGAACTACATCAGCTTTCCTCCAGTCACAGGGCACTATGTCTGATGAAAGTGAATGAATAAATATTAAGTATAACGGTTTTGCTATTACTGAACTAAGTTCCTTAAGTACCCTTGGGTGTATACCATCCGGTCCAGGCACTTTAGTCACTATAACCCTTTCCAGTCTCTTTTGGACCTTGTCCTCAGTAAGCCATGTAGATAATGGAAGAAATTCTGTGGTTCTGTCCATTTGAATTAAACACTTTAAAAGCCTGCTTTTTATTTATCATTTCCCTGCTAACCACATTATTAAGCCACATCGTTTTTTCTTTACTCCTCTTGTGCGTATTCCCCTCTGGTATATATTGATGTGTATATTTGCCTAAGAGCATTTTAAATACATTCCATGATCCTTGTGCATTTTGATGAAAATTACATCTCATTGGATATCCTTTAATACGTCTTTTAACTTTGACAAATTAGCCTTTTTGAAATTGAATGTTTTGGTTAAACCCTTGCTATTGGGTTTCTCATAACAACTTCAAATGATACAATATTGTGGTCATTGCTGCCAATAAGTATATCCTTTTTTGCACCAAAAAAGATCCTGTGTGTGCCATTTCTACTACTTCGGAACTGTATGTATCTCTTTTCCTTTGATTCGAGCACCCAGGCAATATTCTAACAGTGAGTGCAATCCAACCTCCATGACACACATATATATATATGTAAGAATTAATCCATTGACCATTGCTAAATATGCACATTTCTAGTAAGCAAGGAAAATGGACACATTTTCTATTAGCCAATCACCCTTTAGGACCGGTGGAGGTGGGGGCAGTTGATGCATTGTGAATTAATGTGAAGCAAGGAGTTAATAAAAAAATTCTTAAGGCTCTTTAATAATCTAAAATTTAATATCTAGAGTATAAGTGCCAAAACAAGGGCTGTGGGCAATGCTCTATCCCCAAAGAGTTAATTTACAACCAGGGTCAGTTTTGGGAGAGAGACAAGGATGCAGTGCACCCAGCCATACAAATGTAATGACCCCACAGCAGTTAACAGTAATAATTTTATGTGGGAAGTGTGGCTGCTGCTAGCTGCATACATCAACAGGCTGTGTGCAGCAAATGTGGATTGTGCATCTGCAGGGTGATTTTAAATGTGGCCATGTGTCTATGTCTTTGTGACCACTCATGGGCCAAAAGACTAATTCTGATGCTTCCCATGATGACGTAGCTTCAGAAAATAGAACTGCATGTAAGTATGCTGATATTTCCATGGCTGCTGCTGCAAATTTCTCCTTGTCACTGGAAAATGTCCCTATTGGTTTGTTGGTGCCTAGAGAATTGTGTTTGCCACAGTTGTAAATGTGATCACAGCAGCAGTGTCACGGTTTGTTAAGACTCTCAGACGTAAGGTTTAGGTAAAAACATAACTTTATTGAAAAGTTAAAGGCAATCCCATAGGGTTTTCATACACATACAAACAATACATAGCAGATAATGACAATAGCAAATAGGTTCTACCGGCCTTGCCAATATACCGGGCAAAGCAACCCAGGCGAGTCTGGAACAAGAGGCTCTACCGGCCCAGCCAATATACCGGGCTGGGCAGCCTAAAGGGATACCAGTGTAGTAGGCTCTACCGGCCTTGCCAATACCGAGTAAGGCAACCTTAAGATAGAATAGTATGCGGTTCTACCGGCCTTACCAATATACCGGGCAAGGCAGCCTGATGGAATACCAACAAGTAGGCTCTACCAGCCTTGCCAATACCGGGTAAGGCAACCGTAAGGTGGCAACATAAAAGATACTACCGGCCTTACCAATATACCGGGCAAGGCAGCCTGATGGGATACCAATGAGTAGGCTCTACCGGCCTTGCCAATACCGGGTAAGGCAATCTTAAGGTGGCAAAGTGAAAGGTTCTACCGGCCTTACCAATATACCGGGCAAGGCAGCCCAAAGGAAGGTGACAACCACAGTGACCTAATGACTGTCAGATGATAATGACAGTAAGATGGAATATAGAGGTTACCAGGTCAAGTGGTTTCACAGTAATCAGAAACTCTCGTGCCCATATACTATAGGAATAAATGCTGTTAGGACTGGACAGCGCACTCGGAACCATCAATAACCTGACTGCAAGTCAGGGAGTAAACCAGCGCCCTACATTAGGAACATACAGGCAGAATGAGAGCCGCAAGGCTTAGTGGAGCAAACCAGTGTCCGCACGCTGGGACCAACAGACTATAATGTGAGCTGCAAGGCTAATGGAGCCAACCAGCGTCCGCACGCTGGGACCAATAGACTGTAATTTGAGCCGCAAGGCAAATGGAGCAAACCAGCGTCCGCACGCTGGGGACCAACAGGAGGAAATGTCGCCGAAGCGAATGAAGAACAATGTCGCCACAGATGCAGGAACTGGAAGCAGGAAACAACAGGAACCAGCAGAGAAGATCAACCGGATCAAGCGCGGCCAAGCAGACTGGCAACAGGAGCATCAGCTACTGATGAGAACAACCGGACTGGAACTGACAAAGCAGGCAGGAACTCAGGAACAGGTTGACTCAGGAACTCAGCAACAGGCCCAATCAGCTACTGCAGTAAGGAGGAAGTGGATGCTGTCAAAGACAACACAAAAGGGCAACCAGAGGGTGCCCAGACTGAGTTTAAAAAGGCAATGTGAGGCGGGCTGAAGGCAGACAGCCAATGGGAGCCCCCTACAGGTGATAGACACTGAATTGCAGCAATCACGGGCACCGTGATAAGCAGCTTCAGTACTTTCCTGTGCGTGTTCCTCTGTGCAGCATACTGGAAATGTGTGTTTGTTTCTATGAGTATCTTATTTATAAAATGTCAGCAAAATATGATATATATTGGTATAGCAGATCATTGAGGCTTATGTTGTGATGAAGTAAAAGTGAAGCAAACCAACTGGATCATAGTCAATGGTCTGGTTGGTTTGTTCCACTTTTACTTAATACATTAGCCTCAGTGATCTATACCAGTCTATCTATCTATCTGTATGAATGACACATGTATATCAAATATTTCATTATACAGCTTGAGAAATATTAATGCAGTTGTTTTTCTCCAATTTCCTTTTTCCTCGACTTTCATATTACATCATCTTCAATGGTTTACTATACCAATTAATATCATAGTTGTGAGGAATTAATAATAGTCAGTGGAGGTACTTTATGGATCTTCAAGCAATTATATATATCTATACTGTATCCAGAGAACTCAAAGTGCCCTTATTCATTCACAAATGAAAAGGGCCACTGTGTAATATGATCAGTGGAGTCCTGAAGTGCCCACTCCCCAAAGTATCCAACCAGTCGTTCACTACCAAATAAGAATATATAATCAAATAACTAAGCTTGGTATTGACCCCTGTCCAATACAAAAGGCAACCAAGATTTCTGCAATCAACAAGGGGATGGATGGCCTACTAAACAATACACCAAATAATACACTAAATAGTATCTAGTGTGTGACAAAGAATATTAGGGCATCTATCCCCTTGTTGATTGCAGATACTTAAGTTTCTTTTTGTATTGTAGAGGGATCAGCACCAAGCTCAACTATTTGATTACATACTTATGACAGGCCTACTTTACACATAAATATCCCACTTATGATAGGCCTACTTTACACATAAAATATCCCACGTATGATAGGCTTACTCTGCACATAAGAGATCCCATGAGTATTTTGACAGTTTATGCATACCTCTCTTGGGTTAAAATAAAATCCCCATGTAAATCAATTTTAATCTGTTTAGGTTTGTTGCAGCTGTTGCTCCACATTATTAGTACATGATCAGCCTCAGTAATCTGCTGATAACTGTGATTAAATGTTTAACTAAACATCTTAATGGTTAATTATATAAAAGGCAAGAGAAATGTTGAATATTTAACTTGTTTTTTCCTTTTGCTAAAAAAATAAAAGGACAACCCCCACAAATTATTTTCCACCTTCCACAAACCCTAGAAACAGCCCCGTATACATGTTTTTACTTACTTGTGACCCATCTCATGTGCAATAGTAAATGCAAGATTAAGACCATTGTCCTCAGCAATAATGCACTTTCGTTTTTCACTACACATTCCATTTAAATATGCTATCCCTGAAAAAAAAATTGTATTTAATTAGTATTGTTTTCCTGTTACTTTTAATTGGACCCTATTACCTAAAAACAATTTGGGTGATTTAAAAAGAGCTTTCAAAATCACTGCTATTTTGTATTACTCATTTTTTTAAGAAGACTGGAGAGATTACAGCGAAGAGCAACAAAATTAATTAAGGGAATGGAAGACTTTACATATGAGGAATGTCTAAACAAACGTGGTTTATTTATTCTAGAGAAAAAATGACTAAGAAGAGATCTTATCACAATGTACAAGTATATGAGAGGTCAATACAATGATCTCTCTGGTGAGCTATTCATCCCAAGGTCTGATCAAATAACCAGAGGCCAACCCTTCGGATTAGAAGAAAGGAAATTTCAACTTCAGAAGAGGAAGGTTTTTTTTACAGTAAGGTCTATTAAATTGTGGAATTCTTTGCCCTAGGTTGTGGTAATGGTAGATGAAATGGATATACTTAAGAGAAGATAAGATAAATTTCTTTCAAGAGGGAACATACAGGGTTATACTGTGTATTAGCAGGCAAATCAGGAAGTTCAGATAAAGACTAATTTATTTGGCAGCAGGAACGCTTATATAATTCTCATTTCTCTGATTTATGAGGCAAAGGTTGAACTTGACAGACTTTTGTCTTTTTCAACCTAATTTAATATGCTGCTAACTTACTACTATGTTTTCTCAAGGTTTGAATTTATAGATTGTGCTTATTATGGCACTCCTTGTCTTAGTTTTGCATTTGCATTCCCAATTCATTGACACTGCTCAGCAATGCATTTGATACCCCCTCTTGTAATGAAAAAGTAAAGTTTAAGTGAGTGTAGGAGGGATTCAGGGAAACATCAAATGCCTGCATGCCATGGCTTTATTAACACAATATAAAGATAGATAGATAGATAGATAGATAGATAGATAGATAGATAGATAGATAGATAGATAGATAGATAAAAAAATGTGTTGCCTAAATAAAAATGGCTAGTTAAAAATATAGGTGATGTTTAAAGCTCTTTCTCAAAATCACTAACATTGTGTTTAGGTGATAATGTCCATTTAACAGACTATAAATAAATCAAATATAAGTCTCCATTGTGAATGTCAATTCTGTTATACAAACTGCAAACAAAAAGTATTTTTACATATAAACTACAAACAAAAGGGTTACACACATCAATAACTAGCACTCAAATGCAAAAATTGTTTCTTTGATAAGATCAGCATAGATATATCAAGGGTGATGTATAAGAAACTCATATGTAACATTTCTGCGAAAAATCAAATGCACTATAGGGGGACAAATGAAAAGTTATTAAAAGCCCAATTTAAATGAATGGGTATTTGGGGAATCTTTATTTATCTCTGGAGTAGCTGGTTTGCCCCAGAGTGACTCCACTTTAACTTCTTGAATACAGCCCAAGTCTTCTTTGAAATAAACATCTGAATTTGGATGTCTGTGACTTTGGCATTATATCCATGACAGGACTATATATAGGTGAGAAAAGGATGACGTATCATAGGTTCAGTGTGAACAACAAAAGAGACACCCCAGTGGGTTAACATTTTTCAAAACTGATCACAGCATTAAAGATCTCAAAGTCACTATACTGATGGGAAATTTTAGGACACAGGCAGACAGAAGGAGTAACACTCTGACCTGTGGCTTGAGCCGTGACAAGGAATTTGTCACATTATCCCACACATTAAACATATTTTGGGCCCTTTGGGTACAAGGGAGTTCCAAGAGTCATTGTAAGTGATGGGTTGCACACCCCTCTGGCACTTTGAGGGTTAAGCCATACATTCTACAGACTTAGCCATCTCTGGCTGAAGACTAAAATTCACTGGAGCATCAAAAAGGTAATACATCTAGTAATGTACAAAGAGACTCTAAACTGATAACCAAGTTTAAAGGGGAACTCTTACCTCTAGTAAATTTGTCTTCATCTTAAAGTTCCCTTGTAGTGAAGCTGTTATCCCCTCTCCAAGTATTGCCTCCTTCCCACCTCCTCCGATGAGGGAGGATTCCGGCATATGACCCTGCGTGTCCAGGTCATTGTACAGGCACAGACATTCATGCACTCAGTCCTTTGAAAGTGGCAGTCCAAACTATGGATATTTTTAGTTTGGACTGCCACTTTTTATAAATGACTGAGAGTATGAACATGCTCAGTCTGAGCCTGTACAATGCCCTGGACACGCATTTGCAAGACAGTAAACAATATCATATGCTGGAATCGTCCACCATTGGAAGAAGTGGGAAGGAGGCAATACATGGGAAGGGGAACAGAGGAAGATTGACAGGCTGTAGGACAGAGCTGTCTCACATCCTGTACGGAACTTATGTCACCAGCATAAATTTAAAAGGCAATATATTGGGCAATAAAAAATTATATTGAAAACAAAAACAGGTAACATCTTCACTACAAGGGAACTTTAAGATGAAGACTAGTTTATTAGAGGTGGGAGTTCCCTTTTAACTGCACTATGGCTTGAACCATGACAAGGAATTTAGGTCACATTATGGTATATAATAAACATATTTTGGGCCCTTTGGATGCCAGTGGACTGCACAGCTAATTGCAAGCGATGGGTTGTGCACCTCTCTGGCACTTGGAGGGTTAACCCATACATCCTATAGACCTGGCCATCTCTGGCTAAAGACTAAAATTCACTGGAGCACCAAAAAGGTAAGAAATCGTGTTTGTATTCTCTAGTGCACTACAAAGAGACTATACTGGAGCCTAGGGAATGAATTATAGACAATATGGATAAGCATATTCACTGTGAGTGGAATATAAATGTTTAAATAATCTGCATGAATATTCAACCTCTTATGTATTGTGTATTCAGCCTTCATTCATATTATGCCTGAAAAAGAAACCTAAGTTGTCTTGAAAGCTGGCATCCTAGAACCATTCACTTAGCCAATAAAGGTATTGTGCTTTTAATGTGGCTAACGCGGTACCAAACTTTACCCCTATTGCTTGAGGCAGAACAAACTCCAGTGAGTAATGCAGAGGAGGGTTTTTCAGCTCTGGGATTTTGCACAGGTTTCTTACCTGAGCAGTCCTGCTTTGGTTTCTAAGTGTGTCTTTACCTTAGACACTCATCTATACTGGCAGGGATAGCAAAAAAGCATGCATCTTTCATGGAAAAAAATAACATTTATGAGTAACCTGAGACAACAAAGTCGTATTGCCTCCAGTGGCCTGATTGATAACCTTCTGCAATTTTGGGACAAACAACTGTTTGCCCATGAAAGGAAGGCATAGCAAAAACATCTTAGAAGACTGTTCAGCCAACCAAATCTTAACCCACACAGTGTGATGCATAGCCATAGAGAAAGCTGAGACCTTTTCAGCAAGCCTAGAAATGTCAAAAGCTACTTCATTAAGGTAGGCTTTAGCTTAAAGGATCTTGGATATCAGAACTACCATATCCTCCTTGGCTGCCTCTACATGTAGGGTATCAAAATGCTGATCCTCCCCAGACAGTCATAGCCCTAGTTACCCATGCAATGGCAAATGTATGGCATAAACCATGTCAGTCTCTGAGTAGGATCAAGCAAGGTAAAGGACTCAGGTTAACCAGTTCACAGTTCCTCTGAGTTCGAGACTGGATCAGCAGGTACTAGGAGGCTCGGTAAGGTTCAAGACCGTAGTCAGACTGCAGGACAGAGTTCCCTATAATCGAGGATCTCGAGGCTAAGATAAGGTTCGAGGCAGGTTCGAGGTCTTGGGGTATCAATAATGTTCGAGACAGGTTCGAGGTCTTGGGGTATCGATAAGGTTCGAGACAGGTTCGAGGTCTTGGGGTATTGATAAGGTTCGAGACAGGTTCGAGGTCTTGGACTACGAATCCTCTATTCTCTGCAGAATCGAGCTTGGACTCGAGGCCCAGGAAACTGGAAGCAGGTAAGGGGAATACGAGTTCCTACACCCTCGACTGGCCGGGGCAGTCACCGGAGCGGCCGGTGATGGCAACCCAAACCAGTCGGAGCCCCAGAGGTGAAGGAACGGTAGACTGGAACCAAACCTTGAGAGCAGCTGGAGGGACTCTCGTTGCGAGGCAGAAAGTTCCGAATGGAAAGCGTAGTCCGAGAATACTGGGTCAGGCCGGAATCGAATCAGTAACCAAAGGAGCAGACAAAGACGTGGTCAGGCAAAGCTGGGGTCAAGATCCACGGGCAGAAGACAAGACTAGGTCGGTATTCAAGCAGGGTTCGGTACACGGAATCAGCAAACACAGGAACTCAACGACAAAGGTTTCTCTCAGACTTTTGGCGCTAAAATCGAGCAAGGGTTGATGGAAGATCCAGGTACATAAAGCCTCCAGCCGCCAATAGGATTATAGGTAGGAGGAGCAGTCAGGAGCAGCATGACAAACCAGCACCAAAAGCTGCAAAATTCATCTTCAAAAAAGTATCCAGGTACTTATCTTCCAGGTCTTTAACACAGGAAATTAAAGCCCTGCATGCTCCAGTTCAACAGATGAGTACCCAGGATGCATGGAATAAGAAAGACACAGATTTCCAGAAAATTCCCTAGGAAGACCAACCTGGCATGAGGAACAATGTATTAAAGGGATGAAAGGGACCCACCAAATCTTAGTAGCCTAAGAGTTGCCCATGTCTCCCTCAGGCTCTGACATAGCTAGGAGACCCCTTAAAGTATAAAGCAAAAGCAGTAAAATAATATAAAAGTAGAATTACAAATAATTAAATGTACTTATCTGCAAGGGGTTAATGTGGCAAGCAAGAAGGAGACCAGCCTCTGCATAACACGTAAAATCCAAGGAAGATGATGTTCAGCATAGGACCACCTATTCCCCTTCCAAAATAACAGGAAGAATGCACTACTGGAAAATGTATTTTAACCAATATTGAAAATTATTTGGTGGTGCCCCACCCATAACTAAAAGGTACCCTTTGATATCAAAGGCATGGGGGAGGTTCCACAGGGGAGAAGTAGAACCACCTTACACCCTCCAAAACACACACAGGCAAGAGAAAACCAAGATAGGCATCCTATGTTGCATCCAATAAGGCTGCCACATTTCTTGAAGGCACCTCAACCCAAAACGTAAAAAGTTTAGAAAAGTTAACAAACGTTAATAAGAGTAAAGACAGAAGTATGCAAATACAACTCTCAAGATAGGACTTAATTAAAAAGAAATGTCTCATCCCAAGTTATAAAGGTAAAGACTGCCTACAGTAAGGCAGCACAGTGGTTAAATCCCACTAGTCCAGCTTAAAACGATAGAAACATAGAAGAATAAGCATTCAAGTAAAGGATGTGTTGCTGAAGCAAGCCCATCTATTAGAGTGCAAGTCGGGGCTCAGATTCTACAGACAAATGTGTGACAGACAGAAAAATATGGACATATTCACAGGCCCTGTGCACTGAGAAAATATAGAATGCAGTCTCTTCATTCTTTAGAAAATGGAGGAAAAAGGCTGAAAACACAAGTTATCCTCCACAGACTCAAGACCTTTAAGTCTGTGCTCTTTCAGTTATTCAAATGATGCCAGCAATATGAGCCAATCTAATGGGAGATTATATACAGCCCTATATCCTATCCTAAAAAAAAGAAGACTAAGAGAGAGAGAGAGAGAACTTGCCCTTGCATACAACCTGTAGGAACTGGAAGGTCAGTTTTAAAAATGGGTAATCCGGATATGGAAGGGAGTCTCCACCTGCAAGACCATTTTTGTTCAAATCCCCTGCCCTCCCAGAGGCGGGTACTTTACCCAATGGTTCCTTTGTTTCACATAGAAAGTAATAGAAAAGTGATATGAAAAGTTCCACCACCAGCAACAGTTCTAAACTTTTAGCAACACTAGAGATAACAATAAAATACATTCTAGTGTTAGTGTCATAAAAGAGAAGGATTTAGAAGAAATGTAAAATTTTTAAAGTATTTACAAAACATGATTAAGTTGTTGCAGATGTCAAGTAATTTTCTTTGGTTCTGGGGACCCAACGTTTGTTGCTCCTGTCCTGATCCCACCAGTGGGTTCTTCTTTACACTTAATTCTGTTGTTATTTTTTTTGCTTGTTTTCTTTGTATTTATTAAGTTGGTATGAACAAGGACATAATAGACTGGCATGGTGTAACAGAGAGAGCAGTACATATACATTCAGAGTACCAAAAGAAGCACAAAAGAGAAAGTGAAATGCACAGTATTGTATAAATGGATGAAGGAAGTGGGAATGGGAGATCAAATTATTCAGAAAAGATTTACATGCTGAAACATGGCAAAGAGAAACCTTGGGCTAGTGAACCCATACTTTTATATTTTATTTCGTCAATAAGTCCATAGCATAATGAACAGGGGAGGACTGACCTAGGGGGCGGGGGGGGGGCAATTGCCCCAGGCCGGTCATATCTCTTGTAAGGTGGGCCACTGCATCACTGAATCTCATGCTTGCTGTTGTAAATGTAGCTACACTAGTTATACCATAGAACTTACAGTTGAAATGGAGCTACTCAAGTGATTCCATAAAGAGCTACACTAATAGCATATCCCTTTTCCCTTTGTAAGCTCTATAGTATCACTAGTGTTGTTTTACTTAAATTGTAAGCTCTGTAGTATCACTAATGAAGTTCTATTTCAACTGTAAGCTAAGTGGCATCACTTGACTCACTTCACAACATTTATGCCAATTTTAAAATTTAAAAAAAGAAGTGAGCTGGGACAGTGGGCTCAAATGTAATAGAAATTGACCACTTGATAGTAAGATAGTGAGAAGTAAGAAGCATAGAACTTATCAAGAACGACTCAGAGATCTAAATATGTATAGTCTGGAGGAAAGAAGAGAAAGGGGGGACATGATTGAAACCTTTAAATATGTTAAAGGACTGAACAAGGTTCAGGAGGGAAGTGTGATTAATAAGAATCTGAATACAAGAACAAGGGGGCACAATCTGAGGCTAGTTGGAGGAAAAATCAAGAAAAACATTAGAAAATATTATTTCACTGAAAGAGTAGTAGAAACTTGGAACAAACTTCCAGCAGAGGTGGTTGATAAATCCACAGTAACACAGTTTAAACATGCCTGGGATAAACATGTATCTATCCTAAGATAACAATAAAGGAATACTAAAGGGCAGACTAGATGGACCAGGTGGTCTTTTTCTGCCGTCAATCTTCTATGTTTCTATGTTTCTATGTTAGAATAAGACCGCCTACAATTGCTTGCTGGACAATGGTTGTTAACTTGCTGTCAGCTAGCCCAGATATTAGCCTATATTTTTCCCATGCTGTGAACAGACAAAGGGGTCAGTCACGTTTGCAGCACATGGTTGTATGTGACAAGCAACTCAAGATTACAGTACTTCTAGATCATCTATGTAAAGATACATCTAGTTCTCTGTCTGATGCATGGATTTCTACCTTTCCAAATTATTCATATATAGTGGTATTAGTATTTGAGTAAGAGATGGAATGTTTCAGAGTCAACAGGTTTTATGTATGAGATAATTCAAACTATTGTGATATTATATTACTATTTTAGATGCCACAGTAGGTACGCCTGGTAAGCAATCAACCTCAGACGCAGATAACCACACATACATTGTGGTGGAGGGCAACTGAATGCATGAAGTCAGAGAGCATCTGCAGGCACTCCATTCTGCTGAATATTTCAAGCTGATGACATTGAGGATTCATTATTTTATTGTCTTGACACCCTCCACCACCAGCCAGTGACTTGTTTCGGTGAAGTGGGCAAAGGTCAAAGTGACAGCAGCATCTGATTTTTTGGGGGGCATGGCTTAATACTGGTGACAAAAATATCAAGGTTTTGGTTATAGTTGTGTTTATTCCTTAATATGAGAGAGATGTATCAGTTGTGATTCTTCCCTGTCCTTTTGCTATTTTACAAAATTTCCACATACTTTGCTCATTGCAGTTGTTGATGATAACTGCCCAGTTCCTTCCTGCTCTCAAGAAAAATACTAACTAACACATGTTTTTAGAAGAGGTGCAGGAGGACAAGCATAATTGGCCAACTTTTTTTCACTAGATGCAGCTGAAGTGGTGGAAATTTGTTGTGGTGCTGTTGCTGCCTCATTAGAACTAGGGCTATTGGCAAAGACTTTTTGTAGGCCTTTTCTTTTTGCTATCCTACTGCTATGCTAACCATTATTTTCAAAAAAATAATTTTATAAAAGTTTCCATTTAAATTGGTGAATATGTATGATGGTGGTGGTGGAGTGATTAATGTATATATATAATGTGGCTGAATAAGAAGGAATGCTAGACAAAGTATTTGTATTATCTTGTATGAATCCAAAGTAACCTTTCATTATTATTATTGACAAACAGTGGCCATAGCAGTGGTCCCTCCTCCTCCTTGTCTTCAGTGCTGCTGCTGTTAGTACTGCATGGGCTTCTCTGTGCATATTGGTTCACTTCTGCTACCTGATAATCAATTTGTATTAGTTGCTGGTTTATTTTTGGAAAGGTAACTCTACCAACACTGCTGATCGATAGATAGATGAGTTCATTAACGATGTAACCATCAGCACTGAAAACATGCTCTGATTTCAGATTACACATTTGCTGGCGGCAGTTTGCATCAGTGCTGGCTACCCACACTGATTTTTTTTTTCTCTCTCTCTCTCATCTTCCACAATGCAATCCTCCATCCAGTATAGAAGCTTATATTTAAATTCTTTCATAGAATCCGATTCTTCTGAGATATGCGTCTCATGCCTTGACATAAATTCAGAAACGTTATGCAGGGGTCCACCAGTGTAGCAAGAATTTATTCCCCATTGCTTTTAATGGACAACATGTGAGGATACTGTCAAAAGCATTCTAACATATCATTCACTAGCAGGTACATGTCTGTGTTGTCTTATTGTAAGATTTATCAGTCAGGTTCCTTAGCTTTTCTATAGTACATATACTGTATGTTAAAGCATTTCACTAATTCCTTCCCCAACTATCTAGCAAGGTGGCCTCCTCAAATGGTTTCAACAGCTTGTTGCCATTGACCAGCTAACAAACATGTCCCCTCCAAAGCCTTCCAGCTATAGTAACATAGCATAATAGTTGATGAGTCTGACAAAAAACATAAGCACATTAAGTTCAGACCATGCCACATCACCTCTGGCAACTCAGAGGAAGGCAAAAAATAACTATTGAAACCATTTACATTTAAACCACAACTTGGTGAAAAATTCCTTCCTGACAGTCAGATATTCACCTGGATCAACACCTTATCTACTTTAAAAACAACTGAATTATTCTCAAGATTATTCAGAGTTAAAAGGTATCCATTACTTTTTTGAAAGAAACTACAGTATCTGCAAACACTGCATCCTGAGGCAAAGAATTCCAGATTACTACATTTGCTATAATAAATCCATTCCCTGTTTAAGTCAAATGAGCCTTTCTGCTAGTCTGAATGGATGTCTTTTCATTTTTTGTTCAGCTCTTTGAGTAAATACTCCCTTAGAGAGCTCCTTGTATTTAATTTGAATATATGTGTAAATGGTACCTCTTAGATGTTTTTTTCGCTTGCCGTCACTTCATTTACTTTTTCTATAGTATCTCGTGAAACACTTGATTTTCAGTTAAATTCAACTGAATACACAAGTCTAACATATAGGATAAATGATATATGCTGCTAAATTATCTTTGTGCCATAGTACCACCAATTATTGTCATTTGTCACAGCGACAGCAGTCAGGAGAGCATAATCTTCAACAGGTTGCTACTGATATATCCATCTTACTCGCCATGGGGGCAACTGTTAGTATTGGGTGGAGTGGTGATGAAGATGATGATGGAAGATGTTTTTCCACTTCCTAGTAATAGCATTCCTGCTAGCGAGACAGCAGTAGGCTAAGAAGCTTCAGCCACTACATCAGCAACAACATAAGAATGTGGTTCAGGTAAGAAAACTCAGCAGCTCTACCCCCTCCTCCATTCCCTTCTTTCCCTACTATTTTACTTTGGGGACAGGGACTGTTCAATACTCAACATCAGCTTTGTGTACAATGTGCTATGAGCACACACGGCAATGTTGTGGATAGCAATAGAATGCAGGGCATGAGGGAGCATATGCAGGTGTCAAACCCTGCTGAATATGCCAACATGATACCTGGGTGAAAGTACACAATTTTTATTAAGTGCAGAATAAGTCAATCACCCACATAACATCAACTGACTGGCATATATATGTTGTAGAATCGGCAAGGCCTCAGTCATTGACTGACAGTACATGATTTCTTGGCAAGCTGAGCAGCATGGTAAACAGAGCTTGCTGTAACGATAGTCCATATAAATGCCACCATGAAGGGAAGTGTGAACACGCTCCCTGGGGCAGCTGACAGGGAGGTGAGAAGTCCTGCAGCATTGTGCAGCACATACAGGGTGCCGCAGAACACGGAAGTGCCCGATGTTAAGTCTTCATATCTCCAATAGTAGATAAGTAAAATTAAAAAAAAAAAAACAATGCTAATCTAGTTTTACAAATTAAAGCCCATGCACAAAAGTTTTTTTCTAATGTCAATGTTCTCCTTTAAAGGGATAGTAATGTTTAACAAAAATAGCAGCAATTAATCTTCATAGTATTTGGGCCATGCAGAGTGTTATTTCAATACTGTCTGAGTTGTAGTTCAAGAGTAATTGAATGATAAAGTATCCCCCTCCTGCCCCTTTTGCCTAGTATAAGCCACCTCCCCTCAGATGTGGAATCTGGTCTCTTGACCAGACAGGTCGCAGCAAGAGACAATCTTCTTACTGCAAACATAATGAAAACCTTGTCTCCTTGACAGGATTTTCAGGTTTTTATCCCTCTCTGCGGCCCATCTTGACATTATCATTCAATTACTCTTGAACTACAACTCAGACAGTATGAATTAATACTCTCCGTGGCCCAAATACTATGAAGATGAACCCTTTGAGTGCCAGAGGAGTACACAATGCATTGCTCTGCAATGCGTTGCATACCCTTCTGGCAGTCAAAGGGTTAATTGTAGCTGCTCTTATTGTGAAATATTACTGTCCCTTTAAAGCTTTTATTACTCATCATTCGTTATTGCGTAATTTATTTAAGGACAATTAGTATCTATTATACTTTCTCAATTTACTTCACATTTAAGGCACTTTCACCTTATATTATATGCATATTCTAAGACAAACTGGTTAGGTTTGTCTGTAACCCAGAATGCATGTTTTGATTGCTGCTATATGTTATTTATGTGTGGATTAATATTTTTGGGATAAATGTGTTTATAATTGTCCCAAAGATGCTCTGATAGTGGCAATTATTTTTTGGTATACCCAGATATGTAGAGTTATTTCACCAGTGTCTTTTGGATATATTAGGAGGAATGTGGCGCTATATATATAATAATCTACATTAATTTGATCATATCACTCTGGGCATCTTCTCTCCAATGACCCACTAATATTCTTGTAGTAGCTGAATATTTAATGCATCAACCTTGCCTACTATAATACCTTAATTTCCGAGCCACATTTATTCTCTACATTTGAATTTCCCCCTTTCATTTTTTTATTATTTTTTCTAATACAGTATTGGTGATTCTCTTGCATATGTTTAACTGTAACATAGTAATATACGCCACGTATATGGATGTGACATCAGCACTAAACTAAGATGCTAACTTTGGCATCCAGATAGCATTAGAGTATATATGGGGTCATTTTCTTGGTTCTTTATCTCGAGGAAGGCTGTGCCTACTGGTGGTATTTCTTGGTAGCAGCCTATGCTTAGGGTGCACAACATGAGTGGGAATATTATTATTCTATGTTTATGGAGCGGTCTAACCTAGAACCAAAAGGTTCCAATTATAATGCCTCCTAGGGAACCAAAGAGATCTAATGGCACTATTTTTGATCAGTTTGTTCATGTACCAAATACTAATGGCAGAGATGTATTGAGGGGCCAGTCTCTCTTAGCACCAAAGCCTACTAATTGTAGTTACATGTTTCTGGGTTAGTTTCTGCTACGCCCAAACTTTAAATGGCAATAACTTCTGTAAGTGTCTCATCTAGGACCTAAAATCATTGATATGCTAATGCATAATTTATGATTCATATGTTTTAAGCCATGAACAATAATCTTACATATAAAGTAGCATTAAGCATTCTGTGAGCTTTAAATATAGTGAGTGAATTAATAATTACCCTAAGAAAAGGCTTTGTAAATTCTCTCTTCTCTCAATCTGATCTAGGCCTTCAAGAGAGTCTAAACAATAAAACATAGGCTGTTTGGGGTTGGATTTGGGGCCAGGGTGACCTGCCAGTTACAGTTGTCCTAGGCATTATGATTTTTGAGCTTGTCGCTAATTATGACACTTATACATAAAGAAAAAAATACATTTTAAAAAATATCACTCTTTATTGTACACATTAAGGAGCTTATATTTACATCTTGTTTCTATATTGCCAGTTACAGTTGTCCTAGGCATTATGATTTTTGAGCTTGTCGCTAATTATGACACTTATACATAAAGAAAAAAATACATTTTAAAAAATATCACTCTTTATTGTACACATTAAGGAGCTTATATTTACATCTTGTTTCTATATTGATATTGAAAATATGCTCGAAAATCACCATTCCAAAGTTATGCAATTTACCATGCACCAGTAATACAATGCTATATGATGTTTGGCAATTGTTGGAAATCATAAAATGAAATACACAAGTAAATAAATAATTGTGCACTGCTTTAGTAAAGCACTAATGTTAACCCTTTAAGGACCAGAAGGGTTCTTAATGAATTGCAAATCAAACTGTTGCACATTAACATTAACCCTGACAAAACAGAGTTACTCTTGGTGAGGGGACCCCCTGGCAACAAGAATATCTCATGGTCTGGAACTTAGACTCTGAACTCATTGGTTCACTAGAGGTACAAAATCTTGGCGTGATGGTTGACTCTGGTTCGTCATTTAAACAGTAGATTACTTCCGTAATAAAATCTGCCTTTTTTCATCTGAGAAACATAGTCAGGATACAACACTTAATTCCACCAGATGATATGCCAACATTATTCCATGCATTTGTGTCTTCTTGTCTAGATTACTGTAATGCACTTTACTTGGGCCTCCCAGGAAAAAGAACCCCATTGTCTACAGATAGTACAAAATGCAGCAACCAGACTATTGACCAATCAAACTCGCTCACGTAACATTCAATCCCGCTCACTGCAGTCAGCCAACAGATCTCTCCTGTCAGTGTCCAGAATAAAGACAACCTCAGGTTCCTGGGTATTTATCCACGCTGCCCCACATTCTAGACCTCAGAGAGGCACCATCATTACAGACTTTTAAAAAAAGCTAAAGACCCATCTGTTTTATCAGACATTTAGTCAACTCATCTGACCATAAGGAACTCTTAATTTTTATGTCTGTTTATTTATACAAGTTATTATTATATTGTTATTATTAAGGGGTTAAATACCTGCCATGCGTATTTTAATGATTATTCATCTTTGTAAACTAAGAACAATACGTACATTTTTAGCAATGTTTCAAGGGAGCAGAGCCTTTTATACAGTAGTGCTCAAAATGTCATATTGAAGGAAGCTGCTGCTTCTCTGTATATAATGTGAGCATTTGGCAGAAATTTCTGCTAACTTAATTAAAATATAATGATACATGGCAGTGTAACCAGATTTCTTGTAATTTAGCTACTGCCTATAGATTTGGCAGTGCAAAGTTACATTGTTTGTGCATACAGGCTCATAGTTCATTTTTTGTGATTTTTTTTATCCAATATATAAGACGTTTTATCTTCAAATGTAAAGTATGTATAACTTGCATAAGAAAACTTTGTATAATTAAAAAATATATAAAAAATAATGCAGCAGTTATTAAATCTGAAATAAGTATATTCATCTCTTGAACAAAATCACCTTCACATGTATACTTCAATAGTTAACAGAGAATTGCAGTAAAGTATTACAATACTTACCAACAGTATCACATGGTTCATCTTTATGGACACAAAAATCCGTTCTAGGAAAGAAAAAACAAGTGTTAAGAGCGACCAGAATTTTCAAATTTCTAATTATAAGGTGATCCATTTGCAAAGGTTTGATAGGGGCTCAGTGAGTAAATACAGTAATCATTTATTTTAACCAAGACTACAGTGTATTGGATTAGTAAGAGCGTAATGGAGTTCAGGGGCTGAAATGTGCACATTATATTTTAAGTATTATGGATCATGACACATAAATATTACACCAATTTAAAAAATATGTCTTGTTACACATTATAAATCTAAATTAAAACACTGTTTTCTATCATAAGGTGACCAGATTTTTCATGCAATGCAAGATCTCTATGGAAAAAATTATTGTGCAGTATTTTAGTATGCTTTTGTCATACATGTACTACATTTCACACATCCTCTCCTCAGATGAGCACCTTCCATCTTGGAAGGATTTCCATGATTATTCATCCTTTTCAATTTATTCCAGCCCAATGATGGAAACTGATAGATTATATTAGCGTAAGAAGGAAAGAGGTGGACATGTGAGTAATTAATAATGCTTTATATTCCCCAACTATTAAATAAAAAATCTCTAAAACTATTAGCAAGTGCGCTGTGTATGTGACAACTGTGCAGGCATGATGTCAAGAGGTGGCCAAATTCAATCTACATGTGCAAATTAGTAAGTGCAGAGGAGAGGTGGCTGGAAAACTCACTGCTGCCGAATGGGGCACTCTGGTAGGCAATATTCGTATTGAATGAACAGATAAAGATAACCAGCATTTTGTTTAGCGTTTATTTACATGTTTAAACACCAATAGTGGTTAACATAATTGCGAGCCTTTTGACAACACACAATAGCTTCAATAACTAGATGTGTGTAGGCCTATCTTTATATACTTTATAGCTTATGGTTCTTTTACTCAGAATTAGGGGTGGGCAAAAAGTGTGAAAAATTTCCCATGAAAAATGTCAATAACACGCCTATTTTAACAAAGTTTCCACCTATTTTATCACATTTTTCGCCTATATTTCCTATAAGAACTATATTTCCCACTGTAATATTACTTCTTCTGAGGGCTGAAGTTTAGGAATAAGTGGCTGAAAGTCAAGGTTGTGAGTCCTACAGCAAAATATGGCTTGAAAATGTGTTAACATGCAGAGTGCATTTGTCCTTTGGCCACAACACTAACTTCCTGCTTAAGTGACACTGGCACATATTCATGATGATGTCAAGTGATTAAAAAAAATAAAGGGCAACCTACAATGTGGTAGATATTTATTTTAGTGGTGGTGGGGGACTGGCATGGTGTGATTTGTGTATGTATTTTTACCATTGTCATACTCTATGCTCCTTCTCAGATTATTGACACACACATGCACTTACAGCAGCAGCACCAGAAGTACTTGTCATAGCTAACAATACGGATGTTAACCTGTGTTTCTGTTGCTGGGTACTCAAAACAGGTGTGTGTGGCTGAGTGGGACTTGGACTTTGAAGAGGTGATGATACTGATGATGACTGATAGGGTGACTGTGTGCTTTTTGACATCTGTACTTATCAAGGGTCAGACTTTCCAGTGGCTTTCTCAAACACTTTATAGACAGGCACAGTGCTCCTTAAACGTGTGGAAGATTCAGCCTTTGACTTTCTGCTAATCTTATAGTCCTGTCATGATCCTCACTCTCAACTTCATCTGTATCTGAACAAGAGAAGGATGCTGGAGGGATATATTCTAGATCTGCATCATCATCAGTCATCATTAGGTCATCCTCAGCAGCATCAGCATCCCCTGACAGTTCTTGCCCACTACTACCCTCATATTCCTCTAAACTTTTGGGGGTCTCAAACAATTTCTTTTTACTTTTACTGTAACAAAGTTTCCTACTACTTTGAGGATGGATGTTTTGGTGCTTGTGTGTCTCACTGTCTGGTGCAGCAGGCACTTCAGCTGCTTCACCTTCCTCTATTATGCTACTGCCAGCAGCATCAACACTTGAATGTAACTTGTTATCGTCTTCAGTGTTCTTCACTGGAACTAGATTTCATGGGACCTTGACAAACTGCATCCTCCTTTGGAGTAGAGGGACCATCATCATTGATTGCACACGCTGCAGCAATCATTGCTGCAGTCAGTTTTTGAACTACTACTTTACTCTCAAGTCCCTGCACTGCTCCACCCCTCCCCTTCCCCTTGTGCATTTGCTGAACATTACACAACTACACTGTGTTTTTTTTACTGTACGGTACACAACACAACTGATGCAGCTGTATGATGCCTTACCTAAGCCCAGTCAGCTCTCTGTCACTGTCACCTAAGATATTTAGTTTTTTATTCTTTTTTATTTTTTTATTTTATTTATTTTTGTATTTTTTTTAAGTTTCCACCCTGTTGTCTTATCACAGTCTGTCCAAAAAAATTATAACTGACAAACAAAATCCACAACGTCTTTCCCCAGACTTCCACACCCAGCACAGCGAAAATAACAGTTATAACAGAAAGCAAATAGATCCCTAGCTGTCTGTGTCTTGCCAGTCAGTCACATGGAATTTTGAAGTTTTTGGAGGTCAACCTCCTTCCTCCCCTCTTATCAACTAGAATGCCCCCAGACCCCCCTAATATAGAGAACAAATGTCCTACCTAAATGACTCCCTAAACTAAGCTTCAATCCCCTTTATTTGCCTATCTCCTCTAGCTCAAAAAAATGCTGCTCCTCTGATAAACACAGAATGGCTGCTGTGAGAACCTGACAGCCTTTTATATGGTTGTAGAAAACTTTCATGTGGTGTAGAAATATTTTTCTTCCCATTGATTTCAATGGACGAAAAAGGCGGGGAAAAGTGGAAAAACAGCACTTTTCGCTAAGTGGAAAGTGCCATTATTTAGTTTAAGGTGAAAATTTTTGCCCATCCCTACTCAGAATGTGTTCCATATATAACTTTATTTTGCCATTTGTTTTATATATGCTGTTTTATTAATAAATTACTACACTTAGAGTGTCCATTTTGAGTTATCCCTCTCCCTATTTTCTTTTTCTCATGTAATATTCATATTTGCAATCACATGAGAGTTATTGCATATTTACTTCATGGGTTGCACTGCAATTGCCCAGTCAGTGCTGGAGAAGACAGATATTGACTGCAGTAGGGGAAGATGAGCTTTGGAGTGGATGGTGTGGGAGGGATTGTATGTGTGTGTAAAAGTGAGCAGATTGGTGTATGATTGTGTGTGTTTAAGTGTGTCAGAGTGAGACTATAAGATTGTATGTGAATATGCATGTACTCTATGTTAGTATACAATATTTGTACACACATTGTGCTTTTTTTTCCTTGGATATGCTGTACCACTCAAACTCAAACTGGGGAGAGCACTATATGGGTTACAATTATAAATGAGTGTGTTGAGGAGTGGGATGACAAGAAGGCATTTATAAGGGTGATGCTATAAAACATGTCAGTGGGGGGTGATTAGATCGAGGCCCCACACTGATACCTTGCCTAGGGTCAATAATAAAATGCGGACTGCAATGTTACAAAATAGAATAAGCAAATAAAAAAGTAGTAAGGGACAAACCATTCATTCAAAACTAGACTAAAAAGTGAACATAAATTAGCTTGATCTATTTTACAAATAGCATTCAAGATATAAACTCCTCTAGTGCCAGTAAAGTAATGCTTCAGGGGTTTCTTTGACACCAAATAGATCAAAGTAGATATATTGTTATTGCATAAAAACTCATTATATTTTCTTTTGAAAAATTGTAAAAACTCCAAATCTAAGTTATGTGTAAGATTTAAAAGATTTATGTAATTCTTTTGAGAAAATAGAGTAAAAATAGTGTAAAAGGAATCTAAACATGACTTGGCAGATCATATTGCCAGACATACAAAGTAGGTTGAAAAGTAGCAGGCTCCCAAACTGGAATACAACCATGAGATGAAGCTCAAAACCGATAAGGTCTCTGGTGCAGTCTTTTATTGCCCAAACTAAATACATAAATTATTGGCCAGTTACACATTGGGTCTACATGTATTTGTATCACTATTTTGCCAAACACATGCATCTTACCTCAACAACTGAATTGATAAGATGCTTGAAATACCTCTTTACATCCATTTTGTTTTTAATCATACCTTTAACCCTTTAAGCTCAAAAGAGGTTGTTCCTTATCCCTCTAGCTAGCATTAAAATGTTACAATAATGTTGTACAGTTTTCTGTTTTAAAATAGTACCATTTTGAATACAAATATGTTTCAACTTGATTTTTTATTTGCTTATACTTATTTATCAATCTTATTCTGCTGAATAAACCTCCCAGCAGCTGCATGTATGTATTAATATTATGATTTTATAAATTATTGTTACCATGTATTTAACTTTAAAAAATATACCACAACAGTAAATCAGTCTACCTTTCACAAGAGTTAAAGGGATAGTAATGTTTCACAAAAACAGCAGCTCCTATGAATCTTCATAGTATTTAGGACATGGAGAGTGTTATTTCAATACTGTCAGAGTTTTAGTTCAAGAGTAATTGAATGATAAAGTTTCCTCCATCCGCCCCTTTTACCTAATGTAAGCCACCTCCCATCAGAGGTGGACAGCTCACAGCAAGGGACAATCTTCTTACTGTAAGAACAATGAAATCCCTGCCCGCATTGATAGATTTTTCAGGTTTTTCCCTTATGTTAATTGAAGATTGTCCCTCTCTGCAATCCATTTGGAACCACCCTGCTGCTCTGAGCTGATCAGTGTTACATCAGTAAAAGGGGTGGGAGGGGGAAACTTTATCATTCATTTACTCTTGAACTACAACCCTGACAGTATTGAAATAACACTCTCCATAGCCCAAATACTATGAAGATTAATTGGAGCTGCTTTTATTATGAAATATTACTATACCTTTAAAGAAAAAATATATATAGTTATTCGTGATATGATATATTTAAACAATTTACATTTACAGGTGCTTATTTATTATGTTTCATGTTCAGTCACTCATTGGAAAAAGGAAAGTAATGATAATGCAATAGATGTGGTCTATTTAGATTCTACAAACAGCTTAAAAAACTATTTCACACATATGGTTACTGTATAAACTCAGGAATATCTGAGGTAGTTCTGAATGGAACATTATCAAATTTCGAAAAAAAATTGTGAGTGGAGTACATTAAGTTTCCATATAAAGAATTATTGTTCTCTATAGTTTATATAGTTTTAAAATCATTGTTTGAATGTTTTGCATTTCACAAAAATTATGCAAAGTAGTACATATACAAAGGGCCTAGATTACAGTTGAGTTGATATAGTGTTTTCAGTGGTTTTATCTAACATTGAAGTCTATTGTGAAATTTGTAGATAAAACCCTTCATAAAGTTATTAAATGATATGTAATATCAGGCTATAATTATAATTTATTGCTATGTTATTGCTTATTGTTAAGTTTTTGCTTATTTTCTGTAGTCACTCTTTAGGCTACTCAGTATATATTCTACTGTGTCCTTTCCTCCCCTACTTGCACAAATCATAAAACATCCAACCATACTCTGCTAGACTGGATCTTTTCATCCTGAACAAGCAGAATCCAAGATTCAGGTGTATTAGTAAATATGTTTAGCGGTCACTCCACAGTTTACTGTGTTCGCAAAATAAAACCAGTCCAATCATGCTCCAAATTAATACTTACAAGTTCATTTAGACCTAGACTGAGCAAAAGGTCTGTAATACTCATGCCCCACTAAGTAAGATCAGGGTTAGGGCGGCCCATCTAGCCTGGGTCTCGGCTAACTTGATTAAGTTAGACAGTTTCCGAGATGCCTTATGAATAAAATGTTAACAAACTGTCTCTTCTTATGATCACACTACATATAGACAATTGAGGAATACATGCACAAAACAAACAAAACTAGCAAAATCACAATACTTTACTTGAACAGTAACATATCAAAACTGGCCAATTTTTGGAAGGTTATCAAAAACATCTACAACCCCCCTTACCATTCTCACCCATCAACCATAAAAATAGGCAAAGAAACAATACGCTGCCCTGTAGCAATAGCTAATGCAATCAATAGCTACCTTGTTGAATGTGCCACCAACCTGATTAAACAAAAAAAGGTACTTATGAAGTACAAACGTGAACAGAACTGTCATTGGCACTGGTTACCTGTTCCAGATATGCTAATGAATTTAATTTCATGCCAGTAAATGAAAACAAAATATATGATCACCTCCTCAACCCAAAAATTACATCTAGCCTTAACCAGCTACCAACAATATTATTAAAGCTCAGTGCCATGGCCACAGACCAACCAATTACATCTTTAATTAATGCCTCTTTGTCATCTGGGTATTTGCCCAAAGCCTGAAAGGTGGCTAGAGTTGTACATATCCACAAAAGTGGGGATAAAAATGTAGTACCAGATTGTACACATGCAACTATATAACTATTACCAACAGACCCGTTTTTTCACCGCCCTTCAATCAGGCTTTCCAAATCACTCAACAGTCACAGCCCTCCTAAAAGTAACCAATGATATCCAGATTGGCATGAAAAATGGTGAACTCACTGGAGATATTTTCCTAGATTTTGCAAAGGCCTTTGACAAAGTAGACCATAATATTCTTACAGGCAAATTCCAAAGCTCAGGATAGGTTAATAATTCTCTAAACTGGTTCTGATCCTATTTATCATTCAGAATGCAGTATGTGTCAGTTGCTGACAATGACTCCCTTCCACTCAAAGTAGCAAGTGGAGCTCCCCAAGGCTCCAATTTTGGCCCTCTTCTATTTTCTCTTTTTATAAATGATCTGCCCACAGATTGCAAATCATCTTCTGTACATATGTATACAGATGAACCAATAATCTTTTCTAAAAACTCAAAAGTATCACATCTTGAAGCCATATTACAACATGATTTCTCAGAAGCTGAAAGATGGATAGCAAAGAGCAAACTGTTCTTAAACACAAATAAAACAGTCACAATGGTATTTGGTACAAAGCACAAACTGTGCAATCTCGTCAATACTCACCTATCCATTGTAACAGAGTCTAATCATAAATTGGCCCCAGTGGACTCCTACAAATATCTTGCTATGTGGCTTGACCCCCAACCTCACTTTTGGTCTGCCAGTCATGGTGACGTATTATATGCTCCAGCACCACAAATCCATTTTAGTAAACTTGACACTTTGTATAATCCATTATGCTTCTTTATCCTCCAATGTAATTACAGTACCCATCACTGTGATATGCTTAAAGAACTAAATTGGTTAACACTAGTGATGAGCGAGCGTGCTCGGCCGATGCTCGGATCGGCTCGAGCATCGCTCTGCTCGGCACATGGCGGTACTCGTCGAGTACCGCCATGTGCTCGCCCGACATGTTCGGGTGGCGGGGATCTGTGCCGGAAGAGGCACAGATCCGAAGAAGCTCCGCTGGACCACCAGGGACTGGAGGTACGGGGGCATTGCGGAGATGAAGGGGGCATTGCGGAGATGAAGGGGGACATTGTGGAAGAGGGGCATAGACTCTATGCCCCTCTTCCACAATGTCCCCCTTCATCTCCGCTATGCCCGTCTTCCACAATGTGCCCCTTCATCTCCGCTATGCCCCTCTTCCACAATGTGCCCCTTCATCTCCGCTATGCCCCTCTTCCACAATGTCCCCCTTCATCTCCTCTATGGCATAGAGGAGATGAAGGGGGACATTGTGGAAGAGGGGCATAGCGGAGATGAAGGGGCACATTGTGGAAGAGGGGCATAGCGGAGATGAAGGGGCACATTGTGGAAGACGGGCATAGCGGAGCTGAAGGGGGACATTGCGGAGCTGAAGGGGGCATTCGGAGATGAAGGGGGCATAGCGGAGATGAAGGGGGCATTGACCAGGCACCCTCCCCTCATCAGAGCAGGGGGTGCCTGGTGTCGCCCCATTCATTCCAATGGGGCTCGGGTGCTCGGCCGAGCACTCGAGCCTCAGGGGGTGCTCGGTCAGAGCACCCGAGCACCCGAGCATCGTGGTGCTCGCTCAACACTAGTTAACACTAGAATCTAGAAGTGCCCTTCACCTTTTCTTGCTTCATACACAACCACTTCTCTGGAAAACTGCTGGGCTACCTGACCAGTATGCTCACTACAGCTGTCCATACTAACTATAACCTCCTCTCCACTGCTAACAACTCACTGCGTATACCACAATACAAGAAAGGAGCAGGACAATCTGCCTTCTCCTTCAGAACTCCAAAAGCCTGAAATCATCAGATATTCTCCCAGTCTAAAATCCTTAAAAGTAAATGCTTATTTATAGCTAAAAACAGTATGTAACTGTATATAATTTTTCACAGCTTTTAATATTACTCTTTAAAAGATGGATGGCACTTCACAAACGGAGATGGGACACGCAGCACATGAAACCTGGCAAGACCCCCAACCAAGTCTAATGTGTTTCACGCTACCCTAGCACTTAGTCATAGACATACAGACATTTAGTTGCCATTACTCCATTTAAAATTAATGTAAATTGGGAAAAGCCTGTCAAGCTTTTTGGTGGGAAATTATTACTTTTGAGAAATATCTGGAGGTCAAAGTATCCCCAGGGGCCACAGGCTTAAGAAGTTCCCATCCTTTGAAACAAAAGAATCCTATTTCATTGCTAAATGGAATTCTATTTTGTCGGATTGTTCCTTTAAGCTTATGGAACTGAGTGTGCACTTTAAGAAAGAAGAATTATCACAGTTGAAATTGGATATCTTAAAGAGGAACCTTCACCTAATAATAAGCCGCCATGCATTCATTAAGCATATGGGGACTAGCTTGAAAATACATGTCTTGCCTATAGAAAGTGACACATTCTAAAGAAATCTTTACTCTTTGGAGACTGACGGGCAGGTTAGTGCAGCCTGCGTGCTTGCACTGTCAGTCCCTTCCGGTTACCATGTGGTACGCTGCAATGCTTTACAGGAGACCGAAACTGACTGCGCATCTGTGCAGACAAGATGTCTGCACTGATACCTGGCTTCCGGTCTCCAAAGGGTAAATATTTCTTTAGAATGTGGCACTTTTTATAGTTAAGACATGTATTTTCAAACTAGTCGCCATATGCTTAATGACTGCATGGCGTCTTATTAACATGTGAAAGTTCTGCTTGAAAGACACAGTCCACAATAAAACAACAGATCAACTTTTCATCTTTTGAAGAAACTGTTCCCTTTGGGAGGATTTTGAGAAAGGGATCTCTGTGAACGATTTAGCACTCGGGGATATAACAAAGGTCTTGTATATGAAGCATATCAGCTGGCTTTGAATAGATCTAGATATTTTGGGAGAATAGGACCCTATTTCAATCCAGAACAATAGAGAGGTTATAGAATTAGGTTTATTACCACCTTTAGCCCTCAGTATAAGAAGATCTATGCCTTGGTTAAGTCTATGTTGCCTGTACTGAAGACTGACCCTGTTTTGGCTGAGATTCTGAAGAATGGTTTTGATTTTGTGGCAAAGAGGGGTCTCACCATATGCAACATGATTTCTACAAGTTTATACCCACGTGGTTAGATTCCACAAGCTTTTTTAAATGTGGGGCAATGATGTGCAGGACCTATGGTATGGCTAATACGTCAAAGTGATTTAGCTGCTCATTTGATGGGGCCAGTTATGATATATCTGGTTTCATCAACTGTAACACTCTTAATGTTATTTACATACCATGCAGGTTCTGTGCAGTATGTGGGCTGCACTATTTGGCCTCTTAAGATGAGAGTTAGAGAACACCTGCACCAAATACAAAAACATTAAAAGGATTCAGCGATCGCTAGGCATGTATGTTTGGAGCATGAGGACAATGTGGATTTATATACCTTTCAAGGTATAGCAAGGGTTACTGTCCTGCCCCAAGGTGGAGACATGTTGCCGTTGATAAACAATAGGGAGGCATTCTGGATATTTCAATTAAATACCAGGGTGCCGACAGGGTTAAATTCCGAATGGGATATCAGCCACATCATGTAGATTCTTTGGCAATATGACATGTCTTTTTTATACATCTTTATATGTATGTATTTGATTGTGTTCTGTGTTACTCTCTGTCCCCTCGGGATCGAATTCGGAATTATTTCATTTGTGTAAGCAGTTGGGAATCCTGCTTGTTTATTTTTCTGCCCATATTTTTTGTGCAGGGGGAGGCTCCTTATGATGTTCATATTAAATAAATATATATTTTTATGTGAATCGATCTGGAGGTGACAGTGAGTTATTTTTGGTCACTAAGGGTTACACTATCAGTCTCTTTTTGAACATTTTGTTGCTGGTGGTCAGCCTCTATTTGAACATTCGGTTTCTTATAGGCTGTATGTGTTTTTGAATGAAGTTTGACAGGCTTTTCCCAATTTATATGATTTTAAACTGCTATCCATCTTTTAAAGAACAATAATAAAAGCTGTGAATTTTAACTGTTTTGTGTCGGAGTGCCATCTATCCTTCGGTATGTTTGTTATCAGGAGTGAAGAGCCTGTGGATATCGAGCACCCGGACTGTTCTTCCCAGTGGTGAGTCCATTGAACAAGTGTTTCTATGTTGCAGTTGCATAAATGTTTGGAGCGTGTAGCACCCTTTCCTCTATCTAAATATGTAACCCTTTACTGAAAGGACATACTTGAAAATGAGAGAAATCTCAATGTATTCTTCCGTAAAACATTTTCTAAATAAATTCCTAAGCACTCATGTTTTTGTAGCATCAATCTCGTTTTAGATTTATGGTTTTGTTATTGCTAAGTTATTGCTTATTTTTTATAGTCACTCTTTAGACATAGTACCCTGTGACTGAGGAAAGCAAATACTGCAATATATTGAAGGTTTCAATTTCAGTAAGCCTGCAAAAAATTATTTTTAGGCTTTTATTTCTGGAAGTCTGTTGATATGCTAATCTTTATTTTCAAAGGGATAAATAAATACATTATTTAATAAATAAGGATAACACTTAATGTGGGATATGTGCATGGTGGTATTAGTGTGATTCATTTATATATAATTTAGGGAGTCTTGTGGGAAGAGAGAGTTTTTTCTGTGTTTGCATAATCTGGTGACTTTGGGGTAATGTGAAGGGAGGAAGGAGATGTACCCTAAATGCCCAGACATCTTGTTTCACTGAGCGAGGCAGGCTGCAGGAGGTCCAAATTCCTTCCTGAGCAGTCTCTTTGACTGACTTACAGATGAATTTTCAGACTGACACCCAAGAGACAGACAATTACAACTGACACTGACTCCTTCAACAGCCAGAAGAACCTATACAAGCATGTTGTTGATTAAGGTCTATCCACATCCTGTTCTGTACATATTAAGACTGCAGTGATACTTAGGGAGAGAGAGAGAGAGAGAGAGAGAGAGAGAGAATGCAGTAGGAAGATAGGCAGGCAAAGAGAGAGAGAAGGAGTAATTACATGTTTCATGTTATTTGTTCATCTGAACTTATTGCAGTAGGGATCATACATATTAATTTCACTGTCACTGTGATTAGTTCTTCCACTAATTAGTACAGTTCTGGTTTTGGCACTTTTTTAAGTCTTTGAATGTATGTAGGTTATATAAGGGTTGTGTTGTTTATTTGAATTAATCTTGATAAATGCCACAACTGCTGGCCTAAATGTTGATTGAATAAATAATCTGTGCTTAAACTGCAAAGGAACCCGCGAGCGCTTTCTTCATTTCAGTCTATCTATCTATCTATCTATCTATCTATCTATCTATCTACATATATATATATATATATATATATATATACAAATACGTCCTCACTGTGCACTCTCCTCTTAGTGGTGTTGTGCCTGGGTGCCAATCTCAAAAATAAATTTGTATCCAAATATAAACAATAAAGAAAGCACTCACAGGACTTCTTTATGGTGATGAGCAGTTGTGAAGTTTATTCCATCAACGTTTCGGCCCTATTGTGGGCCTTTGTCAAGATGGTGGCATCATTCAGATGCAGGTATTCACATTATTTTTTTATTTTTTTGAGTTGTTTTTTGTTTTTTATTTTTTTGTTTATTCTTTTATTATTTGTTTATTCAGCCACTTCCCTCCCCCCCGGATATGACATCATTTGGGCGCCAAGGTCTGCACTTTGTTAGTATAAATGTAGGTGATTCTTAGTTTGTTCTGTAAGCATCTTGACAAAGGCCCACAATAGGGCCGAAACGTTGATGGAATAAACTTCACAACTGCTCATCACCATAAAGAAGTCCTGTGAGTGCTTTCTTTATTGTTTATATTTGGATACACACATATATATATATATATATATATATATATATATATATATATATATATATATATATATATTAACGTTGAGTGGGTCCAGATTATACATACTTAGCTCTTAAAAATTATGATCTTAGTTAGAAGTTTCTTGTTATTTTATACATAAAAATATGGAAATGGTATAAACAGATATAGACCATGACATGCTAACAATTTTTACCTTGTTATAAGAATTGCAGCATCAACTGGTGAATATTCTTCACCCCAACTTGTTGACATCTCCATTTGAACATCATTCTGTTTCCCAAATTCCTTGAGTTGCCATTTACAGAAGCTCTCCAGCATTTTTTCTCCATGGTGCCCTATGTACATGTCTACCTGAAAATAAAAAAACATTGCTTTATTGTTTATATTTGAATGCAGGATTATTTGTAATGTAGATTTGTTATTGTAACAGTTGCTTTTTCATGAAGTGGAAATTGTACAAACTGTAAAATCTGTTTTGCTGAGCAGTACATTTTTAATGAAAAGTGCCATTTTCAGCCTAGCTCTTTGCATTGAAATAAGTGGGAAGACTGAATTTCTCCCCAGCAAGTGGCAAGTTTCCTTCTTTGCATGCAGGCATAGCAAGAAAGGGGTATCATGTTCCTGCAGCATGACATTCTGTGTTTGTGTGAAAAAGTGAAAGCAGCACATTTTCGAGATAGAGAAGACAGGCTATTCAAATGGAGTTGAAGCTTAGTTGAGGGAATCTTGTAGGTAGGCAACTTGTTCTCTGTATTAGTAAAGTCTGGGGGACTCTGTGGGACAGTAAGGGAGAAAGAAGGTTGACCCCCAAATATCCCAAAATTCGTTGTGACTGAATGGGAATAAACAGGCAGCTGTGACTCAAGTATCTTATTGATCTGGCTGTTGTCTCTGTTCTAGGGGAGTCTGGGGGGTTTGAGAAGGGAGCAAATGAGGTTTACCCCAAACACCCCAACATTTTGTGTGACTGACTGCAAAGATACAGGCAGCTGTGATGCAAGTTCCTTCCCGATCTGGCAGTTATCTATGTGCTAGGAGAGTCTAGGGATGTGAGAAGGGAGCAAAGGAGATTTACCCCAATTACTCCAAAATTCTGTGTGACTGACTGGGAAGACACAGACAGAGTTAATCCAAGTCACCTGGACAATGCCATTGGTAGAAGGGGACTCCCAGAGTCAGGGAAATGGTGTGGGCTCCTTTGACCACTAGTTTGGATGCTATTCTTAACTTCCCCTACCACTCTCCTAATGCTAGTTCCATCATCTGCTTCACCATCACTGTTACTACTACTAACACCAACCACATCAATTTCAGTCCCTGAGTCTTTCTCCTCACTAGTAATAGGATGATCACCCCCTCTTTCACTTCTGAAACTCTGTACAAGCTGCTGCACCTTATTGGTAGTAGTACTAGTGGCGGGACTGCTTGCAGATGGCAAATATTACTTAGGGTCCCTTGCTGTCACACTTGGCATCATTTCCTCTCCCCCCTCTGAGAATTACAAGGCACACTAGCAACAGGTTCAGCACTGGCAGCAACCTCAGCACTGGCAGCAGGTACAGGCAGCTGACTTATCCTACTCACAATACTACACTCTTCTTTCTCCTGTGAGATAAATGTCCCCAAGATACCTAGGGGTAATGCAGGGGGACTGGTCAGCATTGGGTCTGCAGAACTAGGGCATCCGGACCCTTTCATGTTGGTGGTAGTGGTCACTTCCTCCTCCTCAGACTCACTGGACTTGTAATGGTCCTTCCAGGTCCTCCTTTTATTACTATTAAACTTGCTCACAGTGACAGCAGTCACTATGAGACTCTGCTGTCTGAATTTTGTTATTAATTCATAGCACAACAGGCTAGCACCTCTCTATCACTCTGTAGTTGTTTGTTTTTTGTTTCACTTCCTGGAAAATTGCACTTTTGTATAATTAAAAGGCAAAAAATGGTTAATAACGGGCCAAAAACTTTCTAGCCATTTAGAAAATATAGAATAATTTTTGCCAATGGGCAAAAGCAGATGATATTTTAATCACTGTATTTAAAGTGGATTTTCCCACAAAAAAGTGGACAACCAGTGGTTTTCTCTGATTTTTTCGCTGGAATACGATGGGACTTTTCGCCCACCCCTTATATCCAATGCATTTAGTTGGCAATCAATGATTGATGAGCTTAACACAATCCTGTACAGCAGGGCTGTCTAAGTTCAGTCCTCAAGGGCCACCAACAGATTTAAGGATTTCCCTGATTAAGCACAGGTAAGTTAATCAGTAGCTCATTCATTTTGACTAACAGACCTGTGATTAATCAGGGATATACTTAACCCTTTTAGTGCCAGACTGGAAAGCAAAGGCTTTGCAAAGCAATGCATTGTGTATTCCTCTGGCACTCAGAGGGTTGAATACTGGTCTTGAGGGCTGAACTTGGACAGCCCTGCTATATATTGGTGTAAACACTGCAGTCTACAGTAGTTGAGCTTTGGTTATCATATGTGTCCTGACTAGTGTGGATGGCCTGAAATACCTCCTTGTCATCCCCACTCTTCAGGATACATGTGATAACCAAAGCTTAACCATCACAGTGCAACTGAGACAAACTGATTGCATGTACCACACATAAACCTAGGAAGCAACAACACTATGGCCTCAAAACACACCAGTTCCGCTCCTTGCCATCCCCACTCCTCAGGATGTATACTATTATCAGCCCTAAGCCTAGATTCCCTAAAGTTTGAAGAGGGCTGAAAATGTTGATGTCCTGTTGAAGCAGTTTCGAAGACACATTGATAGTATTCACTAAAGTGTCTACAACATCACATCACCATCACTCTGACAAAAATATGCCGACATCAACATCCATCTGACAGGTTTATGAATTTTTACTCATCCCTTCGACAATGGCCTATTTCCATATGGAAATTAAGTATAATGACTCATTTCCATATGGAAATGCAGGATAATGAGACAGTTTCATATGCAAGGTGTGGGGGTTGATATGTTAATGTGACACTTTGGCACATTAACTAAACTCTGATACCAGCCTCATGGTCTCAACTTCACCTATCTGAGGTTGATGAAGTTGGGATCCCCCTGTACTTTCCTATGCAGTAACAGCCCTCAATCAATCACAAGCTTGGAGGGCAGCATCCATGAGGATTTGTGGATACAATTTGTCCCCCAGCCTTGTTCCCATGCCCATTGGTAGCCATAGAACCCCATATACTCTGATTAGCCCTCACACTTGCTCCCTCTGACATACTACCCCCCCTTTGTAATTCTATATTTTGGCCTCCTCCGGCATACTACCCCTCCTTTTTTAATGCAACATTCTGGCGCCCTCAGACATACTACCCCCCTTTTGTAATATTTCATGCTGGGCCCCCCTTGTTAAATTGTATATGTGTTCAGAGTTAACCCTTTGAGTATCAGTGAGGTACACAACGCATCACTTTGCATTGCAATGCATATGCATACCCCTCTGGTACTGAAAGAGTTAATAGGCAAGTTATACAGCTGGATACCCTTGCCTTTATATGTGTAAAAAAATGCTTTGTTTTAAAAAATATACTACATACATTGTGGGGGCATCGGGGCCACCCCTGATACCCTCTTAGCATTGAAGAAAAGAAAAAGAAGGGCGCTGGAGCACATTGCTCAAGTCTAGTGTTGAGCGAGCATGCTCGGCCGATGCTCGGATCGGCTCGAGCATCGCTCTGCTCGGCACATGGCGGTACTCGTACGAGTACCGCATGTGCTCGCCCGCCATGTTCGGGTCTCCTCCCCGCACGTTTTGCGGCTGCTGCGCGGCCAATAAACGTGCAGGGAGGCTCTGACATCGGTGTAATGCCAGCAGCCATGTTGGCTGCTGGCATTACACTGATTGGCTGGCCAGAACCCATGGTCAGGTGCTGTATAGCACCTGACCATCGAGTTCGGCTCAGTCTTAGCCAGGGAGAGCTGAGGATAGGAAGGGAAAGGCAGTGTAGGGAGGAAAAAAACCAAACTTGTGAAAAAAAAGAACCAAAAGTCCTTTTTAGGACTACTGTGTGTGGGGGCAGCAGGTTATTTTGTGTGGGGGGAAAAAAACAAAACAAAAAAAAAAAAAAATATTCTGTTTAGTGTGAAAAGTTGCAGATTAGAGCACATTCTGTTTAGTGTGCACAGTTGCAGATTAGAGCACATTCTGTTTAGTGTGCAAAGTTGCAGATTAGAGCACATTCTGTTTAGTGTGCAAAGTTGCAGATTAGAGCACATTCTGTTTAGTGTGCAAAGTTGCAGATTAGAGCACATTCTGTTAAGTCTTCAAACTAAAATATCAAAGTCACATATTCCATTCAGTGTGCGTTGCCGCAGTTTAGCAGCACATTCTGTGTACTGTGCAGAGTTGCAGAATAGGAAGAAATACTGTTAAGTCTTCAAACTAAAATATCAAAGTCACATATTCCATTCAGTGTGCTTCGCCGCAGTTTAGCAGCACATTCTGTGTACTGTGCAGAGTTGCAGAATAGGAAGAAATACTGTTAAGTCTTCAAACTAAAATATCAAAGTCACATATTCCATTCAGTGTGCTTCGCCGCAGTTTAGCAGCACATTCTGTGTACTGTGCACAGTTGCAGAATAGTAAGAAATACTGTTAAGTTTTCAAACTCAAATATTAAAGTCACATATTCCATTCAGTGTGTGTCACCGCCGTTTATCAGCCTATTCTGTGTACTCTGCACAGTTGCAGAATAGTAAGAAATACTGTTAATTTTTCAAACTAAAATATTAAAGTCACTTATTCCATTCAGTGTGTGTCACCGCCGTTTAGAAGCCTATTCTGTGTACTCTGCAGAGTTGCAGAATAGTAAGAAATACTGTTAATTTTTCAAACTCAAATATTAAAGTCACTTATTCCATTCAGTGTGTGTCACCGCCGTTTAGAAGCCTATTCTGTGTACTCTGCAGAGTTGCAGAATAGTAAGAAATACTGTTAATTTTTCAAACTCAAATATTAAAGTCACTTATTCCATTCAGTGTGTGTCACCGCCGTTTAGCAGCCTATTCTGTGTACTCTGCACAGTTGCAGAATAGTAAGAAATACTGTTAAGTTTTCAAACTAAAATATTAAAGTCACTTATTCCATTCAGTGTGTGTCACCGCCGTTTAGCAGCCTATTCTGTGTACTCTGCACAGTTGCAGAATAGTAAGAAATACTGTTAAGTTTTCAAACTAAAATATTAAAGTCACTTATTCCATTCAGTGTGTGTCACCGCCGTTTAGCAGCCTATTCTGTGTACTCTGCAGAGTTGCAGAATAGTAAGAAATACTGTTAATTTTTCAAACTCAAATATTAAAGTCACTTATTCCATTCAGTGTGTGTCACCGCCGTTTAGCAGCCTATTCTGTGTACTCTGCACAGTTGCAGAATAGTAAGAAATACTGTTAAGTTTTCAAACTAAAATATTAAAGTCACTTATTCCATTCAGTGTGTGTCACCGCCGTTTAGCAGCCTATTCTGTGTACTCTGCAGAGTTGCAGAATAGTAAGAAATACTGTTAAGTTTTCAAACTCAAATATTAAAGTCACTTATTCCATTCAGTGTGTGTCACCGCCGTTTAGCAGCCTATTCTGTGTACTCTGCACAGTTGCAGAATAGTAAGAAATACTGTTAAGTTTTCAAACTAAAATATTAAAGTCACTTATTCCATTCAGTGTGTGTCACCGCCGTTTAGCAGCCTATTCTGTGTACTCTGCACAGTTGCAGAATAGTAAGAAATACTGTTAAGTTTTCAAACTAAAATATTAAAGTCACTTATTCCATTCAGTGTGTGTCACCGCCGTTTAGCAGCCTATTCTGTGTACTCTGCAGAGTTGCAGAATAGTAAGAAATACTGTTAATTTTTCAAACTCAAATATTAAAGTCACTTATTCCATTCAGTGTGTGTCACCGCCGTTTAGCAGCCTATTCTGTGTACTCTGCACAGTTGCAGAATAGTAAGAAATACTGTTAAGTTTTCAAACTAAAATATTAAAGTCACTTATTCCATTCAGTGTGTGTCACCGCCGTTTAGCAGCCTATTCTGTGTACTCTGCACAGTTGCAGAATAGTAAGAAATACTGTTAAGTTTTCAAACTCATATATATTAAAGTCATATATATCGTGTAAGATGAAGAAGGCGGGTAAAAAGGGACGGGGAAGTGGACGTGATCCTGATAGTTCAGGGCGCGGGTCAGGATGCGGAGAAACTGTGCCTGGTGCCAGAGCACAAGAAAGAAAGACATCCACCATACCTAGCTTCATGTGTAATTTTACAGGGCGTCGCAGGACATCACTCTCGAGGTCCGACCACTGCGAACAGGTGGTCGGTTGGATGACAGCTGATACTGCTTCCAGTCGGTTAAGCACCACCCTGTCTTCCACCAAGTCCACTCTCAGTAGCCAAGAGTCTGGTCAACATAATCCTCACTCTGATCATCCTTCCTCCCACCATACACGGTCTGGTCAAAGAAGTGATCCCACACTGGGATATAGTGAGGAGCTCGTCTCATCACCAATCCTTCATTTGACCCTCTCTCCAAGCACGCTTGCAGAGGAACATGACATCTTGTGCCCTGATTCACAACCTCTAGAGGCTACCCAATCACAAGAAGATGACAGATGTGAACGGCATTTAAGGTCAAAGGAAGTAGTGGATGATGATGATGATGATGAGACACAGTTGCCATTAAATCAACCACTATTTCCGTCTCAAGACCTTGTTGAGGAGAATGTTATACAGTTGTCAATGACTGAGTATGTGGTGGGATCAAGACTTCAGGAGGATGATCAGAGTGAGGAAGTGGAGGAGGACTTGGTGGACGATGAGGTGACTGACCCCACCTGGGAAGGTGTAGAGCCGAGCGATGTCAGCAGTCCTGAGGGTGAGCCATCTGCAGCACCGCAACAGGCTGGAAGAGGCAGTGGTGTGGCTACAGAAAGAAGGCGGACCGCACCAAACCGGCCCGCAAATGTTCCACGGAGCACCCCCTTGCGTAAATCTACCTTGCCAAAGGGTAGGTGTTCCGCGGTATGGCGTTTTTTTAAGGAAAGTGCGGACGACAAAAGAATTGTAGTTTGCAACCTGTGCCACACCAGAATGAGCCGAGGCATGAACACTAGAAACCTCACCACCACCAGCATGATCAGGCACATGGCATCCAAGCACCGTAGTAAGTGGGAGGAACGCCTGGATCGCCCATCTGTGTCTGCAGGCCACACCACTGCCTCCTCTTCCCCTGTTTTCGGTGCCGGCCAATCGCCTGTCGAAGGCGCAGGCCCGCATACCTCCCGCCCTGCACCTGTACCATCTGAAGCACCATCAGCGACCACATCCACTTCCCTGTCCCAGCGCAGCATCCAAATGTCGTTACCCCAGGCATTTGAGCGCAAGAGAAAGTACCCAGCCACCCACCCACAGGCCATAGCACTAACCTCACACCTTTCAAAATTACTGGCCATCGAAATGCTGCCATTTAGGCTTGTGGACACTGAGTCCTTCCGCAGCCTGATGGCAGCAGCTGTCCCTTGGTACGTGGTCCCCAGCCGCCACTACTTTTCCCGGTGTGCCATCCCCGCATTACACCACCATGTGTCCCGTAACATCACCCGTGCCCTGACCAACGCAGTTACTGGGAAGGTCCACTTAACGACTGACACATGGACAAGTGCTTGTGGCCAGGGACGCTACATTTCCCTGACGGCACACTGGGTGAATGTCGTGGAGGCTGGGAGCGACTCGGACCCTGGGATGGCACGGGTGCTACCCACGCCGAGGATTGCGGGCCCTACCTCCATCAGGGTTTCCGCCAGCACCTACGTTATTGGCTCCTCCTCCTCCGTTTCCACCTCCGAATTCTCTACACGCAGCGCCACTCCCCCATCAGCCAGTAGCTGGAAGCAGTGTAGCACTGCAGTGGGGAAGCGTCAACAGGCCGTGCTGAAGCTGATCTGCCTTGGGGACAAACAGCACACGGCCTCAGAGCTGTTGCAGGGGATTAGTCACCAGACCGAGCAGTGGCTCTCGCCACTCAACCTGCAACCAGGCATGGTTGTGTGTGATAATGGGCGTAACTTGGTGGCGGCTTTGGAGCTCGGCAAGCTCACACACGTACCATGCCTAGCGCATGTATTTAATTTAGTGGTTCAGCGATTTCTAAAAACCTACCCCAATGTGCATGATCTCTTGACCAAGGTGCGCCGCGTGTGTGCACATTTCCGTAAGTCATCTACAGCTTCGGCCGGCCTGTTGAAGCTGCAGCAGCGCTTACAATTGCCAGCTCACCGGCTGCTGTGTGACGTGAGCACGCGCTGGAACTCCACCTTCCACATGTTGGCCCGGCTTTGTGAGCAGCAGAGGGCAGTAGTGGAGTACCAGCTGTTACACGGTCGTCGCCTCTCCGTTCAACTTCCTGTAATCAGAAGTGAGGAGTGGGAATGGATGTCAGACCTCTGCGAGGTTTTACGCAATTTTGAGGAATCGACACAGATGGTGAGCGGCGATAACGCTATTATCAGTGTAACCATCCCACTTCTGTGTCTACTGAAACGCTCGCTGCTCACAATTAAAACCGACGCTTTGCATGTGGAAGAGGTGGAAATGGGGGAGGAAGAGCTTACACAAGGTGATAGCCAGAGCACCCTCACTTCGTCTTCTCAGCGACAATTGGAGGAGGCGGAGGAGGAGGAGGAGGAGGAGGAGGAAGACACGGTTGCCTCCGCTACAGAGGGTAGCCATGGAACTTTAGTTCCATCTCTTCAGCGTGGGTGGGCAGAAGAGGAGGAAGAGGATGAGGATATTGAGAGTCATCCTCCTGGTGAGGACAGCGAAATCTTGACTGTTGGTACTCTGGCACACATGGCTGACTTTATGTTAGGCTGCCTTTCCCGTGACCCACGCGTTATACGCATTTTAAACAACACGGATTACTGGGTGTTCACCCTTCTGGACCCCCGCTACAAAGAGAATTTCTCATCTCTCATTCCTCCGGTGGAGAGGACAAGCAAAATGGTGCAATACCAGAAGGTTCTTGTTGAAAAATTGCTCCAAAATTTTCCATCTGACAACGCTGGCGGCAGAGTACGTGCTACCTTGGCCAACAGAGAAGGGGAGAAAAGGGGAGCACACAGCAGTTCCGAGAAAGGCAGGGCAACACTCTCCAAGGCGTGGGACACCTTCATGACACCCCGCCAGCACCCTCACCCTGATGCGCAGCCTAGTGTCACAAGGAGGGAAAAGTTTTGGAAGATGGTGAAGGAGTACGTAGCAGACCGTGTCAGCGTCCTCAATGATCCCTCTGTGCCTTACAACTACTGGGTGTCCAAGCTGGACACGTGGTATGAACTGGCACTCTACGCCTTGGAGGTGCTGGCCTGCCCTGCCGCCAGCGTTCTGTCTGAGCGGGTATTTAGTGCTGCTGGTGGCATCATAACAGATAAGCGTATCCGCCTTTCCACCGACAATGCTGATAGGTTGACACTTATAAAAATGAACAAGGCCTGGATTTCCCCTGACTTCTCCACTCCACTGGAGGAAAGCCGCGGGGGAACATAAACTCACTTTATATATGTTATTTACAATGATGTGAATACTCTGTATTCCCATTCACCCCTTCCACCCAAAAAACGGGTATATGGTTGACTCTTAATCTTCTCATCCTCCTCCTCCTCTTCCATATGCCCTGTGCTATAATTTTTATATAGGGCCAGCTCACCAGCGGGCCCTGTGATATAATTTTTATATAGGGCCAGCTCACCAGCGGGCCCTGTTTGACAATTTTTGTATAGGTCAGCTCACCAGCGGGCCTTCTCATATAATGTTTTATTGGGTCAGCTCTCTAGCGGGCCCTCTCATATAATGTTTTATAGCGTCAGCTCACTAGCGGGCCTTCGCATATAATGTTTAGGATGGTCAGCTCTGCAGCAGACCCTCACCCATAATGTTTTAGATGGTCAGCTCAGCGCACGTTTCCCTCTTAATCATGGCCTCAGTTCTGAAAATCAAGGAAATTTTTGGGAGAATTTGCCTCTGCGCACGTTTCCCTCTTAATCATGGCCTCAATTCTGAAAATCAAGGAAATTTTTGGGAGAATTTGCCTCTGCGCACGTTTCCCTCTTAATCATGGCCTCAATTCTGAAAATCAAGGAAATTTTTGGGAGAATTTGCCTCTGCGCACGTTTCCCTCTTAATCATGGCCTCAGTTCTGAAAATCAAGGAAATTTTTGGGAGAATTTGCCTCTGCGCACGTTTCCCTCTTAATCATGGCCTCAGTTCTGAAAATCAAGGAAATTTTTGGGAGAATTTGCCTCTGCGCACGTTTCCCTCTTAATCATGGCCTCAGTTCTGAAAATCAAGGAAATTTTTGGGAGAATTTGCCTCTGCGCACGTTTCCCTCTTAATCATGGCCTCAGTTCTGAAAATCAAGGAAATTTTTGGGAGAATTTGCAGATGATATACAAGTAAATATACAGCAAATACTGTTTGGTAACAATTTTTCGCCTAAAGTCGTTTTTATTTTCCTTTTTGTGTGTTTTATGGTCAGTCTGTAAAAATGGCGTACTACGGGCGAAAGATCGTTCCCAGCAGCGATGTTGGAGTCCAAGATGCATCCAGACATCCTCCCTATGCTGTCCCTGAACCATTTCTGTGGTGTTTCCATCCTTTTCTGCCCTTTTCCTATGGACCAGGCACCCTCCCCTCATCAGAGCAGGGGGTGCCTGGTGTAATGCTCGAGTCCTCCCATTGACTTCAATGGGGCTCGGGTGCTCGGCCGAGCACTCGAGCCTCAGGGGGTGCTCGGTCAGAGCACCCGAACACCCGAGCATTGGGGTGCTCGCTCATCACTACTCAAGTCAACAAACATTCGGCACCACCCAGCCAATGTTGCCGACCTAGCACATAACCCCAGAGTGCATAAGACACAGTCACCAATGAACTCGAAGCTACTAGGACCTATGTCACTTCCGACAAAATAACCAGAAGTGCCAATCGCAATAGGATGCAACATCCAACGTATGGTTGGACGCCTGCCTATTAGATGAACTAAGAACTGTTGGAAAATTTGGGTCTCTAGACCCAAAAAATATAAATGTATGTATGTTTGTCTGCTAGTCTGGTGGACTCTTAAGTGATCAGTGTTGCTGCATCTCCAACAAATGGATTCTAATAGTGTCACAGAGTGACTAGAGAAATAAAGACACTGACGAGTACAGATAAAATGAATACATTTTATTGAAACATAATAGTAGCAGCAATGTACCTTTGACTTTCACGAGACCAAGGAAGGACAGTGCACACACTTCCTTCACCCTTTACTAGGCAAGTGTAAGATGGACCCACGTCTGTACCCTAAAGCTAAGGTAAACCCAGTCAACAGGAGCGAGAAACTCCAGAACGCTGGAGCACCAAAGTAGCAACTCTAACTCCACCATCTTCTCGAGACCAGGTGGGAGAGCAGTGCGCAACACTTCCTCAAGCATTCACTAGGCAGGTGTCAGCTAGTATACGTATGGCCCATAGTAACCTTCACGAGACTAGATATGAGGACAGTGCACGCCACTTCCTCAATCCTTCACAAGGCAGGTTAAAATTGAGCAATTATACCCTACCTCTAGGGTATACCAAAGGCAAGGTAAACTGCACCTAGAATGCTAGGTGAGGCAACAAACCACCCGAACCTAGGCCGCAGAAGTTCACTGACAAGGACTGACTGAACAAGCACTGCTACAGGAGTAGCGAGCATGGTGGTAACGGTAGGCCCAGGAAGCCAAGGATAATGATAGCCAGGGCTGGGTAGCCAAAGCTGGCAGTAAACCAAGTCGGGAGAGCAACAGAGGAGGAGGTAGTCAGACAAAGCCAGGGTCTAGAGCCGGATCAGGGAGTCAGACGAAGCCAGGAGACAGAGCCAGATCGGGTAGTCAGACGAAGCCAGGAGTCAGAACTGGATCGGGTAGTCAGACAAAGCCAGGAGTAATACACAGGAATCAGTAAGCGGACCAACACAGCACTAGGCTCAGGTACACCACGAAAGGGCACTGGGTAATGGAAATGCTCAGGCCTTTAAGGCCTAGTAGGTGGGCGGAGACATGACAGCAATTACCAGTGACGTATAAGAACAGCGACTTGCATTGAGCGACATCCAAGAAGTAGCAAAGTCACTGTTACAGCAATGCAACACTGGAGGCAATCACGGCACCATGATAAATAGTCTGTTCATTAAAATAAAACAACCCTGATCACTAAGAGTGCACCAGACTAGCAGAGAAACATACATACATATATATTTTTGGGGTCTAGAGACCTAAATTTTCCAACAGTTCTTAGTTCATCTAATAGGCAGGAGGTATCCAACCATATGCTGGGTGTTGCGTCCTATTGCGATTGCACTTCTGTTTTTTTTTGCCAGAAGTGACATAGGTGCTAGTAGCATCGAGTCCATTGGTGACTTATGCACTCTGGGGTTATGTGCTAGGTCAGTCACTTCGGCTGGGTGGTGCCGAATGTTTGTTGACTTGAGCGTTGTACTCCGGGGTGAGACACAGAGGCTAACTGCTTCCGTGTATGTGTTCACCCATTGACGATTACACTGGACCTTTCCTGTTGGTAAATAAGGGTGCCTTGAATGGTGAATCAGTGATTGCCTATACTCCTTTTTTTTAAATTTGCCAATTGTGTTACTATTGTACAAACTATTGTAAACTGCCTAATATCTTTTTGAAGAAGAAGCTGTAAACTTTGAAATGTGTCAAAGTGTGCATAACTGACGTTGTATTTGGCATTTTCAATTTTAATATGAAATATTATTTTGTATAAATGTGTATTCTAATTTTACTTTTTTGGATGGCAAATTTGACCATATCGGGTGGTGATATTACGCCGTTGGATTTTTGCCCGTTGTATCAGCAACAGGCAATTGAGACTTCAAGTGTGAGTCCTATCCTGTGAAATATTATTACTTTTATCATTTATACTCCATCTTGGTGGATTGCGCTCCCACTTTGGTGTTTTGTTTGTGTCCCCCTAGCATTGTATCTAGTAGGATAGGTGTTCACTGCAGATGACAAGGAAGGCATTTGTTGGCTTTTAAGCTGACTTGAGTCGTGATCCCTTTCGGAGGGGGCCAGAATGCTGAATTACAAAGGGGGATAGTATATCGGAGGGGGGCAGTGTATGTCTGATTTCTAGCATGTTGGGCAGCATGGGGAACATCACCATTTTGTGTTAGCCCCATATACACATCCTGACATCCCAGGCCTTTTTACCTTACCCAGACAGTGCCCATGGAGATTTGTGACTAGCAGTGGCATGGGGAAAAGACTGGAAAATGTCAGACAGTGTACATGGGGATCTGTGGCTACCAGTTGTCAAGGGAACAAGTGTGGGTGCCAATCAGTGTATATGGGGTTCTATGATTACCATTGGGCATGAGAACAAGACCAGGGGTGGCAAGTGGTAGCCACAAATCCCCATAGATACTACCTGACCCCCAGTCTTGTTCCTTTCGGAGTGCACAACATGTATGATATATGATACATAGCTAAGGGGATAATTGTGTATTGCTTGGTGTACTTTTGTTTTACTTTTTTAACCATTTGAGTGCCACATGAGTGAGCAATGCACATCCCAATGGTATGCAAAGGTATAATGGAATGATGCTGTCCATGGTGCTGAAAGCTTTCTCTTCACTTCCCTACTGGCAAGTAGGGAAGCAGATAGAATGCTCTTCTACTTCAGAATTGTCATAGTGTTGGTGATGTGTGAAGGGAGGATATCCCTTCTACATCGACTGTACTTCAACAATCCTGTATGCTAATAGGGACCTTCTCCACCACCCCCCTTTTCATCTGAAAATTTTAGTGAATATGCAGATGTGTGTACATCGAAATGTCAAAGTGTTTCAAACACATCCACAAATCTAAACCAGTTACCCTCTCCATCAGAAACAATATAGTCTCCCTATCTAGGATGCTGTGAAAGATGGTCCCATTCTTCTAATAGGAGTACTTGGAGTCCTGCAGCATCTCTTCATCATCACCAGCCTGGGATGTGTCTGAACTGTAGGTGTCAGGCCCTGCCTGCACTGACCCTGAATGTGTAGGGTGCTCCCCAACATCTACCCCTCATCCCACTGTTGAAACTGACCATGGCCTCTGTGTGCCTTTCCTGGGTGTGGTCCCCCTTTGCCCAGTTGTTCTCCCTCCCCCACTCCTTCTCTGTACGGGTATGACCTCATGACCTTCCTCTTCTTGTACACCTCTCCCCATCCCTCTCTCCTTGTCTCCTCTCCCTGCTATCTTGCACTGACTCACACTCAGTCACTCACACAGGCCCTCACAGACACACTTGATCAGACTCACTCTCTGTCACTTCCTTGCACTCATTGAATGACACTCAAAATAAAAGATAAAGTTGTGTAATGTGTTGTAAACAAAAAAAATATGTGTTTGTCTGTTTGTCTTTGTATGCATGTACGGACAATGTGCCAAGGTGTATTATGTTTCCCTATAGGTGTGCCAACTCTCCCCACTCCCAACTCCTTCTTCCTCGCACCAATGAATGCTCCTCTCTTTCTCTCACTCTTTCACTATTATCAGCTTCTGTGTCCTGTGCTCTAGCTCCCCAAAACTAGAAACAAAGACAAGTTATTTTGGGTTATATAGAGGTGTATTTCAATGTATTTGATATTTTGGTGTGTGTGTGATTGGCTGTGAGTTTTAACTTGTTTTAACAACATTCAGATTACATCTAATGTTATCTTTTTCCTTTGCAATAGACATATGTTTATCGGCTGACTGGGACGCAGTGTGAGGTGAGAAATGGTTTGAAGTGGGTTTTCGAGATACGTGAATTTGTTGGGCCTATGCTCGTTAGCTATTCTTGAAAACTTATTGAATTTTAAGTTCTTCAAAAATGACGGTTGGTGAGCTTTTTTGCCTTAATGACATTTTTATAGTACTGCTTTAATCTAAGTACGGTCTCAGGCTCTATTAGCTCATGTAGAACTTGGATCATCTGCCTGTCTGTACTTATTAGTCAAAACAAATTTATTTATTTAGAAAAATAGCGGACACACTAGGTGCTATGCAAGTGGAAACATATATTCTAAAATTAAAAAATACACCAGGATATAGTGGACTCAAAAGTACTAGTCTGCTAACATAGTAAGACAAGTGTGCTAAGTCTATCTCTAAACCAAAAGCAAAAAATAAAGGAAAGCGCTATAAATTAGATACAACAGAAAAGTACCCAACCCCTGTAGGAAAAAGTAACAATGATAATATATTATAAATAATACAAAAACGAATGGGCTATCAAATATCAAAAACATACTTTACTACAATAAAAAAGGATAAACAGGTAATATACTAATAAAAGAGCCCTGAGAAATCAGTAATGAGAAAAAAAGTATAGACAACAGGCAATAGTACACTGTTGTAATGGTTAAATGAGAAATACCTCTCCCTGGTAGATGGAAATAAGCATTGCGAAGAACTACTTCTTCTTCCGTCCTCTTGTCCTCAATGAACCCCTGCTGAAGACTTGCATAATTTTCACCGTGATGAACAAATGTACATTTCTGGTGACTTTTGACTGTTGTCTATAGTTTCTTCTCATTACAGACTTCTCAGGACCATTTTATATCTTGTTTTATATTTTACATTTATTAGTAAATAACATGGTTATCCTTTTTTATTGTAATAAAGTAAATTAAATTTCCCTCTCACACCTTCCATTTCCCTCAGCCTTTTGCTCCATCCTTTGATATGTTGATAGTTTGATTGCTAATCACTAGTTTGTGGCCTATATATCTGGACACACTGTGGGAGAAAGCATTTGCAGGGGGCAAAGCATTTGCGCCCCTCTTCCTAAGTGCCCCTCTTCTAAAGTGTCTCCAAGAGTTTAACAACTGAGTTCAACAACGAGGACAACACACAAGGCAACACACAAGGCACCAGAAATCCTGCATTACCTGTAAAGAGCACCTGTAAGAAGATAATCAGCAAAGACATTTCTTCTCTGGCATCAGATTTGGACTCGCAATGTTTACATCTGCTATTTATTTTGTTGTTATATATTCAGTGCTCCCCAGGATTCTTGTCAGCCTCAGCTCTCCCCCTGACTTTACTAACTACATACACATCTCCCCCTCTCTCCTCCCCTTCACACCTGTCTGCTCCTACACACTTCTCCAGATTTTAACCCTTCTCCCTCTGCAGTCCCTATTCCCAAGCACCAATACAAATCCCACTCCCACATCTCTGCCCTTTGTCTTATCCTTCTGCTTGCTGCAGGGGATATTGCTCCCAATCCAGGCCCAAACCCATACCCACCTGCTATCAGCAACGGCCCACCTTTTCCTCCCATCGCAATTTGGAGGGTTCTAACCCCTCAAATCTTATAAACATTCCTCTTTGTTCACCCTCCTTTCTCCTCCTCTCCTGTGCTCTGTTGAACACCCGCTCCATAGTTAATAAGACAACCCCCATTCATGATTGTTTCTGTGAGAAATCACTGCAGTTGTTTGCTTTCACAGAAACTTGGTTATCTGCACAGGACACAGCTGTGGAGGCTGCACTCTCTCCTGGAGGGTTCTGCTTCTCACACACCCCTCGATCCACTGGTCGAGGTGGGGGGGGTAGGTCTCCTTCTCTCCTCCCGCTGCCGCTTCCAGACCCTCTCAATCCCACCATCTGTGCACTTTTCTTCATTTGAAGTACACGCAATCCAGCTCTATTACCCTCTGTCTATGCGCCTGGCTGTAATATACAGACTACCTACTAACTCCTCTTCTCCTTCAAACTTTCTCTCAGATTTTGAATCCTGGCTCTCCATCTTTCTCGCCACTGACAATCCTGTCCTTATTCTGGGTGACTTTAACTGTCATATTGATGACCCTTCTGTCCCCTGGGCTTCCCGTCTTCTCGACCTAGCCTCTTTCCTTGATCTCCAGCAGTGGACTAACAGTGCCACCCACAAGGCTGGTCACTGCCTCGATCTTGTTTTTACTAAGGGTCTGGACCTTTCCTCTCTCACAGTTTCCCCATTCCCTCTATCAGACCACCATCTTATATCCTTCTCTCTCTCTCACTCTGCCCCTTCCCCCATCCCTCCTCCAACAGATTTATAAGGGATACCCACTCACTTGATCTTCCTGAGATGAGCGCCTCACTTAACTCCAATCTTTCCTCTTTGTTAGCCATCTCTGACACAGACATTCTTGTTAACTCCTACAACTCAATCCTATCCTCTGCTATTGATTCCTTTGCCCCACTGAAACCACAATGGAGTCGTCAAGTCAATCCACGACCCTGGCTCAGCTCCCACACCCGCTTCCTATGCTCTTGCACTCGTTCTGCTGAATGCCTTTGGAGGAAATCTCGCTCACATGCAGATTTCATCCACTTTAAATTTATGCTGTCCTGTCTGCATTCTGCTTTATCAAAAGCTAAACAAGAATACTACACCATACTAATTCACAACAATAAATCAAACCCACGCCGTCTCTTTGCAGTCTTTGACTCCTTGCTCCATCCTTCCACTGCTTCCTCTCACCCCATACATTCACCTCAAGCTTTTGCAGATCACTTCAAGCACAAGGTGGAATCTATTCAAAAACAGATTCCTACTATTCCATCTGCCTCCGAACTCTCTCTCCCCAAACCCCCTTATCATACTTCGATAGTTTTACCCCAATAACAGAGGAAGAAGTTTCTCAGCTTCTCCTATCTACCCACCTCACTACCTGCTCCTTGGACCCTTTGCCCTCCCACTTACTCAAACCACTTGCACCAGTCCTTACACCTATATTAACACACATCTTCAACACATCTCTCTCCACAGGCACCTTCCCTTCTTCCTTCAAACAGGCACAAATTAAACCCCTGCTCAAAAAGACTAACCTTGACCCCTCCTGTCTCTCTAACTATCAACCTGTCTCCCTTCTGCCTCTTACCTCAAAACTCCTAGAACGCCTGGTCTTCTCCCAAATAACCAAATTCCTCAACTCTAACTGTCTTTTGGATCCGATGCAGTCTGGTTTCCGGTGCGGTCACTCAACTGAGACAGCTCTCTGCAGGGTGGCTAATGATCACCAGACTGCAAAAGCCAAAGGACAGTTTTCTATACTTATACTACTTGATTTATCTTCTGCCTTCGACACAGTTAACCATTCTCTGCTTGCTCAAATTCTCCACATCCTTGGTTTCCGAAATCAAGCTGCTTCATGGCTCTCCTCCTATCTCTCACAACGTTCCTTTTTTGTGTCCTCTAACAATAACACCTCCTCCACAGTCCCTCTGTCTGTGGGGGTGCCTCAAGGCTCCGTTCTGGGTCCTCTGCTTTTCTCACTGTACACCCTTTCATTGGGTGAACTTATTAGTTCATTTGGCTTCAAATACCATCTATATGCTGATGATACCCAAATTTACATCTCCACTCCTGATCTTTCACCTCAAATCCAGCTGCAAATTTCAGACTGCCTCTTGGCCATTTCCTCCTGGATGGCACAACGTCAGCTGAAGATTAACATGGCCAAAACCGAACTGCTAATCTTCCCACCAAGACCTTGCCTAACACCTAGCTTCACCATTACTGTTGATGGAATTGATATTGATCCGGTCAGCTCAGCACGCTGCCTTGGGGCCATATTTGATTCCTCTCTTTCCTTCTCCCCTCACATTAATTCCGTGGTTAGATCATCTCGCTTCTTTCTCCGCAACATTGCTAAAATCCGCCCGTTCCTCTCCCAACAAACTACTAAAACTCCTATACATTCCCTCATTCTGTCCCACTTAGACTATTGCAATATCCTATTAACTGGCCTCCCTGCTACTCATCTTTCACCTATGCAATCTGTTTTAAACTCAGCTGCACGAATCACCACACTCTCTCCAAAAACTGAACCTGCCCACATAATTCTCAGACATCTGTAATGGCTCCCAATTCAGCAGCGCATCAATTACAAAGTCCTTCTTCTGACCTTTAACACTCTCCACACTGCTACCCCTCCTTACATCTCTTCCCTCATCTCCTATTATGTTCCTGGCCGCTTCCTTCGCTCAGCACACAACGCACTTCTTGTTGCACTATCCACACCCTCTGCCCTCTCCTGTCTCAAACCTTTCTCGTTTTCTGCTCCATACCTATGGAACTCCATACCCCTCTCCTTACAACTAGAACAATCCCCCTCTTTCTTTAAGTCTACCCTGAAGTCTTATCTTCTGGAGCACTAGGACTATGCACTGCCTTGGGCCAAACTCAGCACTTGTAATCTCAGCACTTAACACCCTCTTACCCCATTGTATGTCTCCTTTTACCCATTTAGACTGTAAGCTCCTTGGGGCAGGGACCTCTCTCCCATTGTTTCTATGAATGTCGCACTTATTTCATCCCCTCTTAGTTACTGTAACCATGTCTATTGTAAGGCACTGCGTACACTGTGTGGCGCCATATAAATAAAGATATACATACATACGTACAAGTAAAACTTTTTTGTTTTTCTATTATTTAATATATATTAGTAATGTATCTTTGTTACATTTTCCTTTGGGGTACTTTACTGTTTAAGTTATAGTGTTCTCCTTTATTCTTTGCTTTAAATTTATTTATTTAACTCATTTCTCCCTTCACACCCAAATCCAGTGAACAACTGGTAGTGGCTATCACCAATACCTCTATCAAATAACTCCAGCTCCCTCTCTTTGACTGTCTGCCTACACTAGCTATAATCAAAAATTCAGCTGCCTTTTCTTTCTCTCAAGTACAGACAGACAGTGGGGTAAACTGACACCCCTTGTATGAAAACAAACAAAAAAAAACCAATAAAAAACAATGCTTACTCACCGGTGTTTCATGTAGGAGAACAAGTTTTGTTACCCGTAGGTTCATGTGTACACCAAGACTTTTGTGCTGGAAAAGGTTGTAAACCTAAGAGATAGCATAGTTTTTAATATATTACTTTCAAATCACAATATTTCAAAATACCTTTGTTTTACTACAAAAATTACATTAACTATATCAGCATAATTAAAATGTAACAGAAAAAAGAGAACTTCTGAAAATAATCTGAGGTGCAAATAAACCAAAATGTTATTTTAAAATGGTTTATGGCTAGCCTGCATGCAAAGTTACCACCATAGAAAGAGAACATTTAGAAGAATGTAAGAAATCTTTTACACATAAAATAAAAGCAAATAACCGTTTTTTGTGTACTGAATTAATCTATGCCATTTTATTGCAATGTACACGGTTTATTTTTGCATGACAAAATAGCCACTTTACATTCTTTATGACAAGGGGCAGGCAGCATGTGTTTGGAGAAGAGGAATGACAGGTCCAGAAATGACTAAACACTCAAATACTATGGACAGACTAGGCACAGTGGAAATAGGTAGAGAAAATCTTCATTTTCCTATAGGGGAAAATTCAGGGGTCATTTGCTTATTTGTTATGAGCTAGATGAGTTGTGCACCAAGATGTACTGATATGTATGTACCCAGGCATAGATGCAGGTTTAACAAAACCATGTACATGTATTGCACCTTAGGTTTTTAAATTTCTTTAAGTTTTTCATGATATTAAAAAAAGTTCCACTTTGCTGCAACACTTTAATGCTTCACTGTCTCCAGTGCAGTTTTAAGGTGTCAGACTGACTGCAAAGTGAGGATTTCTTAAAATAAATGGGCAAAGAGAGTCCAAACATATCTGTGGATGGTATCCTAATTAATTGCTGTATATTTGGTGACCATCAAAAGGAAGTCATCAAAATGTCACCCGCATCAAAAGGGAGACATTCTGATGTCACACACATAAGGGTCGCCAAACAGAGGGCAATATTTCAATAGTATATGAAATAGCAATGACTTTATGAACACATTGATATGTACCTTATACTTGCAAACTTTTTTATTTTGAAATCGATTTAAACATAGAAACATTTCATTTGATGACAGATAACCAATAAACCCAGTAAGTGTGCCCATTCTCCCATCTACAATAGCTTTTTTTAGTTCAGACTTATAAAAGCCACAGCTTTCCTTAGCATGGAAATGGAAAAGTCAGTGTCAATTCTTGTTGAAGTATAGAGGGAAATGTGTTAATGACCTGTAAAACACTATAACAACTAGACATTTACCATATTTAGGATAGTGAGAATAAATTTTCTTGTAGCCTCTGATCCATGGTAGGAAACCATGGCTGGATCTGCGACCACTACAGTTTCTATGTTGAATTCTTGTGCTTGTTTGTAAGAGTATCTTTTTCCTCTACCAGTTTCAGGTGGCTTATAATTTTTTATTCTTTTCTTATCTGCAAAACAAAAAGTAGCAGTGTAGTTAGATATATAAAGTTAAAATTGCATTTCAGTTTTTTAACACCATAAGATAAAATGCATCTTACATAATTTTTGTTTCCTGCAACCAAACACTATACGTTATAATTGCAATTTTACCACACAATAATTGTATAATAAGGTCATATATCAGTTTTACAACAATTTAAAAGCCAGAAACAAATGCATCAGAGAACTTGTTTTTAAAATTCCTACACCAGACTGCAGATGAAGGTTCTGGTAAATAATATATAAATAAACAGGTACCCGCTTTTCTAACATGTTCTACATTTTGGGTGGATCATTAGCTTAATTTTTGTAAATGCAGATTATCAGCTATCTTCAGATGATGAGCTGCCTTAGCATATAAGTTATTTTTGTTTATTAGTTCCCCTTTAAAATCACAAACTATATGTATACCACCTGCTTCTGGTTTACAACTTTATTTTTTTATTTATGGTAACATTGGACTAGAAATTTAAAAACAATATAAATGATAAATTTATAGGGAAATGGTTGACACATTGTCAGGTATTTATCAATTACAACAAATTTCCTCTTTTTTGCATACTTAACCTTACTCAAGACAGGGAAATAGGCTTGTTAACATAGCATGAGCCAGTCAAAACCTAGAGTATGGAAATAGTGTACTTCCATGGCATGATTTTGCTCATTGTTAAATTAGCAAAAGCATACTGTGATTTGTTCATTGATAAACTGGTCAATAAACAAGAAAATCAAATCCAGTCTTGCTTAATGCTCTCTTACTGCATCCTAATGCATCCTTGTTGCGCCCTTATTTCGCTCTTAATGCACCCTTACTGCATCCTATTGTATCCCCTATTGAATCCTTAATGCGCCCTTAAGTGCGTCTTACTTCAAGATGTGACCGAAATTTTGACACAGGCAACATATAGAATGTGCCCTTACTACATTCTAATGCATCCTTATCGCACCCTTATTTTGATCTTAATGCATCCTTACTGCATCCTAATGCGTCCTTATTGTGCCCTTATTTTGCTCTTAATGCACCCTTATTGCATCCTTAATGCGTCCCTTATTTCATCCTTAATGCGTCCTTAAGCACCTTACTTGTAGATGTGATCGGCATTTTGACAAAGGAGACATATAGAAGACGACATGTTGTGCAAGGCGACATGTTGAATTTGTGAGGGTTCAACATGCAACATTAAGAATTCGTCAATCGCATTCACATGACCAAACAAATGCGACATTTTAAGATGTGCAATGCGGCGTGTGACATTTCAAAACTGAATAAGATAATAACAGTTTGATAAATAGACTCATTAAATATGTTAATATGTAACATGTAAATTGGACAATATACTGACAATATAAAACAATCATTAAGCAACTATAATGTAATTACATATTTCTATTTATATATAAATGTAGATGGGTAACTAATTCTGGGCAACCTGTGTTTGATGTGGACTACATAGTTGAATGTGTATATATATCTCTAGATTAAGTGGCTCTTAGTGTGCGTAACAAAAGTATTACTTAGGTTGGAAACCATTCAGAAGTCTTATCTACGTATATAAAAATCTAGGTGGTTTCTGTTCTACACAGCTTTTGCTTCTATTTCAGATACACTCACGGGTGGTAGAAAGGAGTTATGAAAAAACTATACATTCTGTGCCCAATGGGATGACTAAGGACAGTGAAAATGCACATAGATCTTTCACAGTCTCTGTGGCTATGACCAAATCATGGTAAATATTATATGGGCAGTAAATAACACTAACACACATGCACTCTCACACACACACTGCTTGAGAGTTGTGTAACATATTGCTTTGCATTGCAATGCAAAAAACAGTAAATATATATACCCGATTGTTGTATGAAAGGCAAATACTAGTTTAAGTCACTTTGTTAAACAAACTAAAAGCTACTTATGCCAAGTGTAGAGTACCAATTTATCATCTTGGATGCTAGAGAGAATTATTCAGAGAAGTGAAAAGCATTGCACTGGAAAAGTATGTTATATCCAAGAGGTTAAAATCATTCATGTGTTAAGATACTCTTTGCAGCTTGAGCAGCCACAGTACTGAGTTGCAATAAAAATAAACAGAAGTGCTGGCTAAAACTATATAAATTCCACTTTACACTTTATTTTTATTTTATAAGGGTTTTGGGGAAATATAACATTCCAACTTTGCTTCTGTACCCTATATAATGCACAGTACAAGACAGACAATCAATCCAATACTAGAGACATTTTCAGTACGTCACTTTTGCAATGTGTTGGAGACATCTACATCATTCAAGGGACCAGTCATTACTTTTAAACTATTTGATCTAATGCCTCACTTCATTCTGGGAAGTGGATTTTATTGCAGACTACAAAGACATGACTCTACTAAAGTATAAAGCATAATTTAGACAGAGACTGGTGATAATATTTTTACCTTCAGTAGAATCCAAAGTAATCAAGAACTTGCATTAATGAATGTGAATGATTACCTGTTGTACAATGTATGATGCCTCCCAGATACTGATCTCCCAGTCAATTCAGCTTGGAGAGCAGTAGAGGCGAATGCTGGGGAGAAGGAGAGCTCCCCTGCTTGCATTCCACCCAGAGCCAGGTAGGAATGGGCCGGATCGGCAAACCCTCATTTATGTGAGAGGGTTATGCGATCCCACCCACTCCTACCCAGTTGCTCCAGGTAGAATGGAGCAGGGGAGCTCTGTTGCTCCTGTGCATCACCTCTGTTGAATGAATATGTTTGAATGAATATGTTTATATAGCACCACTATTGTATGAATCACTTTACAATTTAAGGGTTTAGACAATGCAGGGTTATAAGTGCTTTGCAGAATGAAACACCGGAAGTGAGGTCACTGCCAAAAGCTTACAACATAAAGTTATAATGGGAGAAATACAGAGTACATAAAGGTCAGTTGTTGAATACAGTGCTAGAGTTCTGGTCTGGATAGTGGACATACATAAATCATTTATAAACTTGTAAAAGTCGAGCTGTAAAAAGTCAGTGCCTTCTAGCATGTTTAAGTTTTTTTTAAGTAGTTTCAGTCATGACTTGAAGACCATAAGAGGTGTAGTTGTGCAGGTTGGGAGAAAGAGCATCCATAGATAATGAGCAATGAAAGAAAAAGGTTTGAGAGGGCTGTAGACACAAAAGCAGCTGAGAGAAGACTGATCGTAATTGAAGGGATGGGGTATAGTGGGAGATAAGAGTGGAAATGTAGGAATGGGGAGAGAAGAGAAGGGTCTCGAATGAGAGAAGCGAAATGTTGTAAGTGATCGGGACTTTGATAGGCAGCCATTGGAGAGATCTGAGCTGGAGGGGGGCAAGGACAATAGGGTAATTAGTGCTGCAGCTTTCTGTATGGATTGAAGAGGATGAAGTTGGGAGTCTGGAAGGCCAGAGAGAAGAAGGTTGTAGTAGTCCATGAGGGAAAGGATGAGTGCTTGTTCAAGAATTTTAGCTGTGGAGGAACAGAGGAAGGGATGTAGTTTAGCTAATATTAGCTGGGAATCTGTAGCTGGGGGGCATCTGGAAAGGTCCTGATGTGCCACCTTGAATTCTGATTTTGTTTTCTCATACAGTTTAAAGACAGAAACAGTGCTCCTTTTGAGTGACTATCTTTCTGGCCATGTCATCATCTCTCTCACTGTCAATTTTCTCTGTATTTGAAAAAGAGGAGGATGTTGGAGGGATGTATTTTAGACCTACATCATCACCATCATTAATTAGGTCATCCTCAACATCGCCGCAGCTTCTGATCCATTACTTTTATATTATATTATATTATTATAATATATTTATATAGACATTGAGATGTCTAAAACAATTTCTTTGCACTTTTCCCCTTTGAGGGATTTTCACAATGTGGCTATTACGTTCAGGACAGTTGATTTTGTGCTTGTTTGTCTCATTGTCAGAAGCAGTAGTTGCTACAACTTCTTGCACTATGTCATCAACACTGAATTGTGATGCAGTGTTGTTTTCATTGTTTTAAGTGGTTTGTTAATAGTACTGTTGCTAGTGGTGGTGAAACTTTTGGTGAAACTTTAAAAAACAGTATCCTCCACTGGAGGAGAGAGATCACTATTTATTGCACTCACTGCAGCAACCATGGCTGCAGTAAGTTTTTGGACTACATTTTACTGGCATGGCCCTGCACTGCTCCTAATGCTTCCCTCCTCACCCCTTGTGCTTTTGCTGGACATTACTCAATCACTGTGTATTTTTACTGTAAAGTACACAATAGAACGGATTGTGTGTGATGTCTTGCCTTGGATCTCTACAAAACACCCTTTCTTGTCTAATATCAGTCTGCCTCAGTCACAGCTCATGTCCCTGTCTCTTGCACCTATCAACTTTTTGTATATTGTATTTCTTTATTTTAATTAACTGGTCCTCCTATACCTATTACAAATAAACAAAGCACACTCACTGTTCAACTGCTTCTTTCCCTAGGCTCCCCTACCACATAAATAACAACCAGATTAGGAAGGAACTTGGATCACAGCTGCTTGTGTCTTTCCAATCACACAAAATGTGTGGAGTATTTGAGGTAATTCTCCTTTTCTCCCTTCTCACACCCCAGACTCCCCAAACACAGAGATAACAGCCATATCAGGAAGGAACTTGGATCACGGTTGCCTGTGTCTTCCCAGTCAGTCACACAGAATTTTGGGGTATTTGGGGCCAACCTTCTTTCTCCCATCCTGTGCCCCAGAGTGCCCCCAGAGAATAAATGTCCTGCCTACAAGACTCTTTAAACTAAGCTTCAAATCCTTTTTATTAGCCGCTCAGAAATGTCTGCTCCTCCTCTCACAAACACAGAATAGCAATGACTGCAATAAATCACTTGTACAACTTCAAAGGTAGGGAAATACAGATATTCAATTAGTCTGCCATATATCCTACAATGTAGTTTATTTCAGCTCACAGCTTCCAGACTTCACAGCCTTCTGCTTTATATAGCAGAAAGCCACCAAATACAACCAAGCAAACAATAAAAAACACACCCACTACAGAGACAGACTGCAATCACTTGTACAACTATAAAGGGAGGGAAAAAGACTTTTGTCCCTCCCTTTCATCTCTAGCAGAACACAGAAAATACATTTCATAAATTTCTCCACCAGGTATCTCGCAATTTAATTTATTTCAGTTTACATCTTACAGACTTCGCTTCACTCTGCTTTATATAGCAGAAAGCCACCAAAAACAACCCAGCAAACAACAAAAAACACACCCACCGCATTCCTCCATTTATCACTGCAAAAGGAGGGAAAAAGGTTTTGTTCATAAATCCTACCTTAACACACTAACAGAAAACAGAAAATACAGTTATTCAGTTTGTCCACCAACGATCACTAATTTATCTCATATCAACTACAATGCAATCTAGCCAGAGTTCATTATACATTGCAATACATAGTTATCCATTTACAGTGAAAGTATTTTATGCAAGATAAACTGTACCTGTAAAATAAATATGTTACTTTAACAACCTGAATACAATGTAAAACCATTTATATGTGCTATACCACAAGTATGGATTATTAGAGAAAAGGGACATACAGAGACTGATGTATTAAGAAAGTGAAGTAACCCAGAGAACATCAAGTGCATCACTGGGAAAACACACACATATATATATATATATATATATATATATATATATATATATATATATATATATATATATATATATATACAGTTAGTTGTTGAAGAATCACACTCACAGGACTTCAAATAGATGAAAAAGTGTAATCTTTAATGAACCAGATTCATTAAAGATTGCACTTTTTCATCTGTTTGAAGTCCTGTGAGTGCAGTTCTTCAACAAGTAACTGTATGTATACTTTACAGGACCAGGCAATTGATTCATTGCTACAGGAGATATATATATACATAATCACATATGATTTGCAATGTGCTGAGCACACCTCTTATACCCAAAGGGATAACATGTTAAAGAGCTCTAAAATGCATTGCTGCTCTTCTGTACAATTCAATGGATTAAAAGCCTCACTTAAATCAAAGACAATTTGGCAATGTTTCTTTGTTCTCTGTGGTGCAACTAGTTTGCACCAGAATTGCATCTCTTTTCCTTACTACAGGGGTAGTTTATCTTTGGACCTCCAGCTGTTTGAGAGTACATCTCCGATCACCCCCAAACAGGTGGTTTACTGGTCAGATATTATGGCTGGATATTATGGGCATTTTGGTCTCCAGCAGCTGGTTGTCTGAAAATTGAGTACTTCAGCCTTTATTAATCAACCTCACAGAAACCTCATATTATCCTATAACATAAAATCCTAGAATGCGTTGCTCACTGTGTGCGTAACCGCACATGCGCAGTGGGGACTCACAGAACGGGCTGATCCGGAGCAGAGAGCTCCGGAACGCTGACAGCCTGTCTGTGCTCCCAGCTCCAGGGCAGCAGCGGAGGAGGCTGGGTGACAAACTGTCACCCAGTGCCTCCGCTGCTGCCCCAGGGCCAGGAGCACAGACAGACTGTGATCAGCCCGTGTTGTGAGTCTCCACTGCGCATGTGCGGTTACACATACAGTGAGCGACACATTCTAGGGGCTTTTTAATTAGTGAATAATAAGAACACAAAGACACACTTCTTTCTCTATAGTGTTACAGATGAGACTAATAGATTGTAAAGATACCAACACACTATGGATGATGTGAAGAGAATATACATGTAACATACACTAACAGTATAGCTAAAAATAATGGGATCTTGCTGCTAGATCAGCTGTTAGGGACTACATTTCCCAAAATCGGTAGCAAACTAGCAGCTTGCTGAGAATTTGGAGAGTTGTAGTCCTTGACAGCGTGTGGACCTCAGGTTGCCCTACCCTATTGTTAATTGATGGGCTGATGATGGTGATGAAGATGATGTGAGTTGTAATCCACAGCAGCCAGAGGCACTCAAGTCACCCAACCCTGCTGTAGAGCAAGAACATGAAATCTGAGGCCCTCCAGCTGTTGAGGACCAAAACTGTCATCATCAACAGCCAACAAGCTCCTGACTAATAATGATGGGAGTTGTAATCCATACCAGCTTGTCAGACTCAGGTTGCCCTACCCCACTTTAGATTGACAGTATTTGTAACCCCAAGGTAGGGATGATGGAAAGGACCATAACTGTAACATCAAAGTATGGATATTGAGAAGAAAAGAGGCATAGCCAAACACTACTGAATAGATGAGAAGAACTGGAACTTCATACCTGTAACACCACAAAATATCTGACTTGATGATTTGTGTTCTGTAGCTTTGTCTTCTGTGGATCTCTTTCTTCTGTAAACACGATGTGCATGGCCGGCTACTGCCATGGTTTGATTTAGTGGCTCAATGTATATAAAGTCTTCATTCAGTTGTATAAATCCCATCTGAAAGTTAAAAAAGAAGACTATGAAGATGAGGAAATCTATTGTATCAGGCACTGTTACAGACATATTTATTTCAGTACACTAAGTGGCATTCCATTGAGGTTTATACACTAGGAAGATCCAGAGCTAGTTACAAAGTTGGTTATCAACCTCTGGGTCTCCAGCCATCCTTTCCAGCCAGCAAATGGATCTTTGAGGATGTTGAGAGTTGTAGTCCACAACAGCTGGTGGACTAAAGTACCACTGAACTACATCATACAGGACAAATACAAATTCCCCAAATTCCTATTGATTTAACTCTTTGAGTGCCAGAGATGTATGCAACGCATTGCAATGACTTGGAAAACTCACTGGCACTCAGAGGATTAAACTATACTTTTAACCCCTTGAATGCAAGAGGGGGGTCCTCAATGCATTGTGAAGTAATGTGTTGGAGACATCCCTAACACTCATGAAAAATCAATGGGAAGTTGTATGTTTTCCACATGTATATAGGTAAACATAAAAAGAAGTAAGAAGGTAGCTTTCAAACAGATATCCTATATAATAATTTGCTAGGATGTTTGTCAGAAGCCATCATGTGCATGATTGCATCGCTTGAGTGAGGCGACACAAGACTGGATCGCGTGGAGCAGTGAGGTAGCAGCCACTTTTACACTAGTACAAAATAAACTAGTCATAAGAAAGAGGGAGTATTAAAAAAAGTGATGCAATTATGAAGCAAACCTATCACAGCGAACAAATACAAATGTTTATTTACTTAACAGCTTGGTTACAAGGCCTTTTTTATACCAGAAGACAAGAGTAATTTTGACCTTCTTAGTGTGTCTTTGTTCTATTTTCCTCTAATTCATTTAGTCCACCCCAATAAATTATATGCAATTTTAAGGATAAATAGGGCTTCCTTTTGATGCCACTTTCATATGTATTGCTCATTACTCCATTTGATAAAACTAATTGGAAAAAATACAACATTTTTATAGGATTTTCTGGTATGCTTTGTGCTCAGTTATTGCATTTTTAACAGGGACTGGATAAAAAGTATGAACTTTTGTTCATACCTCCCAACTGTCTTTTTTTTAGGAGGTTCTGCCCCTCTGAGGTGAAAATCCCTATGTGCCTCTTCCCCATCTCGGTGTCCTTCTGTACAGGAGAAGAGATTGTGTGGTGTACATATAGGTGTATCACATTGCTCAACAACAACAAAACTGACACTAATGTTTGCTTGAACTATAGTATATGTGTGGATAAGTTATTCTGTGTAGATAAATTGCTTTGCTCTTGTTCTAATACATTTATTAAGTTTCACAAAGAGGTGGCAATAAGTCATCAAGTGACCAAACCTGCTTTACCCCCAGTCCTGTCTCTAGCACCACATACATAAGGTTTAAGTGCCCTCTTTACCATTTGGCAGCTGTGTTCTCTGTTTCTATTTTCCTCATGATCACAGTGAGAAGAGAGGCAGAGAAAAGTGACAAAGGCAATATCCATATACATTGCCTTTTTTTTCACTGGCAAGTGTGAGCCACCAGAGAATGGCTGACACTGACTGCTCTAGTCCTGGAGCACTCAGTTACAGCCTCCATACAATGACCTCAGTGTGCCCTCAGGAGTGCTGCAATCACTAACCTTTGGAGTGCCAGGACCATCATCTGTGCTTAAAGGATAGATTTCTGTGACAGTCCTGTTAAGTCACTTGTCCTCAAGGGGTTAAATGTGGCTCTCTACTGTTAAAGGAGTTGAAAGTTGCATTTAAATTAAGGGAAATTTGGGGAATTTGTATTTGTTCTCTATGGTGGATATGGTTTGCTCCAGAATTGCTCCACTTTCCCTAAGGAGAACACCAGTCTCATTTTGTGGTTTGGCATATCTGAGGAAGATATACTAAAGACAGAGCAACCAGCATTAATTGCTAAAGTGCAGAAGAGAACAATGTGAAGAGAAATGTTCAGTTTGTTTTTTCATTTATTGCATTGTAACCCTTGAAATGCTGGAGATGTAGCCAACACATACCTCTCTGGCACTCAAAGGGTTAATAGAGGTTGAGAACAGGCTATTGAAGTTGCTGCTTTCTCCACCACATAATAGACTACAAAGTTTGCTAGTGGGATTACTTCATCACTGCCTTTTTTTGTATATGAATATGTCAAGAAAAGATGTCTGCCAGCTGCTAAAAAAACAGGAAAGGAGACCCGTAGATTGATGTAAAAATGCTTTAGTTTGTTAATGGAAAAGAGAGAAAAAAGATCAAAAACTAAATTCAGCTATCCCCTTATGTAAACAGAGACCTTTGCATTTGACTTTGTACAAATAATAACTACCAATGGAACATTTTGCTACACAACATTCATCAAGCACAATCTCTTACAACTTTTCAATTAGAGCTTAAAATTCACCTCTTGAATAAAGTGTGTACTTAAACTGTTTAATGCTTAAACAACTAACTTCAGAAGCACTTGACCTCTTTGGCTTACAAGAGGAGACAGGCATAGAAAATTGAGATGAAATTTAGGTTTGGGAATTGGGAGTTTAGTTGACAGGCAATTTGTTCTCTGTGTTTGGGAGTCTGGGGGCGAGATGGAAGAAATGAGATTTATTCCCCCGAAAAAAATATTCCTTGCCTAAGAGGATAGAGGCAGGTGATCTAAGTTGCTTTCTGAACTGGCTGAGCCTCTGTGATTGAATGACAGATTCAATATGCTGACACCAAAGAACCATAAAAGTACAACCTACACTGACTCCTGTAAGCACCTGCAGAAGTGGGACCAGCATATTGACTAGGGGTATGGTGGCGCTGTACAATTTATTCCAATTGCTTCTGCTGTTTCTGATGCTAACAGGCCTATCCTCATTCTGCACTACATATATTAATACTGCAGTTAACAATCAGAGAGTTGCTGACTATTGACACTAGCTACAGGCAGATAGACAAAGAGGTGGAGAAGAGAGGCAGAGAACAGTGACAAAGGCAATGCCTACAGACATTGCTTTTGTCATTTATCTCCACTGGCACATGTGATCTCTGTAGCAGGAATCACGTGCTGAGCCACCAGAGAATGGCTGAAACTGACTGCTCTAGTCCTGGAGCACTCAGTTACAGCCTCCCTACAATCATCGCAGTGCACCCTCAGACATACTGCAATCATTAACCCTTGGAGTGACAGGACCATCATCCTTGCTTAAAGAACGAAACTCTGTGACAGTACTGGCATATCACTTGTCCTCACAGAGTTAAATGTGGCTTTCAACCCCTTGAATCCTAAAGAGGCCTCTGAAACATTCCTTTACATTGAAGAACTCTCTATTGTTAAAGGGGCTGAAAGCTGCATTTAAATTAAAGGAAATTTGTGGAATTTGTATTTGTTTTCTATGGTGGATATGGTTTGGTCCAGAATTATTCCACTTTTCTTAAGGAGAACACCAATTTCATTCTGTGGTTTGAGAACAAAACACTGGGCTGGATTACATTATAGCCCAAAGTATCTACCAATGGGCTTTTTGAGTGATTACATTGTTGCCTAGATTGGGAAATGTATTTCTGGTTTGTGTTTTAAAATTAAAAAATGTTTCCCCTGGAACATACAGGAATGTAGGAAAACATTCTCAAATGTTACCAAAACAAGGTCCCAAAGCCTCAAGGGAATCAGGAAGACAACCAGCTGTTGCATTGTGCAGAATCAGGGAGGGTTTACCAGGCAGGAGACAATAGCCTGCCCTGTACGTGTCACCCTACAATCAACACCTAGTACAGCAAAACACATTCACTGTACCTGTAATTTCCCCTGTTAACCCCTCCATTGGTGGGATGGAATGAATTTGCCATGCAGGCAAACAGAGGGGTTAACTAACATTTAAAGATTACACTATTTCATCCACCACAACCCACTATCCTATTTTAATATACTTTTAACAACTTATTTGGCTGGAAAGAAGAGTTTACACTGGAGTACACATGATGCCATGTATAACCCTTTATTCCCTGCCAATGCTTGTCGGGAGTAGTTTGAACTTTGATTGGCTTTGAGTAGGGGTGGGCGAAAGGTCCCGCTGTGTTCCCGAGAAAATAAACCACGTCGTTGTCCACTTTTTCACAGCAAAATCCACTTTAAAAACAGTGATTAACATCTTAGTGTTTTTTGTTCATTGGCCAAAATTCTTCACCATTTTTTCAATGGCCAGAAAGTTTCTGCCAATTAATTTATGTGTTTTTTGCCTATTTGCTTTAAAAATGTGACGTGTCACCAGTGCTGAACCTGCTGCCAGTGTGTCTTGTAATACTCAGGAGGGGGGGGAGGAGAAGATGATGACAAATGTGACAGCAAGGAACCCTAAGTCACACTTGCCATCCCCAAGCAGTACTGCCAGTGCTATTACTACTACTAAGAAGGTCCAGCAGCTTGTTAGTGTTAGGAGTGAAGGAGGTGTAATCATCATATTACTAGTGACTGTGAGGAGGAAGACTCATGGGCTGAAATTGATGTGTTTGGTGTTAGTAGTAGTAACAGTAATGGTGAAGCAGCTGGTGGAGCTAGTTTTATTGGAGTAGTAGGGGAAGCAATTGAGAGCGTCCAGACTAGCAGTCAAGGGAGCCCACACCATTCTCCTGACCCTAGGGGTCCCCTTTCCCCCCATTACGTTGTTCAAGTGGAACATGATCCTGAAGAGATCAGAACTGGTGTTGGGGGAGAGCAAGCTCAGACTCAATACCACCACCACCAGCAGGAGCACAGATGAGCTGCCTGTGCTGCTGCTACTGCTGCCAGTGTGCCTTCTTTAGGTCAAAAAGAAATGCCAAGTGTGACATTAGGGGACCCTCTGTCACATTGCTTGTCACCTCCTCTAAGCAGCAGTGAGATATCTGTAATACAACAGCAGCACAAAGGGACTAGTGGTAGTGGTGGCAATACTGTGGGCTAGTTATGGTGCTGCTACTGCCTTAGGTGCATCACTGGAGCTAGTCGTAGCAAGTGGGACCTTCATCATCTATCACCCATGTTACTTCTGTTGTTGATCCCATTCCCCTTGAGCTGCCTAATCATCCTGCTGCTTAAACAACTCAGCAGCAGCAGGAAGAACAGCAGTCATAAATTCCACATCTACATCAGGGCACTTGACAATTGACTATGGTCACAGGCCAACATGATATGACCTGCTGGCACTAAGTCAGTAGGGATTTTTTTTCTCAGGGCTTGAGCTTAAAAATAAATAAATACAAATTAAAAAAAAACCATAGGCCTACAAAAAATACACAGTTTTGGGGGGGGTTTGTTTCTAACAAGCCTAAGTCCTACAAATCAATATTTCAATCATCCTCTACAAAATACTCTGTCATGACAAGTATCAGTCTATCCCAGTGGCAGCTTATGTCAGGGGGTCCCTGACTCTATAAAGTTATATACAAATTTCTTATTTTATTTTATTTTTTATTAACTGTCCCCCCAATACCAGTCAACAACCCCCTCAAAACAAGTTACCTGTTCAATTTTCCCCAGACTCCACCCACCAGCACAGACACTCTCCTCAGGCCCATGTTGTATTATGTTTTATGGGGGAGTTTTAATTGTATTTAGGATTTATTTTTTATTAACTGACCCCCAATCCCAGTTAACAAACCCCCCCAAAAAAACATTCCCTGTTCAACTGATTCTTTCTCAACACTCCACCAACACAGGCACCCTCATGCCCCTTTTATACTATACCTTTGGGAAATAAAATCATATTTGCCATGTGTTGTTTGTAAATTCAATGTTCCCATTGATTTCAATGGAATGAGCTAGGCTAAGCAGAAAAACTGCAATTTTCACAGGAAATTATTCACCTAGCGGGAAGTTCCATTACTTGTCGATTTCAGTTTGAGGTAGAAATGTTTGCCCAATCCCAGTTTTGAGATTTTTCTTAGTATTTCCTATGTATCAGTCCAGAAAGAATGCGTTTTCTCAGATGCATTTCACATTACGTTAACTTTTGGGTTGTTATTTGTTGTGAATGCTTCCATCCAGATAATATGATGACAGAAGCCATCAATACAGCCATTAATTGTAATAACATAAGGTTTAACTTCATCGTAAGAATCCATATGCCAAATTTCAATGGGATAGGCTAATTTTGGGGTAGAAGGACCTATGTATACTTTTGACAACTGAATCCTATAGGAGTAATGATAGCATTTATAGTATATATAAAAGTTTAGGAAAGGATATCTTACTAAGGTTTATTATACCAATAAAATATAAGGGGAGTTTTTTCCAGTGGGAAAAATCCTCAAGCATTTTATATATTATACGGATTATGTTAGCAGCATACAGTATCAAGACTTTCTTCATAAGATTACTTCCTAAGTATTTAATTGAGGTAGTGACCCATTTAAATGGGCTAGAAGCGTCTTCCTCATGTAGCCAAAATGCCTCTGACTTATCCAAGTTAGATTAGCTGATATTTCTGCAGAACCTCCGATATAGCTGGGATAGCTACTACTTTCATTTCAGTCCCACTCACTCTGATGCCTTTAAAAGAATCTAGTGTTAACAAGCTATGAAGTAAAGGATCTAAGGCAATATTAAATAAAACTGTGAATAGCAGGCAGCCCTGACTGATGCCTTTCTGTAAGGAGGACAGTAGAAAATTAATCCCTTTAGAGTATATCACGGTCTTTGGGTCATTGTAGATTAATCTGATATATTTGATAAACATCTCTCCATGATTCTGGACACTCTGGGCTGGTTCCAATTATCCCTGGTAAAATTTTAAGTAGAGCAAAAATGATTATCGAAAAGTACACATAGTGTTACCACAGGAATCCATAGGAACCACAACGAGCATTGGAACACAGAACCCAACTTGTGGTCCAACGTTTACCATGGATTTTTTACTCCCATAACTCATGCTAAGTAGTGTTTGAAATGGGAAGATCAAAGGAATCCAGCTTATGCTCGGTGCTTGACACTTTGTGCAAACAAAGTTACCCTCCCAAACATTAACCATCCCCTTGACCCTACACTACCCATAACATGAACAATAGTGTGTACCATACTAGCCCTAAAACTATCCTTTAACCCAAAGACACAACACCTATCTGTCATCCTGATGTCCAACAGGGTCTTCTGCACTATGCTCTGCTACTTCAATTCTTCCCATCTAAGCTTCTACCTTTTCTCTTCTTCTTCATCTGTCACCCTTTTCTCTCTTCTTCTTCATCTGTTATCTTCATCTGTCATCTCCATCTTCATCTGTCATATACATTTTCTTTCTTCATATGTGCTTCTTGTCATTCTTCTTTTTTCACATAGTGTTGTACCTGTAAAAAGATAAAGTTATTAAATTACATTTATCATTAAACATACGCTTCTGCTGGCAGTGGCAGGAAACAATAGCAAAAGTCCCCTCTTCTCATACCTTTTGTACCATTTGGGCCACTGCTCAATGACAGTTAAAGAAAATTTGAACAGGGATTGCCTTTTATATGCCCCCCCCCCCATGCTCCAATTGGCTGGGATGTGGGCTTTCGCAGGGAACGTAACATGCCCTGAAGTACCCGCACCTCCCATCCAATCAGCTTCTACCTGGAGGGACATTGAGCTAGAACCTGATTGGCTAATTGAGTTACTGAAGGGCATGTTCAGCCAATGGGAAGGTGGGAATTAGTTTGAAGAGGGACTGGCCATGTAAAAAGCAGTAACTATTCAAATTTCCCTCAGTGTGCATTGGGCAGAAGTCCAAAAGATACGAGGCTGGGGCATTTTTGCTATTGTTTCGTGCCGGCAGCAGCTTATGTTTAATGATAGATGTAATTTAATAACTCTAATATTTTTTACAGAGCTGCAACACTAAGTTGAAAGAAAAAGAATGAAGAGAGCACAGATGAAGGAAGAAGATTGAGATGACAGGCAAAGAAAACAGATGAAGAAGAAGAAAGAAGAGGTGACAGATGAGGAAGAAGAAGCTTACAGAAGAAGAACTGAAGAAGTAGACCTGGCTGCACAAGACCCTACTGGACATCAGGATTACAGGCACATATTGATTTTATTTTTTTGTTATATTTTAACTGACTAACCCTTTGAGTGCCAGTGTGGTATGCAATGCTGTGCAATGTGTTGCATACCCTACTGTCACTGAAAGGGTTAATCCTTTTTTTTTACATTCACATGCATTTGTTTGAAACCTTTGAGTGCCAGAGGGATACACAATGCATTGTTTACCAATGCATTGCATATCCCTCAGGCATTGAAATGGTTACTTATTTATGCTTTAAACATATTTTGAAAACCATTTCAGTGCCAGAGAGGTATGCAACGCATTGCTTTGCAATGCATTGTGTACCCACCTGGCACTGAAAGGGTTATTTAATTTTACGTTACACACATTATTTAAGTATTTTAGATGCATTGATCTGGGTCTTAGGGCCCCATAGCATTACATCCACGGGTCACTTAGCTTTTTTCTTAGCTTTTTCACCCTTCACTTCCACGATGGTGGTTTTTAACACGTTAGGAGACTCAAAACCAACGTTTACAGGTACAGATTTTTGGCGATAAAGTTGAGTCCCTTATAGTGTGTTACTACCCAACACATGTAATTGAATCACAAAGTCAACTTCTTTTCCATTGCTTGGAGCAGTGAGGTAGCGGCTGCTTAACCCTTTGAGTGTCAGAGTAGTACACAATACATTGCTTTGCAATGTGTTGCGTACCCCTCTGGCACTCAAAGGGTTAACATTTCCCGGACCTTGGCCAGTGAACAGGGGCTTTTACACTAGTAGTTCAATAAAAGAATTGTGGATCTTTACCTGGTTTCAGAATGAGAATAGTACGAGATAAGTTAAAGCTGTCTGAGAGAATACCCTTAAACAGTATTTTGTTAAAAAGATTTATCTTGGTCTCTACTAGATGGTTAAAATTTTATAAAATTCTGCAGGTAGACCGTCTGGTGTTTTTTATTTGGGTAATGCCCATGTCACTTTTCTTTACCTCAATTGCTGAAATAGTGTCATTAAGAAGATGTTGTTTGTTTGATTTGAGAGAAGACATAGGCCAATTCTTAAGAAAATAATATCTACGATCAACATTATCAGATTCCGCTGCATATAAAGATTCATATTATGAGGTTAAAACCTCTAAAATCTTTAAAATTTTTACTTATTGGCATTTATGTATAATAATTTGGTTTGTAAGATTTTATTAGGGTCACTAACAATTTACCTGCTTGTTCGCCTGTTTAAACTACCTACTCGATCCAAACCTCAGCCTCATCTGAGCAGCTATCTCCAACATTAATTCATATGCTTCCTTTGCCACTTTATATATACAGGTGAAGCTCAGTGAGCAAATCTAGCACACATTTTAGCTAATTTCCTTTGCATCATACAGTTCTCATTTTAACCAATTTTGCTTATTAATTTCTTCTACTAGCTTCTTAAGGGGTGATCCAATAATTTTCTGTTTCTTTTATTTGTAAACCATTAACAATTACAAATGGATGTTGGTATTCTAGTTCATCTTTGATCCTTAAAAGCAGTTAGTTAGATGATGGCTCCAGTGTTGTAGTCAGGGCTGGTGCAAGGATTTTTGCCACCTTAGGCAAAACCTAATTTTGCTGCCCCTTGGCTCTGCCCCTTGTGTCCTACCCCTTTATGCCCTCCCTATATGTGTTTAAGTGTCAGTGTGTTTGTGTGTTCCCTATATGTGTATAAGTGTCAGTTTGTGTGTGTGTTCTCTATATGTGTATGTGTGTGTCAGTATGTGTTCTCTGTATGTATATAAGTGTGTCAGTGTGTGTGAGTCTCTGTAAGGATATCAGTGTGTAAGTATGTGTGTGTGTGTGCTTCTCTATATGTGTATCAGTGTGTCAGAGTGTATGTTCTCTATATGTGATTCTCCCCCCTTTGACTCTATCCCCCTTTTGACTGTTGATCCCCCCTTTGACTCTCTCTCCCCGTCTGACTCTTGATCCCCCTCTTGACTGTTGATCCCCCTTTGACTCTCTCTCTCCCTCTGTCTGACTCTTGATCCCCCTCTTGACTGTTGATCCCCCCTTTGACACTTTCTTCCCCCGTCTGACTCTTTATTCCCTCTTGACCCCCCCTTCCACTTTCTCTTCCCGGTGCACGTCCCCTCTCTCTCTCTCGAGAATAAATATTGAGCAGTGCTTCCCGCTGCACGTCTCTCTCTCCCAGTGAGTACTTTTCGGTGCCCTCCCTTGGCTGGCTATTATTTTAATGTAGCACAGTGATACCCGTTTCTCTCTCCCCCTCCGCTCCTTTAGTCCTGGTCCTGGATTGAAGGAGCAGAGGGGGAGATAGAAACCGGCATCACTGTGCTATATTAAAAAAATAGCCAGCCAAGGGAGGGCACCAAAACATACTTTTTTTTAGACGGGCAGACTAACATTTTCTGGGCTGACTTGGACAGTGGGTGGTGTGGTGAGCGGCGCCTACCTCACCTATAGGTGGTGCTGGTCCTGGTTGTAATTCATAACAACACTTTTCAGGAAAAATAATGATGCATAAAACAATACATGAATCATACACAGAGTACTGTAAAATTAGATGTCAGTGTTCTATTAAGTGCAAATAACTGGTATTGTTCAGTGTACCTGACTAACACCTACTTAAAAAGCTAGGTATATGACAAGATGCCTGCTTTGCTCCACTTGTTCCTAGAGATGATCTGTGTGGAACTGGGCATTTCTGGGTATAAGGCTTCTCTATGCCCTGCCCCATGCCATATGCTAACAGGGAGGAGTGGAAATCAGACCATATGTTTTCTTTTCCTTATATCTGCTTTAGAGTGTCATTAAGGGGTTATTCCCACTAAACGTTGGTGTTGACAGAGTCATGCTTTGGTAAGTACTAATGCATCTATATATAGGCACAAGTGCTGGATTAGTGAACCTATAGATATAAGACCAGCTCAGTCTTTTCAGTGGTGTATTTGTGCATTCCCCTTCCAAGCTGGACAGTTTTCTTGGTAGTAAGCAAAGTTTTTATGGAAAAAATTGTACTAAAGTCAACAAGGAATACTGTATTGAAATTACAGATGTGTACAATTCACCAAAATTGCACTGTTACTGATTTGCCCTTTCTGAAAATGCAAGCATCTGCTCAACCACAGTACATCTTTAAGACTCACTAGTTACCATAGTACTTCCTTCTCTCTGTTGTTAATCTCTTTTACAGTAGAATTAAGCATCTTGAAACGTTTCCTATGAATTTGTTTTATCTTGTGTCTAATTTTAAATAATTAAATATAATGATACCCCAGGATATCTATTTTAGTTCACTTACTAGTACAACTTGCATGGACCTGCTTTTCCCAGTGAATCCATATAATTAACATGTTAAAATGCAACTTGCTCACATTTAAAATAGCATATTGTATCATTTATAGATAGTTAAGTTCCTTAAGGAAGGACAACATTTTTAAAGACAAAGAGATACAATTGTGGTGCCAACTAAATGCATTCTAGGGAAAAAAATAAAAATTCCTGTTGATGTAAATGAGGCTATTAACACCTTGAACACAAAATACATCTCAGAAGCATTGCTTCACAAAGAGTTTGAGACTTCTCGATCATTCAAATGGTTAATTTTTAGAATATTTATTTTCCTGTTTTTTCGGGAAACCATAATATATACAGTCATATGACTTCTTTAATTTGGCACTGAAATTGCGTTATGGTAGAACTTTGTTTCACAGAGTTTCAATGACCTTCAATGTCCATAGGTAAAATCCAAGCATTTGTTTCACAATGTACTATACACTCCTCTTGTCCTTTAACCCTTTGAGTGCCAGAGGGGTACGGAATGCATTGTTTTGCAATGCATTCCGTACCTCTCTGGCACTCAAAGGGTTAAAGGTTAATAACATATAAATTAATCATAGACATAAGCATTTTTACATTTATATCTGTTTGTGGTCCCATGGAATAGATTTGGGGAGGGGATGCTCAAATTCAACAATGCAGCTCATTTTCAGAGCTTCGGCTTTAGAGGAAACACACCCATACACTGCCACATTGCCCTCCCAATGGCTCTAGTGGTGTAAAGATGATCATTTTCACCACAAATAGTTAGCGCTTGGAAGTCCGGCAGGTGCATCATACAAAAATGTTTCCTGCACCTATTTTAAAACAGAATCACATTTTTACATTCTCATGAGAGCTGCTGTCAAAAATCCTTTTGCTGCCAACACCATTGTTTTGCAATACTTTACAAAACATCTGGCACTCAAAGGTTTCTGGAATATTTTTTGTTAAAAAAAGGAGTTGCTTTTTCATTTAAGGAATATTAATGCATAAAAATAAAATGGGATTATATACATTTAGATATCATGTATTCCAAGCTAGCATCTTTAAAAAAATAACTTTGATTATAGATCCCTAAAATTAATTCCTAAATGTACTTGTCTATGTGAATATGCCTCAAGGTTCAGAGATTTTGGGAGCAGATTTATGGTTTTCTGAGTTACCCAAAATCTAAAAATCTCTACTTCATCCTCATCACAATATCCCATCACAATAAATTATTCACTGGGTTGATTTACCCTCATACGTATACCTAGGTAATCTTGACTACGTGACTAATAGCAGCTTATATTCTGGTCCATTACAATATTATGCTTCCTTAAAGGAAGACTGTCACCTAAAATGATCTGGGGATATAATTACATAAATATGTTGTATTCCATGTTAGCGTCTGTACTAAAAATCTTTATTTGTTTTCTGAGTCCTATACTCTTAAATTTGCTGTGTGGGGACTCCCATTTCTGCTTTTCCAAGGCACTATGGCTCAAATTAACATGGTTACTTGATAGGAACAGTGCTTGTTTTGCATTGTCTTTAAATGGAAGAGCAGGGGATTCTAATTACAATAGATTAGCAGTACAATCAAACAAAATGTGTCTGTAAAGGACATTCTACACTGCCATTAAAAATGTAAGTTTAGGTATCTAACATCAAATAAGTACATTTTACAGACTCTAGCTGGACATACATGATATTTACCATTATATAATCCAATTTAAAGGGATAGTAATACTTCGTTTTATCTTTATTTTATTTTGTAGGCCTTAAAAAAAAACATGAAGAACGATATAAGTCTGATCTTTCAAACCTTTATGGTTTGAGAGATATTCATAAGCAAAGTTTCCCCCTCCCGTCCCTTTTACCTAGTGTAAGCCATCTCTTCTCAGATGTGGAATGCAGTCCATAGACCAGATAGATCACAGCAAGGGACAATCTTCTTACTGTGAGAACAATGAAAGCCCTGCCCCCCTTGACAAGTTTTTCAGGTTTTTTGCTTATCTTAATTGAAGATTGTCACTCTCTGCAGTCTACCTGGGCACCTCCCTTCTGCTCTGGCTGAGCAGTGTTACATCATTAAAAAGGACAGGAGGGGGATACTTTATCATTGAATTACTCTTGAACTACAACTCTGACAGAATTGAAATAACACTCTCCAAAGTCCAAATACTATGATGATTAATTAGAGCTGCTTTTATTATGAAACTACTATCCCTTTAATGAGCTTTTTTATTCAAGGATTTCCCTCTTTGTCATGTTTCCAACTAGTAGTTTTGTAATTATGTGACTACCCTTATTTATTTATTTTTCAATTAAAACAAAACCCTTTAAAGACCAGTGTGTGAGCAATACATTACAAATAAATGCGCTACACACCCCTCATTCCTTAAAGTCGATCCATCACCCTGAAGTAAGTTTTTATTTATTTTGAAAATGTTTTATCAGGAAAAATACATTGAGATTTCTCTTGTTTTCAAGTATGTCCTGAAGTAGAGAGCTTTTATAGTAAGAAGTTACATATTTCACAAAATGTTTTTAGATACAAAGAAGCAGTTATTTTTAGGGATTTTATCCTGGGAGAGGAGCTCCAGGCTTTTGGCGCTCTGAAGGAGAAGGCAGATCAACCAGCTTATTTCTTGTACTGTGGAATACTCAGTGAGTTGTTAGCAGTGGAGTGGATGTTATAGTTAGTATGACATGTCAATCACAAATGATAAATATAAATATTTTCAGATTAGATACAGGGTAAAGAGGGGGAAAGAGGAGTATGTGATCATGAAATGCAAACAAGTGCATGCACATAAATAACATAACACAAATGAGAGTACACTGCCCAATGTACTTATTTGGGAAGAATGCAGGGAAGGTAGATAAATATAGGTGTGGAGGTGGAGGGGAATACGATCTAGCTCATTCCTTTGAAATTAATGGAAACACTGAATTTTCACACAAAACATAGCAAATGTTATTTTATTTCCAAAGGTATAGTATAAAAGGGGCATGAGGGTGCCTTTGTTGGTGGAATCAGTTGAACAGGGAATGTTTTTTTGATGGGATTTGTTTATTGGGATGGGGGGGCAGTTAATAAAAAAAACAAAATACTAGATACAGTTAAAAAAAAACATAAGACATGGTATAAAAGGGGTGAGGGGAGAGTGCCTGTGTTGGTGGGTGGAGCCTGGGGAAAGAACCAGTTGAACAGGGAATTTGTTTTGGGGGGTTTCTTGACTGGTATTGGGGGTATAGTTAATAAAAAAATAAATAAACAAAATAAGAAATGTGTACTAAATGTGATAGAGATGGGGAGGAACCCCTGACATAAGCTGCCACTGGGGTAGACTGATACTTGAAGTAATACAGTATTTTGTAGAGGATGATTTGTAAGATTTGTTGTGAGGCCAAAGCCCTGAAGAAGCAATGATCTGTAGGGCTTAGGCTTGTTTAGCATAAGCCCTAAGGGTAAGGAAACATTGATTTGTAGGACTTAGACTTGCTTGGCACAAGCCCAAAGGAAACATTGATTTGTATGACTTAGTCTTGTTAGAAACAAACCCCCCAAAAATTGTTTATTTTTTGTAGACCTATGGTTTTTTTTGCTTTGTTTTGTTTTGTTTTTTTTAAAAAGCACAATCCCTGAAAAAAATGCCCTATTGGCTTAGTGCCAACAGGTTATCTTGTGTTGGCAAGTGGCCATGGGCCAGTGTCAAATGCCCTGATATAACTGCAGAATTTGTGACTTCTGTTCTTGCTGCCACTGAGCTGTTTAAGCAGAAGGATGATTAGGCAGCTCAAAGGGAATGGGATCAGCAACAGCAGTAATATGGGTGATGGATGATGAAGGTCCCACTTGCCACGACTAGCTCCAGTGATGTGCCTGAGTCAGTAACAGCACCATAACTAGCCCCCACCACTTCAGGTATATGTGGAGAAAAACAGAGGTTGGCCAATAATGCTTCTCCACCTGCCCTTGTCCAAAATCATGGGTGTTTTGAGAATAGAACAGTGGGAACAATGTGGAACAAAGGGTACATATGTTCTCACATGAAACACCTAGCACAACTCTATCCAAACACCATGATACATAGGGTCCCTGTTGTGAAAGACAAAAACAGAGAAAAAGCACAACCACACCTCTAAGAGTAATCTTTTGGGCAACATAACCCTCATTGTCCCAATAGCAAGACTTGCCCCTCCAGATGGGTACTTACTAGATGTAGAGGATACACCAGCCTCTGAGTATAAAAGCTCATCAAATAATTCTCCTTCCAATATCCAGTCGGCCTCTCCACCTCTCCTCCAGGCTTGTTTGGTTTGAAGGAAATACCATTATCACAAACACGCTTCACTACCTGGGCCTCTCCTCAAAAATCCTCCATTTATTGATAGTAACAAATATATTAAAATGCTTGATAAAATACAATTAAAAACAAAATAGAGATAATCAATCTCCAATACTGTATTGTATCAACTTGCCCAAAGTGTTTCGTCACGTAGGTAACTTCATCAAGGGTCTAATTGCATATAATATCAATATCTTAATTTATACCTTTCTGATCCAATGTTTGTCCATTGGTTTCTCCACTTCCGATTATTTTGAAAAATGATCCTGTGTTGCAACCCGCCATATGTCATATCTCCACCAACAATCTCCGGCTCCCAAGCCGACCAAGCCTCTCTCCCATATTGCAACTCCAGAACTAAAGCCGATCTATTTTTAGTCTATTGGCCTACAGGCCTATTAGCTCAAATTAGAGTACCAACATGGACGACAGGCATCGTTATAATAATAGTAGTTGCATCATACTATATCACTTGTGACATGACTTGCCTCGCTTCCTATTAGGTAACTTCCAACATACCAAGCCTTGTTCTCATGCGCAAGCTCCGGAATGCAAACCTGTCAGCCCGGAGTCATAGTCATCACGGGAACACACAATAACGACAAGTACACCACGTATAATCTGTGGGTCACGCAGATTTACATTGTTACCTTGTTGTCTGCCAATCAGTGGCATAACATAATAATTATAAAATACAGGTCTACATTTTGTATCTATATGGTCAATATCATTAACAAATAAATTGTACCAAAAAATAATAACATGTTAAGGTAAAATAAAAATGGCTAATCTTACTCCCTCTCTCTTACTCAATAATCACCACATCACTCCTTAACTGTAAATCTACTATGTCATAATATTTCTCCAATTGTTGTTCTTTATTAATAGGACATTCTAACCTTTCTTTACACTATACGGCTCAGCTCAATGTTGTTTTTAAGTGCCCCCGGTACTAATGTTCCCAACTTGTAGATCCATTCTGCCTCCTTTCGATATAATGTTCTGAATCTACTCTTACAGCTACTTGGAATTAACACTAATCCCACAACATTAAAGTTATTCATTCCTTGATTCTTCATTAATTGAAATGGCAGGCTACTGCATGTTTTTTTATCTTTATTAATCCCACTTCTTCTATGTTCCCGGAGATGTCTTGTTGTTCTTCCAACATATTGTGTACTGCATCCACTTTGAAAGAGGTACACAGCATATTTACTATTACAATTAATAAAATCTTGCAGCTGAAGGGAGAAGGAAATGGTGGAGAAGAATGGCCTCTTTCTTCTTCTCCTCCACATTCCCCTTCACTGGCTGGGGCAGAGGATGATGTTGCTGCTATTGCTGCTATTGCTGCTACTGCCTCAGAACAAGCACTTCAACTAGGACCAGGAGTATTGCTGCTGCTGGCATGTGGAACCTGTCCTAGTCTTGCATCACTTGTTGACCCCGTTCCCACTGTGTCCATGGTGGTCTGTGGCACACTAACCTACTCCTCAGCATCCTGCTGCCCTTGCAAATCATCATCAGTAGCAGCAGCAGGAATTAGAGCAATTGCAAATTCCTCAAATTCCAAAAGCTCACTGCTGGTGGTGGTGGTGATGCCAATGCTCATCCCTGTCTCCCATTTCTTCTCAGTTTGAGCTAAAAAGGCCAGGAGGGGATGAGAAATGTGACAGAGGGTTCCCTAATGTCACACTTGCCATTTCTTGGTGAGCTGAAGAAGTCAGACTAGCAGCAGGCACAGGCAGCTGATCTGTGCTCCTGGTGGTGGTGGTATAATTGCTGCTAGGAAACAATTCTGCCGTGGGAGGAACAGGACTCCCAGGGTCAGGGAAATACTGTGGGCTCCCTTGATCACTAGTCTGGATGCTCTGCATTGCTTCTCCTACCAGTCCCCTAAAGATAGTACTACCAGCTTCTTCACCATCACTGTTACTACCACAAACACCAACCACATCAATTTCAGCCCCTGAGTCTCCCTCCTCATAGTTACTAGTAATATGATGATCACCCCCTCCTTTACTCCTAACACTAACAAGCTGCTAGACCTTTTTAGTTGTAGTACTAGTGTCACAGATCCCCAGGAATAAACAAGTGAGACGATATAGTTAAAACACCTTTATTAGAATAATATACAGAACTGATCAGGAAGGAGCAGAGGGTGACTAGAGAGGCTAGAGACTCTATCAGGAATAGGAGGCTGCCTCCAAGTCAACGACACTGTAAGAGACAAGGCCGAAGCCAATGGCAGTCTCAGTGGCCCAGATATTCACAGAATAGACCTGAACGGTCTCCCCTAAATATGACAACAGGGGAGACTACTGACTCTTGCCTGCAGTCAGTAAGGAGAAGGCCATCTCCCAAAAGGATGGCAACAAGGGAGACTACTGACTCACACCTGCAGTCAGCAAAGCTGGAGTCCATCAGAGCCATAGGTCTGCACCAGGTAGGATGTCCACTAGTCAGGAGGCAACACAGAGAGGATAGTTGGACAGAGCCCCAGGTCAGCACCAGATTGGATAGTCAGACAAGCCAAGGTCATTCACGGAGCAGGCAGTCAGCCAGAGCCTCAGGTCAGCACCAGATTGGATAGTCAGACAAGCCAGGGTCATACACGGAGCAGGTAGTCAGCCAGAGCCACAGGTCTGCACCAGATTGGATGGTCAGACAAGCCAGGGTCATATACAGGAGAACAGGATACAAACTACTAGAACTGCACTGGACAACAATGTAAGGGTAACTGAGTCTGGATCCAGTTCCCTTTAAAACCCAGCCAGGAAGTAGGTAGGTGGAGACTTACATGACCAAACTGCATAAGAACAGAGATGCATTCACTACAGCCTCCAACCCTGTGTCATTTTGAGCAGCCGCGATGTCTAGGAAGAGGACATGGACAGCCGCTGGAGGCACCAAGCACACTTAGGCCGGACACCCGGAGCAACATTCGGAATGATGCCAAAGCGTCATTCCAGGCCCCCGGTTCCCGATGTTGCCCGATGCGGCATCGCTGGAATTAAGGTACGATGTGACAACTAGTGGCGGGACTGCTTGGGTATGGTGTGAATTAGGGGCTCCTGCTGTCACACTTGGTATCATCTTCTTCTCCTCCCCACTGAGAATTACAAGACACACTGGCAGCAGGTTCAGCATGGACAGCCGGTTCAGTAGTTGCAGCAGGCACAGCACTGGTGGCAGCACTGGCAGCTGACCTGTCCTGCTCTCACTATTATATTGCTGACTTGAAATTTCTAGCTATCTTAAACTTAAATGCCATTAATATGTGAATAATAAAATTGACAATACATTCAGGAAGACCTTAAAGGTCAAAATTAAGAAGATCTATATCACGTGCCTAAAAGAATTTTAAGGTTCATTATGTCAAATCATCTCCTCCAGTAAGCTTTTAATTTTGGTGAAAAACCACTAAATGTACAGATAGGGTCATTTAGCACAATTACATTTCCAAAAGAGATCAGTGCAACTGAGGTACATTATAGCTAGTTTGAACGATATCAGGTATGTATTGAAAATAACCTTTCAGTTAACCTCACTATGATTAAGCAAGCAGTGACTTTCAAAGTTTACATAAGAACTGAAGACCATACTTCCCAATCCCAAAGTGTCATGTTTTTCAGTAGGATTAGACAAAGAGGGCTAAATGGTAGAGATATGGTTGATCCTGTGATCATTTACACTGATCTGTCTGAATTGTATTTGGAATTTCAAGTACACAAATGTTTTGAGAATGCAATATACAAGTCTACAATGGATAATTAATATATTTTTTAGAACTCTGAATCTCTTGAGTGTATTAACTAGATGGGGTTGTATTGATTAAGACAATCCACTGTAGGACCAGGTAGTAAACGTTAAATGGGGGAAAATAAGTTACAAACAAGAGAGACGTCTGTGGGTATGGGAATTTGGCTAGATGTTTCAAACTGTTCAGATTTTCCTTTAAATATAGAGAAATTGTTATAGAAGTCAAAAGGTTATCTAAGATGGGTATACACTTATCTAGAGAGAGCCATTGTTGCTTTAGAGAAATCATTTGAGGTCTGAGTTATTATTCTTCAGTACCTAGACAAGCTTTCAAATTGACTGGGAGTTGACATTTGTCCAACCATAACTGCATGGTAATAATTCCTAACATGAAGTACCTCCTTAACCTCTAGAACAAGTATTGCCAGTAGAAGCATACATTTTTTTTCACAAAAAAAAGCAGTAATAATTTTTTGATAGAACTAAAGAAGATATTCAGTATATGTATATGTATACTACATAGAAAATACAGATTAGGTAAGATAACCATCTTGATGTCAGCTATTCTGCCAAAACAAGAATTTTCAGAAGTAGCCCACTAATGAAGTAGAGTAGTGTTGAGCGAGCATGCTCGGCCGATGCTCGGATCGGCTCGAGCATCGCTCTGCTCGGCACATGGCGGTACTCATACGAGTACCGCATGTGCTCGCCCGCCATGTTCGGGTCTCCTCCCCGCACGTTTTGCGGCTGCTGCGCAGCCAATAAACGTGCAGGGAGGCTCTGACATCGGTGTAATGCCAGCAGCCATGTTGGCTGCTGGCATTACACTGATTGGCTGGCCAGAACCCGTGGTCGGGTGCTGTATAGCACCTGACCAGCGAGTTCGGCTCAGTCTTAGCCAGGGAGAGCTGAGGATAGGAAGGGAAAGTCAGTGTAGGGAGGAAAAAAAGCAAAATTGTGAAAAAAAAGAACCAAAAGTCCTTTTTAGGACTACTGTGTGTGGGGGCAGCAGGTTATTTTGTGTGGGGGGAAAAAAAAAAAAAAAAATATATATATATATTCTGTTTAGTGTGCAAAGTTGCAGATTAGAGCACATTCTGTTTAGTGTGCACAGTTGCAGATTAGAGCACATTCTGTTTAGTGTGCAAAGTTGCAGATTAGAGCACATTCTGTTTAGTGTGCAAAGTTGCAGATTAGAGCACATTCTGTTTAGTGTGCAAAGTTGCAGATTAGAGCACATTCTGTTAAGTCTTCAAACTAAAATATCAAAGTCACATATTCCATTCAGTGTGCGTCGCCGCAGTTTAGCAGCACATTCTGTGTACTGTGCAGAGTTGCAGAATAGGAAGAAATACTGTTAAGTCTTCAAACTAAAATATCAAAGTCACATATTCCATTCAGTGTGCTTCGCCGCAGTGTAGCAGCACATTCTGTGTACTGTGCAGAGTTGCAGAATAGGAAGAAATACTGTTAAGTCTTCAAACTAAAATATCAAAGTCACATATTCCATTCAGTGTGCTTCGCCGCAGTGTAGCAGCACATTCTGTGTACTGTGCAGAGTTGCAGAATAGGAAGAAATACTGTTAAGTTTTCAAACTCAAATATTAAAGTCACATATTCCATTCAGTGTGTGTCACCGCAGTTTAGCAGCCTATTCTGTGTACTCTGCACAGTTGCAGAATAGGAAGAAATACTGTTAAGTTTTCAAACTCAAATATTAAAGTCACATATTCCATTCAGTGTGTGTCACCGCAGTTTAGCAGCCTATTCTGTGTACTCTGCACAGTTGCAGAATAGGAAGAAATACTGTTAAGTTTTCAAACTCAAATATTAAAGTCACATATTCCATTCAGTGTGTGTCACCGCAGTTTAGCAGCCTATTCTGTGTACTCTGCACAGTTGCAGAATAGGAAGAAATACTGTTAAGTCTTCAAAGTAAAATATCAAAGTCACATATTCCATTCTGTGTTCGTCACCGCAGTTTAGCAGCCTATTCTGTGTACTCTGCACAGTTGCAGAATAGGAAGAAATACTGTTAAGTCTTCAAAGTAAAATATCAAAGTCACATATTCCATTCTGTGTTCGTCACCGCAGTTTAGCAGCCTATTCTGTGTACTCTGCACAGTTGCAGAATAGGAAGAAATACTGTTAAGTCTTCAAAGTAAAATATCAAAGTCACATATTCCATTCAGTGTGCTTCACCGCAGTTTAGCAGCCTATTCTGTGTACTCTGCACAGTTGCAGAATAGGAAGAAATACTGTTAAGTCTTCAAAGTAAAATATCAAAGTCACATATTCCATTCAGTGTGCTTCACCGCAGTTTAGCAGCCTATTCTGTGTACTCTGCACAGTTGCAGAATAGGAAGAAATACTGTTAAGTCTTCAAAGTAAAATATCAAAGTCACATATTCCATTCAGTGTGTGTCACCGCAGTTTAGCAGCCTATTCTGTGTACTCTGCACAGTTGCAGAATAGGAAGAAATACTGTTAAGTTTTCAAACTCAAATATTAAAGTCATATATTCCATTCTGTGTTCGTCACCGCAGTTTAGCAGCCTATTCTGTGTACTCTGCACAGTTGCAGAATAGGAAGAAATACTGTTAAGTTTTCAAACTCAAATATTAAAGTCACATATTCCATTCAGTGTGTGTCACCGCAGTTTAGCAGCCTATTCTGTGTACTCTGCACAGTTGCAGAATAGGAAGAAATACTGTTAAGTTTTCAAACTCAAATATTAAAGTCACATATTCCATTCTGTGTTCGTCACCGCAGTTTAGCAGCCTATTCTGTGTACTCTGCACAGTTGCAGAATAGGAAGAAATACTGTTAAGTCTTCAAAGTAAAATATCAAAGTCACATATTCCATTCTGTGTTCGTCACCGCAGTTTAGCAGCCTATTCTGTGTACTCTGCACAGTTGCAGAATAGGAAAAAATACTGTTAAGTCTTCAAACTGTAAAATATCAAAGTCACATATTCCATTCAGTGTGCGTCGCCGCAGTTTAGCAGCACATTCTGTGTACTGTGCACAGTTTCAGAATAGGAAAAAATACTGTTAAGTCTTCAAACTGTAAAATATCAAAGTCACATATTCCATTCAGTGTGCGTCGCCGCAGTTTAGCAGCACATTCTGTGTACTGTGCACAGTTGCAGAATAGGAAGAAATACTGTTAAGTCTTCAAACTGTAAAATATCAAAGTCACATATTCCATTCACTGTGCGTCGCCGCAGTTTAGCAGCACATTCTGTGTACTGTGCACAGTTTCAGAATAGGAAAAAATACTGTTAAGTCTTCAAACTGTAAAATATCAAAGTCACATATTCCATTCACTGTGCGTCGCCGCAGTTTAGCAGCACATTCTGTGTACTGTGCACAGTTGCAGAATAGGAAGAAATACTGTTAAGTCTTCAAACTGTAAAATATCAAAGTCACATATTCCATTCACTGTGCGTCGCCGCAGTTTAGCAGCACATTCTGTGTACTGTGCACAGTTGCAGAATAGGAAGAAATACTGTTAAGTTTTCAAACTCAAATATTAAAGTCACATATTCCATTCTGTGTTCGTCACCGCAGTTTAGCAGCCTATTCTGTGTACTCTGCACAGTTGCAGAATAGGAAGAAATACTGTTAAGTTTTCAAACTCAAATATTAAAGTCACATATTCCATTCAGTGTGTGTCACCGCAGTTTAGCAGCCTATTCTGTGTACTCTGCACAGTTGCAGAATAGGAAGAAATACTGTTAAGTTTTCAAACTCAAATATTAAAGTCACATATTCCGTGTAAGATGAAGAAGGCGGGTAAAAAGGGACGGGGAAGTGAACGTGATCCTGATAGTTCAGGGCGCGGGTCAGGACGCGGAGAAACTGTGCCTGGTGCCAGAGCACAAGAAAGAAAGACATCCACCATACCTAGCTTCATGTCTAATTTTACAGGGCGTCGCAGGACATCACTCTCGAGGTCCGACCACTGCGAACAGGTGGTCGGTTGGATGTCAGCTGATACTGCTTCCAGTCGGTTAAGCACCACCCTGTCTTCCACCAAGTCCACTCTCAGTAGCCAAGAGTCTGGTCAACATAATCCTCACTCTGATCATCCTTCCTCCCACCATACACGGTCTGGTCAAAGAAGTGATCCCACACTGGGATATAGTGAGGAGCTCGTCTCATCACCAATCCTTCATTTGACCCTCTCTCCAAGCACGCTTGCAGAGGAACATGACATCTTGTACCCTGATTCACAACCTCTAGAGGGTACCCAATCACAAGAAGATGACAGATGTGAACGGCATTTAAGGTCAAAGGAAGTAGTGGATGATGATGATGATGATGAGACACAGTTGCCATTAAATCAACCACTATTTCCGTCTCAAGACCTTGTTGAGGAGAATGTTATACAGTTGTCAATGACTGAGTATGTGGTGGGATCAAGACATGAGGAGGATGATCAGAGTGAGGAAGTGGAGGAGGACTTGGTGGACGATGAGGTGACTGACCCCACCTGGGAAGGTGTAGAGCCGAGCGATGACAGCAGTCCTGAGGGTGAGCCATCTGCAGCACCGCAACAGGCTGGAAGAGGCAGTGGTGTGGCTACAGAAAGAAGGCGGACCGCACCAAACCGGCCCGCAAATGTTCCACGGAGCACCCCCTTGCGTAAATCTACCTTGCCAAGGGGTAGGTGTTCCGCGGTATGGCGTTTTTTTAAGGAAAGTGCGGACGACAAAAGAATTGTAGTTTGCAACCTGTGCCACACCAGAATGAGCCGAGGCATGAACACTAGAAACCTCACCACCACCAGCATGATCCGACACATGGCATCCAAGCACCGTAATAAGTGGGAGGAACGCCTGGATCGCCCATCTGTGTCTGCAGGCCACACCACTGCCTCCTCTTCCCCTGTTTTCGGTGCCGGCCAATCGCCTGTCGAAGGCGCAGGCCCGCATACCTCCCGCCCTGCACCTGTACCATCTGAAGCACCATCAGCGACCACATCCACTTCCCTGTCCCAGCACAGCGTCCAAATGTCGTTACCCCAGGCATTTGAGCGCAAGAGAAAATACCCAGCCACCCACCCACAGGCCATAGCACTAACCTCACACCTTTCCAAATTACTGGCCATCGAAATGCTGCCATTTAGGCTTGTGGACACTGAGTCCTTCCGCAGCCTGATGGCAGCAGCTGTCCCTCGGTACGCGGTCCCCAGCCGCCACTACTTTTCCCGGTGTGCCATCCCCGCATTACACCACCATGTGTCCCGTAACATCACCCGTGCCCTGACCAACGCAGTTACTGGGAAGGTCCACTTAACGACTGACACATGGACAAGTGCTTGTGGCCAGGGACGCTACATTTCCCTGACGGCACACTGGGTGAATGTCGTGGAGGCTGGGAGCGACTCAGACCCTGGGATGGCACGGGTGCTACCCACGCCGAGGATTGCGGGCCCTACCTCCATCAGGGTTTCCGCCAGCACCTACGTTATTGGCTCCTCCTCCTCCGTTTCCACCTCCGAATTCTCTACACGCAGCGCCACTCCCCCATCAGCCAGTAGCTGGAAGCAGTGTAGCACTGCAGTGGGGAAGCGTCAACAGGCCGTGCTGAAGCTGATCTGCCTTGGGGACAAACAGCACACGGCCTCAGAGCTGTTGCAGGGGATTAGTCACCAGACCGAGCAGTGGCTCTCGCCACTCAACCTGCAACCAGGCATGGTTGTGTGTGATAATGGGCGTAACTTGGTGGCGGCTTTGGAGCTCGGCAAGCTCACACACGTACCATGCCTAGCGCATGTATTTAATTTAGTGGTTCAGCGATTTCTAAAAACCTACCCCAATGTGCATGATCTCTTGACCAAGGTGCGCCGCGTGTGTGCACATTTCCGTAAGTCATCTACAGCTTCGGCCGGCCTGTTGAAGCTGCAGCAGCGCTTACAATTGCCAGCTCACCGGCTGCTGTGTGACGTGAGCACGCGCTGGAACTCCACCTTCCACATGTTGGCCCGGCTTTGTGAGCAGCAGAGGGCAGTAGTGGAGTACCAGCTGTTACACGGTCGTCGCCTCTCCATTCAACTTCCTGTAATCAGAAGTGAGGAGTGGGAATGGATGTCAGACCTCTGCGAGGTTTTACGCAATTTTGAGGAATCGACACAGATGGTGAGCGGCGATAACGCTATTATCAGTGTAACCATCCCACTTCTGTGTCTACTGAAACGCTCGCTGCTCACAATTAAAACCGACGCTTTGCATGTGGAAGAGGTGGAAATGGGGGAGGAAGAGCTTACACAAGGTGATAGCCAGAGCACCCTCACTTCGTCTTCTCAGCGACAATTGGAGGAGGCGGAGGAGGAGGAGGAAGACACGGTTGCCTCCGCTACAGAGGGTAGCCATGGAACTTTAGTTCCATCTCTTCAGCGTGGGTGGGCAGAAGAGGAGGAAGAGGATGAGGATATTGAGAGTCATCCTCCTGGTGAGGACAGCGAAATTTTGACTGTTGGTACTCTGGCACACATGGCTGACTTTATGTTAGGCTGCCTTTCCCGTGACCCACGCGTTGTACGCATTTTAGACAACACGGATTACTGGGTGTTCACCCTTCTGGACCCCCGCTACAAAGAGAATTTCTCATCTCTCATTCCTCCGGTGGAGAGGACAAGCAAAATGGTGCAATACCAGAAGGTTCTTGTTGAAAAATTGCTCCAAAATTTTCCATCTGACAACGCTGGCGGCAGAGTACGTGCTACCTTGGCCAACCGAGAAGGGGAGAAAAGGGGAGCACACAGCAGTTCCGACAAAGGCAGGGCAACACTCTCCAAGGCGTGGGACACCTTCATGACACCCCGCCAGCACCCTCACCCTGATGCGCAGCCTAGTGTCACAAGGAGGGAAAAGTTTTGGAAGATGGTGAAGGAGTACGTAGCAGACCGTGTCAGCGTCCTCAATGATCCCTCTGTGCCTTACAACTACTGGGTGTCCAAGCTGGACACGTGGTATGAACTGGCACTCTACGCCTTGGAGGTGCTGGCCTGCCCTGCCGCCAGCGTTCTGTCTGAGCGGGTATTTAGTGCTGCTGGTGGCATCATAACAGATAAGCGTATCCGCCTTTCCACCGACAATGCTGATAGGTTGACACTTATAAAAATGAACAAGGCCTGGATTTCCCCTGACTTCTCCACTCCACTGGAGGAAAGCCCCGGGGGAACATAAACTCACTTTATATATGTTATTTACAATGATGTGAATACTCTGTATTCCCATTCACCCCTTCCACCCAAAAAACGGGTATATGGTTGACTCTTAATCTTCTCATCCTCCTCCTCCTCTTCCATATGCCCTGGGATATAATTTTTATATAGGGCCAGCTCACCAGCGGGCCCTGTGATATAATTTTTATATAGGGCCAGCTCACCAGCGGGCCCTGTTTGACAATTTTTATATAGGTCAGCTCACCAGCGGGCCTTCTCATATAATGTTTTATTGGGTCAGCTCTCTAGCGGGCCCTCTCATATAATGTTTTATAGCGTCAGCTCACTAGCGGGCCTTCGCATATAATGTTTTATAGCGTCAGCTCACTAGCGGGCCTTCGCATATAATGTTTAGGATGGTCAGCTCTGCAGCAGACCCTCACCCATAATGTTTTAGATGGTCAGCTCAGCGCACGTTTCCCTCTTAATCATGGCCTCAGTTCAATAAAATCAAGGAAATTTTTGGGAGAATTTGCCTCTGCGCACGTTTCCCTCTTAATCATGGCCTCAGTTCAGAAAATCAAGGACATTTTTGGGATAATTTGCCTCTGCGCACGTTTCCCTCTTAATCATGGCCTCACTTCAGAAAATCAAGGAAATTTTGGGGAGAATTTGCCTCTGCGCACGTTTCCCTCTTAATCATGGCCTCACTTCAGAAAATCAAGGAAATTTTTGGGAGAATTTGCCTCTGCGCACATTTCCCTCTTAATCATGGCCTCACTTCAGAAAATCAAGGAAATTTTTGGGAGAATTTGCAGATGATATACAAGTAAATATACAGCAAATACTGTTTGGTAACAATTTTTCGCCTAAAGTCGTTTTTATCTGCCTTTTTGTGTGTTTTACGGTCAGTCTGTAAAAATGGCGTACTACGGGCGAAAGATCGTTCCCAGCAGCGATGTTGGAGTCCAAGTTGCATCCAGACATCCTCCCTATGCTGTCCCTGAACCATTTCTGTGGTGTTTCCATCCTTTTCTGCCCTTTTCCTATGGACCAGGCACCCTCCCCTCATCAGAGCAGGGGGTGCCTGGTGTAATGCTCGAGTCCTCCCATTGACTTCAATGGGGCTCGGGTGCTCGGCCGAGCACTCGAGCCTCAGGGGGTGCTCGGTCAGAGCACCCGAACACCCGAGCATTGGGGTGCTCGCTCATCACTAAAGTAGAGCACTAAAGTAGGAATGGGCGAAAATTTCCTCCTCAAACTAAAATCGGCAGTTAATCTTTTTTGTAGGAAATGTCTCAAATAAAATATAAAATCCAAAGTATACACATCGGGTATCACTGTCTCCCTCTGAGGCCTAAACGATGCTCTGCTCTTACCTCTGTATGGCTGCTGGCTGGCATGTCCTCCGGCCACTTCCTCATTGCTAGAGTCATGTTACAGGCACTGGCACGGACGCCTGTTTATGGGCCTATTCTGTTGGGCCTAATTGGGTCCCGCCTCCTTCTGATGCTTTATAAACCTCATTGAGGCTAGGACTTGCTGCACTTACATGGTGTACCTGTTCGTTGCTTCAGTGTTGCTCTTGTTTGACCCTTGCTTGGATGCCGTGTTCTCTCTTGATCGATCCTTGGCTTTGTCTGACTTCCAGCTCTGGCTTGAGACCTAGTGGCTTTGTCTGACTACCCAATCTGTGTATGACCCTGGCTTGTCCAACTACCTGCTCTGTTTTGACCTTGGCTGTGGCTGACTGCCTGATTTGGCTCTTGACTGTGGCTTGTTTGACTTAAACTTCGTGCTGCCTTTCGCTCCAGTCTGAATTCCACCTGTCCTGGCTAGTTGTGGGCATGCTCCATCGGTGCAGAACAACTGCTACCTCTGTGGTAGAGTTGCTGGTTGCCTCTCGCTCTGTTGCCTCCATTCTGTGCCCTGTATCAGTTGCCTTTTGTTCCTGTTGCATACACTACTCTGTGTGGCCTATATACTGTGCGGCCTTCACATACTTACTGGTGTCGTGGCTGGCTATGCTCCACTCTCTTGCCTCCGCTCTGTGCCTACCTATCGGGGTATAGGTTACTCTCTGCCTCGCTCCTCCTACCACTCCGTGGTAGAGTCACTGCTTATGATATGCCTGTCTCCTTGTCTCGTGTCTGGGAGTTTATCTGTCGCTCCAGGTGTCCGGGTTCCTGGCGTTCCAGGTTTCCATATACTCTGTGATAGAACTAAGCTTGGTTCTGCTCCCATATATTCATATAGGCTACAGACAACCGGCTACAGTTCAGTGTCAATCCTTGGGTAGTGGACTAGACATTGTCCTCATTCCTGTTCCTATTAGGTTGGGGATGTGCTTGCTCTTACTTATTTAATTCAACTGTACCTGTGTCGTATGTTTCATTTACTCTGGTGTCCGTGGAATCGGGTCTGTCACAATAGTATTTAATGTCTTTTTTATAGCAATTAGGCAACAAAGGAGGAATAAAGAAGCTATTTAAACACCTAAAAAGTAATACAACATTCATACCTAACTTAACAATTTCACCACACAATAAGATGATCACTAATGTAGTCACTATTGGTCTTGAAAAGCTAGAAATACAGCAGTTTACAAAGCTTTCATAAAGAGAAATAGCAACTATAAAATCATCTGACCAGAAAGGTAAAGTTGTAATAACAGATAAATGCATAAAAGAGTATGAATGTATCTTTTGGTGAGACACACTGGCAGGGACCCAATGGAAAAGTATACAGCAGAATGTAGCCACATTCTAATATGGATTTTCTGACATTCTAAATGGAGTTATTGAAACATTTCAGAATAAGGTTGTTAAAATTCCATTAACTGCACTTGCTATTTTATTCCAAAGATCAATAAAAATATGCCCAATCTATCCAACTGTCTCAGGAAACAGAAAAGCAAACCTGCGCTTTTGCATATAAGTTACCCAAACGTGAACCCTGTATAAAGAATCTAGTATACCAACATGTTGATACAGCTCAAAATAATGAGGTATAGTTTGGCAAAACTATGTTTAAGTTTGCTTACCCCACCAAGGTACCTCATTAAAAATGAGTCCTATCTAATTCGTATTGCCATCTCCTATCTGATTCATTTTGGCCATCACTATGTAAGTTTAAAATTGCCCCTGAAGAATTCTTGTGAGAAAATGTGTTGGAATTAAAAGCACCTAGTTAAAAACATGAACATATAAAAATATCTAACATGAACAGACAAACCTACTTTCGTGCTGAGCCTGCAGTGAGTATGTGGAGAACCAAGTCGGCCAGCACTCCATCAGTCCACTTTGTTGATCTCTTCCCTCTACCACAACAGGCTACATAGATCTGTATATTATCTTGATTACAAATGGACAAGTCAAACAGAAGGACACACTATGCCTTTAAGATCTTCTTTTAAAATAATACCAAATGTGTAACTTTAGGCTTTATGTGCATTTCATTTTTAATGCGCAACTTGTAGGAAGAAGTGCATGTTTGTTTTTCTGTTTTAGCTTTTGCTTTAGGCTTTTGCCTAGGTTGGGGACTTGGAGAATCCCTTCATTCCTTGCTGTTCTTCATATCTTATTCCCTTAGGTTATTATATTGAATTTATGTCTCAGGAAACAGTATCCTTCTTGAACATGGTGGTATCTACATTCATATTATTTTACTCTGAGTTGTAACAGATTTTTCTGTATACAGTACATGCATAAAAGATCACATTAGATGTCATCAGAATTCTAGATAACAATTTAAAGTTATAAACTTTATTCTCAAGTATTAAAGAAATAGCATGAGATATTACAATATTATAATTAGAATTGACCAACAATCTGGCAATCATTTAGGATGAAAATTGTCTACCAATAATGTAACAAAAACTGATAATCTGTAGATGATTATATACCCAAAAGTTTAATTAGAGGTCCACTCCAACATATAGAAGAATATGTACTCAGTAGTGGCACCTTTTTTCCCAAAAATAAAAAATACAAAATATGCCACCTTTTTTCCAGAAAAAGAGTCTTGAATATAATACTATAACTTCTAATATACCTATCAAGATTGTTATGGTAATGGAGTCAGTCAGCCCTAAAGATGTAATAGCTCATATAGATCTACAAATGCTAGAGTGAGATTCAGGTAGTTCCAATGTATATAACCTCATATCAGGGCTCAAAATTTCCACTCTCCACTAGCCATTGGCGAGTGAAAATTTAGCCCTGGCGAGTAGAAATTCAGCCCTTGTGGGTATGCTATGGCTTGCAGTGGCGAGTAACTTTTCAGGTCTGGCTAGTAGCAAAGGACTTAAAATTATAAGCCCTGCTCATATTATGTTTAGTTATTAATTTTCGTTTAAGAAAAATTTACTTGTCTCTTGTAGGTGGCACCAGAAAAAGAGAAAAGCACTATATTCACTAGAAATGTCCATCAATATCATCATAAATGCCGTAGGTTCTAATTCCATAGGTTCTAATATTTGAATATACTTTTTGGACTACAAGATCACATAAGCGTAGAGTACAGGAACAATGTGAAATACTGTAGATTTCACATTAAATATTAGAATGCCCACAAAGCGATAACACATAAAAGCATAATCACTAATCCAATTGGTATATAAAATGTGCTCCCTGATCTCCTCTTTTAAGCATTTCCACTTCAATGTCTCAAAAGTTTTTACTTCTTCTCACTGGGATGATGCACCAAAAGTACTTAGGGGCAAAACACTGTTCAAGTGGTGCAATACTAATTAATTTGTAGGGCAGTAGATAGATTTCAAAAGTTTGTGTCACAAGAGATAGCTTTTGTATTGCTTTTGGCATTGGCCTTTATCTACCTCACTACAACACACAAACCATATACCACTGGGCTACTTGGACTAAAAACCTCTACACATATATGAATAGGTAAAGCCATGGTGCTTCTATCACTTTACCATGGTACTACAGTCATGTGAAAATATTAATAATGGAGAGAGCACTATGGATTGAAACATTTTTCATAATTCCTTTATGTGCCACTTCTATATAACATTTATTGATGAAATCTCCCTTCCTACATTGAATACCAGAGTTGATACACATCAAAGTAAGACTGCAGTTTTAAACAAAAAAAGTTTGCCCAAACTAATATATGAAATATATTTCTTTATTTTGTACTTACATTTTTGCTGCTGATTCGTCCTTTGTATTCATTGTATGTAATTTTTCCCATAAGGGTTATCCCTTGTTTGTTTAGTATTATTGGATAATTTAGATTTTATTTTTGAATTATCAGGCAAATATGCTAATTATGCATAATAATTTGTTTTCACACCATTTGTGTTTAACAAATTAAATTTTAATTTGGCATGTATCTTCAATTTTTTCACTGAGGAAGAAGAATTAAAATACTGTTTTAAATCCATAGTTCTCGCTCCATTCTTTTCCTGTTTTATCATGATACTTTATCTGTAGCTATTTCCCCATCCCCCAAAAAACCAAAACAACAAACAAAAACACAATCAATAGTCTTAGGTCAATGTATTTTGCCCATACTGCTAACTGCTTCACTTTCAAATTCACAAATCTGTGCTCTGCTGACCTCTGATTGCTTTATTTATTCTTTATTTTTGTACACAATTGCTGGTGAAAATTATTCATACAAAATTGTGGTATAGCATCAAAGCTCTGATCAATCCTATGAGCCAGGATCAGAGCACAGAATCATCACCATGGAATTGTGGCTTCTAATCATTATACTTAGCTTGTCCTCACTTTGAAGTAGGCACTTAGCACTATATAGTTAATTTATATCACAGTATACACTAGAAACATAAAATAACTTTGCAAAACGACATACACATTAGATGAAAAAGTAGCTGTACCAATGATGACTTGAAACCTACAGGCAAAAATCTGAATTTTTACAAATTACCTTAAATATGCCTATATTATGAACTCACCAGTCCACCACAAGTGCTGATGGAAGCAAAGGACCCTGGGTGGCGGAGAACTTTTCCGCTATAGTAACAGTCTCTATCAGTTTCACTTGTAGGTGATGATCCCCTCCACGCTCGTCTCCTCTCCTCAACAACAAATCCTGGAGACAAAAAGCGGCTATCCTTTCTCAAAAGTAAGTAGAGTTCCTTTCCAAAGGCTGTGATCTTCAGTCTCATCTTTCCAATATTTTCCAGTGGTTTCAGTGAGGAAAACGTGCTAGTATTATGTACAGAAATGGGAGATGAAACTCTACGAGAAGAATTGTTTTTATATTTCCCCCCTAAACTCCAAGGTAATGAAGACAATTGATAAAACTCTTGAGACTCAAACTTTTCCTCACCATTATGCTCATCTTCTTGATTCAGATGGTGATGGTATGTAGAAGTAGATGTAGAAGAAACAGAACGTACTTCTCGAGAACTAGTGGCAGCAGTCTGAGTGTTAGGAGGAAAAATGTGGTCATTACTAAGGTTTCTAAAGGCTACAGAAGTTCCTATAGGAACTGCATCCTCTTTGTCTTCTGCTCTTAGATGTTTGGATCCCCAAAGTAATGGAAAAACAACCTCCCATTCTTCTTTCCACTGTGAGGAATTCATTACACTTTCTGGAAGATAAAATATATTTAAGGAAAGCATATTCTCAATAAATAGATCATATATTATTGCAGTATTGATTACAGGTACTACTGGTATTAACACATATTCATTAAATCTAATCTAATCTTAGATTTACAAATGCTCAGCATACCAAATTGGTATTCCATGTAATTTCCAAAAGCTCAGTAAGACGGAACATCTATTTGTGCAGTAAGAATTAAAAAGTAATTTCTGTACAGAGGATACTGACTTTGTCTACTTCAGCCACTTTCTCTTTTTTATTTTTCTTGAAACTGATTTTGCTCTTTTCTAGAGGTATACTGTTTCTTTCAATGTTTGTTAGTACTACTCTAATTAGATTCAACTTTCATTTAAATTTACATCTACCAGGTCACAAATAATTTGCAGTTGCATCATTTTCAAGTATAACCATTGTCAAAGTATCTATACTGTGATGTAGATAACATTCATCATTATGGTTTTAAAATAGACTTTGTTTACAGAAATAATTAGTGCTTTCTCTAAAATATTAATCAGAATATATAGCAATTTAACTGCAATATATGATAAAATGGAAAAATGTATTTGGATAGTGTAAAGTTTCCACAATAATTTGGCAAATGCTTTGGAATTAATTAAGTATTGTCACTTTTAATGCATGAAAGTCATAAATGCATTGGCCTTTTGTGTTTGAAACTGGGATTTTTTATATTAATAAATGAATTGTGATGAAAGAGAGTGCAGAAAGAGAGCATTTCTTTGCAAAATAAAATCTTAAACTGACATATGATTATGTTTATGAGTACTTTTTATATAAACTAGAAATAAGAACACTTATTTTGATTCTTATAAATACTCAATAGATGCCTGTTTTTCCTTAGGTTAAAATATTGCACCCAAACAAAGAGATAGTTATGGTTTAGGATGGAATGTGCTCTCTGACACTCTCTGATTCTTTTGTGTAAGGGATTATCTGTGTACCCTCTTCATACACTCTTGACTGTTTCATGGTCCCGTTCATTTATGTTCATGGTAGTACAAGGTCAGTATAGTTGGTCCATGTCTATCTATCTATCTATCTATCTATCTATCTATCTATCTATCTATGTCTATCTGTCTATTTATCTGTCTATCTATCTATGAAAGATAATTAAAATTCATATTGACTTCATCCCAGCGCAGCCATATTCATTTAGGAAGAACCAGAACAATTCTTGAGCAAACCAAACTAGACCATAGGTGCCAAAACACACCCTCTCATAAGCCCATTGATTCAATATTTTTCTAGCATCAAACAAAGAGATATTTATGGTTTAGGATGGAATGTGCTCTCTGACACTCTCTTATTCTTTTGTGTAAGGGACTAGCTGTGTATCCTCTTCATACACTCTTGACTGTTTGATGGTCCAGTTCATTTATGTTCATGGTAGTACAAGGTCAGTATGGTTGTCCCGTATCTATCTATCTATCTATCTATCTATCTATCTATCTATCTATCTATCCATTGATTCAATACTTTTCTAGCATCAAAGTAGTTAAAACTGTATTTAAATCAAAGGGAATGTGGGAATCTTTTATTTGTCCTCTGTGGTGTACTCAAATTGCTCCAGAATTGTTCAAATTCATCTTAATAATCTATTGAATAGGGTGTTGATTACAATAACGAGCTGCTGGTCCAACAAACTTCAAGCTCTCCCAACCTTAGGGCTGAATTAAATTGTGAATGATAATTGTTATTACTGTTTGTTTCCCCAAACTCTCATGTTGAAGACAGAAAACTAGAAATAAACTTATCAAATATAATGGAATGCAACCCTTTGTACACACAATACTCTGGTGAGCTGAGCAGGGGTGACAAAACAATGAAGTAGAATATATATTTGGTGCAATATTGGTGAGAACAAGTGGTAGATAACTTTTTCAAATGAGGAAATGATGTCAAATAATTTATACTGGCATGTTTATTTTACAAGTATGCTTTCCACTCAGTGGTATTTCCCCACAGAAACAAACACTCAGCAATAATGCAGGATCATGTACATGAGATAAGTAGTGCTTTAGTTGCAACTAGGAGCAACTCCAACACATTCATAGTGAATATTTGCAATATTTACGGATCAATAGAACACATACTGTATCAATAAATAATTTGGGTCAGCCAGGTACAGTAAATAGTTGAGCAACTCTTTGAAAAACCTATAGAAAACACATGGAGATGTCCATTAAATTAAATAAAACCCTGAACACTAGAATCCTCAGGATTTTTGTTCATCCTTTATGGTGCTGGAGGTTTGCCCCAGATTTGCTCAACTTTGTCTTTGCACGTATAGAACTTTATTCTAAAGGAACAATTATTTAAAAATAGTGATTTCCTCATAAATAATGATCAAACCAGCAATAGTTGCTTGTTAAACCCAATGTATCCACTTCCACAGTGAAAGGGTTACAACATAGATGGGGGGTCAATATTGTTTTTCCTGAAAGTTACCGAGCTATGTCTCTTTTATCAATCATAAATCCATCTGCATTCAAACTTGCTGCAGCAGATTAAAACCTAGTGAGACTGTCTGTGACATCAGGTCATGATAATAAATGATCCTAAAGTGTCTTAGGACCTTCCTAAATACACTATTGATATATATTATCATCAGATATAGCCTTTGCTATGATAGTGAACTTTAACAATTCTGTTAGCACATTAGATATACAGTTAACACAAAATCACAAATTGATAGTAACATACAAATTTGCAAACTTACACACAGCTCTACAAATGTACACACAAATTTAAAACTTCATGCTATAATATGTTAACTACTTGGATGCTAAAGACTTTTCCAGTTGATCACAAAGAGTGACCCCATCTTTTTCTCTTTCTTCCAACTTAATATTAGGCCCAATGAGTATATTCAGGTATCCATGTTATGAAGACCCTGCAACAAGTTGTTGTTTTTTATTCAACTGTCTCCAATTTGTAAAGTTCCTACTGGAAATGTGGTCTCCAGAACTATACACAGTACTCCAGGTGAGACATTATAAGTGAATGACGGAATGGTATTAGTAACTCTGTCTTCCTGGTATTAATGCCTCTTCCTAAACAACCAAGAAACCAGTTTGCTTGTCCCATTACTTCAATGAGTTTTTTGTCTACCTAAAAGGCATTTGAAATAATAACTCCCAAGTCCCTTTCCTCTGATGTCTTTGTCAGCACAGTACCATTAATACTGTATTGCTCCTCTGAGTTTCTGTGAAATATATGCATTATCTTGCACTTTCACCATTAAACCTTAGATTGCATAATCCTCAAACATTTGGTTATCCCATTTCGAGGTCAACGTTTTTGCAGGTTTTTGTATCATCTGCAAAAAGTAACATCTTACTTTGATTATCACCAGTAATATCACTAATGTAGATATTAAATAGAACATGTTTTAGCACTGAACACTGTAGCACTCCACTTGTAACCCATCTTTCATCTGAATAAATACCATTGATTATTATTTCCTGATCTTTAGGCAATTATTTACCCAACATACTACCTATAAGTCCATTCCCATTTCTGCAATATGACTGACTAATGTTGCAAACAAAATCCTAAAAATAAACCCTAGTTTCACAGAATGTGTTTAAGGTCTAAGAAAACCATGTGTTTCATATGAATACTTTACACCTTATTAAGGGACTGTCTGCAAATTCATGTAGTGAAAATGTCTTTATATAAGACAAATACATACCCATAAGGTACACATAGACTACAGTCTAACAAATTTTTATCTATGCGTTATATTTCAATTGTTTTTTTTTTTTATTCAAAATTGAGGAAATGTATACTACATTTTTTCAGAATAAAACATATCTGAACCTTATTCATCAATCAAAAGAAGTGCAGTTCTGGAGAAAATCAACTGGCCTATTTGAGGGAAATAAAAATTCTCATTGATTTAACAACTTCTAACCTCTAATGCTAGAATAGTTTCCAATGCATCACATGGGAACTTGTGGATTTATTTGTCCCCTATGGTACAGTTGATGTGCTCCAGATTGGGTTGATTGAAGGATTAGAGTGGCAAGCCAGTTCAAAACCAATTTCATTGCACTAATGTCAGACATATCTGTAATTTGCTCTAAAGTCCATTAAAATTGAACTAAATTACAACATTCAGATAGACCAAGTGGAACAATTCTGGGGCAAACCAATTGCACCAAAAGCGATAAATACAAATACCAATAATTCCCATTGGTTTAAAGCAATGCCTTGGATACCTCTCTACCATTCAATGCATTGAAAGTGCCATTTGAATCAAGAGAAATATTTGTATGCTCCCTATAACACAGTTTGTTTGCCCCAACATTTCTCTGCTTCTATCTTCTTGCAAATGGCCTAATATCTATTGGGAAACTCATTTGTTAACTTGAAGTTGGCTTATTTTGACAAGTTACAAAATCAGTTTGACACTGAGGCCTATGAATAATTACAAAGATCAAGCATTAAAAGGGATGGAAGTCCCTTATTTTTTAATCTAATTTTGATGCGAATTGCTCAATTTTTGTCTTGGAATATATGGCCCTCAATGTTTTGCATCCAGCAACATTTTTTTTTAATCCATGTCTATTTTGCCAATATCTACTTTGTAATTCAACTATAACTGTTACATGTTTTAATAAAGAAATTGTCACCTTGATACACGCTTTCTGATATGATAATAAAGCAATCATTAATATACAGTGCTTTGTTTAAGTAACACCTTCTGTTCATAACTTCACACTTACCTTACTATGGTCAAAAATCCTAATGGACCTATGAATTTTCCCTTGCTCCTTAGTTCAAGAGAAAACATCTTCGGTTAGTTCTGTTCTTGGATACCATGTCCATGGAGGCAGACATGATAGTTGCTAGCAGGACCACAGAATACTAACTGCTCACAGTATATGGTAATTGTAAACCAGTAAGGACTAGTGAGGTAAGAAATGTGTACTTCATCATGCATTGCTCACCTCTTTGGTATTTAAAGTGTTAAATAGGCTCAAGCACTCTGCCTGCTTCAGCTTGGCAACATAGTGCCAACAGCTGTCATGTCTAACTTCATGGATATGATCTGCAAGACTTACTGAAGAGGTTATTACCATACCTGGGAACTTTAAATATTAGCTGACCCCAAGATTGTTTAAATAATGTTCCCCAAAACATAGATACTGGACAATATGCTTTGAAATTTGGGTCAAAACTCTGAGTCTTAGGGTCAAACCCTGAGAGCTCCCAGGTAACCATATGTTTTCAATGAAGGCACAAGGGCATAAATTACAGGGGGGAAACATAATGGAGAACACACTTAAGACCTGTGCATTAATACCAGGAAAAACTGAGTTTTATTGGCAGCTAAATAAACAATGCAATGTTCTGGGGAACACAATGCCACCCTTCAATAGTGGCATATACACAAAAAGGGTGGCACTGAAAACCCCTGAAACATTGCTTTCTGTTGTATAGCAAAAAACTCAGCTTGGTCTGGGATTAATGGTCAGATCATGAGTGTGTTTTCCATGTCTGTCTTCTATTTTCAGCCATACAGGAGGCTTTGAGAAAGTCTGCACTGGATCAGAGTAATGGTATGATTATTTTCAACTGTATATACTACTTTTCCAAATTGCATAGGGGCCATTCACATTTTCTTGACATAGTAAGGTAAGTGTGGAAGGGTCATTATTAAGAGATGTTAGTTTTCCCTTAAACCTCATATCTGCAAAAAATATTTTTGTTCAACATGTGTTAGAGTTTCACTGAACATTTTGAAATACACAAGTAGCAACAGCAATGTAAATATTTGGCATGTACAATTCTTAAGCCCCTGGTTTCTAGAGAAATGCAGTCCAAGTACAGATCTCGGAAATATATGTATATGAATATATATACACATATTAAAAATTTAAATCAAATGTGAACTATAAAATGCACATGCAACAATTCATTTCTTTAACCTATTGAATGCTAGAAAGGTCTCCAATTCATTAGAAAACAATGTATTGTAGACCACTGTGACACTCAAGGGGTTAATTAAAGAATTACTAGACTCCACATTATCAATTCTAGATGACTATTCAACAATTCTAAATGTCTGATTTGCTGATAAGTATAATAATGTAGTGCAACTAGACAAGACACCTCACATCAAGAGCATTGAACATACCTGTGCTGATCTCACTTGACAGGATACACAAAAGCAGATAGAGAAAGCAGCAGTTACAGTGCAGTCCCATCCCTTTTCCTTGCCCCATCCACTTAATGGTCTAAACACATGGAACAGATGCTGAAAAGCTCTTAAATCTGCCAATGTGTGTTGCTTTCTTTCCTTATTGCTTTCCCCTGATTTTTTTTCCAGCAAAGTTAGTGATTCACTGCCCAGAGAAAAAGTTTGCTTTTTTTTCCAACCGGCGTCTGTGTGGATTTATTGAAGGGGGTCAGTAAAGGGAAAAGTATACTGTAAAATTGGGTTCAAGGATTTCTTCTGCAGAGAAAGAGTGAGTTCCCTTTTTAGTGCTAAATATGTGGAAACCACTTTCCTTATGCGTATAATCAAGCAGGAGCCTCTCACTAATAGAATGAATTGGGAGCCAGATGAAAGTGAAGATTTTCTGTGCAAGAAGAGAGAAATATAAAGCAGCTGCAAAGCAGACAAAAGAGAGAGCGAGAGATCAAATCTCTCTTGCACTCACACACATGCACATGCTGTACTGAATACTGCACAAATTATCTCTGCCTCACACGACTATAAGAGCAGCAGGAGGGGAGGAGAAGTAGGGAGAATGTTGTAACAATCTAGGTGGCTATACAAGCTGAGACATTCACAGAAAGGGAGGGGTCTCTCTGGTCCCCTAGCAGTGAATCTTATTGGCTACAGACAAGGAATTATTTGAATAAACTGAACATGAGGTGGAAGCAGGTAGAAGTACAATTCCTCGAGGACCTTCCTGAGATGTAAGAAGAGAGAGAGCCTCTCAGTGGTAAATACAGAACATAGGCAAGGCTGCTAAGGAACAACTGTACAAAATGGAATAGTATTTTAGAAAAGATTGTATTTGTCCATAACATTCTGGAGCTTAATGAAGAAGGTGGAACATGATTTCCAGAACATTCCTGCTTTCTATTATATATTTAGCAATACAGAGTTCTGTAGTGGCATGCAAGCCTATAGTAGGTTATGTTGCTTTAACAATCAGAAATTAAAGGTGAAAAGTCCTGGAGCAAACTAGGTACAACATGGGGGAACATAAAAACTGTCACATTTAAATAGTGCTTTAACACCTTGCATTTTAGAGAGGTCCCTCAAGCATTCAATGAGTTAAATTTTCTTTTTAATCAATGGCACTTTGATTTATCCTTTATGGTAGTTTGTTTCCTGGAGAATCTTACCTGTTTGGCTTCCTGGAAACATCCCTAAAATCCAGGAATATATTTACAACACTGCCATTTATTCCTCTCATGTCTTCTACATTAGCCTATTATAAGCCAGAGATTTTGTCCTCTTATCCAGATGGTTAAACACTGCATTTTAGAATTGGTAGTATGTTATTTTGGGCATATCCCAACAGCTAAAGCATTCACATGTTTTTCTTGTATAGATACATTTATTTAAGCTTAATATCTCATCATTTTAAGCCCCTTAACCCATTAGATTTCAGTGACATAAAGGCTGATGTACTAAGACAGACTGGAGCAGTTCTGGGACAAACCAATTACACCACATGAGAGAAATAATTTCCACTGATTGCAGTAGCAGTAGTGAATGAAGGAGCATATTATCTCCTGTAGATGTGAGCCAATGCTGCCAGCATTCTTTCCCAGGGATTTGGACAAATATATTTAAAAGGAGGTTGCTGGATGGTAACAGCAGCATAGTGCAACTGACTGCTGCTGCTGCTGTCAGTGTGACAGCTAAGATGCTGACAAGTGTAACAACAGGGCACCCTATGTCACCTTTTCACTTACCCACCAAGTAGAAACTAGAGAGCAACTGGAGACTAGAGAGCAAACTGGTGGTGGTGGTATTGACTCAAGGGTGGTAGAGCTGGTGGTGTAGAAGAGGCCATGTGAGTGTTTTAGGCTGAAAGTGATTTAGAATGGGAGAGAGAAATGCAGTTGGGAATGGGCACCACCACCATCACCAGTTATAAGATTATGTCATTTGCTGCTAGTGTAATCCCTCCTGCAGAGTCACCTGAGAAATATGTATATCTGTCGCAACAGTGGAAGAACAGGCTGGTGTGTCAATTTCCACCATGGCAGCAGCAGTGACATGGGAATGGGACATGTAGATTTGATGCAACTTCCCACTACTTCTCCTTGTCCTAGCATTAATGCTGCTGCAGAGCAATCAGCAGCAGCAGCTGCCCCAGTTATTGCAGGTGCAACTGTATAAAACAAAGCCCATTGTTCTACAAAACATCCACCCCCATTAAATCATGGGCGTGGGACTATTTTTCCCTTGGGGCACTCCTATGTGTGGGGCATTTGCAGACTAGCAGCAGGAGCCTTGGGGGTTACTGTATATGAAGGAAATCTTAGAACACCATCAGTACATGTAGAAGGAATAGGAGCACTGAGGAGGAGGAGGAGGAGGAGTGTTTTAAACAATTGCCACCATCTATGACAATTGCTGATTGACTGATACATTATAATATACGTTTATACTGGAATCACCCATGATAATGCAAATCACGTGTCTAGCATTCATTCCTATTCATGATTATCATCATCATGATCTCTTAAACAATACCATCCATATCCACCACATGAAATTCGACTTTGTATTTTTAAATTTAAATTGTATTTTAAAAAAAATGTAATCAGTATTTCGGCAAGACAAACGTTGAAAATAATTGTTGGCAGGCCTACAACAAAGTAACATAGCTGATAAGACTGAAAAAAGACATCTGTCCATCAAGTTCAGCCCATGCCATTTCACTCCTGTTGATTCAGAGGAAGGCAAAATTGATGCCATTTCTATCAGGTCTAGGTGCTTTATTCACTATAACCTTTTCCAGTCTCTTTTGGACTTTGTCTTCCATGTACATATTGGAGGAAATTCTGATTCTTTCTGTTTTCTCATAGCCTGCCATTGTTGCTTCCTATGTATATACAGAAGAAAGGAATGTGTTTAAGGTGTCAGCCATTGCCTTATCTTCATTAACTAATTCACCTGTCTCAGTTTTAAGGTGACCAATATAAACCCTAATCTTTTTGCCAGTCATATACTAGAAATGTTTATGACGTTATTGTTCTCTTTTGCAATAATTTTCTCATTTTCAGTTTTAGCTAGTCTAAATGGTTGCAGATTCTATGGCATTTTTTAATATATTTTTTAAATGAAGCATCTGACCCTTTGGTTATGAACAGTTTAAAGCACCGGAATCTTATTTCTCATTTCTCTGCAAACCTCTTTGTTTAGCCACATTGTTATTCAGACCATAATAAGAAATAATAATAAAATGTATATGCAGCCCTAGAGGTGTACAGCTCCGATATAATAGAATGAGGCAATCTATCAGATAAGGTGTTGAGCATAGGCAAAAAGGAGCCAGCCTAGCTTTGCTGGTTTGACTTAAAATATGTAGACACAGTTAAATCTGCTCATCAGATGCCCCCTTGGGGTAATGCACATCTAAATTGAAGGATCACTGCAGCACAATGCCTTCGCCTGGGTCTCCTCTACGTACCTTGTGTAAAGATGGAGCTTGTATAGATGGCACAGTCGTCTCTGATGCTCCACCTGCTAAGAAAATCCAGGCACTCCACTCCAATTAAGAAATTGCAGCCATGAACTCTTAACCCTTTGAATGCGAGATGGTTATGCAATGCATTTTGGAGCAATGCGTTGCACAGCCTTTCTCACACTCAAATGGTTATGTTTTTGGAGGAGAGCGAGAAAGAAAAAACAGAAAAGAAATACAACAGCTTTCCCATCCACCATTCTCCTCCTTCCCCATCAAGTCTAACTCTCTGAAATTTCATTTGATGCTTCATTTGGTGCAGTTTAAACCCACATTACACTATTAATAGCGAGAAGAGGAGGATGGAGAATGGTGGGGTAGAAGCAGAGAGGAGGGGTGGTAGAAAAAATGTGGTAAGAGGAAACCGTGGGTATATGGGACATGGACAAAGTCACAGCTTGTACTTGTCTGAATCATTTCAGACTCCTGATGTTCACCTCTGAGTGGCTGATGTACTATGATTTGGAGCAGTTCTGGGGCTGCACTGTAAAGGGACTAAAAACTCCCATGAATTTACAGAAAGGAGCAGGACACTGGCAGCAACAACTTTACATTTACCCTTTGAGTAAGCTCCCCTCTCCCCATGTTTCTCCATGTTTCTGCACTGCAACTGGACCAGTGGCAGAAGATTGGGCATGAAAGTGTGCAGACAGGAGCAGGACACAGGCAGTGACAACTTTACATTTACCCTTTGAGTGCCAGTGGGGTCTGCAAGCTTTGCAATGCGTTGCAGACCTCTTTGGTACTCAAAGGGTTAAGGCACAGATGGAGACACACACTGATATTAAATTACATGTTTTATTATTGAAATGTCACCTCTATTTGGTAACCTTTAAGCTTGCAACATCAGAATGTCACTCTTTTGATTGGGGCGACATTCTGATGTTGCACTTTTGAATGGGGCGACATTTCAATAGGATAACAAAAAGATGGATGGATGTGCCTATATTTCTTATATCTGCCTTTTCTTAGTACATACCTCCCATTGTACTCATGCATGTGTGGGAACTACAACAATGTTAGGAGGGTGCAATTCTCAAAGTACAAAAGCTTCCCACTGTGTAAATCTTTGCAGAGCTGTCCTGGAGTATCCGACTAACAGATGAGTACATTCATTTTTTATTTATATTTTTTTTGTACTAGTTAACCGATTAGGTCCCATAGACATCTCAAAAATCTGTTCTGTAATGTTTGAGACCTAAAGAATTAAACGGTACCTATCTGTGTGGATTTTTGGGGCTTACGTAACCCCTTAGGTGCCAACATTTACACCATATTGCTTAGTAGATTTATCTGGAAACTAATATGTTAATTTAAAGACTTCAAGCTCTGTGGTTTGGTTTCTTTCATTTTCTTCACACAACACAGATCTGTGTTTTTTGTAAATCACAGAGACATTGCAGTGCATTGCTATGGTTTATTCACTAGCACCTATGAGGTTGCCCTCTGGTTTAAAAGTTGTGTAGATTAGATTCCTTCACTCATCTCCGATCACTCACATATGTCTGAGTGATCTACATGTTAATATATGGATTACTAACTCTCTGGTTGAGTTTCACTGCAGTCTGCCAACTGCATGCAAATTTGTGTGAGCATATGCAAGTGACCGGGGATGTGAAAGTATATGCAAGTGAGCCTGAGACTGAGACCTTAACAAACTCTTTGGGTAAGAGTACAAATAAGTTTGAATTTGAGCACAAGTAAGTCTGAATGTAAGAACAGTAATGAGCATGAGTTCAAGCAAAAATGAATGTTAGTGAGTGAGCATATGAGAGTTGGTACAGTGTTAGCAGTAGAAATACAGGAGGAAAATATATTCAAGTTGATACCTTTATTGGCTAGCTAAGCAGATTTAGGATGCAAGCTTTCAGGACATCTTAGGTCTCTTCCTCAGGCATGTTATATAGATACATATGAAAATCTATCTCTTATATACACATTGCATTATTTAGAATGGAAATCAGATAAGAAAGATCGGTCCACATTCAGGTTCTTTGATCAGTCAGTGGTAAATTGTAGTTTTCCTCTGATGAGTTAAAGGTATTTATGATTCCAGTGGGACTGTTGTAAAGGTTAATCCACAATGTGATAATGTGTCAGAAATTCCCTGTCTCTGTTCAGACCATTATGTAAAGCATTAACCTGGACCACCCATATTTTTCTGTCCCTCTGAGTTTGAAACAAAAACCAGTGAGTATTAGCATTTCTGAGCATGAGTAGCCATTAGTGACTCTGAACATGAGTAAGCATTAGATACCAACTATGAGTGGGCATTAGTAAGTGTAAGAGTTAAAGAATATGAGCAAAAAAGAGTATTATCAAGTTCTACAATTAATTTTTCTTTAATCGACTGAATAGTAGGGATGACAGTAATGCACTGTGAAGCGAAATGTTAGCAAAGTCTCTCGTATTCAAGACCGTACAAATAAGAATGGGTTAAACCACTAAAAATAAAAAATCTTCACTTATCTTTAGATAACATTATCAGTCTCTTCCTGTCCAGACCAGGGGCAGGGCAAAGCAGGAAATGTCTTTCCCCCTCCCACTTTTCTCATATCCCCAGGCCAACTTCAATATCCTCTCATTGGCCCACTCCCATTTGTTTCCCTTAGTCGACTCCCTTTTTCTTCCCAGTCCTTGGCACACTCTCTACACCTTCCCGTTCCTTGTCTCACTATCCATCTCATTCTCTCCATGCTCTTCCTTGCTCCCTTTGGTCCACAACCCTTTGTTTTCCTTGGACAACTCTCCTTTGTTTCCATGGCCCATTCCAGTTTTATTCAATCTCATCGGACCAATCTTCTTTGTTTCCATCTTTTCAGCCTGCTTCTATATCCTTGCCCTGTACCTATCACGGTGCCCATGCTCTTTTTGCTACATTCTGTCAGTCTACACTCCTGCACTAGTCCTATTGGCTATACTGTACTTGTCCCACCCAGTATGGCCTTTAAATGCTGGGTTCTGGCACCTCTCTGGTGCCCTTTCCTGGTGTTCCAGTACCAGCGCTTGTTCCTGATCTTAGTTGTTCTCAGTGTATCGACCCGGCCTGCCTGACTACTCTGCTTCTCGTCTCCTGCCTGTGAACCGACCCGGACTGCCTGACCATTCTGCTTCTCCTGCTCCTGTGTACCGACCCGGTTTGGCTGACGTTTCTGCTCCGTGTACTGACCCAGCTTGGCTGACGTTCCTGCTCCGTGTACCAACCCGGCTTGGCTGACGTTACTGCTCTGTGTACCGACTTGGATTGGCTGACGTTCCTGCTCCGGTTGCCTCTGTGTCGCCTCGGCGACATTCCTATTGGCTTGTCATTCTAGACATTCCCGGTAGGTTGCCACCTCTGGGCGAGTTGCTCAGTTGCTTATTCCGTTATTGTCACGGCTGTGCTCAGTTGCGCAGTCTCCATTACTGCCACGGCAGTCTCCAGTCGCTTAGTCTCCGTTACTACTACTACTGCAGAGTGCAAGTGGCCTAGTCTCCGTTTACTGCTATGGCAGAATACAAGTGGCCTAGTCTCCGTTACTGCTACGGCAGAGTGCAAGTGTCCTAGCCTCCGTTTACTGCTATGGCAGAGTACAAGTGGCCTAGTCTCCGTTACTGCTATGGCAGAGTGCAAGTGGTCTTGTCTCCATTTACTGCTACAGCAGAGTGCAAGTGGCTTAGTCTCCGTTTACTGCTACGGCAGAGTACAAGTTGCCTGGTTTCCGTTACTGCTACGGCAGTGTCCACGTCTCTCAGTCTCCTTTTCTGTTACGGAAGTGATCACGTGGCCTAGTCTCCATTACTGCTCCGGCAGTGCTCTATGTTGCTCAGCCTCCGTTACTGCTCAGGCAGTTCACCATTGTCTGCTAACCTATTACTGGGTGTTACTCGTATTTAAGCTCTCTATCCTAGGTGAGTTTCTTATCAGACCTAACCTCACATGGGTCTGTCTACACTTGCTGAAGGCCATTAACCCATGCAGTACCAATACACTGGGACTCCTTCAAACTCTGCCTGACCTGTGTCAGTATATCGTGTTATGGACTCTATGTTTATATTGGACCTGTGTAGGCATATGTAAATGTAACCTGTCTTGTGTCTGTATTATATTGAGAATATACTACAGGACCTGTGAGGGTTATTGTATTGCTAATTGCTTAATAAAACTGTGTTTTATCCAAACCTACTGTGTCTGTGTGTCAAACAAACCGTTACAGTATGAAAGGGACATGACCTCAGACAGTAAAGGTGAGGGAAATGCACATAACATCCATTGGAGGATGGATGTACATGAGCAGCGTTTGGCCCAGTTGGCACTGGCCATACAAACTATTCTTGAGCGCACAGTGCATCTCGATAAACCAGCACAGAGTCCGGTGGTCCCCTCAGTTTCGACACCGGAGACTCAATCCATGACAGCTGTGGCCTCAGTTAAAGGGTTAACCACTTCTGCTCCATTACTGCTCAGATACGATGGCAAACCCACCCTGTGCAGGGGTTTTATTAATCAGTTGGAAATTCTTCTGGAACCGACCCCTCACGCCTTTCCTAATGACTGCAGTAAGGTGGGGTTCATGATATCTCTCTTGACAGGCAGAGCCCTGGCGTGGGCCAACCCCCTGTGGGAGAGTGCTAAACCGTGTACCAGGAACTTCAGGGAGTTTCTGCATACTTTTCGGCGAGTATTTGAAGTTCCTGGTAGAGCTGCCTCTGCTGCCAAACGATTGATGGATATACAACAGGGCAATCGTACTGTGGACGATTATGCCATAGAATTCTGTACATTGGTGGCAGACGTAGGTTGGAACAACGAGGCGCTGGTGGCAGCTTTTGCTCAAGGACTTGCTGACCATATTAAGGATGAGACGGCAGCTAGAGAAGTGCCTAGTGATTTGGACGAATACATTGATTTCACTATTCTAATTGATTCTCGTATTCGTGAGAGACTTATGGCTAAAGACCTCAAGCTACGGCCCAGGAACGTTGGGCAAAACAGTTTTTTTGGTCCCACCCATGCCTCCCTTGCCTCCCATGCCTCCTGAATGTACACAGGAGGCCTGTGAACCAATGCAGCTTGGGTACCCCAATCTGTCTAAGGAAGAACGGGAACACCGCAGGATGCAGGGGTTATGTTTGTACTGTGGCAAAGCTGGGCACCTATTACGTACCTGTCCTGTACATCTGGGAAACTAACGCACCTAGGGTACCTTGGGGGACAGGCCCTAGGTGGTGTTCAGCAGTCACTAGACCCTATTATGCAGAAACCCACGATCCTGGTGGCATTTTCATGGGCAGAACATTCGGTGGAGGTTCTGGCCCTGGTTGATTTCGGCGTGGCTGGATACTTCATGGACAGTTCATTTGCTGCGTTACACCAGATTCCGTTGGTCAAGAGGGAATCTCCCTTAGCTATTGAGGCCATTGATGACAGACCGTTAGAACCAGCTCAGATAACTATGGAAACTATTCCGCTATCTATGACTATTGGGGCTCTCCACACGGAGGAACAGCGGTTTCAGATTAGCCATTCTCCTCATCATGCGGTCATTCTGGGGTTCCCATGGTTACATTTGCATAATCCCCAGTTTGACTGGCAGACTTGTGAGATCACGTCTTGGTCTGAGTACTATATGGAGCATTGTGTGACTCATCCAATTAAGATTTTGTGTACCTCTCCCTCCGTGCCAGCCAAATATCACCAATTCAGTGACATTTTTAGTAAGGGAGAGGCTAGCACTTTGCCCCAGCATAGGGCGTACGACTGCGCTATTGATTTGTTTCCTGGCGCTGTGCCTCCTAGGGGCAGCACATACCCGTGGCATGTGAGGAGAATCAGGCCATGGAGGAATATATTGACGATGCCCTTAAAAGAGGGATTATTAGAAATTCTACCTCGCCTGCTGGTGCTGGTTTCTTTTTTGTTAAAAAGAAGAATGGCGAGTTGAGGCCTTGTATTGATTACCGGGGACTGAATGCCTACCCCATACCACTCATTACCAAACTATTCAACAGGTTAAAAGGTTCTTCCATTTTCACTAAATTAGATCTACGGGCTGCCTATAACCTGATCAGAATAAGAGCCGGGGACGAGTGGAAAACGGCATTTAATAGCAGATTGGGGCATTATGAATATATAGTCATGCCATTTGGCCTTTGAAACAAACCCTCTGTATTTGAAGAATTTATTAATGATATCCTCCATGATATGCTACAGTCCTGCGTAGTAGTCTACCTAGATGACATACTCATACACTCGGCTAACCTGTCTCAACACATCAAGGATGTGTCCGAGGTCTTGCTATGATTACGCAAGAATAAACTATTTTGTAAAATGGAGAAATGTGATTTTCACAGGTCCATGGTGCCTTTTTTGGGTTTCGTGATCTCTAAGGATGGTATTGCTATGGACCAGGAGAAACTCGCAGCAGTATTGCAATGGCCACGACCCAAAGGGTTAAAAGCTATTCAGCACTTTCTTGGGTTTGCTAATTATTACAGGAAGTTTATCCGGAACTTTTCCACTATTGTTAAACCTCTGTCTGACCTTATACACAAGGGTGCTAATCCATCCCAATGGTCTGAAGCAGCTGATCATGCTTTTGAGACATTAAAGTCCGCTTTTGCATCTGCTCCTGTACTGTCCAACCCCAACCCTTCCCTTCCATTCACGTTGGAGGTTGATGACTGAGAATGGGGTAGGGGCAGTACTGTCACAGCGTCCAGTTGCCGGGGGTACTCTGAGACCATGTGGGTTCTTCTAAAAAAAACTGTCTAGTGCCCAGAGTCACTATGAAATTGGGGACAGAGAACTCCTGGCTATCATTCTCGCTCTGAAAGAATGGCGTCACCTGCTGGAGGGTACAAGAACTCCTGTGTTAATTCTAAATGACCACAAAAATGTAACTTATCTCTCGGACGCTAAAAGATTGTCCTCACGTCAGGCCAGATGGGCTCTGTTTCTATCTCGTTTTAACTTTGTAGTATTCTACTTGCCAGGCTCCAAGAATGTTAGGGCTGATGCCCTGTCTAGACAATTTGGGCCAGAGATGGAGAAGGATGAGGTCCCCATACCCATCATTCAGCCTGATCACATCCTGGCTACCCTACGTACTAGCATCACTTCGCCACTGGGGGAGGGGATTCTGGCTACCCAGGCTATGGCGCCCCCAGAGATCCAAGTGGGCAAGTGTTTTGTGGAAGAGCCATTTCGTACCCGCTTGCTTGAAACATACCATTCATCTAAGGCTGCTGGGCATATTGGGAGGGATCAATTAATTTGGTCTCTCTCACAATTATTTTGGTGGCCCTCCCTACAGGCCGACTGCTCCACATTCACGGGGGTCTGTACCACCTGTGCTTGTGCCAAAACCCCTAGACACCTCCCAGTGGGCTTACTCCAACCAGTACCTAATGGTGAACAACCTTGGTCCCATGTATCCATTGATTTCTTGGGATAATTGCCTGTGTCCAGGGGTTATTCTTTCATACTTATGGTGGTTGATACATTCTCTAAGATGACTCACTTCGTGTCCCTTCCTGGCCTTCCCTCATCCCAGGAGCTGGCAGTTGTCTTTGCTAAAGAGGTATTCCAGTTGCATGGGGTACCGAGAGTTCTGGTGTCCAACCATGGGAGCCAATTTGTATCCAGATTTTGGAGAGCATTTTGTAACCAGATAGGCATTCAGCTGTTCTTTTCATCTGCCTACCATCCCCAGACCAATGGAGCCGCTGAGCGTGCCAATCAAGGATTGGAGCAGTTCCTGCACTGTTTTGTTACCGATCATCACGATAATTGGGCAGATCTGTTGCCATGGGCAGAGTTCACCAGGAACTGTGCTGTTATTTCATCGTCCAGGAGCTCCCCGTTTCTCATCAACTACTCGCTTCAGCCATGTTTGCTCCCGGACTCATTCCAGTCGCAACAGATTCCAGCTCAGGATGAACACATCGAGCAACTCCGCTCCATTTGGGCACAGGTTCAGAGGGCCCTCAGTCAGTCATTCCAGCGTCATCAGCGCCATGCTAACCGTAGACGGCTGCCAGTGGTCTCCTTTCAGGTTGGGGACAGGGTATGGCTTTCCTCCAGAAACCTCAATTTGCAAGTTCCATGTAATAAGTTGGCTCCCTGGTTCATTGGTCCCTTCAGGGTTATCCGCATAGTTAACCCTATTTCGCATGCCTTGGATCTTCCAGCATCTATGCGCATTCACAATGTGTTCCATGTATCCTTGCTGAAACCTCTGGTATGCAACCGCTACACTACCACTCCTGTGGTCCCTGGTCCTGTGGAGGTTCAGGGTCAGGAGGAGTACGAGATCCAAAGCATCATTGATTCACGCAGATTTAGAGGAAAATTGCAATATTTGGTCCATTGGAAGGGCTATGGCCCTGAAGAACGTTCCTGGGTTGATCAGAATGATCTTCATGCTCCTAGATTGCTGCACAATTTTCACTCTAAATATCCACAGAAACCAGGTCCCTCTTCTAGGAGAGGGGGTCTTTGAGAGGGGGGTACTATCACTGTGCCCGTGCTCTTTTTGTGACATTCTGTCAGTCTACACTCCTACTCTACTCCTATTGGCTATACTGTGCTTGTCCCGCCCAGTATGGCGTTTAAATGCTGGGTTCTGGCACCTCTCCGGTGCCCTTTCATGGTGTTCCAGTACCAGCGCTTGTTCCTGATCTCAGTTAAAAATAACTGTTTCTTCATTTCTAAAAACAATATGCAACTGTATATAACAGTTTTAGTATATGTGTGTGTATATATGTATTATGTCTCTGTACGTGTGCAAATACGCAGCTCTTGCTGTAAACACTCCAATAAAGCAAGTAACACACTTTAGCCTGATGCTCTTAACCTTTAATATTTTAATTTTATCTTAATATTTTTGTATTGTACTATTACTATTTCTGAAAAGAGCTGTATACATGTATGTGCAATATAAATAAAGATACATTTTGCTAAATAGTCTTTAGCTTGGTAATAACATGTAACTGTAGAAAAACATGTGACATATCAAGTGATTATTGTAGCAAATGAAAATGAAAAATAGCTAATTTTGTGATTTTGCAAAGGAAATATTGAGATGGATTGTTTTGTGTTCTTTGTACCAAGCTACTGCAACCAGGGGTCAAAGTGATGTGCTTCTGATACCCTTCTCCATCATGCTGCTATAAAGTTTTCACATACTTTTTGAACAAGTATTCCTTATATTTATTAGTATGGTTCTGATGTGGACAGTGAAACCATGCTTTCATCATATGGTTCTTGTTAAAAGACGGCTAGTTACAAAAGAGAGCCAAAGCAAGGGGGAGGGCTAAAGGGGAAATGAGTAGTTCAGTTTAATATTGTATTAAAGCACTTCACAAATAAATAAATGAGGCACCTAAAGGGAGATAAGGAAATTTGATATGAGATAATGAATGAGAGATCCCAAGAGAAATAATTTTAAAAGTTGAAATTAGAACTCAGGTGGAATCAGTCAATCAGACTGAACCTACAGTCTCCTGTAAGGGGCAACAGAGGAGACTACTGACTCACGCCTGCAGTCAGTATGGAATAGCTCGTCTCCAACAAGGATGGCAACAATGGAGACTACTGACTCACACCTGCAGTCAGTAAGAAAGAGTCTGCCGGAGCCCCAGGTCTGCACCAGGATGGGTCTCTGTAAGTAACGGAGCCACAGGTCAGCACCAGCTAGAATAGTCAAACAAGCCAGGTTCATACACGGAGCGGGTAGTCAGCCAGAGCCACAGGTCTGCACCAGGTAGGATGTCCAGTAGTAGTAAGCTACACTGGAAGGATAGTTGGACAGAGCCCCAGGTCAGCACCAGAATGGATAGTCAGACAAGCCAGGGACATACACAGAGCAGGTAGTCAGCCAGAGCCACAGGTCTGCACCAGATTGGATGTCAAGACAAATGGAGGGCACAGAGAGAATGCTCAGACAGAACCACAGGTCAGCACCAGAATGGATAGTCAGACAAGCCGGGTCATACACAGGATACAGGAACAAATGGAACTAGAACTTCTCAGAACAACAACTTAAGGGTAACTGATAAACAGGCCCATAGAGGTTTATAAAGGAGTAGGAGAAGGCGGGACCAATTAGGTCCCCCAGGCTGGGCCTATAACAGGCGTCCAGGCAAGTGCCTGATCCATGATGCCAGTAACAATGAACCAAACAATGAAACCAGATATTGGGCCAACATAAAATACTAGACCCAATCGCTGAAAAAGAGAACTCTAAGAAAAAGAGGCACTCAAACAAGAGACCAAAAATACAAATTTATTAGTATCAAAAATAATAGCACAAAAAAGGGTACATAAAAACATTGAAAATACAAAAGAGTGATAGTGCACTATAATAAAGCCTCCCTTTATGTCAAAATAAGCAAAGAAATTTCATTGCCCTAAAGTAGACTTGTGCACGGGCAAAATTTTCGGTAAAATTCGAATTCGGACTAATTTTTTTTTTTCTAATTCGGATGATCCTAATTTCGGACCGGTCCTATTCGATTCGGACAAAATTCTGATCCATTCAGAATTATTCGGCCGAATTTAACATGGGTTAAATTATAGCAGTGCGCCTCCGTGCACGCTGCTATCATTATTTGCAGACAGGGTGTGCATTTAGAAAAAGATCCATCCCAAAAATGGACATTGTCATACACTGAAAGTCTGTGCATGTCACCTCTACTCTAGCATGGGATGCCAGTCACAATGCAAACGTCGAACATCGAAAACCCATGCCTGTCATTCAATTTAGCATGTTCGAACATCGAAACCCCATGCCTGTCCTTCAATATAGCATATGTTCGAACATCGAAACCTCATGCCTGTCATTCAATTTAGCATATGCTCGACATCGAAAACCCATGCATGTCACATCCTACTCAACATAAGTGGGCGACTCGAACATGGACAAACTACATGTCACATTCTATGTTAGTACATGGGTTAAGATTAAGGTTTCATTTTCTGGTACCAGCCTCCTACCCTACTGTCCCTCTTTAGTACCCAAATTCCTCTCTCTCGTTTTCCTATCCTGATTTCCCCTCATATCAGATAACTCTATGTGTATATACATTGTAGAGTTTCATACTACATCAAGAATAAACATCAATGATTGTAATGTGATAGATGTAATGTGTTAAAAAGAAAAATTGATACATTCTGTTGTGAACAAACTGCAACACAGGAGAGAAATAAAAAAAAATGCTTGACATCTATACTGAAGAGGGGTCCACAGCATTGTCTTAGTATAGCAATATCACCGTTTTCCGTGAGTGTGCAATACAGGGCTCTTCGGTAATTGCTGGGCATTTCCCAATGTCATAATCAGGGGATGATGGGAGTTGTATTCTAACTACTGTTAGGAAACACATAAGTGATGCACATTCATCTCCCACCTAGAAATTATTTACACACGAGGCAACTCCCCCAAGTAATACCTAGCCCCTTTCCAAGTGAAAGGACTTCCAGAAAGGCTTCAGATCTCTTAGTGACTCACCTGTTATTGCCAGTCAGCGGGACCCGGAGAGTAGGAGGGGATGATGCTATGGCTGCACGGCACGGTGCTCTTAGTTGGTCACTTGTCGCAATGTTGAAGCTCAGCCCGGCCAGCACCTTCTGGGTGGAGACACCTCACAGCAATCCTGTTCAGGACACATCATGCACTGTTGTGCACTCATACTAGGGATCCCAAATGTTTAGACTCATTTTGTACAGGGGGCACCCTCCTGTATTTGTAAAACCTCTCTAGCAAATCTGGGACGATAGACCTATTTACTCAAGTCTTGACTTTAGGTGGGCGATAAACAATACAAAATAGGCATAATGTTTCACTATCACATAATTCACGTCACTGAAGCAGCCAGCAGGCATCGCCACTGAGTGAGCATAGGACTGCCCGGCTGCTGACAGTCACACTGATGGGACACCCTGCAACACAGAACTGGCGGAAGAGCACAAAATAAACATGCTATGGGAAGGCAAATTGCCGCCCCTGTCAAAGTGCCGCCTGGGTCCATGGACCCACTGGGACCCGTGTAAGGGCCGGCCCTGTATTCGAACAAATACCTAATATTTTTTTATATTTTGCACAGGAACAAATATTACTTGCTCTTGCAGTGGCAATAACTGGAACTAATGCTGGCTGCCTACCTATGCCTAGCCTAATGCTACCTGCCTGCCTACACAACAACTGTACACTCTCTAATCTCTTCTCTCTCTGAGCTCCAACAACCCAATGAGGAAATGCAGGCTGTCTGTCTGTGTGACTGTGTCATTAGTCCAACCCCCATCATGAAACGAAGAAGGCTATTCAAATACAGACAAAAGAGGGAAGTAGTGCATGAAATGGAGAATGGAATTGGACTAGAGACATGGAGGGAAAATTATGGAGGGAAAGTAATTGAGCGCGCACAGGAAGTACAAAAAAGTCCTGGTCAAAAGTAGTCAAAACTTTTGGAAATGTGTCGATTGCCGAAACTTCCGAAAGTTTCGACGAATTTCGGACCTGGGCTGTTCGGAGTCGGATCATTTTTTCCGAATGACCCTTGAGTTTCGGATTGGCCGAATGTCTCCGAATTACCCCATTTTCGACAAAATCTGAATGTCTCGGAATGAATTCGCACATGTCTACCCTAAAGTATATAATACAAATAACAAGTCAAATATACAAGTACAAACATAAGGGCAATGATACTTATCAAGACTACGGGTAATCAGGTCACTGTGCACAGTCAATTCCAACCTCACAACCCAACACGTGTCGCCATTCTCATGGCTTCGTCAGGGGTAATGATATATGCTGTTGAATGTAACATTATTTATGGCCAAATGAACCAATAGAATATAAATCTGAAATCACGGGACAAACTACTTAGTGTCACAACGGCTGAGATCAAAACAATCCCAAAGAACACTCACCATATTGGCTACAATGTGTCATGAGATCAGACGGAATGATGCAGACCACAAGGATTTGTACTAAGTAGTTTGTCCCGTGATTTCAGTTTAAGTTAGTTATTAAGTATTAACACTAGCAGTGGCACTACCAGTGCTAAAGAGACTGGGACCCCAGATTCCCAAGAACCAAAAAGGCTAAGTGCCCCAACATCGTCCCTTACTTGTCTCAGGAGCAGGATGATAATGAGAGGGGTAGTGTGCCATGGTCTGACCACTGTGGCCACCTCTCTCCTCACTGAAATCATGGGTGTGGGAAAATTGTCCCTTTGTGGCAGGCACTGTGCAGTCATCAGTAACTGTACTGTGCACTCTTTGTGATAAGGTTGCAAAAAAAGGTAAAGGAGGGGCCGCGCCTTGGCACAACAACCCTGATTAAGAACAAATATTTTTTCTCTGGCCTTGTATATACTGCAAGCCTGATTCCTGCAAAAATTGTACTCTGGACTTGCTTTGGCAAGCCTGAGTCAGGGGCGGACTGACCATCGGGCATTCGGTCACGGACCGAGGGCCCGTGACCGAAGGGGGCCCGCCGCCGCCACTGCCACTTCCAGAGCTGCTCAGCAGCTCTCCTACAACGGCCGCCGGGCCGTTCTAGTAATACAGAGCGCTGGGAGATGACATCATCTCCCAGCCTCTGCATTACTAGAGACGCGCCCTATGCCGCTAGACCACCAGGGACTGCAGGTAGGGGCATGGTGGAGATGAAGGGGGGTATTGTGGAGATGAAGGAGCAATGTGGAGACGGGTGCATTGTGGAGATGGGGGCATTGAGGAAGGGGCAATGTGGAGATGAAGGGGGTATTGTGGAAGGGGGCATTTTGGAGATGAAGGGGGTATTGTGGAAGGGGGCATTTTGGAGATGAAGGGGGGATTGTGGAAGGGGGCATTTTGGAGATGAAGGGGGGATTGTGGAAGGGGGCATTGTGGAGATGAAGGGGGGATTGTGGAAGGGGGCATTGTGGAGATGAAGGGGGGGCATTGTGGAAATGAAGGGGGGATTGTGGAAGGGGGCATTGTGGAGATGAAGGGGGCATTGTGGAGATGAAGGGGGGATTGTGGAAGGGGGCATTGTGGAGATGAAGGGGGGATTGTGGAAGGGGGCATTGTGGAGATGAAGGGGGCATTGTGGAGATGAAGGGGGGATTGTGGAAGGGGGCATTGTGGAGATGAAGGGGGCATTGTGGAGATGAAGGGGGGATTGTGGAAGGGGGCATTGTGGAGATGAAGGGGGGATTGTGGAAGGGGGCATTGTGGAGATGAAGGGGGCATTGTGGAGATGAAGGGGGCAATATTGTGGAGATGAGATCAAGGGGGCATTGTGGAGGAGAAGGGGGCATTGTGGAGATGAAGGGGGCAATGTGGAGAGAAGGGGCATTGTGGAGATGAGATCAAGGGGGCAATGTGGAGAGAAGGGGGCATTGTGGAGAGAAGGGGGCATTGTGGAGATGAGATCAAGGGGGCAATGTGGAGATAGGGGGCATTGTGGAGATGAGATCAAGGGGGCATTGTGGAGAGAAGGGGGCATTGTGGCAATGAGATCAAGTGGGCATTGTGGAGAGAAGGGGGCATTGTGGCGATGAGATGATGGGGGCATTGTGGAGGTGGAAGGGGCATTGTGGAGATTTCTGCAGGGGGCCCAGACCTCTTTTTGGACCAGGGGCCCTGGGTCCTGTCAGTCCGCCCCTGGCCTGAGTCCTACAAAAAATTATTTACTCATGGCTTTTGTTTGGCTAGCCTGTGTACTGCACACACAGATATTCCTCAGGCTTTTTTCTGTGTAAGCCCGCTACTATGCTGGTTAACCATAATTTTAAAATAGATAATAAAAAGGTACAACCTGTAATGAATGTGACAGATGTGTATTGTGGGGGTGGACTGGTGTGGTGTAATTCATGTATGTATATCTTCATGATTCCTACAGCAATTATTACCATTATCATCTTTTAGTCTAATGTAATCTATCATTATTCTCAGATTATTGAAAACAAAAAGTGTACCAGTGCACACAGTGATTACTTGCGTGACTAAGGTAGAAATCCATATATAAGCACACTCTGAATGCCTATGGTGATGCAGGGAAGGATACACAGGGTAGAACAAAGAAAGGAGACCCTGCCAAAATAGCACTCATATAATTCAATCAGTGTAAACTGGACCCTAAGTGTGAACAGGATAAAGCATAACTTTTAATGCACACTAAAAAGAAGATGATGAACAAAATATAATGTAATGTAAATATATACCGGCTTGCCAATAAATGAAATCTTTGCTTTTGAATGTACTGGGAAAAATCCAAACAAAAACCACCTTAAAAAAATATTGTGATGGTGGCAATAGAACCACAAATAGATTAAATAAATCATTACATAAACAAAACCATGAATACATTGATTTACCAGCCCTTGAAAGACTTTGTTTTATTCTCAGATTATTTACACACAGTATTGGTAGGTGGTAGCAACCCTTTACCTACCTCATACTCTTTGCTGATGTTAATAATATATGTGCCCTGGCTTTCTCTGTCATCTGTGGTTTTGTTCACTTCTGCTACCTGATACTCGGATGGTATAAGATGTTAGTTCATTTTTTAGAATGTTAATCTCCCAACATTGCTGCTTGATAGCCTGGTCCTACCGTAATTTACAATAAACACACTGCACTGCACTGCAAAACAGACTCATTGCTTGCTGGTGGGCAACAAAGGGTTTTATGTCAGTGCTGGCCACACATACTGTTTTGCTTGCTAGTAGTCCATGGGATCATTCTTTCTACCGAGAACATAGCTATGCTGCAAGTATGCCGAAACCATCTCACATACAGTGGAACCACTCCTCAGAGTTATATAGTGTTCCTGTGTTTCTGTTACCAACCCATACCCTGAGTTTAAGTCCCATAGAGATGTGCCACCACCAGTGCCACCAGTATCGCAGAAGATGTCGGATTACCTCCCCTGAGACCCCTGTATTGCCCTGTGTTCAGAAATATGTTGGGAATAGTATGTTTTGGTCGATGTTGCTGCTCCTGTTGCTGCTGGTATAAACTTTTTGCTGCCTTCCTATTAATTATGCTTTCTAGCTGGTTTTTGTCCCTAACTTTCTCCCTCCCATCCTCCACAATGCGACCCTACCCTTGATCTATAGAAATATCTTTATATTCCTTACCAGAATCCTGTGATGATGCTTTGGCCAAAATACTGTAATTTTGTGTTTAAAGCGGCAAGCAGCAATGTGGCAAAGATGTATTTTTCATTGATTTTAATGGACACTATGCAAGGCTCTTGCTCAAAGCACACTAACATGTCAGCCGGTGCATGTCAGTGTTGTCATATTGTAATTTCCACTTGTCCATATATCTGTTGTCAGGTGGAATTTCTTGCCATATGAGCTCTTCAGCCCTTTGCCCAACACAAGAAACACCTACTTGTACAATTATGGCACAGCAGTCCTGGAAAAATACCTCTGGCTTGGGATATGCCAGCGAGGAGCTGCACATGACATCAGTTCTCTAAATCCTTGTTTTTGAACAAAATAGTATGGCAGCATGTCCACTGCCAATATCTTGGACACCTTGCCATTCCACAAGCAGAATTTGAGATTGTTTTTGTAAGATTCTGACTCCTTCCCAAAAACTCAGTAAGTGCGGTTTGGCAGTAAATGGCAGAAGAGCCCTGCAACATTATTGCTTTGACAACATGACTCTTGCCATTCCCTACAGCAAACTTAGAGTCATATTCCTCTGTAGCAGCAATCATAGGTGCTATTTGGAATGAACAAACTCTTGGGACACTCTCTGACACATCTACAGCACAGCTTCTATTATGTTCCCCTAGAGCCCCAGTAACATTTTGGAGTGTGTCTCCTGCTGCAAGTTGTGGCATCTCTGACGTGTTTGGAGTGTGTCTCCCAGTCAGACCTGTGGTTGTGCTTCATACGGGATCTCATTGAGGAGGTGCCTAGGTGTGAGATTGCTTTCCTCCCTACTCACATGCCTTTTATATAGACAACAGATAGCAACATGCTTAGATTTTGTGAGTGAATGAAGTGGACTTCATTGGCTGAGGGGTTCCTGGGGGTCTGTTACTACTATTGGGGCTATTTGTTGCTGCAGTGTTGCTGCTACTGGGTGTTAAAGGTGTTGCACTTCCAACAGCAGCCATCATAGCTACGTTTGTGGATGCTGATAGCATGTGTTGTTGTGCTGGTTACTCAACACTAGTAGTGTGTGTGTGTGTGTGGCTAAGTGGGACTTGGTCTTTGAAACGGTGACTATGCTGATGATGACTGACAGGATGACTGTGTATTTTCTGCCATCTTTGCTTGTCCTGGGTCAAACCTTCCAGTTGTTTACTCAAACCATTTATAAACAGGCACACTGCTCTTTTTCCATAGTGGAAGATTGAGCCTTTGCCTTTTAATTAACTTTCTGGCCATGTCATCAGCTTTCTCACTCTCAACTTCATCTGTATCTGAAGAAGAAGATGCTGGAGGGATATATTCTAGGTCTACGTCATCATCATCTGCCATTAGTCATCCTCAGCATTGCCCTCCATGTCTTGCCTTCTGCTTTTATATTCCTCTAGGCTTACACAGATCTCAAACTATTTAATTTTACTTTTTACCTTTACAACGCTGGCTAGTACTTTCAGGACAGGTGTTTTGGTGCTTGTTTGTCGCACTGTTACATATGGCAGTTGGTTGAGCTGCTACACCTTCTTCCTTTATGTCATCAACACTAGAATGTGACTCGTAATCTTCAGTGCTTTTGATGCTTTATTAATAGTACTGGTGCGGGAGGTGGTGGAACTTTTGGTTTTTGACAACTGCATCCTCCTCAGAAATAGAGGGATCACTATCATTCATTGCATACACTGCAGCAACCATGGCTGCAGTTGGTTTTTGGACTACCACTTTACTCACACATCCTATCAATGCTCTTACTTCTTTCCCCCTCCCTCTACCTCATGGCATTTTGCTGGACCTAGCTCAGCTACTGTGTGTGTGTTTTTACTGTAAAGTACACAATAGAACAGACTGAGTATGGTCTTGCCTTGGCCCTCAAAAAAATACTTAATCTCATCTAGTATGAGTCTGACTCAGTCACAGCTCATGTCAGGGTCCCTGTCTCTATCACTGTCAATTTTTTGGGGTTCTGTTTTTTTGGGGGGGGTGTTTGTATTTTTTTAAAATTAACTGTCAGTGGCACAGGAGCATTTTTTTTGTCAGCGGGGATAGGGACAATTAAAAAAAATAAATTAAAAGCACATTAAACATAGTTTGACTGATAGGTGACAGATACTCTGACATGAGCTGTGACTAACATGAAAGATAGTAGAAGAGATATTTTGTAAAGGACAAGGAATCACACACAATCAGTTTTGTTATGTAATTCACTGTTAAAATACACACTAGTATAATAATGTCCAGCAAAATATGATCATCTCTGTAAACCCTTAGGAAGTAGACAGTACTGTCCATGATAAGTATTGGGTGAGTTCCATTTTTGATAGTTACATCCTGGTTACACCCCCTTTTAGAAACACTGTCTCTGAAGGATGAAGTCAGTCTACCTGTGGAATTATAGACTTGCCCATGTCCCTCTGTTAATAATATAGAGGTACTGTTTCTTTAAAGCCATCAGTTTTAGTTAAACTAGTTACCATCCAATACCAGAGATATATCTGGACTTGTTTAGATTCTTCCAAGGGCTACCAGAATGTAAGATTCCTGGCAGCAGTAGAGGAAGATGGCGAGTACATAATATGTGCATAGATTACGAGGACTCAGTAAGTGCATTTCTGTATTGTGCATGTGAAGCCTTTATTGAATAAAAACTACTTTTAAATAGTTTATTTTTGTGCTCCTTTTTACTATACAATTTATACAATTTATGTGGAGAAAGTCATATCTATAGATGTATGAGAATAGTCTGATGATTGTGGAGTGTTTTCATCCCATACTCATTTTCACTGCATCCTGATCACCATTTATTTAATTGTGTGTCTGGACATTGAATTCTTTTAATACTTAATGGACACATCACCATCAAGATAAATGGGGGCTATTTCATTTGTTTATATTTATATCAGTTGTGATTGATGAACAATATATTGGTTTCTTGTTGGACTATATTATTTTATTATAATTTTTTAAATATTTTGAGCTAGTGGACTTTATGTGTTGGAGTCTTTTGTCACTGATCTCAGAGCTATCCTTTTATTTAGATTATTTTTGCTGTGGGTTTATTTTGGATATCTATTTCCTACTGATAGGACTTAGTGGTATTTAATTGTTGCTGTTTGGGTCATGTGTCCTTTGGTTCATAACCCCTATTATTGCCGGAAGCACACCTTATAGTGTATCAGTGATATATTTAAATATGTGGAAGCCTTGAGATCCCCTCATCGCATGAGTAAACTTAAAAACAATGAATATGACAATTTGCTCTGTAACCGAAGCACACTGTCTTGGTGTTATACCCCTTTCTATCTTGACATGCTCACACCATATTCACACTGTCACCAAAACCTGTCTCTTCTTCCTGAATAATATTGATAAAATATGGCCCTTCTTTTGTTTGTCAACCACAATAACTGTCACTCAGGCCCTCATTCTGACTAGACTAGATTATCTCAACATTCTGCTCTCTGGTCTTCTGCCTTTCATCTTTCTCCACTTCAGACTGTTCTCAATTCAGCTCCAAGAATAACCACCCTTGCTCCAAGATAACTTCCCTCTCATCTGCTCCTGAAATCCTTCTCTTCTTGACTACCTATAAGGTCTCTTACTTCTTACAAAATTATTTTCTCTTTTAAGTTGCTTTCTTCTTCTGCACACTCTTATTTCTGCTATTATCTCCTGTTACACCCCTTCCTGTCACCTGTGTTCTTCTCAAGGGTTCTTTCTGTTCTCTCCTTACACAACTCGTCATGTCTTGGCTATACTCATTTTCACTGGCTGACCCTCGAGTTTGGAATGCCCTACCTATCACCATTCACCAATCATCCACACTCATCACTTTCAAGCATCTCATAAAACCCCACCTTCTCAATGAAGCATTTCTGTTGCTGTTTGGGTCAGGTGTCCTGTGGTTCATAACCCCTGTTATTGCCTGAAGTGATATATCAGTGATATATTTAAAAATGTGGAAGCCTTGAGATCCCCTCATCACATGAGTAAACTCAAAAACAATGAATATGACAATCAGCAAAAAGGACCTAGGGTGTTGAAGGATTTGGATTAGCTTGACATATTTAATAAGAACTGCCATATTAAGATCAAGAAAAAAAGGAATTGGTAATTTATATCTTTAATATGACTCATTTAACAGTACATTATACATTGTCCATACTGTCAATTACCATGACAGAAGAGAGCACCCGTTCTCGAGTGGTTCCAAAACTTCTTATCCATCCTCCTCCACTAATTATTATTTTGTCCCAAATCCCCCTTACTTTTCAGCTTTGAAATGTCTGCTTCATTTTGAGTCCATGCTGGGTGGTCCAGAATCTCATGCGCATTTTACGCTGTTTTCTGGTACCAGTGGTGACCAACTACAGCTGCCACTGTAGGTTGGTCTCACTTTACCTCCACTAACTAAAAACTGGTAGAAGGGACATTTCAGGCAACCATCAAGGCAAGACATGTATTCCTGATGCTTTGGAGGGCCTAAAGGAGAACTCCCCAGCTAATCTGCCAAAAGGGACCTTCCAAAGAGAAATCCTACTGGGCTCCTCTCACACAGTCCCCACTCTTTTCTTATACAACATGGATTTCCCTTGGCCTTTATAACTGTGGCAATGCCTGTTTGCATGGCTGGCCACATAGCCACATCCTCAATGTGCAAACCATGCCAGAAGGCATGACAGTGTCTGGACAGTGTCTGGCTACATCATAATATAAATATCAGTAGATCACAAAACAGGTATGAAAAAGAGAGAGAGAAATACATAAAGAAAAGGAGGAAAAAGAAAGAAAAAAAATTGAAAAGGGAAAGAAAGGGGAAAAAAGAAAGGTAAGAAAAAAGAACAAAAAAAAGAAATGTAAAGGCAAGGAGAAGTAAAACCTCATTCCAGTTTCTACATGAGTTTCAACAGCCTGACAATGCATCCTTTAGCTATACATAGCCCCTTGAAGATATCTGTGAAGCTCTGTGTTGTGTACTGGAGATTCTGCTGATATAGTTAATGTAAATGTTGGTAAATTACCATGACAGACACACTCAAAATCCCACAGAATGTCCTCTCAAATAATATGTGAATTATATAAGCTTTTTTAAATTGGATGTATGACATTTATATTGTATTATTTAAAACATAAAAGTTTTACTAAAACATGAAATGTTATTTACAATATTTTAATGTGCTTTGCTCATAGAACCCATAGTTCAAGGTATATTTGAAATGTGTAATCAAGTTAGTTGTACCAGACAGTTCTACAAATGCATGTATTTATTGGGAAATTGCCCACTTCCTGGACACCAGTTTTTTCAATCTGTTAGTCTGCTTTTCTTGGCTTTCCGAACCCAGTCCATAGTTGATGAGGACAGAGGACAGAGGATGAGAGATAAGGTACTGTCTACAGTATGTGTGTTTGCCATTAAATTAAAAAAAGATACACAAACTCTAAAGGAAAAAAAATCCTGTCTTGCCTTTCTGCTGTTCATCTTCTACTTTGTCAGAGTGTTCCCTTAATAGCTATATACAGCTAAAAAGTATAAGAAAAACATGAGGGAACAAAAGTATTGTTTAATAATATTCAACAATGGTAATATATTCACAGGCTTAAGAGTAGAAGACAAGACTAGACTGCAGTTATGACTGTACATTTAAAGTTAACCTCTTATCCAGAATATTGCTATATAAAATAAGTACAAGAATAAAGTATACTAAATTGTAGCTTTGGCTCATAAAGATGAATGATTATCTGCTGTTCAGACTCAATATCAACAGACTCCACAATCTTCATCATCTTCTTGTTTGGAGCACATCTGAGTAGTGGTATGATATTCCTGGCAATCCTAGCCATATAACATAAAATATCCCATATCCCAGCCTTATCAAATTAGATTTTTCTTTTATACTAAATGTGTAGAAAGGCATATTTTATAAAAAATGGAGTGGTATATTAATAGTTTGTAATAAATTTTGTATTTGATATCTAGCTTGCCACATTTATTTTATTTCACTTAGTTTGTATTTAAAATTGTAATCAAGAAAGTGTTCTATTTCTAGAATCTAAGTATACACAGTGATTCTATCATTTGTGGGATTCTACCCCGGATCAAGCTATTAGCAGATCAAGAGTCTGGACCTTATTTATAGGAGACACACCAAACAGAGACGGTGAGAAAATCTCTGTATGCCTTTAAAGTTGTGTATGCATATGGCTACTACATAGCATTTATCTAATGCCCTAGTGATAAGGCACTAATGGTGTCCCCTCACTGTTTTTGTTCTATATTTTATAAAATAGAGTCCAAACAATTACATTTACTACTTTTGAAATAGGAATTACTAACTTGCACAACCAAAACAATGTCACTGCACTCTGAAATGTCTACAAAGATAAGGGTAATTTAAGGCTAGTTTTCAAGGATCCTAAATGTGCACATTTAAAACTGTAAGCAAACCTTAAGCCAACCACACGTTTTCATTTTGGTTGAATATTAATTAGATTTATTTTACATATGTGCATTGGACATCTCTGAATTACATATAATGTTATACTAAACAATTTTACATAAATAGACCAGCCCAGCATCAAAATATTCACATTAAGACCTCTGAATGTGAACAAATCATTTGTGATTCATCAATCTATTCAACCAATCAATTCAATGAATTCAATAAATCTGTTTACCCATTTTTTTCTGATGAATTTCAGTTAGCCACTTAATTTTCATTCATCTTTCAATCAATCTGTTAAACCCTTCTACTCCTTTGATGTACAATTTGCTACATTACTTTGATTTAATTACATGACGTGTTCAATTTATCTTGTCTCCAAATTATACCTGCCATATGTCTCACATGGTAACTACGTATAAGTGAAAGGTCCCGTTGTGTTCCAGAGAGAAATGCAGCAAAAACCCCATGATTGTCCACTTTTTCGATAGAAAATCTGCCATCAGCATACCCCTTAACATTTCTCCTATTTGCAATGTTTTTCAATGTCTAAAAACTTCCGGACCATTTACTATGTCTCATTTTTGTACCGAAAACATCAAGTTTCCAGGAAGAGAAACAAAAAAATAAGCAGCTAGAGAGAGAGAGGGAGAAAGGTGATTTCCTAGTGATTATTTATTGAAATAAGGCTTTCAGAGGCTGATAGTGTTTGCTAACACTATGAGAACATGTAATAAAAATAGGAGGAGTTTTGGTCCTCACATGCTCTCGGGTATTATGAGTCTATATTCCATCCTGTCTGTAAGAGTTAAATCCAATGACATGCTCTTTGACTCATTCCCTATTCATAATGACCTACAACAGGGTTACAGGGTGCCCCATAACATAAATCTGTTTGTCAATCAAATAAAATAAAAGATGTAACAGTACTCACACATATGGTGGTCAGAAATAAATCTGACAATGCCAGTAGATGGAGATATTCCCATCTCTACTTGGGAACACCAGGGAATTCAATAATCTACGGGATACCTTCTTATCGGATACTGGATGTCCTTCAGTCTAAGCATGAAGATCGAGTTGGTAGAACCATTGTATATCCAATAAAATCAAATAAAATCAAATGAAATGAACAAAATAAATCTATGAAGGTGTAAACTAAAATAAAAAAGCTGCTCAGAAAAAATAAAAATAAAAAACTATTTAATTTCCATTTTGCAATGGAAATATCTATAAACATCTGTCTATAAATCATCATTTTATATGATCCTGTATATCGTGGCCATTTGGAGAGAGCGAGTACCACAGGAGCAGCCCATTTATGGAGAGTCTTATTGGCAACTGTGTTTAGGACAGTGTAACATCCTAAAGAATGTTTTAAGCTGTGTACTGCAAAAGTATAATCACAGCATTTATGTTTGCGAGTATCCACCAATTGGGTGCTTTCTGGTGGAGGTTGCAGTTTACTAAGAAGCTACACAAGGAGGCACCTCTGTTTTTCTCGCTCTTGTTCCCATACATGACAGGGTTGTCCTCTGTCACCTTTAATCTTCATACTAGAGTTGGAGCCCTTACTGAATACCATTCACCTTAATCCTTCTATTCGGGGTATTCAGATACAGAACTCTACTTTTAAAACTAATGCTTATACTGATTATGTGGTTTTTTTGGTTGCCCACCCTTCCGCTTCCTTAACCCCTTTGCTGCAGATCTTAGAAGACTATTGCTCCCTCTCTCAGGCTAAAGTAATTATTCCAAATCTGAAGTTCATAATTTTAATGTGGATAATGAGACATTGGACATCCTTAAATCATAATACAATTTCCGTTGAACCTGTATTCAGTACTTGGGGTTACACCTCTCGCCCACTCTCAGTTCCCTCCCTGAGATCAACTTTCTCCCCTTACTGTGGACTGTACAGAGTGACCACTCAATGTGGTCTACTCCTTTCTTTTCCTGGTTGAGAAGGATGCATTTAATCAAGATGATGGTACTCTTGCACTCCTATCTCCAACCACTTACTCTCTAGATTACGCTCCATGAGAAGTCCAACTTCCTTTATTTAAAGTCCAACTTCCTTTATTTGGGCACACCATTAGGGATGGGCAAAAAATGTATCCTCAAACTCATATCGAATAGCGAATAATGGCACTTCCCGCTTGGCAAATAATTTCCTGAGAAAAGTGCCGATTTTCTGGGGTGGTTTTCGCCTAGCTCATTCCATTGAAATCAATGGGAACACTGAATTTACACACAAAACATAGCAAATATTATTTTATTTCCCAAAGGCATAGTATAAAAGGGGCATGAGGGTGACTGTGTTGATGGGGTGTGGAGAAAGAATCAGTTGAATAGGGAATATTTTTGGGGGGGTTGTTTACTGGGAAGGGGGGGCAGTTAATAAAATAATAAGTCCTAAATACAATTAAAAAACCCATAAGACATGGTATAAAAGGGGTCTAAGGAGGGTGCCTATGTTGGTTGGTGGAGTCTGGGGAATGAATCAGTTGAACAGGGAATGTTTTGGGGGGCTTTGTTGACTGGTATTGGGGAGACAGTTAATACAAAAAATCAAATATAATAAGACATTTGTATTTAAAGTGATAGAGACAGGAACCTTGTGACATAAGCTGCCACTGGGGTGGAGTATTTTGTAGAGGATGATTTGTTAGATTTGTTGTTAGAACCCCAAGCCCTGATGAAACATTGATTTGTAGGACATAGGCTTGTTAGAACCATACCCCCAAAAAAAAATTTTTGTAGGACTATGTTTTTATTTTATTTATGTATTTATTTATTTAAAGAACAAGCCCTGAGCAAAAAAATGCCCTACTGGCCTAGTGCCAGCAGGTAAATTCTTGTTGGCCAGTGGTCACTAGCCATTGTCAAATGCCCTGATATAGATTCGGAATTTGCCACTGATGTTCTTGCTGCTGCTGTTGTTTAAGCAGCAGGATGATTAGGCAGCTGAAAGGGAATGGGATCAACAACAGTAGTAACATGATTGATGGATAATGAAGGTTCCACTAGCCACCCACTACCAGTGATGCGTCTGAGGCAGTAGCAGCACAATAAGTAGCCCCCTGTCTATGTGGAGAAAAGAAGAAGCTGGCCAATAATTCTTCTACGCCTGCCCCTCCTCCAAAATCATGGATGTGTTGTTATTAGAGCAGCAGCACGTAGGGCTAGTGGTGGTGGTGGTGTTGGAGAAGCTGGGGTGTAAGAGACATTGATGGCCTTTTTATCAGAAACTGAGAAGGAATGGGAGACAGGGATGAGGATGGGCAGTACCACCACCACTAGCAATAAGCTTTTGGACTTTGCAGAATTTGCAACTGCAATAATTCCTGCTGCTGCTGAGATGCAAGGGCAGCAGGATGCTGAGTAGCAAGCTAGTGTGCCACAGACCACCGTGGATACACTGGGATTGGGGTCAACAAGTGATGCAGGACTAGGACAGGTTCCACTTGTGTTACGGTTTTATATACACTCAGAAATGGGCATTTTTATTTTTTTTCTCAGGGATTTGGAAAAAAAAAAACCATAGTCCTACAAAAAAAAATAAACAATTTTTGGGGGGTTTGTTTCTAACAATCCTAAGTCCTACAAATCAATGTTTCCTTAGGGCTTGTGCCAAACAAGCTTAAGTCCTACAAATCAATGTTTCTTCAGGGTTTGGGCTTTTAATAAGTCTAAGTCCAACAAAGGCCTCTAACAACAAATCAAACAAATCATCCTCTACAAAATACTCTGGTATCAGTCCACCCCAGTGGTGGCTTATGTCAGGGGATTCCTGTCTCTATCACTTTAAATACAAATTTCTTATTTTATTTATTTATTTTTTATTAATTGTCCCCCCAATAGCAGTCAAGAAACCCCCCAAAACAAATTCTCTGTTCAATTGATTCATTCATTCACCAACACAGGCACCCTCCTTTATACCATGTCTTATGGTTTCTATTTTATTTAGGATTTTTTTTTTATTAACTGCCAACCACTTCCCCACACCCAACCAACACAGGCACCCTCATGCCCCTTTTATACCATGCCTTTGGGAAATAAAATAATATTTGCTATGTGTTGTGTGTAACTTCTATGTTCCCATTGATTTCAATGGAATGAGCTATGCGAAAAAAGCAGAAAAAAGCAGAAAATCTGCACTTTTCGCAGGAAATTTTTCACCAAGCGGAAAGTGACATTTTTCGACGAATTCAGTTTGTGGCGGAAATTTTCATCCATCCCTAATTATAATCTTCAAATTACTTTTAAAAGTATCAGTCTATCCTTAAAATATATTATTTGTAATTTAACCATCTTAACCACATCACAATCATATTACAATCATGCAACATATATCAGCACACAAACATTGATCAAAAACTCAGATACACATTAATTTAAGTTTATTTGAATTATACATAATTTTCAAATTTAATGAATGATCAAGGGTTCCATTTGCTTTCTAGTTCTTCTCCTGGTGAATATCTTTTTTCTTTTTAAACATTGCTTCATTTATCTTTTTCAAGGGTAATGATGAAAATATTGAAAATCATGAAAAGATTTTGTTTAAACTACTGTATGATTCCAAATTTATAGCAAAGTTTGAAATTCAAGCAATACAGATAATTTATTTTGAAAACAATTTATATGGAAACAATTTATATGTCTTAAGTTTTATGTTTATTTATATTCAGGGAAACCAATATGCATATAATCACTTGTAACTTCCAAAACTACAGTGCATTCCTTAGTGATTAAAAGTACAGATAATTTTGCTTTGCATGTAAAACATTAAGCAATCACCTAATAAATTCTTTGTACTGTTTGTATTCTTGATTGTATACACTAAAGGAAAAAGGGAATAAGGTGGGGCTAAAGAAAGTTCAGAGAGCAATAGTTACAATATGTTGAAGGCATGGATGATAAGCCTTAATAAAATGTGTAAATATATATTATGTTTTAGATTCAAGTAACAGCTTGGCATGTTTTTAGGGGTTTGCAACTTTGCAATGAAGGAAGTTTATTCTGATTTAAAAATGTTTCATACTACCAAGCAACATTATTTCTTCTCTACTCAACTAACAAAAATACAGATTTTTACTGCGTGATTAGATCAATTTTATAACATACTAACTGCCTAAACTAGTAGTTCATATCTAGAAATAAATATATCTAAAGCTTTTTCTTGAAAGTGTGGCATGGTATTCATGAGGCACACTGGAAGGTTAGTCCATATTCTGGAAAATGTTGTTAAAGAATGTTCTTTTTAAACCATTTTTGATCTCAGTTGAATAATATTTACAACTGTAACTCTTTGTTCCGTTTTATGATAAGGGAAGGATGTGTTATAAGAGTCACACTAACGTCAACAGAAATGTAATTAGAACCATAAAGTAAGTTAGCTGTTCTAGTAGCCAAGTAAGTTATTTTCAGGTTTTCAGAACCTGGCTTACCTAGCCTCAGCCAAGAGCTTGAACGCTCGACAGGGACTGGGAAGACACAGGCAGTCATGATTCAAGTTACTTCCTGATTTGGCTGTTGTTATCTCTGTCTTAGGAGAGTCTGGGAGGTGTGTGAAGAAAGCAAAGGAGGTATACACTGAATACCCCAGAGTTTTGTGTGACTGAGAAGACAAAGGAAGCTGTGATCTAAGTTCCCTTCTTATCTGGCTGTTATCTCTGTGTCAGGGGATTCTAGGAGTGTGAGAAGGGAACAAAAGAGAATTACCCCAGATACCCCAAATTTTTTATGACTGACTGGGAAGACACAAGCAGCTGTGATTCAAATTTCCTCCTGATCTGGCTGTTATTATATCTGTGCTAGTGGAGTCTAGGAATGGGGTGAAGGGAACAAAGGAGATTTATCTCAAATACTGCAAAACTCTGCGTGACTGTCTGGGTAGACACAGACAGCCATTATCTAATTTACTTCCTGATCTTGCCATTATTATCTGTGTGCTAGGGGAGCCTGAGGAAAGAAGCAGTTAAACAGATAGTGTGTTTTTTGTTGACAAGGGACAGTGTTCTTTATAAATGGTGTATTTTTTAAATTCAGCAAATTAATTGATTATATTATGTCATGCCATATATAATTTGAGGGCACTTCAAACATGCTGATATCTATTTTATTATATTTATTTTGTTGAGAAGAACAGGAGGGTGCAAAAAAGAGGAGTGTTTTGCTTTATACATGTGATAGTTGTGACTGTGATTTATACATTTTATTGTTTTCTTGTTTGATTCACAGTATCCAAAAAATTGCCTTACAAAAGCTGAGGCTAAAAATGTGTTTTGTTTATATAATACCCTACACAATGGTAAGAAACATTTGGAGGTGGGAAATTAAAGCAAAATAAATATATAAAGTTAACATAAAAATGCCTCAGCTTGGCAGCAGCTGCATTCACACTATTATTAGAAAAGAGAAAAAAATAAAGAAAACAAAAAAAAATCTTAATTAAAATAATTCACCCTCCTCACTAACAGTTGCTCATATTCTGCAGGATGCATGGTTCTTAGGTGTTCTGTTATGCCCTGAATCCTGTGTTTGTCTCAAAAACATTACCACGTGTAGTCAATGCACCACGTAGGCTGTAATGTGTGGACAGAAATTGACATAGAACATGAAAAGACGGGCCGCACACATGAAATTCGGAAGACATTATGTATAAAATCACTTCTTTATTGAGAATAGAGTCATATAAATACACAGAGCACTATTGTCATACACGTTTTGCATACAATTGTGTCTACATATTTGCAAAACGTGCAAGACAATAGTGCTCAGTGTATTTAAGTGACTGTATTCTCAATAAAGAAGTGATTTTATACATCATTTATTCCAAACTTCAAGTGTGCAACCTATCTTTTCATGTTCTATTCATGACTGTTTGGAGGCTAGTTATGAGCCAGCACCTTGGAGGAATTAAGAGACAGCTCTGGGGAGTTCTGTATTATGTCCACCATATGGATTCACATTATGATTTATGCTGCCTTAATTTTTTTGTTATCCCACAAATTGACATAATCATGCCTGAATAGAATTGCTGTCTAGAGGGGGTAATGGTATTGATGGAGGAATTTGAGAGTGAGCATGAACAATTTGGACTGGTGTGGAAGGGGAGCATCTGGTGGCTGCAAAAGGCTGATGGGGTATTGCTGCTGGATGATGGTGGGTCTCTGTAGCCAATTTGGTCTATTTATTAGTGGAGATTTTATTGTGTTCAAGTTTTTGAAGAGGGGTAGTAGAAGTACCAGCAGGGTAAGCAACAGCAGCAGTGGCATGGGAGTGGGACTTTTAATTTTTTCTGACATACACTTCAGCATGCCTATGCTGCATATGCTTTATTAATGTCAAGGTGGTATCCCTCCATTCCCCTCTTTACTGTGCTTTCATACAATTCCCTGCACTGTTCCAGACCCCAGAGAGAAATATTCCCATACCCAGGACTTCAGTGCAGGAGGAGGACATGATGTTCTTATGTCTGAAGCACATGTTGCATACCCTGATTATGACTCAGCACAAGATAATCATTGTGCACTCCTCCTCCTTAACGTCTGCAGCTGCTGTCACCAGTCCCACCACCACCACATCTTCAAGCCCTCTAACAGGAAACTGGCCCTCTTCCTGCCCATTCACAGAATCCTGCCCCTCTTCTTTCCCACTCACAGGAAATGGGCCCTCTTCCTCCTGACAAATGACAGACTCCTCCTCTCTTCTTGCCCACTCACAGCCCGAACCAGGCCCCTCACTGGAATTTGCACCTCTTCTACCTGGCCACTCACAGGATCCTCCACTCTATCCTTCTGCTTCCCACTCACAAGAGGATCACTGTCCTGTAGTACACCCACCTCCAATTGCACTATCTCTCCCTAATCTAAATCCTCACTGCACCATTCTATTTCCTCTCTATGCCACTCTGCTCATCTGATAAAGATAATGAAAGACTCAGTTATATCTACCAGATTGCTTGGTGACCAGTGTGGTTCACTTAGTGCAGTTGGCATGGCTCTGGCTCCACTGCAGTGCTGATGCTGGTGTTGGCAGTAGCAATTGCACTGCTAACAATTGGTGCCTTTCCTCCCACTTTAGCAAGTGAGAGAGCCAAAGTGGAAGGATTTAGCAGTATCCTACTCCCCCTGATGAGGATGATTCTCTTCCAGTTCCTCCCCGTCCCCCCAGAGCCACAGTGTGATTCCATATTCCCTCACCCATTGTAACAAAAGTTGCCAGCTTTCTGTTACATGACATGTATTAACAAACCAATCTAATAACTTTAAAATCCATAGTAATATGGGGAACTGTTATTACGGATGGAAAGACACTATGAATCAGAAAGTCTGATTTATTCTGCTAAACATTATACACCTTCACTCAGAATTTTATCACCTTGAGCTATTATGAGGGTCACTTTCTGTGCAGCACATTGTTATTGGAAAGTGTGTGAAGGAAAAAGAGTAGATAAGAATAGTTAGAGAGATGGTTTAATAAGTATAATTATACATTCAATATATGTTTAATTGTAGCTCAGTATATGTTCCATCATTTAAAAGAAGCTCCCTGTCTTGTTGTGGCATGAATTAGAGAGATTCTTCCACTTACAGTAATGTGTAACATTTTTAGGCAGGTATGAAAAAATGCTGTAAAGTAAGAATGCTTCCAAAAATAGACATGTTAATAGTTTATATTTACCAATTAACCAAATGCACAGTAAGTGAACAGAATTAAAATCTAAATCAAAATCTAAATCAAATCAATATTTGGTGTGGCCATCCTTTGCCTTCAAAACAGCTTCATATCTTCTAGGTACTATTGCACAAAGTCAGGGAATTTGTAGGCATATAGACAAATGTATGATTAAATAATACAAAACAGGTGCTATTGAGTAATGATCATTAATTTAATATGTAGGCTGCAACACAATAATTAACTGAAACAGAAAGAGCTGTGTAGGAGGAATAAAACTGGGTGAGGAACAGTCAAACTCACCTAACAAGGTGTGTTGGCTGAAAAAAGTCATACACCATAGCATGCCTGAGCACAGCAACAACACAAAAGGTAGTTATAATGCATCAGCAAAGTCTTCTCCAGGCATAAATTTCAAGGTAGACAGGAGTTTCCAGATGTCCTGTCCAAGCTCTGTTGAAGAAGCACAAAGAAATGGGCAACCATATATGCAGTGCTCGGTCAAGAAGTCTTAGTGCAGCAGATGAAAGACACATCATGCTTACTTCCCTTCGCAATCGGAAGATGTCCAGTAGTGCCATCAGCTCCGAATTGGGACCCTAGTACCTATCTACTGTCCGGAGATGTCTGGTCAGAAGTGATCTTCATGGAAGACTTTCGGTCAAAAAGCCATACTTCAGACATGGAAACAAAGCCAAGCGACTGAACTATGCACAAAAACACAGGAACTGGGTTGCAGAAAAATGGCAGCAGGTGCTCTGGACTGATGCATTAAAATTTGAAATATTTGGCTGTAGCAGAAGGCAGTTTGTTCCAGAAGGGCTGTAGAGCAGTACAAGAATGAGTGTCTGCAGGCAACAGTGAAGCATCTAGAAACGCGGACAGTCTCACAAAATATTTCTTGGTTTTGTAAGTGAAATGAAGTTAATTCAACCTCAACAGTGAACATGTGTCATATGAAAAAGTGCGAAGGCTTCGGCACCCTTACAGTTAATCCACTTGTGATGTTTTTTAAGGTCTCACAACTTAATTAACTCATTAGGCTGTAATCTAAGGTAATGAAAATGCAAAGCAAAGCCTCCATATAACTGCAAAGGACTTGTAGGAACGTTTAGGTGGCAAAGGAGTAGTGTTACACCAGTTCATTGTGCAGGTTTGCTTGCACAAACATGATCTATATGGAAGAGTTATCAGAAGGAAACCTTATCTGCAATCTCATCACAAAACTAAATGTCTAAAGTATGCAACACAACACTTAGATAAGCCAGGTGCATTTCAAAACCAAGGGCTGTGGTCAGTTGAAGTTAAAATTTAACTATTTGACTACAATCACCAAAGGTACATTTGGAGAAAAAAACAAGAATGGTGCTGGATCTATTATGCATTGGGATTATGTGGCAGCCTGTGGTACAGAAAATGTTGTAGGGGTATAGGGAAGAATGGATTCTTCTGAGTATCAACACATTCTGAAAGCTATCACACAGTCACTGTAGATACTGTAGTTGAAAGTCATTGGATATTACAAGACAATGATCCAAAACCTACCTCAAAATCAACTATGAACTACTTCTAAAAACAAAAGCTTAAGGTTTTGGAAGGCCTTCACAGTCCCTAAACTTGAATATATTGAAACTCTGTGGGTAGCTCTTAAACATGCAGTGCATATTTCTGAACTAGAAGCATTCTGCAAGGAAGAGTGGGAAAATTTTCCTATAGAAAGAATAGAAAGGCTGTTAGCTGGCAACAAGAAATATTGGGAGGCTGGGATTTCCGAAAAAGGTTTTTTTTTAATCTTTTAAGTTCAGCAAATAATAGTAACAATAGTAAAAAAAATGAATTAATATTTCTTACTACTTTACTGTTTCCTGCTTTTAATGTTTAGTCAAGACATGTTGGGTAATTTAAAGGAGCTGTCACAGTCAGATCAGGAAGTCCCCTTGTAAGCTGCTGGTATAAACTTAGTAGAGGAGGAACTCCACCAAAAGAGAACAGGCAGCTATTAATATAAACAATGAAGCACCAGTAGACAATAAAGGACTATATTGCTTGGTAGACCTCAGTGAGCCAGAAGCTGGGGGGACACTGGTTGGGCAGCATAGCTGGCAAGAGTAGGCTGCTCTAGAGATGACTTGCTTTAATCAAAGCTGGATTAAAGGTCAAGGCCATGAAGTCTGATAGCTGGATGACACCTCTCGATACAGACAGCTGCTACAAAGAGGGAAACCTACCCGCAATATAATTTATCTGTTTTGCACAAACCAAAATGAATAGAACACAAAAACAGCAGGATGAACACTAGGGGCCGATCTACAGGATCGGCAGTAGTCGAGTAGACCATAACTGACAAAATCATGAGTCAAACGCAGAAGTATACGACTAGTCAAACTCAACTAGAAGTCGAAGGTGTCAACCTCGCCCAGTAGTCGGTAGGTCGGACTTGACCAGGTTGAAGATGATAAGCTCGACTGGGAGCAGGATTAATCTAGGGGGAAAAAAGGGTGCTGGCAGAGAATGTTTGACAGGCTGGGTCGTATCTAACAGGCAAGGACGGAATTGAGGATGAGTCATAAAGAGGTCTCACTAGCCAGGGTTGAAGAACTAGTAGGAGAAAGTAGTACACAAGGGGAAGGCAGGAGAATTGTCGAGAGGATGGAGCCAAGGGTTGATACCAGAAAAACACTGAAAATAAGCCAAATCAGGTCACGAAGGGGTGGTCAGGAATAACCGGGTCAGGAATGCTGGAAAAACAGAAACAATAATGGATGCAGGGCATGGCAAGAACTTTTAGATTGCGCACAAGTGAATCAAGAGCAGAACCAAATAACTGGCAAAATATTCCAGAGAAACACAGAAAAGCAGACGGAGCATGACATGAGCTTAATCAAATCTACTGAGATGTTGTGGCTTCTTGTGCTTTCTGCTCATTTATCAGTGGTTGGTTTTTGGCAGCACTGGATCTCGGGCTACAGTAGCGAAGGAGTACAGGCAAACTGCATACCTTTCAGTTTGACTCACCAGAGTAGGACTCACAGGGAAGAGGAGTGAACCTGGTGCCTTGGAGTCATGCACTGGCAATCCGATTAGCGGCTTGATTGCATTGCAGTAACTGATTGGGTATTGGACTGGAGAAATGTGTGACTGGAAGAAAGCAGATGTTACTATCACTAATTACACACATTTCAGATCTCAGACATGCGCTGTGTACTAGATCAGAGATTTGTATTGGTGTAGGAGTTGATCATTGGATAAGATATAAATAAATGCAGACAACACTATGACCAAACAGCTTGAATGAGACCAGGAAGCATACAACTTCACAGAAAATGCCAGATGGTACAAAATTAAAACTGGATTGAATAAATTAAGGAGTTCAGAAGACGAGGTGGCTGACAGCACCATAACTATGGCTCTATGATGCTAACAGCTACTAAATTTGTATAATTCTGAAGAGTGGTCAGTTAACACTTGCTACCATTGAAACTGGATAATGGTAATTTAACAAGCTATGGATGAGTAGAGGGGTCATTTAACAGGCTGATGCTGTTAGCAGGTGATATACAGTAGTGGTGGTTGCTAACAGGCTGAGGTCATAGCAAGAAAAAGCAACATTGGATATATGCAAATATGGTAACTGATTAAAACAAGGGTCATACAAAGTTATCATGATACAAGTCTCAGTAATGCTAGTCAGTGAAAACATTTTCTACACACACTACAAATCATCTCCAGTCTCGTAAAAAAACACATCTTCATTTACCACAACCTCTACTATAAAAGCCAAGAAGTTTTCCACACTTCAGTGTGGGTTTTATTAGTAGAAAAAGAGAAGCAGAGGTGTTGTAGGAGAGGAAAGAGTTTTTAAAAAGAACATTTTGGATTTCTGAAGTTTGTGACGTGTGTGAAGTGTTATTTTACTGAAGGTCAGTCAAGAGAGATTTAGTGTTAGGGCAGTGACGGACACTGAAATTATGTGTTAGTGTTAGGGCAGAAAGGGACATTAAAATCGAGTTAGAGTTAATCGTTAATATTTTTATCATTATATTTTTTCTTTATATTAATTTGTTTTGGTTTATAATAATAGATGTGCTCAATACCTAGCAGAAAGACTTGGAGGGGGCAGGGGAGAATTGGAGAATCATCTTCATCAGGGAGTATAGGCCATGCCTAAATTGGGGTGCACTCAGCATTGCCTAGATGGAAAGAGAGGCAACAAATGTCAGCAGCAGTGCCATTGCTACTGCCAACACAATCAGCAGCACTGCAGTGGGGCCCCAGCCACCTGCACCAACAACGTTTGTGACACCAGCTGCACCAGCTTTGTCACCAATAGGGATGGGTGAAAACTTTCGCCTTAAACCAAAATTGGAGAAAAATGGCACTTCCTGCTTGGTAAATATTTCCTCGAAAAGTGCAGTTTTTCACATTTTCCGCCTAGCTACTTGCATTGAAATCAATGGGAAGAAACATTTTTCCCCACCAAATGAAAGTTTTCTCTGCTTTTCTACAGGCATATAAAAGGGTGCAGACTCTCAGCATTCCATTCTGTGTTTATGAGAGGGGAAAGCAGCATATTTTTGAGCTAGAAAAGATAGGCAAATAAAGTGGAATCGAAGCTTAGTTTAGAAGTGTTTTAGGTAGGACATGTGTTATCTCTATTAGGGGAGTCTGGGGGGTGAAGAAGGGAGGAAGGAGGTTGACCCCAAATACCCCAAAATTCAGTTTGACTGACTGGCAAGACACAGGAAGCAGGGGTTCAATTTGCTTGCTGATCTTGCTTTTATTGTATCTGTGCTGGGGAAGTCTGGGGAAAGAAGTTGTTGATTTTGTTTTCTAGTTATTTTTTTTTTTGACTGACTGTTATAAGGTGAACAGCTTAAAAAATAAATTCATTAAAAATTAAAAAAATAAAACAATTTAAAAAAAATATAGAAATAATTAAACAAATGAATATATTAGGTGACAGACAGCAGACTTGATAGATAGCAGATGACATTGAGAATTTTGTTGAGGGCTAAGGCAAGACATCACTCTCCATCAGTTGTTTACTGTGGAGGGTAAATGCACACTTCTGGAAGGTTATTAAGAACCTCTACAGCCCTCCAAACCAGTCTTACCCATCAGCTATAACCATAGGCAAATAAATGATACAGTGCCCCTTAGCCATAGTTAATGCATTTAACAACTACTTTGTTAGATGTGCTACCACTCTGATTACACAAAACAAAAGTAATTCTGAAGTAGAAACATGCACAGATCAGCTTATGTCACCTGCTACCTGGCCCAGTGATACTAATGAATTTAATTTCATGCCGGTAAATGAGAGTGAAATATATGACCACCTCCTTAACCCAAAAATGAAATCCAAGACATATTGTACAATAGATGATAATCCCAATCATAGACTATGGGGATGTAGTATATGCTTCCGTGCCACAAATCCATCTTGCTAAAATTGACACTCTATATAATTCATTATGCTGCTTTATCACCTCAATGTAATTACACAACCCATCATTGTGATATGTTTGAAGAACTAAATTGGCTAGCACTTGAATCTATAAGTACCCTTCTCCTCTCTTGCATGGTTCATAAACACTTCTTTAGAAAACTACCAGACTACCTGAGCAGTATGCTCACTCCAGCTCTCCATACTAACTATAACCTCCGCTCCACTGCTAACAACTCACCGAGTATCCCACATTTCAAGAAAGAAGCCAGTTGATCGGCCTTTTCCTTCAGAGCTCCGAAAGTCTGGAATAACCTACCTGAAAAAAATCAGATGTTGCTGTAAACACTATAGGTCATACCTAAAAATGAGAGCAATCTCATTGTATTCTTCCTGGTAAAAAATTTTCTAAATAAACAGTAGTGGAGTAATGTCCAGTAAATGCACAAGGAGCAGGGGGAAAGGAGGAGCAGTGCATGGACGTGGGAGTAAAGTGGTAGTTCAAAAACTGACTGCAGCTCCAGGGATGGATGCAGTTTGTCAAGGTCCCATCACTCACACCATGCCAGTCCCCCCACCACCACTACTATACACATTTGCCACATTGTAGGTTGTACTTTATATATTTTTATCACAGATAGGGAATACTATGAGGTGACTACACAGACTTTAAATGGTGGTGGGTGTAGAAGGCGAGAGAGATCCTCTTGTGAGTGGGCAACAGGAGGATATAGTGGAGGATCCTGTGAGTGTGTAGGAAGAAGAGGCACAGATTCCTGTGAGGGGTCAGGTCCTGGCTGCAAATGTATAATAAGAGAGGCAGTATCCCTTTAGTGGTCAGGAGGAAGAGGGGCAGGTTCTGGGCTGGCTGTGAGTGGACAGGAATATGGGCAGGTTCCTGTAAGTGGGCATCATCTCCTCCTCCACCTGAAGTACTGGGTGTGGGAATATTTCTCCCAGGGGTACAGAACAATGCAGAAAATGGCAAATGTTTTATGCATCTGGTGAATCAAACAGTAAAGTGGGGACAGCAAGGATCCCACCTTATTCAATGCTTAAGCGTTTGGATCATAGACATGCTAATATACATGACAAAAAAAATAAAAAGTCCCACTCTTATGCCACTACTTCTGCTGCTACTTACCCTACTATTACTTCTACTACTCCTCTTCAAAAAAGTGGAAACAAGACAACTTCCACTTCAAAGACCAAATTGACTTCAGAGACTCCCCATTAGCCAGATGCAATACCCCATCAGCCTTTGAGCAATGATCACCAGTGTCTCCCATGTTCCCAACTTCCACGCCTGTCCAAAGTGTTCCCACTCAGACCTAAATCCCTCCACCAATGCCATTATTCCTTCCAGACAATAATTCTGTGCAGGCACAAATGGTGTAATTTGTGTCCACACATTGCACCCTATGTGGTGCAGTGGCTACAGGGTTTCAGGGTATAAGAGAACACCTAGGAATCATGAATCCTGCAGAATGAGTGGCTGTTAGCAGGGATGGTGAATTAATTTTATTTTATTTAATTAATAATTTGTGTGAATGTTACTGCTGATAAGATGTCATATTTTTATGTTTAGTTTATACATTTATTTTACTTTATGTTTCCCACCTCCAAATAATGTTTCATGGCTTACCATTGTGTAGGCTATTATATAAACACAAATATTTCTAGTCCTTATTTTATTTTTTTAAGCATTTTATTTTATTATTTTTACTAACTGCACTATCAGCATCCACAAAAAAAACCCGCTCCCTTTGTAGCTGCTTCTTCCCCCAGACACTCCACATAGAGATAACAGCCAGATCAGTAGGAATTTGGATAGCAGCTGCCTGTATCTTCCCAATCAGTCACACAAGATGTATGGGTACTTGGTGTAAATCTGCTTGCTCCCTTCACACCCCCCAGACTTCTCTAACACAGAGATAACAGCTACATCAGGAAGGAACTTGGATCATAGCTGCCCGTTTTTTCCTAGTCAATCACACACAGAGTTTGCAGTATTTGGGGTAAATTTAATTTGCTTACTTCACACATCCCAAGACTTCCCTAGCACAGAGATAACAGCCAAATCTAGAGAGAACTTGGATCATGGCTGCCCGTGTCTTCCCTGTCAGGCACACAAAATGTTACGGTATTTTTTGGTAAATCTCCTTCGATCCCTTCTCACACTACATACTCACCTAGCACAGCAATAACCGCCAGATCAGGAAGGAACTTGGATCACAGCTGCCTCTGTCTTCCCAGTCAGTCACACAAAATGTGGGGGTATTTTAGGTAAATCTCCTTTGCTCCCTTCTCACACCCCCAGACTCCCCTAACACTGAGTAACAGCAAGATGATGAAGGAACTTGGATCACAGCAGCTTGTCTCAGTCAACCTTCTTTCTCCCTTCACTGTCCCCCTCAGAGAACTCCAGACTCACCTAACCTGGACAACAAATGCCCTGCATACATGTCTCCCTACACTACACTCCAATACCCCTTTATTTGCTTATTCAAACTAGCTTAAAAATGTACTGCTTTCTCTTTGACTAGCAACCACAAAATGGCATGCTGTGGGAACTTGACACCCCTTTTATACTATACCTTTTGGGAAAATAAGGAAAAGTAAGCAGAAAATCAGAACTTTTTGCAAAAAAATATCCAGTTCAGTGGGAAGTGCCACTTTTCCTCAGTTTTTTGTAGGCAAAATGTTTTGCTCATCCCTACATTTAAGCCCAGATGAACAAGGTGAATATTTCAAGATCCTGCAATATTCATGAGCCCCGTGGTTCAGTGCTCCTTGTACCTTCCATTATTTTTATAGAATATCTGCATATTCATACTGTATCTAATTTTCAAGTCTAGTACATCTTAACTATCTATTTCAAACTATACTGTAGATAAATATCAATACCTCATGCTTAAGGTAAATTGTACCATTGTATATAATAATTAAATAGAAATAAAGAGTTAGTAAGTGATCTGATTAAAATTTAAGATGGTGAAAGGACCTCATTCTTAAATATATGTAACGGCAGAAACCCAAGACATTTTGAAATGATTTATAAAAGCATAAATAAATCCTTATATATTACAAAGGGTATTTTAGATACTTTCAACACCTTTCAAATAATTTCTATATCAAAGATGTAGAACATTTTGATTCTCTCCAGACTCTGCTTTCCAATATGCAAATCCATCAGTGATAGCCTGGATCTCTTCAGGCCAAGCAATGTAAGAAGTTTTAAGTATTCTGATTGATGATATTTGCAAGTTTTAATTAGAGGGGTAGTAAAGCATATGGTATCATTTTTTTTTGCGAAAACATTTCATTTTCTCTCACTTTTATTTATCATTCTGTGAATATTTTTTAATTATCCTCTATAGTATATTTCAATTAAACATGAAAAATATTTGACAAAATCAAATGCAACTTGTATGATTAAACCTTTACTTTTGGTTTACTTTTCCTTAAATATAATTCAGGTCTTATAGCCTATTGAGAAAAAACATAATATTCCTTTTTTTTTTTTTGCTAAATTTTGCACACACTGAAAATCCATACAATTTCTGCCTTTTCACTAACCCCAATACATTTTCTGCAATAATCAACAATCCTAAATACTGACTCAACAATAACAACACTTTCCTATGCAATTATGGTACACTAGTGGGCCTTTACTGAGATGGAGTAAGTGCTTCCTTTTTGAAGGAACTGGAAAAAAAATCCTGTTTCCAGTGGGTCTTTTTTGTAGAAAACCTGTAATTTGAAACCTTTTCTGTAGAAATTCCCACATGAAAACCTAGTAAAATTTCCACCTTTTCCCTTACCAAAAAAAGTTCTAAAGGAACTTCCACCTATATTCAAACATCTTGCTGGGGTTCAGACAGTGGGACAAGGCTGGGACTCAATAGTCAGTATGTGTGTTTCACTGGCTACCAGTACACAGGGGTGTGGGGTATATGTGCCTACCTGCATTGGCTTGTCAGAATGTGTGGTCCCATCATGACTACCATTCTTTGTCAGTTTATGGGATTATATGGCTACCATTGGTGTGGAAGAAGGCTGGGGGTCAGTATGTGCTGTGCAATGCTGCAATGTGGGAAAATATGAGGCCCTCCAGATGCTGCCAGGCTCAAACTGCCATCATTCCCAACTATACACTATATGCAAGGAATTATTTGAGTTTTGATCTGGCAGCAGGAACAGAGCCTAGCATTTCCTATCTCTATGAATACCATTGCCTAGGGAGGACAGTATATGTGGTTTTATGACTACTGTGAGACAGGTCTTCAGGGGGGTCACATAATGTGTGCTTCTATGGGTACCAGTCTAGTGAGACAAGGCTGGGGGATGAATACATGTGGTTCTATAGCTACTGTAAGACAAGGATTATAGGGTGAGTATGTGTAGTTCAGTGGTTACTAGTGCAGTGTGATAAGACTGAGGGAGGCAGTATGTTATCAGTGGAAAAAGAGGGAAAAGGAACTTTTCATGGAAATTCCCACTGAAGGCTAAAAGTGGCCTTGTAATGAGGCTCAGCCCACTATTAACAGGATGAAGTTGAATGCAATAATGTGGCTCTTAAGTCATTATAAGTACAAGTGTGCTGATAATGTGTCTCTCCAGTCACTACATCAAAGGAGGCTCACTATAATTTGGCTCTCTTGCCACTGGTGTAATGGATGTGTAACATAATATGGCTGTACAGCCAATAGGGAGGACAAATTGAGATTAATAATAATGTGTCTCCAATATGCCATGAAAGAGGGACTTGTAGCATATGGAGAAGGGGGAGCTTATTAACAATGTTTTCATGAAAGTGTTTAATAATAATGTAATGTGGCTTCAATCTACTGTTCGGTCTTCTTGCTATGTGGCCTGTCCATTTTCATTTCAGGAGTGTTACTTTTTCAGTTATGTCATAGACTTGTTTGCTGATGAATCCGTGCACCCGGGTTTCGGTTTCTGTTATGTTTAGAATTCACTGCTCCAAACTTCTTTGCATTTTTTTAAGTTTTTGTATGGCTTTGGCATTCACTGTCCATGTTTCACAGCCATGTATAAGAACTGGGAGGACACATCGGTCAAAAACTTTTCGCTTCAGGCAAAGTGGTAAATTTGTCTTAAAGACAGTACAACTAAGTTTCTCAAATGCTTGCCAGTTTCCATCATGGGGTTTTCATATGTTAATATTTCATGCCCGAGGTAAACATACTTGTCCACTTCTTCTTCTTGTTCATCTACTATGATTTTCCTTGGTATGGTAAATTTGTTAAACATGACTTACATTTTTCCATGTTGTTCTGGACTTTATCATTGCTGACTTTATCATATATTGATTGGAGTATATTGATGTTAGCTCTACCTATCCCTTCATTGATCAGGGCATTGATTATTTCTTTGTTTTTCACTGAGTCAAAGGCCTTTTTATAGTCAATGAATGCTATGCATAATGTAAGGTTTTATTCATTATGACACTTTATAACTTGTTGCACTGTCTGGATGTGGTCCATTATACTGAAACCTAACCTGCCTGCTTGTTTACTAGGTTTTAACACGTTAAATATTGTCTTCATTCTTGATAAACCTTTTTGTGTGTGGCACTGCTGTATCTTTTACATAGGCAGGATGGATGAGATTAGAATATCTCCTCCTAACCAGTGATGGGCGACAGTTGTTGCCGTGTTCCCACAAGAAATGTTGTGAAAACCACGTGATCAGCTTTTTTTGCAGGAAAAACGTGATGTTTTCGGTGAAGGCAGACACAACAGAAGAAGCTACAGAGCGAGATAGACATTTGTGCTGTTCTGCTGTGATATTTTGCAAAAATTAAGGCAGGAGAGGCTCATAGTGACTGCTATAACTATGAGCAGGTTTAAAAATATTAAAAGGAGGAACTGGAAGGACCCTTATGTGTCCACTGAGTCTGAGGAGGAGGAGGAAGTGATTAGCAGTACTGAACCAATGCTGTCCAGTCCCCCTAAATCACCTCAAAGGATCTTGGGGAATTTAATGAGAAGGGAGGGAGAAAAGGGAATGGGAAGGAATGGAGAAAAGGGAATGGGAAGGGAGGGAGAAAAGGGTAGTACTAGTGAGAACAGGACAGGTCAGCTTCCTGTGCCTGCTGCAAGATGTGCCCCCCTGCTGCCAGAGCCAACATTGCTGTACCTGCAGCCACTAGTGTTGTACCTGCTGCCAGATGTGCTGCCCCTGCTGCCAATGCCACCATTGCTGTATCTGCAAACACTAGTGTTGTACCTGCTGCCAGATGTGCTGCCCCTGCTGCCAATGCCACCATTGCTGTATCTGCAAACACTAGTGTTGTACCTGCTGCCAGATGTTCTGCCCATGCTGCCACAAGCGCTGTACCTGCTGCCAGTGCTGAACCTGCTGCTAGTGCTGAACCTGCTGCTAGTGCTGAACCTGCTGCCACCAATACTTTGCCTGCTGCTAGTGTTTATTGTAGTACTCGGGGGTGGGGGGAGAAGAAAATGATGCCAAGTGTGACAGCAAGGGATCCTAAATCACGCTTGCCATTCCCAAGCACTCATGCAAGTGCTAGTAATACTGCTACTAAGGTCCAGCAGTCCACCAGTCTTGTTAACGTTAGGAGTGAAGGAGGAGTAATCAACAATATCCTCATATTACTAGTGACTGTGAGAGTGAGGAGGAAGACTCTGCAGCTGAACTTGATGTGATTGGTGTTAGTAGTAGTAGCAGTAATGGTGAAGCAGCCAGAGTGGTAGGGAAACATTTGAGAGCGTCCAGACTAGCTGTCAAAGGAGCCCACACCATTCCTCTGCCTCTGGGAGTCCCCTTCCCTTCACTACAGTGTACAAGTTGAACATGATCCTTACGAGGCCAGAACTGGTGTTGGGGGAGAGCAGGCTCACAATTAATACCATCACCACCAGCAGGGGCACAGGTCAGCTGCATGTGCATTCTGCTACTGCTGCTAGTGCTAGTCTGCCTTCTTCTTCAGGTCAAAAGGAAATGGCAAGTATGACATTAGAGGACCCTCTGTCACATTGCTCGTCACCTCCTCCAAGCAGCAGTGAGATGTCAGGAATAGAGCAGCAGCAACAACAGCATGTAGGGTGGTGGTGGTGATGATGATGCAGGAGAAGCTGGGGTGCAAGAGACATTGATGGCCTTTTTAGCAGAAACTGGGAAGGAATTTGAGACAGGGATGAGCATGGGCATCACCAAAACCACTTACAATGAAATATTGGAATTAGAGGAATTTGCAACTGCTCTAATTCCTTCTGATGCTGAGATGCAAGGGCAGCAGGATGCTGAGGAGCAGGCTAGTGTGCCACATACCACCGTGGACACAGTGGTAATGGGGTCAACAAGTGATGCGGGACTAGGACAGGTTCCACTTGCCAGGAGTAACAATACTTCTGATCCTGCTGAATCTGAGGCAGTAGCAGCAACAGCAGCAACATTATCCGCTGCCACAGACAATGAATGGGAATCTGGAGGACAAGAAGAAAGAGTCCATTCTTCTCCATCTGTTCTCTTCCCCCTAAAGTCATTATGGGTATGGGACTAATTTTCTGTTGGGGCAGGCACGGTGCAGTCATCAGCAATGGCACTGTGCACAATTTGTGATAGGTCAGTGAAAAGAGGAAAGGAGGGAACACACCTTGGCACAAGAGCCCTGGTATCACACATGAAACACAGATTCCATGACATTTACGTCAAACATGTTCAAGCCAAACACCCACCACAGAAATCAAGCACCGCTTTTGCTGTCCCTGACTCGCCAGAAAGGCAACGAGATGCAAAGTGGAGATCAAAGAGGAGAAGGAATAGAACAACCCAGGCAGAGACTGGAAGTTCCATGACGAGTGAAACAACTAGCTCGCCAACACCTTCTAGGGTAACTACATCTTCTGCCAATCCACCTTGTTCATTACCTCCCCTGCCAAATGATAGCCACTCTGTTGATGTTAAGATGTGGCAGTTTGTCTCTACCCATTGCACACTGTGTGGTGCACTGACCACACTTGCCAGTGTGGTGGAGGAGAATTGCAATCAGTGCATCAAGTGGCATCTGATGAGATTCCATCCTGCAGAATATGCTAAGATGGTGGCAGGGAGGGTTCATCATTACTATTAAGCTGTCAGCAAGTTGTCATATGTCCTTAGCGGGTCTGGAAAAGGGGTAGAGTGACAGCAGCGGTACTTGGTTTCAGGTGTCATGGTGTTTGGATACAGTTGTGCCCCCAGATGTTATTTACCACACACTCTGTGCACATTGCAGTTGCTGATAAGAACCGCTGTTCCTGCTCTCAACAGAAAAAATATATTCTAATAACAACACACCCATGATCATTTTGGAGGACAGGCAGGTGGAGAAGATTTAATGGCCAACTTGTTCTTTTCTCCACATATACTGGGGACTCAGGAGGACATTTGACAGTGGCCACTGGCCAACATGACCATGTTGTTTCTAACAACCCTAAGTCCTACAAATCAATGTTTCCTTAGGGCTTGTGCCAAACAAGCTTAAGCCCTACAAATCAATGTTCCTTCAGGGCTTGGGCCTCTAATAAGTGTAACTTCTACAAAGGCCTCTAACAACAAATCGAACAAATCATCCTCTACAAAATACTCTATCAAGTCAAGTATCAGTCCACCCCAGTGGCAACTTATGTCAGGGGGTTCCTGTCTCTATCACTTTGCATACAAATTTCTTATTTTTTTTATTAACTGTCCCCCTAATAGCAGTCAATGTGTTGTGTGTAACTTCTATGTTCGCACTGATTTCAATGGAAAAAGCTAGGTGAAAAAATCTGAAAATCTGCACTTTTCGCGGGAAATTTTTCACCAAGCAGAATGTGCCATTTTTCACCAATTTCATTTTGAGGCAGAAATTTTCATCCATCCCTACTCCTGGTAATGTTATGGGATATACACAAACTAATAATATATTTTAAAAGTGCAGAGTCTGTTGAAGAAAAGGTATGATACGTGTGTAAGTTGTTCACAGATTACGCAAAACTGTCATTTGACTGTAAACTGCAGCAAATCTATGAAAACAGGCTTAGCTGGGGCTGGGGAGTGAAATATCTTAGCAGAAAAGTGGCTAAATATTCAACATTTTCAGGAGGTATTGGAATCAGCAAAGACATGAAAATAACTATAGAATGTTTCAATTATTTTAATTTCTTATAAGCAGCTGCTGCTAACAAGTAAACATATATATATAAATATTTTATTAATATATGCTGCAGCCTCCTCTGGGACGGTTATGGTTAAAAAAATAGTGTTCTATAGTTCAATATGTTTTTTTTCTAGGATGGACATAACAGTGGAAGATTCTGAAGTTAATTAGGGATTTAATGGCATAAAAGTCATGATAACCCAGCTATGCTTTCTAGAATAAACCCCATGCCAAAATTATTGATGGGTTCCAGCTAGCTTCAAATACTTTGCATGCTCATCGTTGTTGTTATTCTCCCAATTTATTTAATTGCAGTGTGTTTAGAAATTGTAAATTACTATTCCACCTGGTTCATATCTTTAGTGCTTAGAATGCGATTAATGCATTTCACTTCAAAACAATGTATTGTCATGAAATAATAATATATTATCAAATACATTTGTAGTCTATAGGACTCCCTCAACACATTATTATTGTATACCAGTGTTCGTTCTGCTCTAGTCATACACAGTTTATTGTAGTGAGTTGTCCTTTTGATTTTGAGGAATCGGTTTTATGCAGTAATAACTGGAGCAGTGTTAGTTAATTTTTAGCATGGATTTTGAGAGAACAGAATTAGTTCAGAAGATATGTTAAATTTAGTAATTGATAGACTTGTTACACACTCTAATGATAAGTATTCTAAAATAATTTTATGGTGACATGATAGAATTCTGACAGTATAAAAAGGAAGGAGTGAAGAAAAGAGTGAGCTCACCATAAGTCTTAATCCAGCCACTACTCTCCTGGCCCAAAGTGTAACTCTTCTGATTACCAACATATATGTATTGTAAGAACTGATCTGAGGAATGCAAAGTCTCAGCTGTCATTTAAATGGGGTGTAAATAGATGCTTATCACTCCAAGGTGTAATCAAAAAGCTTTGTTTATAAAATGAAGGAATACACTGGGGGGCCTCTATGCCATAAAATTCAGTGATTTCAGTATATTTGAAAAAGCGTAAATATGAAATCTAATACAAAAACAGACCTGTGCTCCTCCCATACAGAATATCCAAATTTGCACCCTGTATAAAAACAGTATACCATTGTTGAGAAATCAGAGGTTTTCGTTGCATAGATTGGCCAAAATATGTTTAAGATCACTTGCCATGTCACTGCACCCCAATATCTAAATCTTATTCATTTGGGTTCTTGTTTTCTTTTGTATAATATATATACTAGTGTAAAAGCCCGTGTACATGGGCCAAGGTCCGCGTAATGTTAAGAGGCCGTTACTGCTTTGTGCCCTGCTGCCGACGCGGTCATGCACTGTAGAGACTGCCCGAAAGCACAGTATGGTCCCAGCACAGAACTCCCAGCATTGTGTGCTCCAGGCATTCTGTGCATTCGGGCAGTCTGTACTGTGCATTATGGCTTCTGAAAACATCCTAGCAAATTATTATATAGGATATGTGTGTGTGTGTGTTATGGTGAGCTAGTGCTGTGTCTTTATTTTCTTTTTTTGCTCATGTTTTTACTATAGCACTATCTTTTTGTGATTTCATGGCAAACCAGGTTTGGGACAGACATGTAAATCACCAGTCCATGAAACTGAAATTTTGTGTGCTTTTAAAAAAAAATATTGCATGAAGACTTACATTATGATTTCCCAAGAAAACAGAGAAGAAAAAAGCGGCTCATTCTTGTGCAATATAAGGTAGGACTTTATCACGGACTGCCGAATGCTGCACCGCATTGCATGTGTAATTTGCTGTAACAAGATTGTAGTGAATCTTGTTGCAATGATTTTGATAGGAGTGGCAAGGGAGGCTAGGCCCCCTGGCCATGTCTGTCCAAATCACCTCCTTGTGAATGTCAGCAGATGCTGCAACTCTATGGAGGTTTATGTAACTGCAGTGGTTTGAACTAGAGTGCCCAGGAGGGCTTCTCCCCCAGGCACTGTCAAAATCACTTACCTATGTTGATTTGCTGATGTGCAGCAGTCTCCACCCCCTGCCTCCCTGGGGAGCAGAAGATAGTGAACCAGAATCAGTTTTATAGATACCATTACCAGCTTCAAGAAAACTACTGGGAAAACTGGTGACTGGGATAAACACTGCTCCAACAACAGCTGTACCAATCATCTGGAATCTTCAGTTAGTAGTAGGCTGCTCCTTGCCACACATCCATAAAGAAACATATACTGTACATGCAGTCAAACAAAAAAGAAAAATCATGGGACAGTCAATAGTGCCTTATCAGTTATAACTTCCAAATACAGTACAAGATAATTAACATATTCACATTTAAAGGTTTTGATAAGAGTTTATACTTGTCATGAACAGCAATAAAACACAAATATATGTATCCTAAGCACACCCCCTGGACAAAACTGCTCTCCCACTCTACACAATGTGTAAAATTCAACAAGTTTCCCAGCTCAGACACTGCTTTATCAAGAATTAATGGCCATGTAAAGTGTTTTACTCAAAAGTTGCTGCAGCCCAAACTTGCATTTTTTTGGTGAAGTACCTACATGCTCTGAAATGTTATAGTGGTGCAGTTTGTAAAGAAGCCTGCAGCAGTGATAGTGAACATTTTGGGCCCAAGTGCACAATTTTCTGCAAGGAGAATAGGTTAGAGATATCAAAGTGCCAGTACTGCAGATTTACTATGGAAATTAGGTTTCTTTGGTGAATACATAGGTGAAACGATAGCTATATATACAATTGCAAGATCCTTTTTCTTATCAGAGAGATATAAACTCTTTTTTTTTTCTAACAATAAAAACATATGAAAAATCTTTTTGCACTGAATACTTTTTTATGGGGAATAACTGCAGTGTATCAATGTTGTGTACAACCAAAGTAAATAGAGCTGAACACTTCACATTATATTTTATGCAATGCAGACAACTTATAAATGGAACTTACCTGCTTTTAACCCCTTCACACTGAGTGAAGGACTGGGACAGTCACACATTTCCATCCTTTATGGATGGGTAATGTCCTGGCACTTCATAACTTTCATGATTGCAGAGTGCCTCAGGGCGCACTGTGATCATGTCATGGAGGCTGTGACTGCTACAGGACTGGAGAAGTCAGTTTCAGCCTTTCCCCATTAAGCAGGTACATATGATTGCTGCTACAGTTGATCACATGTGCTGGCTGAACCTCTTGTCCTCAAGTATCAAAAAGCCCTCTTCACTACGGGGTTAATGTACTGTAGACTATTAATCCAAGTAATGACATAACAACATGGTATTAAACAAAGGAGATTGTGGCTTTACAGTACCTCTCATGCAATGACATTGACTTTTATACTTGTAACTACAAGCCACATTATTGGAGATACACTGGAGCAATTCTGGCACAAAATGTTGAATTGGGAGCAATATAAAATAGTCCATTGGTTTCTATTGAGAATAAAAGCTTTTAATTTACAATAATAATCTGTGTTAAAAAATGGCTTTGGGCAAAAGAGAACTCCACTTCCCTGTACCCTTCCTGCAATGAAATTAAATGTTATACTTGGAACTCATTAACATATTTATCAAGATGACCTAGCAAAAGTGATACATTTAAAGCAATAGGCAGAAACATCCCCATTAGTTTCTGTGGTGATTGCTGCCAGTTTAGCACATAGCTCCCACTTTGCCTTGATAATTATTCCACTTTTGTGAACATAGCTTTGAAGTGGACAAAGGACCACACTGCAATTGCAAACAGGGCAGTAGGCATGACTAATGGGACTTTTGTTGCAGCATGCCTGCTAATAATTTGTCAAATCATGGCTCATATCCTGTAAATTTTAGAAATATACATTTCATCTGGTAATTCGTTGTGTGTCTCAGATTTTATGTAATTCATGGCTGAAAAGAGTTGCTTTCCAAAGTATGATGAGCCAAAAGAAGTAAACAGTTAGATACCAAGAGGGTTATGCACTAAAGTGTGATAAAGAGGTGATAAGGTGGAAATGTCCAATTATATCCCTTCCAGTTTCTAAATTATTCTTTAGATTCCATGCACTAAGATTTCTTCCACTTGGGAAATCGTGGTGCATATACTCCACTGAACAACACAGGAACTGTAAAAATGATATCACTGGAGAAGACGTCTTAATTTTACCACCTCTTTATAACATCATAGTGCATCTCCCTCCAAGATTTTTCATGGATTGGAAATTATATAGAAGAGAATTCATCCCTTTCAGAATATCATATTATGCTAATTGTTTTTCCTTCTACCACTCTGTTGTACTCAATATACTCTTGTGTTGTACATAGATCTGGGAATTTACTTTTTCAAACCTAGCTTTCCTGAAATGTTAATTTATAGATTTGAAACAGCATATGCAAATTGACAGACAAATGGCAAGGATTATTTGAAACCTTAAACCCCTCCAATTTCATATCAAAGTAGAAAACATTAATAAAACCCAAAATGGGAAAAATCTTATTTGGTTAAAAATACATAATATAAATTTGTTTGATGCATCGATAAAGAGTAGAAGACAATCAAGAAATCACCATAAAGCCATAATAGAAAGAAATGCATTACCCATCTTCCTTTTTTATATCTGAGTCAAACATTATAGACAGAGTATAAATATGTAGTATATATTCAGTGCTTGGAATCAACAAATATAAGTATATAAAGAAAAAACACAGACACTAATACCACAAACCAAAGGCTATAATCACTGGCACAGCAGAAAATAATATCCTTTAAAACTCATTGGGTTTACAATTCACTCACAATGTTCACAAGAGCAAAATTACATTTTTAGATATTATCTTATATTAGGAAGATTCCAGAATCCTTTCCACCAACTTTAGAAAACCATGTGAAGGAAATAGCTATTTACATGCGAAAAGTGGCCATCACGAAAGATGGATAAATAATATACCCTTCAGCCAATTTTAGTGTATTAGATGCAATTGTACTAAAGATGAGGATTTTATTAGAGAAGCAGATGTTTTAAAGAGAAATTTTAAAGAAAAAGACTATGAAAGTTTTGTATTGGAGGAGCTCTACCGCAGAAGCTTAGGGACTAAATGACAGGACCTATTAACAAATAAGGACAAACAGCCCATAAGGGCAAATCATCAACAGCCCTATTTCATTATCACATATAATACCAAAGCTCCTCAAATCCAACACATACTGGAAAAACACTGGCATCTTCTAATTCAGGATCCTATATTGCATAGGGAATTAGGAGATAGACCAAAAGTTGGATTTAAGAAAAAAATGCAATTTAGGAAATAAAATGGCACCCAGTGATATTCATCATAAAACTCAGAATAACAATTATAAGTGTCCCTCTTCATTTTTACCTTCCCCACAGTGAATGTTTAAATGTGGGAAATCTAACTGCAGTATGTGTAGCCATATGCCCAACTCTAGATAAAAAAACTTTAAGTTATCACTCAGGCAAAAAGAATACACAATTAAGGATTTTATAAACTGCCATAGTACATATGTGGTTTATTTGATCATTATTTGATGTGTCTGTGGACTCCAGTACGTTGGTAGAACAAAAAGGAAAATTAAGATCAGGTTCAGTGAACACCTTAGGAATATTGCCAATGGACTGGTGTCTTATAGTTTATCTAAACATTGCAGAGATGTTCAATGTTGTCAACATAATTATATTTCCATTGTAGGGATTCAGCTTGTCTTCCTCACTCATAGAGTACTTTGGGATTTTTAAATTTAAAACCCTTAATCCCTGAGGACTTAATGTTGAACTTGACCTTACACCCTTCATGTAATGTTGTTTTTGTTGGTTATTCATGCTGTTTTTTTATATACATATGGTCTAATTGTATCCAGGCAATTACCAATTTTTAGTTCAGGTGCTGACAGTGATATATGATTCTTTACACTTTATGGATATGTAGATGTGCCATTAGTTTAGCTCAATATGTGTCATAATATATGCTTTCCAATTTATTATTCTTTTAGGCAGTGACCAGGTGATATATGACGTATTTTATTTATTGTCGACACAATATATATGACATAATTCTTCTAGTATATGATTTTTATTTACAGTACTCCTCATCCTATTTTAGGTGTGTGTCTTATGGGGTCCTTTATACTATTATTGGATTTTAGTCTTCTAGAGATATGTGTGAAGTGTCATTATTTTGTACATGAGAAATCACTCATTTTTCATTCATCATTTTTAGTACCACTTCCATTCCCATGTATATTACTTATGAATCCTTATGATTCTATATTCATTCCAGTTTCACATATTGCTTACTTATTTTCACTTATAGAGGTTGTAACTTCTCTATTTATAGTGATGCATGCGGCAGCTTTTTTTGGAGTCTCTTTGTAAATGATTTTATCAATCGGTTTTCCCCTTGTCATTGTTCATGATTGTTTTGGGCAGGTCAAACACAGTGACATTAATTTATGCACTCTATTTAATTATTATTAGAATTTAGGTTGTGTTTATTCATTTACACCATTGATGTCTTTTATGTGTCTTTATATTTCAAAATATTTCTCTGTTTATTTTAATGTTATCTTATAATGTAATTGTCTTGATCATAAGAATTGATTTTATAACAGGATGTTCAGTATTTTATGACCATCGTATTGGGTCGCAGTTTCATACTATAATCAACTGATTTTTGGTCCTGGATTCCAGGGATATAAATCGCCCCTTATGGGACCATACGCTTCTTGTATCCCTGAGGAAGTGGAGTTGTATCTCCATGATACACGTAGGTTCTCCCATTCATTGCATTCTCAGCTTTTGGTCCCTCCTATGCTCCCTGTGAGGGTCCCGCCCCCTCCCTTTAGCCAGTCTCACTCCCCGCAATACTTAGTATTGGCCTACAGCCACGAGGATGTAAGCTCCTCCTGGTGCTTTTGTATATGGAATCTAGAAGCAGAAGATAATTTTTAGTCAACGAAGGGAGTCCAGGGTGACAGATCATTGGCTAACAGAGACAGGGACCCCTTACATTCATAAAGCCCAAGATGGGAAAAATAGGAGTACAATTTATGGTTTCTTTTTATTATTATTTTATTAATAAATATACTATACTTAGAGAGGTTTTTATCCTTTCTTGTGTTTCTTTCCAGCTTTGCACTTTCACGATATTTGTGTACCTTGACTCTAATGTGGACAAGGACACCTAAAAGTTATTAACAGCATCTGACAGTTCAACAAGCATCCATTCAACTCTCATCTCTGCTCTCATCACCTCATCTTCATCCTCATTGATTACCATCAGTTCATTCTGTGATTTTATTCATACTTGTATATTCCATTGGCTTCAACATCATCACCATACTCATTTTCATTTCAGTACTTTTCTGAACTTTCCTCATAAACACTCTGGGACCTTAAGATATTTACTGTGGCTATTGATTCTATACTGTTACACTGAACCTTAGGTTTTCAACTTATTGTCCCTGAAGCCTTATTTGGTAGAATTATCTCTGTTGTTGCAGATTGTAAAATATGTTTAAATTTCAAAATGTTTAAGATTAATGGGGGTTTTATATTTGTTCTCTATTATGTATTTTTTCTTAAGTCTAATTTACATGTATCAGAATATGTGATTTTCTATATGAAAATGAAATCTACTTGTTGCAATAAAGTTGATGCATAAAAACCACCCATGTGAGCTAGGCCAGCTACATCAGCCTTGGAGTATATAATGCAATTAAATATTTAAATCCTTGTCTCTAATGTCCAAAGAGTCATGATACAGACATAATGGTCCACATTTTAGAAGGGTTTATTGTTGGTGAAAATGGAAAAACTAATTGTCTTTCTGTCTATATTTGACACGACCTGCAACAAAGTTATAACACAGTAGTCTGGTTAAGCTCAAAGAAGCCTTGGACTGGAAAACTAAGTGAAAGATTACAGATTACCAGCTGCAATATGTAAAATATGTATTATCTGTTCAGATTTTTTTAAGTTCCATTTAAGTTCATTTTTTTCAAGGAAATATATCCAATATAAGGGCCACTATGCAATATATATTTTTTTTTTTGAATAATTATGAGCACAAAATGTATTTTATTCACTAAATGCTCTAAAAGGGTTCATCATTTGAATGCTAAAGAGGTCTCTACTCTCCAAGGGGATTTTTTTTTTGTGAAAGCAGTCACAAACTGCATGGCCCTACCAATCTCCCTACTGCCCACTCAATTACCTTTGGTGTAGGAAAAGTAAATATATATTTATGTGGCCTGTTAATCTTACTGGAGGTTAATTTGTCAAAGGGAAAACTCTACCTATTCTTCCACTAGCCTCCATCCCTGACTTTGGTTTTGAGAGGGGTAAATATAGTAAAAAAAAAATAAATCACATTCACACCTCCTGATCTATGGGGTGCGTACTCCTTACCCCACATATTTTGGTGTATAGGCAAAAAAGTATACATTTTTAATTACATTTTCTGTGTGGCTTCATCAAATAAGTAGTGGATCAGGGGTTCTCTACCAGTTTCCTTTAAATCACAGTTTCTACCAAGATCAGTGTTACTCAACATCAGTCCACACCAACTTTTCAGTTTTCCAGTGGTACAGTCATTTTGATTGCTATCCCTGTGCTTCATCAGGGATATCTTTAAAGCCTGACCTTTAACTCTAAACAAAAGGGGCAATGACCCATCCAAGGCAACCCTCTTGTTCTCAAAACCTGCCTCCTTCTAATGAGGCCCCTTCTCTGTCCTCAACACACACCCCTCTTTGAGATATTGGTTCTGTTGACCAAAGGGCCCTGCCATCTCTCCATTGCATACCTGACTTCGTTAACATCCTTACTACTTGCCCTAATCTCCCAATTAATTCACTGTATTGGTACCTCCTTCCCCCTCGCTATCCTCCTCCCCTTTTTTCTCTCTCTTTCTCTCTCTCTCTTTCTTCCTCTCTCTCCCCCCTCAGCTCCCCCTCTTGATCCCCCTCACTCTCATCCTTCCTGTTCCTATGTCCATTCAATCTATCTCTTCTCTATTATTGTATCTGCTGTAATTCTGTACTTGTACCTTAGAATATTCAAATGTATGTTATCTTTCCTCCGTATCCTTGATAAATTTCAATAAAGATTTTTTGAAAATTGACCTTTTGGTGCACCCTGAGGACTAGCACTAAGATTCACTTCTCTAGATAACACCTCTTCACTGCAAATAATGGCATTCAATATCCTTGAATGACTCTGGAGGAACACAATTCCTTATCAGACTGTAAACTAGTAGTAGACTACAACCAAGATCAAATGCAAATAATAAATAAATAGAAATAATAAATAGAAATAACTCACCGATGTTTGCAGGACACTTACATAATATGTTCTTCTGATAACCAATCATATTTTTGATATTATTTTTAATTATTATGATTTGATAAAACTTAGATGATAGGGAAGTCTGTAATGTTATAATGTAATGCAAAGCCTCTCTACTATGGCTCGCATTCACTTCGTAAAGAAAACAACATTACATTATCCATATGGCTGAAACAGTGATGTTTTCATTATCTGAAATATCTGCTTTGTAATTGACCCACAGTGCTTGCATTCGACAGATCTGAACCAGATATGATCCAAACTAAGCCAAAATACTTGCAATCAACAGGCAATCTGAAATACACCTTCTAATATATAGAACTGATGTGAGATACCAAAATTAAGTGGAAAATCTCAGCAAACATAAAATATAATGCTAAATAATAACAAAATTAATAATAAAAATATTCACAATGTACCAATATACTATTGGCCCCAACTAAAAGTAGCTACTATCCAAAGATAAGTGTGCTCTGTCTAAACTACATAAAAGAAACTAACATAGATATGGAGAGCGCTGTATATAAATCTAATTAGAGGAGACCTATACAATATGAGACAGAGAGAAGAATATCAGCAGACTCCCTAATAATGTCCTAAATATTTACTAAATCAGCAAAAAAATACAATATGAAAAGGATACTTTCTAATATAAGCCAACTTTGTTGTTTACCCACCACAGCAATATAATAGTGAAAATGACAAATACACATGGCCCTTTAGAAACACAACAGCATTCCTTGAACCTTTAAATAGCTTGTTAGTTCAACACAGCTTTGTCTTAAGAGCGTCGGCCTGATACAGTGCCAATTTTGCTAATAAATTAAATTTAAATAAGACCAACTGGTGCTGTCCTTCTTTTTCTTTTGATATAGATATATAGATAGATATCCAGTATAGATATATATTATAGTATATATATATATATATATATATATATATATATATATATATATATATATATAGTCTGTGGTGTCATTGGATGGCTGGACTCAGATGGTGGACTTGATGGTTCCAGTACCATACTTAAGGGCTATTATCACAATTATATGTTTTCTTGGTGGTTGACTTTGCCTAGGTATATGCAAGCCCACACATGGGGGGGATACAGGTGGAGACTATGTACTTTAATATTTCAGGTTTTATTTGGGGTTGGTTAGCCTCTTGTGTGTCTTTGATGCAATAGTGTGTTGACTTGTATGTAAGGATGATTAGGCATAGTAATAAGTTAATAGGATATCAATAGGTAGCATTAGGGTTAACATAAAGTCATCTGCTTCCAAAAATGGCTATTTGTTGGGGATTGCAGCTGATGGACATTTGTAATCATATGACTATTGGCTATTTTGTAGAGAATAATTTTTTTAAATATATGTTAGTTTAGTCTAGGTTACTACTCCCTGAGGAAGTGTTGGAGAGACTCAAAATGCATTGTAGAGCTTATTATATTTTATCTGTGCTTACAACTATATTGCACAGAGCTTCTGTAATGTCCAACAAAAAAATGCACATTCGAAGGTTGAAGAGCTATCTGCAAGAGTTTGTGATGATTAAACCCACAATATTTATCTGCTGACCACCAGAGTGGTTTTGAACTACATCTCCAGCTGACTAATAATGGAGATAGACATAAGAGAGAAAAAGCTTAGCCAACACTCAGCATAAAGTGTGAGCTTCAAGCTCAGGTAACGTCTGGCTGCAGTCCGATATACTTTAAAAACAGATTGAAGTGGAGGGATTAACCCTATGAGGGAATCCCCTTTTAGTGAATACATTGTTTCATGCTTCATGTAAAAGGCTGTCGCCAAAATCATCACCACTGGACAGAAAAGATGACCAGAGGAGGGTAGACCTGAAACGTGACACATATTGCTGAAAAATCAATGGGAGAGGTAACACGTTTCTATCAGCACAATATATATAGCTTGGTTGTGGACTATATTGATGTATTTGCATATTATTCTTATTATAATCATATACACTATTCTCTGCTTTGATTCATGGACTCTTAGGATAATCTAGTTTACCTCTGGTTTTTCCTTACATTGAGAGTATTGTCACAGATAGAGGGATATTATATTTTATGATATTTTTAAGTATTTTTTGCTGATTTATTTATGACATGATTAGGGAGTCTGCTCATGTTATTCTCTCTGCCTCATATTGCACAGGTCCTCTTTACTTAGATTTATATACAGAGGTCTCCATATGTATGTTAATTTCTTTTGTATAGAACTGATGTGACTATCTAAATGTGGGAGCGTGTATGATTTTAAACTTTTTCCTTGAGAACAGTCTGGTTTTCCACCTATATGGCAGTGAGAATTTCTATATAAAATCTTGGAATTTCCTGCCATACAGCATATTGTAGTTTAGGTAGTAAAGAGAAAGGAAGAAGTTGATAGAGGAAATTAAAAAAAAATGTATTGTTCAGCATTTTTGCCTGTTGCTGCCACTGGCCAGCTGAGATGACAAAACGTGTGATGGCAGGAGACCCTGTCTGTTGAGAGCAGCAATAGACTGGTGGTGATGTTGATGACTCAGAGGATGGTGGAGTTGGTGGTATAAAAGCGATCATTAGAGCATTTTCATATGAAAGATATTTAGAATGTGACCATGAGATGCAATTGAGAGTGGAAATCACCACCACCAACAGTGGGATTGTAGCATTTGCTCCTAGTGTAATTTCTGCTGCTGAGTCATCCAAAACGGATGTACATCTGTTACTGCAGCAGGAAGAACGGGCTAATGTGTCACATTCCACACTGGCCACAGTGGGATTGGATAGTAGCAGCAGTGATATGGGACTGGATTAGGCAGATGCTGTTCCACTTTCAACTTCTCCTTCTCATCATCATAGCACTAGCACTGCTGCTGAGCCATCAGCAGCATCACCTGCCCCAGCAATTGCAGGTGCATCTGTATTGCAGCTAAAAAAATGAGTATGGAGCTATTTTTCCTTGCGGCAGACACTACGCAATTGTCATCACTGTGCACAGCATGCAAGAAGTTAGTGAAAAGGATAAAGGAGGGAACACACCTTAGCATATCTGCCATCATAAACAACATGTAATTTAAGCAACCTGGTGTGTATGTCCTGATGTTTAGATGTCTCAGCAGCAGGAATAACATAAATAGCAAGTTTTATAATATCACAGGTGAGTACTACTTGGTGACATAATGTTTCTGATGGTGGTTTACAATCACCATCTACCACTGCTTGGCACTATGCCAGTAGTGCATATAGATTTTTTTACAGGGTTTGGTTTTTGGAAAACTGTAGCCTGTGAACACCTTTTTTCAAGGCCTAAAGCTTGCAAACACAGATTTTTCAGAAACAGTTTCTGCAGGCCTGAAATCTGCACTTTTTTTTCAGGGCTTTTCTTGTTGCAAATTTGAAATAATTTTATCAAGGCTAGCCTTGCTGTAATATTTTGAAGAACTGAATTACTGGAGCCCGTGAACACCTTTTTTTCAAGGCCTAAAGCTTGCAAACACATTTTTTTCAGAAACAGTTTCTGCAGGCTCGGAACCTGCACACATTTTTTTTTCTGGGCTTTTCTTGTTGCAAATTTGAAATAATTTTATCAAGACTATCCTTACTGTAATATTTTGATGAACTGACTTAGTGGAGCCTGTGAACATCTTTTTCAAGGCCTGAAGCTTGCAAACACATTTTTTGTTTCAGAAACAGTTTTTGCAGGTGAATGGGATTAACAACAGTATGTCGGAGACATTGCCATGATGGAGAGGAAATGGTTAATTTCTCTTTTAAACCAAATTATCTGAAATTCTGTTTTAAGATGTGTGTAAATGATCTCATGTTAAAACAATTGCTCTTTGATTCAAGGTAGGGGTTGAAAATAACTGAATGTCAGTTATAGAGATACATGATTAGGTGTCAGACACAAAGTCTAAAACAGAGTGATACTCCCCTATGAGAATGTCTGAGAGGATGGCATATTTATATGATGTTTAATGACCTCTTACATACATCATTGATGACATAAAAATTGATTATATGTAAAATTTTAATGAGGAGTAAGGGTGCCATCTACAGTTTATATAGCATCATTACTAGGGGTTACTCATATTCCTAGTTAAATTAGGGATTAGGAGCATCCAATCAGATAATACTGATGATGCCACTGTATAATGAGAGTAGGTTGGGCGGAGTTCTGATAAGAAAATCTTTTACTTTAAAAAGTAAGGTTTTGGGAGGTCTTGGGCTCTTGCTTCCTTGCTCAATTCCTGCTATGATTTCTTCAACTATTTTGGACTAGGTGCCATAGAAATCCTAAGAAATTCACACTTATTGGACTGGTAACTATATCTTTCCTTACCATAATTCTGCAAAATTCAGAATCAAATATATATTTCTTCTATTTTTGAAGAAACATAATTTGTCTTATAATTGTCTTAATTGGACAGGCCAACCATTTGGGATCAATTATAATAAGCTATATTAGCTATAGAAATTCTGGAATTAAGCATTATTTATTTATTTATTGGTAAATTGTCATATTTTACCAGATAAGAATAAAATAGTTTATAGCAGTAAATATAGTTAAATAGCTTTGTATATATATTAGTTAATATAATTCTCTTATTTCTAGAATATTGTGTTTCTGGAAAGATTATATAGCTAATATCAATCTGGGGAATTCTTTGAAATCATTTATTAACCCTTTAACTGATATTTGTCTATTTATTTGTGGTGTTTCTTTGGATTTCTTTGTGTGTGTACTAGGCCTAACTTTTGTAAAGTGAAAGTTTATTTTAAACTTTCACTAGACAAAAGAAGCTGCTATCTTGGATGGGGCACCCTATCGTAATAATTTGATTAACCCTTGAAGTACCCTATAGGTTTTACATAATACTGCTATAGTCATGTTCGTAATATATGTTGCACAACGTTTAATATACTGTCTAGACATATATTATTGAATTGATTCTAAGTATTTTCTGGTATAATCTGTTATCGACTATATTAAATGCAATTTATATGTTTTATTCAGAAGGTATGCAATATTTGAAACCAGTACATAATTAAATTATAGTTATCTATATCTGGGATTTTATTCCAGTTAGTTTCACTAAAATTTGACTGCTACATATGGTACAAGGAAAATTGTCAGAGGACCTGGCTTCATATTAAAGTTGACTCCTCTTAGCATTGTTTATACAGTTTCTGGGGCAGAAGGTATTCTTATACACTGCTGCCAACTGTATTTTATTAATTATAAGGATCAATAATCCTTTTCTATGCTGCCGAGTGCAATTATTGTTGTCTAATACTTCTGCATATACCTATGTGTGATTAACCCTTTAATTGCTGGTAATCCTAATGGTGATAATTGTGGTTTGAGTTACTATATATCTATTGTAATTGCTGATCACTCATTTATATCATTGTTGTTTACACTTTATATATATAGTATATTGTATTTAATAAATTATATATATTTTTATACAAATATGTGGGATTGATAATTTAATCAATTATTTACTGTGAAGTAGCGTGTGAATACCTAATATAGTGTAAAGTTCTCAAAATTATTGAATATTGTCATTTATCTATTTATGTGAAGATATCCAACCTGATTGGTTCTTTTGTTTTAACCTCTTGGATACCTTCAACATAATTGGTTCGACAAGTAGTAACATGGATGATAAAGGTTTCACTTGCCACTACTAGCTCCAGTGATACTCCTGAGGAAGTATGCACTCAGTACTATAGCAGTGACTTGAAAATTGGTGCAGCACACTTTCCAGTAAGGACATTCTGCTGTCCTGATTGCCCTTCTCAACCTGGAATCTGCATTGATAAACCTATTTAAGCAATACCACATAGGTGCAATGCACTTACCATTTTATTATGTGGCTACTGTCCTGTTTTTTGTGTATTTTTCAGAACATATCTCTCTTTAGATATTTATATAGCTACATAGTATCATAGTGAGCTAGCTTGAAAAAAGACACAAGTTCATCAAGTTCAACTTTTGCCATAGTATAACAATGAAAATAAGAATTACAGTATATAAGACTTCTCAGCACCTAAATGGGTATTATTTTATTTACCAGAACTTCATATTTTACCCATTAACCTTATATGTTCCCTTCTGTTGGAAATGCATCTAATTTTCTCTTAATTGTATCCGTTATTTTTTTTTTATTATTACTGGTGTGTTTACGAATTTTTTTATTATTAGACTTAATATATTTTTTTAATCTGTAGACAGGGCTCTGTTTGTATAAATGTGGGATAGGTGGCAATGCCAAGCAAAAAGCTAAAAGCCACAGTCTCCAGTGATAGAATTAACACTTATAAAATTTGACTTAATAAATTCCCACAATAGTTGGCAAACTTCGAATATGTGAGATCAGCATAAAGTATAGAAATAAAAGAATCTATTTTGTGATACTTCTCTGCAATCAAATCATTTGGGTACAAGAAATCCATCAAAAGTATAGATTTTTTTTTCTCTTAATGCACTTTTTGAAAGGGATTTGGAATGGTGACAAAGTGGCTGCATGGAAAGTATCAAAATGCACCTAGAATGAAATCTGTTCAAAAGTATATACTTTTGTTGTGATAATTTGAATTGGAGGACTGCTAAACTGCGCTAAGTGAAATATGGCACCAGAAAAGCAATCTGTGAAAATTCCATGTATGTATATGGAAACACACATGTTCCGAACTTGGCCCAGTAGCTTCCCCAAACATGATAAACCTATGCGACTGGGGCATTACCATACTCAGAAGATGTAGCTGAACAAGTCTTTTTTAATGTGCAAATATCTTGTGCTTGAAATTCATAGCAACATTGTAAAGCTGGAAAGCTACCAGACTACCTGGGCTTTCCAAACTAACTATAACATCTGCTCCTCTGATAAAAACTCACTGAGTATTCCTCATTAAAAGAAAGAAGCTGATTGATATGCCTTCTCCTTCAGAGCTCCGAAAGCCTGGAATAACCTACCTGAAAAAAATCAGCTCTTCCTAAAAATAACTGTTTCTAACTTGTATTCAAAAACAATATGTAACTCTATAAATATGTAACATTTTTATGTAAAACTCTCCAGGACTACTTGAAAATTAGACAAATCGCAATGTATCTTTCTTCGTAAAACATTTTTTAAATTAATAATGTGAGTGCGAAAAACACACTCAAAACATTTTACCACAAATTTGGCATAGATTTGGGGAAAAATAGCTGCAGGAAAATCTCCTGGTCAATTACTCTATGTTGTAAATGGGAACAGGGACATACAATAACCATCCGATTACGCAGGTCACAACAATACTATAATTCCTAAAAGAAGAAATAAACAGAGCCAGAGCACGGGTACATACCCCGTTAACCCTCTCTCTGTCCAAAAGTGACCCGTTCGAAATCTTAATCACGCAAAATTACATAATCACTATTCGAGAATCGCTAAGACTTAACTTTTAATAAAAGATACGAAATCCCATAAAACTATATATCCATAATTAAACCCTTTATTAATCCGGGTAACCCTTAAAATAAATAAACCTCCTGTGGGTAAATACACAGCGCTGTATCTAATTAGAGGAGCGGACCAACGGAAGCACAAAGAACCACTAAGCAACACTATCAATCACTAAATCTCAGTGGTGCTCTACACCCCACCTATTACGATATACTAGTAAATGTTAGGCTATTAAGTATCGATCAGCACCCTCTCAGGAGGAAGATTACCACTAGTAATCTATATACCTCTAAGTGATAGAAAAAATGTTACTCGACGTTCTATTTGCTACAATCCACTAGTGCAATACAAACAAAGTAGCCGTTAACTTGCTAGATTAACCCCATATCTCCCAATAGCAGCATTACTGATTAAAATACAGGGAGCAAAGACGGCACCATCAATAAGGTATAGGAGCAGTGAAGTCAGTAATCACATTGATCTTCCAAATCATGCAGCGCAATGCTTTATGATACTCTGAATAATACAGTAGGAACAGCAAAATGGTGGCTCCCTCAACCTAAACCTCGTGGAAAGCTACAAGAGCCTTCCACAAACTAATCCTACCCTTATCATTGCGACCATATTGCCGAACCTCTAACACTCAATCAAAACTCTTTATTATAATATACAGCTGCTTATGCCCACAGGTAGGCACAACCCAACGCGTTTCGCCGCTATTACTAGCAGCTTCGTCAGGGGCTTAAGAACCAGCGACCTCTACAATTAACCTTTTTATAGAAACTAATACTTAAGCCTGCCCATCATGGGGCCGAACTTCAACCGACGTCATCTTTACATCACCCATGATCGTGCTATTCCATCGGAACTTAATCTTTATGGATTCAAAAAGAAGTGCATAAACTGCACTTTGCCATCTCCTGCTAATGATAGTGTAAAAGACATCGTTACGCTGTTGAACTTATACACTTCTTGATGTAGAGCACCACTGAGATTTAGTGATTGATAGTGTTGCTTAGTGGTTCTTTGTGCTTCCGTTGGTCCGCTCCTCTAATTAGATACAGCGCTGTGTATTTACCCACAGGAGGTTTATTTATTTTAAGGGTTACCCGGATTAATAAAGGGTTTAATTATGGATATATAGTTTTATGGGATTTTGTATCTTTTATTAAAAGTTAAGTCTTAGCGATTCTCGAATAGTGATTATGTAATTTTGCGTGATTAAGATTTCGAACGGGTCACTTTTGGACAGAGAGAGGGTTAACGGGGTATGTACCCGTGCTCTGGCTCTGTTTATTTCTTCTTTTAGGAATTACAATTACTCTATGTTGTCTACTTTTCAGAATCATACATTTATGGGGCATTTTTGGGTTCTCAAACCATTAACTAAGATAAGATCCTCTCATGCCAAATTGTTTTAGCATACTGCTTGGAAATAGCAGTACTTACCTTGTAATATTTACCCTAGGTAATGTGAAAAAGAAATTAAATTGTATGCATATATTTCAGTACATTAATCTACCTGTGGGTATTTTTTTCATATGCCTTAAATGTATACAAACAATAAGAAAACCTAGGAAAAATGTTGTGTTTTTTATTTATTTTTTCCATTTCTTTATATTATAATTAAACTAAATGATGGGTTATACAAATAAATATGTATACATCAAATGAATGTCCTACTTATCCTTAAAATATGGTATATCATTTTTGTGGATGTTCTAAATTAGTTAGAGGGGAAATATGGTTGAACAAATACATACTAAAAAGGCCAAAATTGCTCTTGTCCTCTAGTGTAAACAAAACCCTTGTCACGAAGGGGTTGAATCAATGGGAATTTGGGAAAATTGTATTTGTCCATGTTGGTACAATTGGTTTGCTTCAGAATTTACTATTACTACATAACTCTTTCTGTGATTTTGTGTAATTTACTCTGTGTGTGGGTGTTTGTGTGTTTGATGTATTATGTGTATGAGTGTGTCTCTGATACACTGTGTCACATGTTCAGATGTCTGTTAGAGTGTGTGTGTCTGTTACAATGTGTATGTGTGACAGTATAATGTGTGTTTATATTACAATGTCGATATATGCCTGTTGAACTGCATTTCTACAAAGCTTTAGGAGTCACTCACTATTAATAAAACAGATGCTGAATACCAATAATATTTTAACCCTTTAAGGAGCAAAGGGATGTGCAACACATTGTGAAATAATTCCTGCACATACCACTGGTCCATAAATGGTCAAAAGAAAGTGCAGCACATTCTACTTCAGAAGCCACAGTGTGAGCTCTAGCTAAAAGTGTCTCTTAGTAATTTTTCACAACGTGTTAGAAGCCCATCTGCGATTCAAGGAAAATCTGTAATTTTATTACAAATTAATAATTAGATATTGTATATATTAGGACAATAATCCAAGGGGTTAAATTGGGTTGCATCTTTTTATTGAAGAAAGTTAACAGTTAAGAAACGACTTATACTACTAATCAAGAAATATATTAAAACATCCACACACACACTACTACTCTAACCTGTTAACTGGATTTCCAATCAAATTTATAATGCAGATCTGCACATGGTAAAGTCTCTCTGGATAGAGATTACAGTCTTCCGGTTAATGATATTAATAGGCTACAATATGAAAGCAATGTGATTGGCTTAGTATATAAAACAATACATTTGCCAAAGTAATCATATTATGTAAAAACTATTATTTCCACTAGAATGTACAGTACTGCATTTCAATGCACTCTGTCAAATGAGTTTTCCCTCTTTATTTTAAGAGGAACCGTGTTCATTGGTAGTTGCACCACCCTATGATATTTCCTTTTGCAAACATCATAAATGTGTAATATTTTCCATTTTCTTCACTGTTTTAAATGGGTTCACAGTTCAGAATCCCTCAAAGGGTTCATTATAAAATATATCTGCCAACAGTGTGGGAATATTCGTTTTCTAAAATAAAACCATTAGAAACAAACAATGGTAGCTTTCTTTGTACAGAACCTGATAAATGTAAAGAAGAAAAAACACCACTGGAAACCAAGGGACTAATTTAACCCTATACTCTCCACCCAAGGTATTTGTAATATACATTAATATTTAGTCAAATTTAGCTGAAATAATTTAATAAATAATAGCTTATGCCATAGGGAATAACTAAAAAATGTCCAGTGGACCTGTCACCTTAAGACATCTTAGGCAACTTTAAAACATCTTGCAAAAAAACCCTGCATGTCGACCTATACACCATCAAAATGTTATACAAACTTAAAACAAAGCTGTTATAAGTGAGAAAGGAAGCTGGCATAGTGCTGTTTATCATAGTAGATACCTACCCTCATTGTTAGAGAAACAGCCTGTCTCATTCATCAAATTGCCTCTGCAGACAACTCCAATGTAGTTAACACCTTGATTGCCAAAGAGGTGAACAGCTTTTTTATCTCACTCATCTGACACTCAGAGTTAAACATACATTTAACAATTTCACTCATCTTGTTGTTGCAATAGGGGTTTGCACACACCTGGCACTCAAAGAATTAACCCTTGATGTATCTGACTTAATTATAAAATATAAATAGGACAAACATTATGGTATTACCAGGATCCCATATATCACGTTCTCTTATCGATTTTCCCCACCCTTTATTTTATTAACCCTTTCACTAGTCACATACTGAGTGCCAGAGGGTTGATACATGTGCTGCATGCTATGGCAATGAAAGAGTTAAACAAATTGACCTCTATGTGCACATAGGGGTAGGAGGCTTTGGGGAAACCCTCTTCCCTTCACTCAATCACTAAATGCATTTCACCCTCTGTCTGAGTTGCAAAGAGATGTGAACTGCATTGCTATGCATTGCACACATAAATACATTGTTTAACAGGTTGACTTACCAAGATAGGTGTCCATTCTACATTAGTCAGGTGTATCTGAATAATTTTTGTATTTATATCTGCAGTTTTCTGTATATATTGGTGTTTATTATCTGCCTCTAGAGAGGAGGACAGACAGCAGGACCCATGTACTCCCAACAGAACATGGCCTTGGTGCAGAGCATCCTTGACTGGGAGGGCTGTGCACCACAAAAAAGGCCAGAGGGATTGGTGCAAGGAAGAAGCTTGCCTAGCCTCAGGTGCAGAATGCAGTGAATGCGGTGCCCAAGTGTAAGCACACATAATTATGAAATTGGGCAGGCACTGGGGAAAGAATAAAGAATCTAGGGCAAAAACACATAAATAGTGTGGTGCACTCTAAGACTCAGAAATATACATGTACATATTCAATAAGGGTGAGCGAAAGATCTCATTGTGTTCCCACAAGTAATTCTGCGAAAACCAGGTTGTTGTCTGCTTTTTTGAGGGAAAATCCACTTTAAAACCATTGATTAAAATCTTCTAGTTTTTCACCCATTGGCCAAAATTCTTCACCATTTTTTCAATGGCTGGAAAGTTTCCTCCCATTGATTTACATGTTTTTCGCATTATTGCTATAAAAACGTGACGTATTCCAGAAAGTGGAACATAATAAAAGCAGCTACAGAGCAAAGTACATATACTGTGCTATTCTACTGTGATTTTTTGGATAATTGAGGCAGGAGAGGCTCATAGTGACTGCTATCACTATGAGAAAGCTTAAAAATAATAAAAGGAGGAACTGGAAGGACCCTTATGTGTCCACTGAGTCTGAGGAAGAGGAGGAAGTGTGCACTACAGAACCAATGCTGTCCAGTCCCCCTAAATCACCCCTAGGGATCTTGGGGAAATTAATTGGAAGGGAGGAAGAAAAGGATAGTACTAGTGACAGCAGGACAGGTCAGCTGCCTGTGCCTGCTGTCAGACATACTGCCCCTGCTGCCACTAGTGCTGTGCCTGCTGTCAGATGTGCTGCTCCTGCTGCCACCAGTGCTGAACCTGCTGCCACCAGTACTGTGCCTGCTGCCAAAGCTGAACCTGCTGCCACCAGTGCTGAAGCTACTGTCAGACGTGCTGCCACTGCTGCCACCAGTGATGTGTCTGCTGCCAGTGCTGAACCTGCTGCTGCCAGTGCTGAACCTGCTGCTAGTGTCTCTTGTAATAATCTAAAGGGGGAGAAGGAGAAGGTGATGCCAAGTATGACAGTAGGGGGCCCTAAGTCACACTTGCCATCCCCATGCAGTTCCACCAGCGCTAGTACTACTACTACAATTACAAGAAGATCCAGCACCTTGTTAGTGTTAGGAGTGAAGGAGGGGGTAATCAATATCCTCATATTAATAGTGGCTTTGAGGAGGAAGACTCTGGGGCTGAACTTCATATGGTTGGTGTTAGTAGTAGTAACAGTAATGGTGAAGCAGCCGGTGGGACTAGTGTTAGGGGAAGCATTTGAGAGCATCCAGACTAGCGTTCAAGGAAGCCAACACCATTCCTCTGACCCTGTGAGTCCCCTTCCCTTAACGACAGTGCCCAGGTGGAACATTATTACACAAAAAACTCACACACACCACAAAACTTCAAAAAGACACTTAATAGTACACTAAAAGAAAAATGACTAACTGGAGGTGCTACAGGGGAATATATGTTTGCACAGAAAAGGAGAGAGAAAGAAGAAAGATAACCCTGCTGAAACAGAGCTCTCCCATGAAGTCTAATATTCCCAATGTGTATCGTGTCAGGACAGATTGTATCAATGATAATAAAACATAACCTTTATTCATAAATAAATCAAATGACCGGGGCTGATCCGGTTTGCCACACAACTAATAAAAATATAAAATTAAATCAATCATGTGCATTGATGGTGCACCATCTAACGCACATGTGAAGAAATGAGTAGTATATCACTTAAACACTAGGTAGAAAGATACAATGATGGCTAAACTCTCTATCTCGTTACAAAATATCTAAATTACCTCAGTCTCTGCAGCTATACACTTGTAGCCAAGATAACAAAATTGCTGACCAGTATGTGAAAAAATCACAACAGCAACTGGAGTCACAAGGCTATAACTCAATGTTAATAATCAGAACTAATCCGGCTTACTACGGTTCACAAGGAAATGAATCTGCCTGCTACTGAATCTGTGTACTAGAATAGTACTGCACACCGAGGCTGATCCAACTTCTCTGTGAATCACTGAATACCGTCTAAAGAGTAAAGCCAGTAAGGACTAAGCTAAAGAGAAAAAACCTCTGAAATAAAAGAAAAAGCTTACATAAATTACAGGGGCTAACTAAAAATCTAACAAATCATCATCTACAAAATACTCTATCAAGTCAAGTATCAGTCTACCCCAGTGGCATCTTATGTCAGGAGGTTCCTGTCTCTATCACTTTACATACAAATTTCTTATTTTAGTTTTTTAAAGGGATAGTAATACTTCGTTTTAACTTTATTTTATTTTGTAGACATTAAAAAAACATGAAGAACGTCTTATCTCTCAAACCTTTATGGTTTAAGAGATATTCACAAGCAAAGTTTCCCCCTCCCGCCCCTTTTACCTAGTGTAAGCCATCTCTTCTCAGATGTGAATCTGGTTGTAAGACCAGACAGATAACAGAAGGGGACAATCTTCTTTGTATGAAAAGAATGAAAGCCCTTCCCCCCTTGACAAGTTTTTCAGCATTTTCCCTTATCTTAATTGAAGATTGTCCCTCTCTGCAGTCTACCTGGGCACCTCCCTTCTTATCTGGCTGAACGGGGGGGGGGGGGGTACTTTGCTTGTAAATATCTCTTAAATAAGACTTACATTGTTCTTCATGTTTTTTTAATGTCTACAAAATAAAATAAAGATAAAATGAAGTATTACTATCCCTTTAATTAACTGTCCCTCTAATATCAGTCAAGAAACTCCCTCCCAAAACAAATTCCCTGTTCAACTGATTCATTCCCCGGACTCCACCCACCAACACAGGCACCCTCTTCAGACCCCTTTTATACCATGTCTTATGGGTTTTTTTAATTGTATTTAGGATTTTTTTTATTAACTTCCCCCCCCAATCCCAGTAAATAAAACCCCAAAAAAATATTCCTTTTTCAACTGATTCTTTCTCCACACCCCACCAACACAGGCACCTTGATGCCCCTTTTATACTAAGCTTTTTTGGGAAATAAAATAATATTTGCTATGTGTTGTGTGTAAATTAAATTTTCCCATTGATTTCAATGGAATGATCTAGGGTAAAAAAAAGGAAAAACGGCACTTTTTACGGGAAATTATTCGCTAAGCAAGCAGTGCCATTATTTGCCGATTTCCAATTGAGGCAAATATTTTTGCCCTTCCCTGATATTTAAAAAACAGGGGGAAGAAAGGAAAGAACACAAACCCCCAGAAAAGTCGGTTTTATCAAAGAGACACTCATGCCAAACAATTACTATCACAAATAGTCATACTTTATTAGTAGAAAAATAACAAAAATATGATACAAATCAAAAATATACTAAAATATAAGAGAAAGGGATGCTAATGAACCCTGTATATAGTACTAATATATGAGGGATAAATGAAATCTGTAAAGCCTAACCTCAGTATACAGGGAAGACAATGCTAATATATAACCCCATAAAGAGTATAAATCCACACTAACAAGATATAAACATACCCCTAAAGTGTGCAGAGAAAAATATCTAAAAGATAATTTTGTACAAATGCATCACATAAACCCATACAACTAAATAAAAATAACAGCTAAACCTGTAATGGTGAAATAGACAAATATAAACTAATGTAAAGAAAGAAAAGATACTTATCCACCATGAATAAAAAAAAAATCAATGTGGAAACAAGTATGTTCAGAAGCAGAGCCCTCTCAAAGCCAGCCATCCCAACACTTATCGCCACAAATTACTTCGTTGGGGGATAAAAGACAAGCAGCGGCTACTGGGATTTAAATATTCTGTGAACCAATGGAAATGTGTGTATGAATCATATGACCAATTACTGAGTAAATGCTAATGCATGAAATAATAAGATTGTACATGCAAATCTCTAGTGAGAGAAACAGCTTGTTCGTATCAAATAGACAAAATGAAGTACAAATAGCACAATCTTACAGTTCTTCAAAGTATCATGAAAACAATACTGAAAGCAAAAAAAATTGCATAGATGTCTTAATAGATCATTATGCACTTGCCTTCTGGTGTATACAATTATGTCATGTGCATGCTCCCTTTTTCCGTACAGATGTGCATTGTTCCCTACACAATATACATCCACTTAAATGCATGGGCATAACATTTAACTAAAAAAAAATGTTGTTCCATACAAGACCCACTAGTACTCTTAGGAGATCTAACAAAATACAAACATTATAACATTAAAGGGATAGTATTACTTAAAAAATACTAATCCCTATGTTAAAGCCTTGAATAAAGATGAAAAATACCCCCAGCGGCATCTCTCAAACCCTTATGGTTTGAGAGATAACCGCTTTCAAAGGCCCCTGTTTGACATCAGCATTCTAGCTGACAGCCTGGGAATCCGGTCCTGGGACCGTCTGCGGCTCTGCAGCACAGCCGAGATTGCATTAACAAAAAAGAAATCCTTCACTTAAAAGGTCTTCTACATGTACTTGATGGATTTCTTCTTTATTAACGCAATCTCGACTCTGCTGCAGAGCCGTCGGCTGATCTCTGGAGAGGATTCCCCTGCTGTCAGCTAGAATGCTGACGTCAGCCAGGGGCGAACTTTGAAAGCGGTTATCTCTCAAACCATAAGGGTTTGATAAATGCCTCTGGGAGCATTTTTCATCTTTATTCAAGGGCTTTAACATAGGGATTAGTATTTTTTAAGTAATACTATCCCTTTAAATGTCCCAACACTGAGGGCATGTACACATACATTTCCATTAGATCACAGAAGAACAATTAAAATAACTTAGCTGTGGCTTGAGATACCAACATTGTAACATGATAGTAATAAAGGCATAGTTTTAACCACATAGTTATTACAGCAAAAATATGTATATTCATTTAACTACACAATAGTAAAGAACTGTTTGTTCCGTGCTTTGTGTTGTTTGACGTGAGGGGATTTACCTTCATTGTGTGTTGTACTCCAAGAAAAGTAGGTACAGAATTACTGTGAGTTAATGCATCTGTTTTCCATGTGTTACCAGTCACAGCACACAATTCTTTGGCAGATGGGTAGAGCTATTCCATTGATGTGAATGGGCGAAATCTTACCGGCTGCTGGCATTTTTTAGCACTTTTTAGCAGTTTACAACATGGGTAATTGAATACCAAACTGTGCTTGCAAAACTAGAGTCACCTATTTTTTCATTTTAATGGTGGTAATTGAATGAAGCGCCTAGAGTACTGTGTGAAGTTCTGGAGGCACCATCTCGAGAAGGATATTGATATTCTGGCGAAAGTTCAGTGAAGGACTATTAAAAAGGTGAAAGGTTTAAAGCATAAAAATAACTAAAAATGTGTGCATGTACCATATAAAATTATGTAACCTGGCTAATGGGAAAACAAGCCCTGAAAATGAGTCACCATGTACAAAATTAAGCACACTATTGTCTTTTGCCCAACCACATCTAAACACTAAAAGGAAGTTCTTCTGACAGAAACATAAGTATGTAGGAACAAAAAGAATACTTCAAATCCCTTTAACTAATTGGATGCCAGAGATGTCTCAAACAAAATGCAAAGCAATACACTGCAGAATTGTCCAGCATCAATTAAAGTGTTAGTAATGTCCAAGAATTTCTTTTAATAGATTTGTAAAGGCTAAAAAATGATTCTCATTGCCACAAACCCCATCTCTCAAATCACTATGGTTTGAGAGATATTATCAATGAAAGTTCCCCCTTCCCTCCCCTTCTCTTGATGTCAGCTGTAAAGCTGACAGAAGGGGATCTGTGTCGGCCAACATGATGAGGCTCTTCAGCAGAGCCGTAATCCCATTATTAGAAAAGAAGTACTTCATGGGAATGGTCTACAAAGTGTGGTTGCAAACCAGGAACATTTTGTAGACCTTTCCAATTAAGTAATTATTTTGTAATACCGGTCCGGGGACCTTCTACTATCAGCTAGACCAGAGAGTCTCAACCAGGGTGCCATCAACTTAGGATGCCCCATGTTTTCTATGAAGACTGACAAAAATGGACTTTTAAGTAAAGATTTATAGAAATTGTTATGCACAATATATTTGGTTTTGTTATTATGATTATAAAACCTAATAATAACTGTATATTTGTGTATTGTACCTCTCTTATGTCCTTGATAAAGTACATTAAATATGTTAGGGGTGCCTCGAATGTTGTAGATTATGTGTTAGGGTGCCCCGAACAAAAAAAGATTGAGAAACACTGAGCTAGACGCTGACGTCAGGAGGAGGGGAGGAAAGGGGGAACTTCATTGCCAATATCTCTCAAACCATAGCAGTTTTAGCGATGGGGTTTGTGGCAAGGATAATATTTTTTAGCCTCTACAAATTTATTAAAAGTAAATTTTGAACATTAATAAAACTTTAAATCAAATATACAGTGAGGCTAATGTACTAAGAGTAATTTTTGGGAAATCCAGCTGCAGCATAGAGGACAAATAAGAATTCATATTTATTTAACCCCTTAAATTCTAAAGAGGTCTCCATTGCATTCCTTTATAGAATTAAAAGAGTTAAAACTACTTTTTAGACCACAGGAAGTTTAGATGCTTTCATTTCTCCCCTATGGGGAACTTTGTTTGTCCTGGAAATGTCCTCCAGTTTCTTATAACATTAGCCTGAGTTAAAATTATATATTAGTTTATGTTTTTGTACCACATAAGCTTTACTTTTTTCTCTTGTATATGAAATTATGTAAAACATTAATATTTTTCATAGAAAATACAAGCAATAGATATCATTTAATTTGACATTTTAGCCAAACTTCTTTTCCTCATGACTAGAAAATTCCAAAGGAAATGCATCCAAATTAGTTTAATGATTTGAGCTTTCCAAGAGAAAATTCTGCATGTTGTAATTACATTACTAATGTGAACTATGACCTGGAACAAGAGAAGTAATGTTTGTTATTACAGATATAATTTGGCAATCTCCACTCTATTGTACTGAACTCGGCCAAAGATGTAACTTGTCTTTTAAAATTACAAGTATTTTCCAAACTAATTAAGTGGACGGAAAGGAAATTCAGCCCTGGGAAATTTCTAAGAATCTGACAGAAAAAGATCAAATCTTCTTTCCACATAACTCTCTGTAGCTTCCTTTTCCAGTTTCAAACATTAAGCCTGGATTCTATTACCACTGAGTATCTATATTTTATATTGTAGATTAAGGGAAATTTAGAGATAAAAGATATTATAAACTTAGCACAGATAATAGAATAAGGTCAGGCCCAAATTTACGTTTCAGGGACCCCAGATAATTCAATCTAGATGACCATAGCACTATCCATAGACACACTCACTCCTCATATTATCCAGCCCCACACCCATTCACAGGTGCCGAGTGCAGAAAAAAATATTAAATAAACCGCCCAGGACAAGGAAAGTTATAAAAGCCTAATTAGTAAATAAACTTTTTACAGCATTATATAAATTGGCAAATATATCACCATAAATATGAAGGGGTTGTCTTGTGCAGGGATGCCAAAATTGTTACAGACCCCCCACAAATTGAAAATGTAGGCATGGTCAGAACAATTAGGGTGCCTTGTATTTAAGATAAAATATGGCCCTTGTTATAATGTACATTTATCCCCTTAACTTCCAAAACACAAGTAAAACATACACATATAGGCGATTTACATAAAAAGAAGAACTAATCAAATGTATTTAGGGGTATTTCATGAGAATTAAATTATTTGTGTGCTAACAATATGGCTGGAATCCAGAACCTATTTTATGTTTTTTCACATATCTATCTATATTAATCAGTAACAAATAAAGACTGTATATGTGCATATAGTACCAGAAGAAAGCTTAATGTCTCTGGGAAAAAGTATAGTTTGCCTAGGTATACTATATAATAAACTGTGAAACATTATTTAACAGCTGATGTGATCTATTTAAACTTTGCCAAGGCATTTGATATGGTTCCACACAAAAGTTTACTGTACAAATTTAATGAAATAGGCTTAGGGGCAAACGTTTGTGTGTGGATTGGAAATTGGCTGAAAGATAGAATGGAAAGAGTGGTGGTAAATGGGAAGTTCTCCAACTGGTCAAACGAGATAAGTGGAGTACCTCAGGAATCTGTCCTGGGTCCTCTTCTTTTTAATTTGTTTATTAATGATCTCCCAGTGGGCATAGGGAGCCATATATCAGTGTTTGCCGATGACACAAAATTAAGAAGGATAATAAAGTCTGAGCAGGATGTGTCTTCATTAGAATAGGATTTGGACAAATTGGGTAACTGGGCAGGCAAATGGCAAATGAGATTCAATATAGACAAGTGTAAAGTTATGCGTTTTGGGTATAAGAATAAAAAAGCAACAAATAGTTTAAATGGTGTTTCTTTGGGGAAATCTACTAATGAAAAGGATTGGTACACAATAGACTTAGCAGTAGCACACAGTGCCAGCTGGCAGCTACAAATGCCATTAAGAAATTGGCATGTATTAAAAGGGGTATTGACTCTTGGGAGGAAGATATTATTCTGCCTCTTTACAAGTCCATGGTAAGACCCCACCATAAATGTGCTGTTCAATTCTGGGCACTTTTTTCTGAAAAAAGACATTATGAAACTAGAGAAAGTGCAGAGGAGGGTTACAAAACTAATAAGGGAATGGAAAGTTTTAGTTATGAAGACAGGCTAGAAAATTTGTACACATTATAGAAACAGTGTCTTACAGATGATATGATATGATAACATTATATAAATATGTTCGGGGTCCATACAACGGGCTCTCCAAAGACCTGTTCATTAACAGAGCAGTACAAAGGATGAGGGGCCACCTGCTTAAACTTGATGAAAGGAGATTTCATCTACAACAGCGGAATGGATTATTTATGGTAAGGACAATAACAGTACGGAATTCACTGCCTGAAGAGATGGTGCTATTGAATACAGTAGATGCCTTTACAAAGGGCCTGGATACTTTTTAAAAGAGCAGAACATAGAGGGATATGTATGTAAGTATTGGGGAGAAATCGGATTGCCATTTGTAATCAAGAAGATTTTTCCCCCCATTAAAAGCAGAATTTGAAATTGTTGTATTGAGGGTTTTTTGCCTTTTTTTGGATCAATGACGGTAAACAGGAATAGAAAAAGTGTTGAACTTGATGGATGTGAGTCTTTTTTCAACCTTAACTACTATGTAACTATGTAACACCCCCGTACCAAGCTATATGAAATCTGATGTGATCCTTAACCAGAGGGTTTCTGTTCTTAAAGAGTTAAGATGCAACTAGTCAAGGTCCTTTAGGTTGTAATGGAAAATACACCCCTAAATTCTTAATTATTATCATACCGTATTGAAACACTGTAATATGCAACAGTTATACTTTATATGAAGGTCATAAAAAACTTGCAGAACAGTTTTGAGGAAAAAAGTAGTTATAAGTTAATCCTAAATTCCATACTAGTGTTGCCAACCTGAAGAAAAAAGGCAAAGCAATACACCCAAGCTGAATTTGCAGACTTGAATTTTCTTAAAGAAGGTGCAAAAATAATTTGTCACAAACATGAATAAAACATGAAATATCCAATATACAAGAGTTGAAGCAATTTCCATGAATATAAATGAGGCATTTAACTCCTTGAATTGTATTGAGATTTATGATGCATTTCAAAACAATTTAGGGCATTCACTGTCCACTGAATTCTACTTAGCTAAACTTACTGAAATTAGGAACAAATAAAACATTCTACCTCAAAAGTGAAACATAAAAAAAAGCAATTCTAACAGTTCTGAAAGTACATTATACATCAAAGAGACAGGTAAGTACAACTTACTTGGCATAGTATGTATACTTACAAAATTACTCATTCCTGCAACCACAAGAAGAAGCGGGATAATCATAGATTCAGGTGTGGGGTTGTTGTTGCACATCTGCATCAACTACTGTGCATCACAATTTATCCTTTTATGAAAACTTCAGAGAAAGCTGGCACTAGTTATGCTTAGAAGCAGACAAACAGACAAACGGAGAAACGGTTAAATTTACTTACTGATATTTGGATTTCTTCTGTGTACCTCCAAGGCATGTAAAAATAGGGATGTCTCCGCCCTCCAGCTGGGTAGGACCAATCGTGACAAGGTACAAAAGGCGGATCCTGGCCCCTGTCCACATTTTCTGTTTTTGCTCAGCTGTAAGATATTAGCATATATAAGTTAGTAGGGTGGGCATGCCTTGGAGGTACACAGAAGAAACCCAAATATCGGTAAGTAAATTTAACCGTTTCTTCTGTGTACCTCGCAAGGCATGTAAAAATAGGGACTTCAAAGCAGTTACCCGTACAGAAAAAGGGAGGGATAAAATCTTACCCCTAGTGGTGTACTACCACCTCCAGGACTTTCCTGCCAAAGCTTGTATCAACCAAGGCCTGCACATCCAGATGGTAGTGCTTCATGAAAGTGGAAATAGAAGACCAGGTAGCCGCTTTACAAATATCTACTGGAGAAGCCTGAGCCCATTTTGTCCAAGATGTGGCCATGGCCCTGGTAGAGTGTGCCTGAAGGTTAGAGGGTGTCTTCAGCCTTCAGTCTGAGTAGCACTTGAGTATGCATGCCTTTATCCATCTAGAAATGGAGGCTTTTGAGGCTGCTTTCCCTTTGAATCTACCCTTAAAATAGATGAATAGGGAGTCAGATGTTCTGAAATCTTCTGTTCTCTGAAGATAGGTGGAGATGCAATGTACCAGATCCAAATTATGAAGGCGAGCCTCCTTAGGATTAGAAGGGTTGCTACAAAAGGAAGGGAGAACGATGTCCTGGTTGATAAGAAACTCCGAAACCACTTTAGGTCTGAAAGATGGTTTTGCCCTGAGGACAACTTTGTCTGGAGATAAGAATGGAGCTTTGCAAGACAGGGCCTGGAGCTCATTCACACATCTGGCTGAAAACGGCCTTCCTGACCGCCGTCACTTCAAAGTTAAGAGATGGAGGGAGATGTCACTCAATGGTTCAAAGCCCTCTGGTTGTAATAGGATTCTAAGAACCAAATTCAGATCCCAGGGGGCTACAATTTCCCTGATAGTGGGTTTTACCTTGACTATAGCCTTAGTGAATCGTCTAATAAGATGATGCTCAGCCAGGGGCTTTGCTAGGATGGCTGAAAGAGCCGAAAGCTGGACCTTTAGGGAGGCTGGCCAGAGGCCTCCCTGGAATCCGTCTTGCAGGAAATTCAGTATGCAAGCCACATCTATATTATTTCTAGATATCTTTTTCTCATTACACCATCTTGAGAAGGTAGCCCAGGCCCTGCAATATGCCTTAGATGTGGAAGGTTTTCTTCCTTGGAGGATGGTATTGATCACAGGATCCGAAAGCCCTTGTTCCCTCAGCGAGTCCCGCTCAGCCTCCATGCCGTTAGGCGTAACATCTTGAGATTGTTGTGCATTATTGGACCCTGATGTAGAAGGTCTTTCCTCAGGGGAAGTTCCCATGGATCCTGAACTGACATCTGTACCAGGAGAGAGTACCACACCCTTCTGGGCCAACTGGGGGCAATCAGGATGGCTTCCACTTGGTCGGTCCGTATCTTCTTCAACACCTGCATTAGAAGAGGAGAAGGCGGGAAGATGTATACCAGTCTGAAGTGCTAAGGAATGGTCAACGCATCCTGGCCCAGAGAGTGCGGATCTTGTCACCTGGAATAGAACTCCCTTGTTTTCTTGTTGCTGCTTGTGGCCATGAGGTCCACCTCTGGGAGGCTCCACATTTTTGTGAGTTGATTGAAGACGTCTTGGTTTAGAGACCATTCCCCCTGGTCTAGTCTGTTCCTGCTGAGGAGGTCTGCCTCTAAGTTGTCTTTCCCTGCTATGTGGGATGCTGGCAGTTGAAGTAGGTGTCTTTCTGCCCAGAGGAGGAGAGGCCTGATTTCCATGGACAGAGACCAGCTCCTGGTTCCCCCCTGATTTTTGATGTACATGGCTGTGGGTGTGTTGTCTGTTCTTATGAGGACACTTTTGTTTGTGAGATCCTGCTGAAACTGCAGAAGTGCATTCCTGATGGATATTGCTTCCAGAATATTGATATGAAGGGATCTTTCCTTCTTGGACCAAGGCCCCTGGATTGACCTGGACTTCCAGACTGCTCCCCAGCCCTGGAGACTGGCATCGGTATAGATGATCTCCCATTGTGGAATTAACAATGATCTGCCTGCCTGAAGATTGGGAGGATGAAGCCACCACTGCAGTTCCTGTCTGGCTGATCTGGAAAGAGGTATCTTTTGCAATGGATTTCCAAGGTTTGGATTCCAATAGGACAAAAAGTTGTGTTGGAGAATACGGCAATGAAGTTTTGCCCAAGGAAGAATCTGAGTGGAAGAAGAGATCAGGCCGAGCAACACTTAGAAGTCCCTTGCTCTCAAAAGTGGTTTCCTTAGAAAGGTCCATACTTTTGTCTGTAGTTTGTGAATTCTGTCTGTTGATAGTAGAACTAGAGAGGTCCTTGTGTTAATTCGCAATCCCAGAAAGTCTATTTTCTGAGATGGTAATAGGTGACTTTTGTCGTGATTGATAATCCAACCTATGTTCTGTAGGAACTGGATGACAATCTTTGTGTGATTGAGGGAACTTTCTCGAGAAGGTGCCATGATCAGTAGGTTGTCTAGATAAGCTAAAATGCTGATTCCGTGTCTTCTGAGGTATGCCAGCGCTGGAGCCAGTATTTTTGTAAATAGCCTGGGGGCAGTAGATAGACCAAAGGGCAGGGCTGTAAACTGGTAATGGTCTAGACCGACCGCAAATCGAAGGAAGCGTCTGTGTGCCGGATGAATCGGGATGTGATAATAGGCATCCTTGAGATCTATTGATGTAAGAAACATCCCGGTTGAAAGAGAGTGTAGAACTGATTCGACTGTTTCCATTTTCAAATGAAGATGTCTGAGTTGAAGGTTGACTTTCTTCAAGTCTAGAATGGTCCTGAAAGAACCCAAGGGTTTGGGGGTCAGAAAGAAAGGAGAATAGACTCCCAAACCTTTCTCCTGGACAGGAACCTTCTCCAGAACCTTCTGAGTCAAGAGGTTGTTGACTGCCGAGTGGAAGGCATTTCTGGTGTTGATTGGAATACGTTATCTGCTGAACATAGGAGGAGGGGCAGATATGAATTCCAGCATGTACCCCCTGGTCAAAGTCTGGGAGACCCAGGCATATGGCTTTACCTGGGTCACCCAGACCTTGAGAAAGGACCCCAATCTGCCCCCTACTGGGATCCCTGTCAGGGACTGCTGTGATTCATTGGTTTCCAGGCTTAAAATGAGGCTTCTTGGAATAGGTACTCTTGAAGCCTCCCTGCTGAGAATTTCTTCCTCTCTGTTCTTGTTGCCGATCTGAGCCATTTCTTTTGTAGTCTCAAAAGGATTGTCCTCTGAATCTGGACTGAAATGGATAAGATCCCTTGCGTTTTCTTTCTTTTGGCAGAAATGGGCTTTTACCCCCTGAGGCCTTTTTGATGATGTCATCTAGGTTTTCGCCAAAAAGAGATGCTCCAGTGAAAGGAAGGGAAATAAGCTTGTTTTTGGAAATGGTGTCGGCTTTCCAAGGTTTTAACCAGAGTGACCTGCGGGCCGAGATGGAGAGGGCTGATGATCTTGCCATCAGGCAAATAATATCTAGGGAGGCGTCACATGAATAATTTGTTGCTTCTTTGATTATAGCTACTTCATTTAGGAGCTTAGATCTAGAGACATTAGCTTCTATCTTGTCCTCTAGTTCCGTCAGCCAGATGCGCATGACTCTGGATACACATGCCATAGCCGCGTCTGCTTTCATGTTCTCACCAGTTACTGAAAATTGTTTTTTGAGAGCCGCTTCTAATTTTCTCTCCATTGGGTCTCCCAGAGATGTACCATCTTCCATGGGTAGGATGGTGTGTTTGGCTAAATGAGCAATAGAGGCGTCTACCTTAGGTGAGGTTGCCCAGTGCTGAACTTCCTTGTCGCTGAAGGGAAACATACGTTTGAATTTCCTAGGAACCGAGGCCCGTCTGTCACCCAGCTTCCATTCTGACGAGAACGGTAGAACTGGAACAGACTTCTTGCTTCCCAAGAATGCTGTGTCCATGATATTCAATTCTTGCTGAGTTTCAGATAAACCCAGAGCTTTCCTGATCATAATTATAAAGGGATCAATACGGTCTAGGTTAAACACTGCTGAATCTTCTACAAGCTCGCCTTCTTCTGACCCCAAGTCTGATGCTTGATCATCCAGAGGTGATTCTAATTCGTAGTCGTCAACTGTTAACATGGATAAAGTACCTTCCCCGAAATCTCTGCGTTGCCGCTTGAGCGCCGGTTCACCCTGCATGGCTTTTAAAGTTTCCTGCATTGAGGACTTCATCCAGGAGATGAAGTCCTGAAATTGCCCTGGGACATCAGAACAGGCAGCCCTTTTAAGGCATTCATCACACAGTTTGCTGGTGGCAGAGGCTGGGAGATTAGCATTGCAGCCTGCGCACTGTCTACTTTTGGTAGTAGTTTTCTCCTCTTTGTTGGGGAGGTCAATGTTTTTCTCCTTAGAAGAGGCTTTGGCTGGAGCAGACATACTTAGCAGAATAGGGACCCTTTAACAATAAGGCACAACAGGCTATAAGTAATAAGATAAAATTCTTACCTTGACTTCTTTAAAAATTCCCCTCTGTGTCTGGATTGGCTGCAGCTTGATGGCCTCCGGTTGGCATCCGGAAGATGGCACAGTGCATGTTCACTTTGGCTTCCCTGCGTGTCACGCTGGAACGCAGCGTCAGAGTCCACATCCGGCAGGAGGAAAACGTAACTTGGCGTCTTAAAAGGGCAACCTTTCTCGTGTTGCCGATGAGACGCTGGTGCGGGCTGTCTGGGGAGACCCGCATAGAGGAGGCAGAAGGTATGGGAAGCCTTATGGCGGCACTCACGGCACTGCTACATCCATCCAGCTGGTAGAAGAAAGTTATTTGCTTGCAGTTGCAGGGGGTGTAGACAGTAGACAGTGACACCGACAGACAGGAACAATTTATAAAAACATTTTGACTGCTAGGTGGGAGAGACAGGCAGGAACTGAAGGGACAGTATTGTCCCATAAAAATGTGTTATAGCTTTGTAGAGGACGAAAAAATTATCTTAATTGTGCAAACCCTATCTCTCAAGCCACTATGGTTTGAGAGATATAAACATTGAAAGTTCCCCCCTCCCTCCCCTTCTCCTGATGTCAGCATCTAGCTGACAGCAGATCCCAGTCTCGGGATCAGCCTGAGGCTCTGTAGCTGTGCCGAAATCATGTTATTGCAAAAGAATTACTTCATTGGAAAGGTCTACAAAGTGTGCCTGGTTTGCAAGCACACTTTGTAGACCTTTCCAATGAAGTAATTCCTTTGCAATAACGCAATTTCAGCTCAGCTGCAGAGCCTCCTCATGTCAGCCAACATGGATCTCCTGCTGTCAGCTTTACAGCTGACAACAGGAGAAGGGGATGGAGGGGGGAAATCACAATGCTTATATCTCTCAAACCATAGCAGTTTGAGATATAGGGTTTGCGCCATTACGCTTATTTTTTTTGTCCTCTACAAAACTATAACAAGTTTTTATGGGACATTACTAACACTTTGAGCAGTGAATAAGATTGACAGACATATTAGAAAGACAGACATTCATCATAAATTATTTTACAATAGGCCAAACATCACTCTAGACACAAACAGTTCTGTGGTGTACTTTACTTTACAAATCAACACTAATATTATTATTTCCAGTAGCTAAGAGCAGGGGTGAGGGGAAAGTAGTAGGAGGAGTACATGGGCATGTTAGTAGTAACAATGACATGCTCAAAACTAAACTGACTGTGGCCAAGGAGGATCATCTTCATCATCATTTATTGCACAAGCTACAGCAACCATGTAACATAAAATGTTCCACTGCCACCAGTAGTAGTATTAAACTTTTTAATAACACTGGTGTTAGCAATGAGTCACGTTCTAGTGTCATTTCCATAGTGAAGGAAGGTTTAGCAGTTAAACCAACTAACTTGTCTGACAGCGACAGTAACATCCCATCTCAAAGTGGTGGTCAATGTTCTGTAAATTCCTCTATGGGGAAAAGTAAAAAGAAACTGTTGAGACTTCTAGAAGCCTACAAAAATATGAAAGCAGTAGGGGAGTTGGATGATGCTTATGATGACCTAATTATTGATAATGGCATTATTACAGAATGTATTCCGCCACCATCCTCCCATTCTTCTGAAGTAAATGAAGCAAAGTACGACAGAGATGAAATGAGCTGAAATGAAAAGGCTGTCTTCCACCACTGAAAAGTAGCAATATGCTTCTTTATCAGCTGTTTGATAGATCAAATAGCCTGTCTGACTCTGAACAAGGAAAGATGCCTAAAAATACACAATCATCCTATCAGACATCATCATCATCACCACTTCCAAGCACAACCCCCATCCAGTCAAACACATTGTTGCTGATTAAGTAACAATATAGGTCATAATCAACATCCACAACCATGATGAGTTGCTCTGCTGCTGTTGGAAGAGCAGTACCATTGATGCCTACTGCCAATGCTAATACTATTTCAGCATCAATTCTGTGTACTAGTAGTCTTTCAGTCTATAAAATCTGCAATATAGAGATACTACACTCACAGTCCAAAAGCTGAACACGTTTCTGTCTGTTGTCTGTGTAAAAAACATGTAAGCAGGTCGAAAGCTGAATCACATTTAGGCATATCCTCATTGAGATTCCACCTGAAGCATAACCACAGGTCTAACTGGGATACATACAGTCAGCTTGTCTGATGTGCATCAACTAGATGTAATAGAAGCACTCCTAAATGTTTCCTTAACTCAAGCACATACATTTAGAGTACAACTGTTGCTGTCACCACCTCCACTGCCACAAGTCATGTTGTTGAAACAATAAAGCTACACAGTTCTTTTTATATATTCTGCCAACCCACAAGAAAGGAGTCAAAAACTGCACAATATAATTTGAAATGTTGGGGTGGACATGCTGCCCTATTCTTTTATAGAAAACAGAAGTTTAAAAGAACAGATGTCATATGCTTTACCCTGCTGTCATGCCCAAGCCTACAGTTATTTTTAAGGATAGTTTTTTCAGAGTTCTACAAGCACATGGTTTGTTAACAGGTGGTGGTGAAAAGGCTGAGAAAATTCACCTGACCATAGAAGTGTGGATACTGGCATACTGGCCAGAGGAATGACTATATAACTATCACTGCTCATTGGTATTTATCCCATAAAGCCATCACAAGGATAGCCCATAACAATCTGTGCATGTAGAACTTTGAGAGACAATTCAACAAAAACTGCAGATGTGCTGAATAAATTACAGCATGTTATAGACAAATGGTTTGTACCCCACTTTATATGGTGCATTTACCCTGCTTTGCACGCGTCTTAAATATGGTTATCAATATTGTTCTGTACTACATAGGTATGCATACATTTTTTGAAAGCTGTTGCAGTATCTGCAAGTACAACATCCCAAGGCAAATAATTACATTGCTTTTCCGCCTGTAAAAAAAAAAAACTTGGCTTTCCTGTAGTCTTAAAGGGATAGTAATGTTTCATAATAAAAGCAGCTCTAATTAATCATCATAGTATTTGGACTTTGGAGAGTGTTATTTCAATTCTGTAAGAGTTGTAGTTCAAGAGTAATTCAATGACAAAGTATCCCCCTCCCGCCCCTTTTACTGATGTAACACTGCTCAGCAGAGCAGAAGGGAGGTGCCCAGGTAGATTGCAGAGAGGGACAATCTTCAATTAAGATAAGGGAAAAACCTGAAAACCTGTCAAGGGGGGCAGGGTTTTCATTGTTTTCACTGTAAGAAGATTGTCCCCTTCTGTTATCTGTCTGGTCTATGGACTGGATTCCACATCTGAGAAGAGATGGCTTACACTAGGTAAAAGGGGCGGGAGGGTAAACTTTGCTTGTGAATATCTCTCAAACCATAAAGGTTTGAGAGATAAGACTTATATCGTTCTTAATGTTTTTTTAATGCCTACAAAATAAAATAAAGATAAAACAAAGTATTACTATCCCTTTAATGGATGACTGCTCATTCTTAACTCAGCTTTTTGAGTAAATAATTCACTGGATAGTTATTTGCATTGACCTTGAATATATTCGTAAATGGTAATCATATCATCACTTAGACGTCTCTTTTTAATGTAAAAAATATCAGTTTGACTATTGTCGCTTTATAACTCAGATCTGCACTTTTTCCAGTTCAATAATGTATTTTTTAAGAACTGGTGCCCAAAATTGTGCTCCATATTCAATATTAGGCCTTACCAAAGATTTATATAGAGGTAGAATTATATTAGCATCCTTTGCATCTATAACTCTTTTTATGCAGGATAGTACCCTATTTGCTCTTGTAGCAACTAAGTAACTGTACACTGCTGTGAAGTCTATTGTCTATCAGTACTTCTAAATCTTTCTCTAAAGAGGATTCCCTAAGTTGTGTGCCAATTAGTGTATACATAGCATGTTTGTTTCTACAGCCCAAATGTATAACCTTCCACTTATCTACATTAAATGTCATCTGCCACTTTTCTGCCAATTCACTCAGTTTTTTAATATCCTTCTGCAGAGAAAAAAAACATCCAGCTCTGTATGGATTTCCTTACAAAGCTTTGTGTCATTAGCAAAGTTTGAGACACCAATTTCAATTCCCACTTCTAGATCATTAATAAACAAATTAGAAATCATTGGGCCCAGAACTGAACCCTATGGCACCCCACTTACAACTTCACATACTCTTAAAGAAGTACTAAACTTTCTTTAACAAAAAATATTTTAAAGTGAATTTCTGCTGAATAAAATAGGGTACTGCCATAGATGGGAGATGTTTCATTCAAAAGTTATTAATGGTTCTACATGTTGTTTTTATATTAAACTGCATGCGATAGGGGGCTCTGTGCCAACTTATTTTGCTCAAAATTGGTAGCATTAAAGTTGAGTCCCTTAACCCTTTGAGTGCCAGAGTGGTATCCAATGCATTGCAGTGCAATGTGTTGGATACCTCTCTGGCACTGAAAGGGTTAACACGTGTTACTAGCCATTACATGTAATTGTTTCGCAAACTCAACTTATTATTACATTGATTCCTATGGGTGCAAATTTAGCACCTGACGTGGATTTCTTGTGTTCGGTAGTGTGTCACACCACAAGTAATTGCATTCCTGACTGTAAATTTTTTAAAGGGGTCAACTAGATCGAGCCTCTAGACTCTATCATTCAAGTGGGGAGATATACTAATCCAATTACACACAGATGACATGCATTGGAACCAGTTTCTTAGTTCTACAGCAGTGGACAAGCTCTGTTGGATTTTTATCACACCAAGCTCAGTCTGCAGAGTGTCTTTAAAACAAAATCCTGCATAATCAGTACTGGTTGGTGCTATTCCAAAACGTCTTAAAAAAATGTTTGAGCTCTAATAACTTTTGAATTAAAAATATGTTTGGAATACCCTTTCTCTACTCTTCAAAAAAATGTAAAATAAGTTTTTTTTTTCATTAAAACATGTGCTTCCCCTTTAAAATTCCAAATAATAAAACTGTGTACATTTTGTGGTGAACACATAGATTATGTTAATTCATACCTGAAGGTTTGGTCATTCTTGAAAATGTCACTTTATATCCTTTTTCATATTACTCCATGTACTTGAACCCTATCAATACAGAAAACATGTGGCTGATCTGGGGAGCTAAAACATGAAATCACTCTTCAACAAATAATTATGCACATAGTATGGAATCTAGACTATGAATTTAGGTAAATAACCCACACTGTTCTGTTAAGTTTTGTCTATACATGTGTGTAAATGAATGTTAGTCTTATTACCTCAGTGATTGTACTTTTGCCAAGTCTGATTAAAAAATGTGGCTAGAATGTTTGAAGTCAATCAGCCTTCACGAAAAAGAACAACAATATATAATCTAAGGTTGAAGCCTCAGTGTACTGGCTGAGTAAATGATGAGATAATATTCTTGCAGCCCCATGGGATATATAGACTAGTGACGAGCAGGAGATGGAAAACAGACAGAAGTGCAAAAAGAAAAATGAGGCTGTTGTAAGGGCTCCACTAAACCACTGGATGACAGAAAGGTCTCCAACACAGAGAGGTTTATTTAATGAAAGCAAATTAAGCATTTCTGGAGCAAATCAGCTGTCATGTTGCTTACAAATGTAAATTGGCAATGCTATATAGATCTACAGATCTCCAAATGTTGCAAAGCAATGATTGTAAGCCCTCTGGAGCATTGAAGAGGTTGAAGCACCCATTTAAATCATTGGGGGGTGTTATTTGTCCCTTATGATGTATTTAATTTCCTACACAATGCCTCAATGAGAAATCATTTTTCTGTTGTGTCTATGTGTAAACCTATAATTGCTCCTAGATTTTAAAGGGATAGTATTTTTTCACAAAAAAGCAGCTCCAATTTATCTTCATAGTATTTGGGCCATGGTGAGTATTATTTCAATACTGTCAGAGTTTTAGTTCAAGAAGAATTGAATGATAAAGTATCCCATTCCTGCCCCTCTTACCTAGTGTAAGCCGCCTCCCCTCAAATATGGAATCTGGTCTCTCGACTGTACAGGTCACAGAAAGGGACAATCTTCTTGACAGTTTTTTCATTATGCTCACTGAAGATTGTACCTTGCTGTGATCCATCTGGACAGACTTGCTGCTCTGAGGCAAGCAGTGCTACAGCAGTAAAAGGAGTGGGAGGTGGATACTTTATCATTCAATTACTCTTGAACTGCAACAATATTAAATAATTAGACAGTATTAAAATAATGCTTTCCGTGGCCCAAATACTATGAGCATTAATCTGAGCTGCTTTTTTGTGAAAAATTAATATCCCTTTAAGTGTTGTGGCACAGGGTATATATAAAAAACACAGTCAAGACATATTTTAGTGTAGAAATTCCATTATGTTCACATCAAAGTGCCAAATAAATATAATTATTTCAAACCCACACTTGTTTCCATTAATCCACTTAACCCTGTGTTTCGTTATCATGCCACAGGTATCCCCCATTCCACTTCACACATTTCATGTCTCCAGCAGCAAAATCATTAAGTGGTTTCTCCAAGATAGCAAAATAGTTGAAGTTCTGTAGAGTAGTGGCTCTCTGGAGGTCTGATATAAAGAGATACAACATGCTCCCCAAGTAATATGTTGGGCAGCTACAAACTTGAATAGGTATTACTACTCACAATATCTTGGTGCTGTAGGCATTATAGTACTTTGCAAAAAACAAACTAATAGAGGCTAAATTGCCTCCACACAGATCTCTCTGGTTCATTCAGTTTGGATATTAGTTAACAAATAATGATTCCTTTATTGGCTGATTAGCTTTAGAATGCAAGGTCTCAAGACATCTTAGATCGCTACAGGCATGCATAAAATGAAGGCTTAAAACATAAGAGGTTATACATTCATGCAAATAACCTTTTTTTTTCTAATAGAGCAGTTGACATCAATACACTTTTATGTGGACCACTGTTTAATATAAAACCAATCATACTGACTGTCATTTGGGGTGGGGCCACTTGGTAAGTCATTGTCAAGATTTATTGGTGTTGGGTATATTCCTCAGATGGACAATTCTTAGTGGAGGGATAAAGGTTTCATCTGGGAGAGATTAGAATAGTGTGAGTTCCATTGACAATAATTTTACAAGCATTTGTGAAGTACTAGAGGATTTGTTTCTTGTTGCAGTGAAATAAAAAACAAAAATTACATACGCAGAACCAAACACATACAAACACTATTAAAGAAAATACTATTCCAGCAGGAATAAGAGACTATTAACCTCTTAAGAAGTAAACTACTTTCACCCTAATACTGTGTCACATTACAGGTTTATTGTTTGTGTTAGTTAAATACAATTTTTTTTATTATTATTATTATTATTAGATTTATTGAATCAAACTATATTTTTATGTTGGGGGTAGAATAAGCTTTCTTTTATTACTGTTTTTAAAAATATATCCCTTACTTATATAGTGATGAGGCTGAAAAAAGAGGTGTCCAACAAGTTCAGCCCATTTCGAAATCACCCCTATAGATAATGTAAAAAATATGCCGAAAACCATTTTTTTTCCCAGAATGTTTGCACAGTTAGTGCTGTGCCATTTAAAAAAAAAAAAAAAAAAGTATACGCATTGGCATTTGGCAAGGGATGGGGGAACATTTTTGCCTCAAATCAAAATCAGCGAATAATAGCACTTCCTGGTTGACGAATAATTTCCCTCGAAAAGTGCAGTTTTCCTGCTTTTTCGTCTAGCTCATTGCTTTGGAATCAATAGGAAGAAAACTGTTTCACCAACACACGAAAGTAGGCAAATAAAGGGGAGTTGAAACTTAGTTTAGAGAGTCTTTTATTGGGGCAGAAGAAGGGAGGAAGGAGGTTAAACCCCAAATAGGTTAGGTTCTGGCTGTGAGTGGGCAGGATTAGGGGCCAGTTCTGTCTGTGAGTGGCCATGAAGATGTGGTGGTGTGACTGGCTGACGCAGCCAGAGAAGTTGAGGAGGAGATTGAGAGAGGCAGAGCCCAGTGTCCATCAGGGTCTGGGTCAGACTCATGGACTACAGTACGTGTTTCACTGATATTTCCTCCTCCTGCACTGAAGTTCCGGGTGTGCAAATATTTCTCAAGGGGTCTGGAACAGTGCAGAAACTGTAAGTGCTTTATGCAACTTGTGTGATCGAACAGTAGAGAGGGAAAAGCAGGGATCCCTCCACGCACTTAAATTTATGCAGCATAGGCATGCTGACATGTTTGTCACTGTTGCTGCTAATGATCCTACTAGTACTACCCCTTGTCAAAAATGTGGACACAAGTAGACCTTCTTGAAGAAGATCAAACTGGCTGTACAAACCCCCCATAAGCCAGCAGCAATCCCCATCAACCTTTGCAGCCAACGTCAACAGCAGTGGCTCACCTACCAACTTCCACATTCATCCAAGATGTTCCCACCCATTCACAAATCCCTCCACCAATGCTGACCACCCCTATAGACAGAAATTTTGTGCAGACACAAATATGGCAATACGTGTCCACACATTGCACCCTATGTGGAGAAATGATTACATACAGTAATGCGATGAAGACAACCAGGAGGCAGGGAATAACAGAACACCTAAGAGCCATGCATCCTGCAGAATATGAGCACCTATTAGAGGAGAATTATTATTATTATTACTAATGAATTTATTTACTTTCCTTTTCTTTAATAATTTATGTAAATGTGTCTTTTGGCAGACTGAGTCATATAGTATCTATCATTCAGCATATCTTTATATTCTTTCACAGAATCCAGTTCCTCGGAGAGATGCTGCTGACCACTGATTTGCAGAAATTCTAAAATGTTATGTTCAAAGCAGAGTTCCAGCAAAGTAGCAAAAATATATTCCTCCTTCCTTTTAATGGAAACTATGCAAGAATCCTGTAGAAGGCATGCTAACATATCATTCACTAGCTGGTTCAGGTCTGTCTTGTCATGATCCTCAGCCTCTTCTTGCTCCTCAGTGGAAGAATCTAGCTTATATGACTAACCAGCAAGGGGGCCTCCTCAAGGTTGTAGCATCTCACATAGGTCACAAAAATAGTTACCATTGTCCAAGTGACAAAGATGTGCCCTCCTAAGTATTCCAATTTTGCATTGTATACTAACTAATGGCATTATTTTGCTTGTACAAATGCTCTAGAATGTTGAATTCCATCTAGTAAGGACTCCCATTATTGACTGATGATGAGGCAGGTTGTTACACTCTTGGAATATAATGAATTGCGAGCACTGTCGGAGCAACTAAAATGGACAGATTTTGAGTGTGATATCCAGCATCTCTCTGAGAGTTTCATATTCTGAGAAAAATCTAGTCACAACTAAATCTAAGACATGGACAAAAGGGTACATGCACTATATCACCTATTCTCAAGGCAGTTAATATGTTGGAGCTATTACCAGCAGACACAAAACCAGCTCTTAGGGGACATTCCTGAGTTTAACACATCAATAGCTTCATGGGATAGTCTCTCAAAAGTACGTATGCACAAAAGTGGTGTAGCGATGGTATAGCCCCTCCTGTTTCTGTCTTTTAAAGGGATAGTAATACTTCATTTTATCTTTATTTTATTTTGTAGGCATTAAAAAAACATGAAGAACGATATAAGTCTTATCTCTCAAATCTTTATGGTTTAAGAGATATTCACAAACAAAGTATCCCCCCCCCTTGTTCAGCCAAATCAGAAGGGAGGTGCCCAGGTAGATTGCAGAGAGGGACAATCTTCAGTTAAGATACGGGAAAAAGCTGAAAAACTTGTCAAGGGGGAAGGGCTTTTATTCTTTTCATACAAAGAAGATTGTCCCCTGCTGGAGGGGGAAACTTTGCTTGTGAATATCTCTTAAACCATAAAGGTTTGAGAGATAAGACTTATATCATTCTTCATGTTTTTTTAATGCCTACAAAATAAAATAAAGTTAAAACAAAGTATTACTATCCCTTTAACAATACTGCCAGAACCAGAGGCACGATTACTGTCTGTGACCTGATACTGCAAGCTATTATTGCCCACTGATGGGAGGGAAACCCAGTGAGCAGTGTCAGTCATATAGTCTTTATTCTTCCCACTTGTCCATCTATTGTCAGGGGAATTTTCTTTCTGTTTGAGGTTTCCAGCCCTTTCCACACCACACTAACCACTTGGTTGTACATTTGTGGTACAGTAATCCTTGAAATATAACTGTTGCTTGGGATATGCCAGTGGGGGTGCAACACATGGCATCAGTTCTTTAAAACCCCTGTTTTCTACAAAAGAATATGGCAGCATGTCAACTGCCAACATCTTGGTAACTTTTTATAAAGTATTTGACTCCTTCTCACGGAGTCAGAAGTGAGAGTTGGCAGTACATGGCAGAAAAACAGTGTAACTTTACTGATTTACAACATGAATTGAAGAGGTGGTGGGGTGGCAGTGACATGTATCAGCAGCTTATGACTCTTGTCATCTCCTACAACAAAGTCTGAGACATACTTCTCTGCAGGAGCCATATGTGTTAGTTCAAAGAAATGAAATCCTGGGACTCTAAAGATCACTTCTATTATGTGTCCCAGAGCCCTGTGATCTTTTAGTGCTTATGTGGCTGCTACTTGTGATACCTCTGACATGTTGGCAGTGTGTTTGTGTGGTTGTGCTTCAGATGGGATCTCAGCCTAGGTGTGATCCAGCATTCTCATTGCTCATATGCTTTTTCCTCAGACAACAGATAGCTGTAGACTTCATAGATTGTGGTTTTCCTGAGGGGCTACTGCTACTGGGGCTGATGTTGCAGTTGTACTAGTTGATGTCAAAGATGGTGCACTTCCAATAGCGGCAGAAGCACACATCATAGTTAGGGTTGGATCAGATGACGATAACCTGTGTTGATTCTGGTCACTCAACACTAATGTGTGCTTGGGTGGGAGTTGGGTTTGACTTTCCAATTGATTTCTTAAAATGTTTATAAAAAAAAAAACAGCACTCCTTTTCAGAGGTGGAAGTTTGAGCCTTTGCCTTTCAGCTACTTTTCTGGCCATGTCATAATCACTCTCACTGTCAACTTCAGCTACATCTGAAGACAAATAGACACAGAAAGAATTTATTCTAGATCAATATCATAATCATCAGTAACTAGATTATCCTCAACATCATCCTTCACTTCTTTCCCACTACTTTTATATTGCTCTAGGCTTTTTGAATTTTCAAACAGATTAGTTTTACTTTTTCCCTCAGGGGGATTTTCAGAGCATTCACCACTACATAGAGAATAAGAGTTTTTACTCTCACAGCAGTTGGTTGAACTGCTACACCTTCTTCCTTTATGCCATCAACATTATCATTATCAATATTAGAATGCAACTGAGTGTTATTAATAATATTATTAATATTACTAGTGGTGGTTGTATTTTGTATTCTGCAGCAACCATGGCTGCAGCCAGTTTATTACTTCAACTAAGATGTTCCTGTACTACTACTATTCCCTTTGCCCTACCCCAGCCCCAGTACATTTTGCTGGACATTATTAAACAGTGAAGTACACAACAAACTGACTGTGAGTGATGTCTCATCCTTCATAAAAAATATGTTATCTCTTGTAGGGCTCGATTTAATATCCACCAAAAAATCACAGTAAGCCATCCAAATACCTTTGCTATGATAGTAATAACGATGTTGCATTTTTGATTCAATTCCATGTATTGGGTGGTAACGTGTTGAAGTGTAAAATATGGTAAAAAAAAAAAAACTAAGTTACCAGTGGATGTATTGATATGGGACCCTAAGCCGCATATCAATACAACTGAAAAAGGTGTATAATATAAGAAAATATAACCCTAGTGGGGTATGCAACTCATTGCAGAGCATTGCATACCCCACAGGTACTCACAGGGTTAATCCCACTAAAACTAACATCACCCCCTGAAAATAAACACTTACCTGTAAGTCTGTCCAGTGGGGTCTTCAGCACCCTGGTCATCCACTGAAAGTTTTCTTCTTTAATCTCCTATCTCGGTCATCTTCTTTCTTCTTAGCTAATTTTTCTCATCTTCATTCTTCTTATCTTCCTTCTCTTCCAAAAATGAATGCCATTATAATTAAAAACACATGTTCAAACTAGAATTACCCCAAAGATATGCCATAAGTGAATGCTACCGCCACTGGTGGAGGAGGAAGAAAAGCAGACCAAAAATCCCCCCCAGAGATACCTCTCACGCCATTGCAGAGCCACACTGAGGGAAATTTGAACACAGACTGGCTCTTATATGGCCAGTCTCTGTTCAAATGTTTCCCATGGTGCAATTGACTGGGCTATAGGGTTACAATCAGCTTCTAGGGAGAGGGATAACAAACCCACTAGAAGGTGATTGGCTGGGAGGTACGTAACCCCATGTCCCAGCCAGTTGTAGCATGGGAACATTTTTGATCAGAGACTGGCCAGACTGGCCATATAAAAACCAGTCTCCATTCAAATTTCCCTCAGCGTGGCTTAGGTAATGTCTTGAGAGGTATCTTTGGGAGTGATTTTTGCTTGCGTTCATCACACTGCAGCTAGAGTCAGAAGCGGCAGTGCATAGTTATAGCATATCTTTTCGGGCAATTGTTATGTTTTTTTTTTTATACTGGCATTAGTTTTTAGAAGAGGAGGAAGATAAGATGATGAGAAGAATGAAGATGAGAAGAACGAAGATAAGAATAATTGTCGATAAAAAAAAAACCACTCCCTATGACACTACTTCTTCCCCCACACTCCACTAACACAGAGAATAGTCAGCAGAAAGGACAGGAACTTGGAACACAGCTGCCTGTGTCTTCTCAGTTACACAATATTTTGGAATATTCAGGGTAAATGTCCATTGCTCCCTTCACACCCACACACACAGACACAGACACACACACAGACACACACAGACACACACACAGACACATGGACAGATACACACACAGACACACACACAGAGACACAGACTGCCCTAAGACAGAGAGAACAGCCAAATCAGGAAAGAACTTGGATCACAGCTCCCTCTCTCATTCAACAAATATTTTAGGGTATTTGGGGTAAATTTCCTTTCTCCAGACTCCCCTAACAGATAATGAATTGCCTGCCCACAAGGCTTTCCAAACTATTCTTCAGTTTATTTATAACTTGCTCTAAATAGTGCTGTTTTCTCTATATCTCACAAAAACAGAATGACAGGTACCTAACAGGAAGGGAAACTTGACAGAAGACTTATTTCAATGCAATGAGATCTAGGTGTGAATATCTGTACTTTTAATGAAATATTTCCTGGTCAGTGGAAAGTGAAATTTTTCACTTGTTTCAGTTTGAGACTAAAACTTTACCCATCCCTACTTGTGAAATTGATTATTTCATTCATGTTTCATTCGCTATTTTAACTGATAAGAATGCTGGAGAATTGATCATACCCACTCTCTAATCCATTCTTTCATACTCCCAATCTCCCCTGATCTTTCTCCCATTTTCCTGTTCTCATCTCTCCCCTTTGCCCCTTCTTTCCAATTTCCCAGCTGTCCTTTGTTCCCCTTCTCTCTCTGTCTATGCATGCTTTCTCTGCTAAATTTGTTTTGAATTAATTTGTATAAATCCTGAATTTTGTCCAGGTTCTCCAAATAAATCCATGATACGAATATTTAATTTTTACTCAACTCTAATTGTAACCCAACAACAGAAGGAGGGGTGAAATTTGCAGATGCCTATGATCGAATGTATGATTTCTAGTCGTGTTTCTTGTCCAGTAGAGAACACTCTGAATTACTTCAGAAAAAATTAGCATTAATATATAGATTAACCTTGAGGATAGTAAAAGCATATCTGATGTTTGCTAAGCAATGTGTTGGAGACATCTTTAGTATCCAAAGGGGTTAAATATCCACTTGAACACTATGGTTAATAAAAGAATGTTCAATTTCATAACATTTTCACCCATTGACGCCTAAAATGCTTATTTGTACCAATGTTTATTTTTCTTAAATACAGATGAATAACTGGATTTTGGTTCACAATTCAGGTAATGGTCTACATATTCAAAATTCTGTCCATAGTTCAATTAAAATATTGATAGCACTCGAGTGCTGCTTTGTTTTCCTGTCAATTTGCTATTATAGTTAGCTTATCTGGGATTTAAAATATTAAAATGCTAGGGTTTGTAGGGTATTTTTGTGGTCTACAGCTGCTATAGATTTACACCTACTTAGCTGGCTTCAACACACGAGTTCTACTACTTTTAATCTCTACAAATGTTCAGCCCTATTGCATCAGCTAACAGGGAAAGCACAGTATAATGTGGAGGAAGGTGTTTATTGCACAGCAAGGAATGCTAGCAAGTGATCGTCAGATTTAATAGTGGAGGGAACTTAAGGACAACTGCTTTACACGCTCGGTTTCTCCATACGCTCAAATAATATTTGAAACATTGTTTCTTTACTTTAAGGACATATATTTAGCTTATACAAAACAAACTCTTGATATAAGAAGATCATTACACATAACAGTCAAAATATTTAATCCCACTGGCACCAGAGAATTTCCAAGATGTGTGTTAAAAAGTGACACTTCCATTTATGTACTATTAGAAAAGCAAAAGGAATATGTTTTGGTCGAAATAGACTTGAGCAAATAATTTTGTTCTGTTTATGTATCTGAATTCTTTTTTCTATCCTTTAGGTGCTTGTCAATGCATTGGAGTGATCCAAGGGGTTAAAGGAACAATAACAGCAGTGCCATCTGGTGGCAAGAGAGAAAAAGTTCATACCAAATATACTGACCTCCCGTGCTATCTGACTACAATGCTGCAAAAACCCTACCTAGATGTATCAGTTTGGATTTTTTAATATCCTTCAAAATGACTGTTTGTCCATTTACCATAACATGCAATTTAAAGGGATAGTAATACTTAAAAATTACTTAAAAATGACTATTCCCCATCTTGTAGCCAGTAAAAAACTGAGTTAAATGAGGCCAGCGGCATCTCTCAAATGGTTTGAGAGATATCCGCTTTCAAAGTTCTCTCTCCCCTGACATCAAAACTCTAGCTGACAGCAAGGGAATCCGGTCCCGGGACCCTCGGAGGATCTGCAGCAGAGCCGAGATCGAGTTGATAAAAAAGAAATCCTTCACTTAAAAGGTCTTCTACGGTCTTCTACTTCTACCAAGCACACGTAGAAGACCTTTTTAGTGAAGGATTTATTTTTTATTAACGCGATCTTGGCTCTGTTGCAGAGCATCGGGCTGATCCCAGGAGAGGATTCCCCCTGCTATCAGCTAGAACGCTGATGTCAGGGGAAAAGGCAAAAAGCACAACTTTGAAAGCAGATATCCCTGTCCTCATTTAACTCAGTTTTTACTGGCTACAAGATGGGGGATAGTAATTTTTAAGTATTACTATCTCTTTAATCTACTAACACATAGCATAACCTTGTATATCCTCTTCTGGTACAAAATGTATCTAAACCTCTATTAAATGTAGCTATTTTTTCTGCTATCTCATTCCAAGGTAAAAACATTTCATAGTTTAACAGACCTTACTGTAAAGAACCCCTTCCTCTGCTAAAGTTGATACCTCCTTTCCTCCAATCTCAAGGGATGGACACTAGTTAACAGATCTTCAAATGCTAAGTTCTCTTGAGAGATCCTCACATATACCTGTACAGTGTAAAAAATCCCCTCTTTTATTTACAGTAAATAAACCAACAGGATATTCTTCATACTTCAATTCCTTCATTCCCTTAATTAATGTTGTTCCTCTTCTCTGCATGCTCTCCAATACTAGAATATAGGTTTAAGAATAGGTGCCCCAAACTGTACTGCATATTACAAGTGTGATGTTATAAATGATCGCACAGTAGCAAAAGTGAGGCTGTCTACAAAATGGCCCTTTTCACATGGCTGCAAATTTTTTCATGAAAATTGCAGTTTTTCTGTTTTGTTTTTTTTTTTGCTTTCCTAATTGCACTAAAATCAGTGGGAAGACTGAATTACTCCCACCACATTGCAAATTTCCCTTCTTTTCCTGCAGGAATAGTATAAAGGGGGTTCAAGTTCCCACAGCATGTCAGTCTGTGTTAGAGAGGAAGACAGAGCAGCAAATGTCTGAGCTAGAGAAGACAAGCTAATAAAGTGGAGCTTAGTTTAGGGAGTCTTGTAGGCAGGACATTTGCTCTCTGTATTCAAGGAATCTGGGGGCACTCTGGAGGAGAGGAAGGAAAAAAGGAGGTTGACCCCAAATCACCCAAAATTCTGTGTCACTAGCTGGGAAGACACAGGAAACTGTGATCCAAATTCCTTCTTCCACCACAACCAGCACCAGTACTATTACTAAACCGTCTAAAAACACTGAAGGCAACAACTAGTCATATTCTAGTGTTAATGGCATAATGGAAGAAGGTGTAGCAGCTCAACCATCTGCTGCATCTAACAGTGAGACAAACAAGCACAAAAATGTAGCAGTGAACATTGTGAAAGTAAATATAAAAAGAAATAGTTTGAGACCTCTAAAAGCTTAGAGGATTATAAAAGTAGTTAGCAAGAAGCATTGCGAAATGCTGAGGATGACTTAATGATGACTGGTGATGATGCGGATCTAGAAAATATCCAGCATTCTCCTCTTCTATATATACAGATGAGGTTGGGAGTGAGAGAGATAATGACATGGCTAGAAAGTTAGCTGAAAGGCAAAGGCTCAATATTCCACCACTGAAAAGGAGAACTGTGCCTGTCTATAAACTGGTTGAGAAAACAACTAGAAAGTCTGACCCTGGACAAGCAAAGATACCCAAAAATGCACAGTTATCCTGCCAGGCATCATCAGCATTGTCACCACTTCCAAGTCTAAGCCCCACTCAGCCACACACACTAGTGTTGAGTAACCAGCAGCAGCAACACAGGTTATCATCATCCACAACCTTAGCAATGATGAGTACCTCTGCTGCTTTTGTAAATGCAGCACCTGTGACACTTAGTAGTACTAAAATGTCTGCAACATCTAGCCCCAATAATAGGAGCAGCCTCTCAGGAATCCCACAAATGAAGTTATCATAGTGCTAGTGATTGCCCTCCGTCTGCAGTGCTATGCTGCAGGCGACATTGCCATTACTTCCTGGTTGTTGTGCTTAGGCGCATTCACTATTCTTATAGGTTGATGGTAATTGCCAGAATGAGTCTCCGCCTACATGCTAGGCCTTATAGGCCTCAGCCTGCCAATACTCCTTTGCCCTTTCATGGTGTACCTGTGCACTAAGCTCTTGTGTTATTCTGATGCTCTGATTCCTGTGTATGACTCCTGGCTACATTTGACTCCGGCTATGTTTTATCCCTGACTAGTTGCCATCCGCTCCGGTCTGACACTTGGCTCCGTCTGACTACCAGATCCGGTTTGACTCTTGGCTTTGGCTGACTACTTGAACTGGTCTGACTCCTGGCTTTAGCTGACTACCCGCTCCGTGCTGACCCCAGCTCCGGCTGACTATCTGATCGTTTCCTACCCGTGGCCTACTGTCTCTGCTTGTGCTTACCGTGTTCTGTTGTTTCCTCCGGTTCAAGCGGTGCTCAGTTACTGCGTCAGACCTTGTCTCTGGCGTCCCTGTTCTACCTGTTGCCAGTTTGAGCCATTGGGTATACCCTAGCGTTCTAGGGATCTCAGTCACCGTTGCCTGTTCTAACCTTGCAGTCTGGGGTTTTCTGTCACCATTGCCTGTAGGTTTACTCTAGCGTTCTAGGGAGCTCAGTAATCATTGCCTGTAGGTTTACCCTAGCATTCTAGGGAGCCCAGTCACCATTGCCTGTAGGTTTATCCTAGCGTTCTAGGGATTCCTGTCTCTGTTGCCTTGTACTACCCTAGCTTTCTAGGGGAATATCTTTCGTTTTACCTGGGCATTTCAGTTTCTCCTGCACTAGTAGCTTCTGCTATCCTTGCTACCATTACATACTGTAGTCAGAGTGCTATTAGCTTCTGTGCAGTTGGTGGATCCTGTGCTGTTTCCATACCTGGCTAGTGAGGGTCCGGGAAGTGCTTAGACACTGTCTTCACACCTGGTCCTGTGAGGGTTGGGGAAATGCTATTCGTATTTATTCTGTTGTTACTTTAATAAAGATATTGATTTTACTGTACTTGTCAGTGTCGTTATTCCACAGTCACCCCCGTGACAGTACGAAAGGGCCATGAACTCTGAAAGTACAGATAATGGTAGCCGACAGTTGCCTAATATCCTTTCAAGGATGGATATTCAGGAACAACGCATTGACCAGTTGTCAATGGTGATGCAGATGCTCCTTAACCATACAGCGCATCTCGATATGCTTGCGCAACTACCGGTGGCCCCCCATGTCGGCATCGGTAGTAACCACTCAGGTGGAAAACACGATTTATAGAGGGCTGTCCAGAGCCACTCCACTCCCTCTAAGTTATGATGGGGAACCCACGTTGTGTTGTGGATTCATAAATCAGCTCAGGCTTTTTATGGAACTGGTACCTAATGCTTTCCAGAGGGAAATAAGTAAAGTGGGCTTTATGATTTCCTTGTTGACTGGTAAAGCATTGGCATGGGCCAACCCGTTATGGGAAACTGCCAAACCCATAACTTCTAACTTTACATAATTTGTGGATGCCTTCCATAAAGTATTTGATGTTCCAGGCTGAGCAACCTCTACCGCAATAAAACTGATGACCATTTGCCAGGGCTCCCCCACAGTAGGAGATGATGCTATTGAATTTCATTCACTAGGGGCAGAGGTAGGCTGGAACAGCGAGGCTCTGGTGGCGGGCTTCTCACAAGGGCTTAATGACATTATCAAGGATGAGACAGCAGCCTGTGAGCTGCCAGAGGATCTGGATCAGTTTATTTTCTTTGCAATTCTGATTGATACCCACATCAGGGAAAGATCCCTATTCAAAAACCACAAGGCAAGGCTTGAGTCTTGACTGGTACCAAACTGGGAGTTCCCAACCATACCTCCCTCACCTCCCAAACAGCCTAGTTCTGAGGTCAGTAGGGCTGAGCCTTTGCAAGTCAGTTGTACACATTTGTCCAGGGGGGAGCAGTCCTTCTGTCGAAAAGAGGGTCTATGCCTGTACTGTGGTAAGGCTGGACACATGTTACGGGCCTCCCCGGTACGTCTGGGAAACACACGCACCTAGGATCCCTCAGGGGACAGATCCTAGGTGGCGTAAATCAGTCCCCAGACCTAGAACAAAACAAGCCCATCTTAAAGGTGGAAATCTCTTGGGCAGCCTCCTCTGTTGCGACTCCAGCCCTGATCGATTCAGGAGCTGCAAGCTACTTTATTGATGGCGAATTCACTAAGCAGCACAATATTCCCTTGATACCTCGTGTTTCTTCATTGGCTGTTGAGGCGATTGAAGGTAGACCGTTAGAAGCATCCCATGTCACACATGAGACCTGTCTGCTGTCTCTTAGAGTAGGAGTTCTCCATGTGGAGCCCCTACAGTTTCAAGTAGTTCAGTCTTCACATTATACCGCCTTTCTGGGGTTTCCTTGGATACAGACACACAACCCCAAAATGGACTGGAAAACCTGTGACATTATATCTTGGTCTGATTATTGTAAGACGTCTTGTCTACAGCAGCCCACTAAGATTTTATGTACCTCTCCCTCTATACCCTCAGAGTACCAGTCGTTCAGTGAGGTATTCAGTAAAGGGGAGGATAGCACTTTGTCGAAGCATAGGGCATACGACTGTGATATTAATTTGACACCAGGCACAATACCTCCTAAGGGACACACCTACCCTCTGTCAGTAGAGGAGAACCGAGCTATGGAGGAGTACATTACTGATGCCTTGGCCAGAGGAATTATCAGGAAGTCCTCGCCTGCAAGGGCAGGATTTTTCTTTGTAAAGAAAAAAGATGGAGAGCTTAGACCTTGTATCGACTATAAGGGTCTAGACAAGCTGATGGTAAAAAATGCGGATCCCATCCCATCCCATTAATAATCGAGTTGTTCAATCACTTGAAGGGCTCCTCAGTGTTCACAAAGCTTGATTTGCGGGCAGCCTATAATCTAATTAGAATCAAGGTGGGTGATGGGTGGAAATCCACTTTTAATACCTGTAGTGGCCATTATGAATATCTTGTCATGCCCTTTGAGCTGTGCAATGCTCCAGCAGTATTCCAAGAGTTTATAAACGATGTACTGAGAGATCTGTTACAGTCCTGTGTAGTAGTTTACTTGGATGATATCTTGATACACTCTCCCAATATTGAGACACATCCGAGAGATGTTGCTACTGTGTTGCAAAAGTTGAGAGAAAACAAACTGTATTGTAATCAGAAAAGTGCGAATTCCATAAAGATCGAGTGCCATTTCTGGGTTATGTTATCTTTGCTGACGGTATTGCTATGGATACAGAGAAATGCTCGGCAGTTCTACAATGGCCGCGTCTGGTCGGCCTGAAGGCCATACAGAGAGTCTTAGGATTCAAAAACTATTATAGAAAATTCATATGAATTTTTTCTATGGTAGTCAAAATGGGGCTAATCCCTCGGCTTGGTCCACTGAGGCCAACAGTACTTTTGAAGCATTGAAGTCTGCTTTTGCTGTGGCTCCAGTTTTGTCGTATCCTAACCCTGCCTTGCCCTTTACCCTGGAGGTGGATGCATCAGAGACAGGTGTGGGGGCCGAGCTGTCCCAAAGACCAGAGCCTGGCAAGACCCTCATGCCTTTTGGGTTCTTTTCCAAAAAGATGACTAAGGCCCAGAGCCTATATGACATAGGCGATCACGAGTTACTAGCCATTATTCTTGCTCTCCGTAAATGGCATCACCTCCTGGAGGGGACGAATGCTCCAATCCTGATCTTGACCGATCATAAAATTTTGACATACCTGTCAGAGGCTAAAAGACTGTCATCACGGCAGGCCAGATGAGCACTTTTCCTGTCCAGATTTAATTTTGTGGTCTCATATCTTCCAGGGTCCAAGAATGTTCGAGCTGATGCTCTGTCTAGGCAATTTGGACCGAACCGTGAGACTGAAAGTACACCTGTGCCTATCATTCCTCCAGATCGCATATTGGCCACCATATCCACTAGTGTCACATCTCCATGGGCGAGGAGATCTTGGAGTCCCAGGGTAATGCGCCAGCAGAAAAACCTAGTGACAAATGTTTTGTAGCCGAACCTCTCCATACCATACTACTGGAAACATACCACTCATCGAGAGCAGCTGGACACATTGGTCATGAACAACTGATTTGGTCAGTCTCTCAGCTCTTTTGGTGGCCTAGCTTAAGAGCAGATTGTGCAGCTTTTGTGGAGACCTGTTCCATTTGTGCTCATGCACAAGACACCTCCAGACAGTTCCTAATGGCGAGCGCCCATGGTCACAAGTGTCCAAAGATTTCATGGTTGAGCTGTCAGTATCCAAAGGGTGTACAGTCATATTGATGATAGTGGACCATTTTTCCAAGATGTCAAATGACGTCAGCAAAAAAAACAGCCGTCTCCAACATTTGGATCGAGCCCAAAATCTCTTATTATTCCTTATCATCAATAGAAAGTTACTCATTTATTTTTTTTCCTATATATGTATTTTAAAAACTTTTTGCATTGGTCTTCAGTTCCTTTGCAATTTCCATTTCAGCTTATAACTTAATTGCCTTTTTTGCAGTCCTTGTTGCAGTCCCTGTAACTCAAGAAAGATATTATGTCCTTCCAGTCATAAATGCTTTTTTCGTCATTTCCTTCTTTATATTTGCATCTAATAACCATGTTGGTCGTGATCTAATTTTTGTTAATTTATTCCCCAGGATATATAATATGAATGTACTTCTCCAAATTAGATTTGAATTCCAGCCAATTTAATTCAACCAATAAAGTTTTGTTTTTCCAAAAACTAATTTCCAATAAAACCATGTTGTTATTACTGTTTCCCAAATGTTAAATTACTTGAATACTGGATATTATGTCTACATTTTAAGTTATCACTAGGTCCAGTAATAATTTATTATTTCTTGTGGTACTCCCACCATCTCTGACATGTACATATCCCTAAGCGTACTCAAAATCCTGCTGTACTAAAGTGTGTGATATTTTCTTACATGTGCTATATTATACAATATTCCAGTAGATCTTTCAAGCAAAATAAATCTTCAATGTGTAATTCTAATGATTTGACTAAGACCCCCTTGACTTTTGTTACAGAATATAATCAAGAATTTAAACATGTGTGTGGTATTATTAAGGGTCTTTTTCCTATATTATATGGAGAGAAAATAGTTAAGGATATATTAGAGAATGGTTGTAGGTTCACCAACAGAAAAGCACCAGCACTGGGGAGGGGTTTATCTCCTAGTATGTTTACATGGGCCAAACAAAACACTGGTATATGGCTTACTACAAAAAGCATTTACAAATGTGGAGGCAGAAGTAAATGTTGTAATTCTGCTATGGCATCTAAGGTGTTCCATAATTCTGTTGGAAATAAGAAGTTTACTATAAAAAGTGTTATTAATTGCTGTACATCTGGGGTAGTATATTTAATATGCTGTAAGGAATGTTCAAAGCAGTACATTGGATGTACAGTTCGCCCATTAAAAGAACGTATTAGGGAGCACCTTAATACAATAGAGAATTCTGATGTGAGATCACCAGTGGCCAGACGTATGTCACATGATGCAAAGTTGAATAACTTTGGGTTTGTAGGTATTGAAAGGGTTATCAGACATCCTAGAGGTGGAAATATTCTTCGTTGTTTATGTAAACATGAGATCTACTGGATATACCTGTTGGATACCAGAATACCCCATAGTCTCAATGCAGAATGGGACTTAAGTCTGTTCTACTAGGTGATTTGGTTCTGTGGTATATGTGTAAAGAGTCTTGGGATTTCGACCTTGCATTTGTCTAGATACTATGGTCATTTCCTTTATATGATCATTTATCTACTCAGAACACACACGGGGGCATTTGTTAGTATATGACAGTTTGCTTTAAAGTATGGGGTTTTGCCCGTGTGTTCTGGGTGAATTTTCATCCCATGTGGTACTTTTGTAGTCTTATACTTAGTACCAGTTTTACATTCACTTTTAGTTTTTAGTGTATGTATCTTTAAAGGGATAGTAATGTTTCATAATAAAAGCAGCTCTAATTAATCATCATAGTATTTGGACTTTGGAGAGTGTTATTTCAATTCTGTCAGAGTTGTAGTTCAAGAGTAATTCAATGACAAAGTATTCCCCTCCCGCCCCTTTTACTTATGTAACACTGTTCAGCCGGAGCAGAAGGGAGGTGCCCAGGTAGATTGCAGAGAGGGACAATCTTCAATTACGATCAGGGAAAAACCTGAAAAACTTGTCAAGGGGGGCAGGGCTTTCATTGTTCTCATAGAAAGAAGATTGTCCCCTGCTGTTATCTCTCTGGACTATGGACTGCATTCCACATCTGAGAAGAGATGGCTTACACTAGGTAAAAGGGGCGGGAGGGGAAACTTTGCTTGTGAATATCTCCCAAACCATAAAGGTTTGAGAGATAAGACTTATATCGTTCTTCATGTTTTTTTAATGCCTACAAAATTAAAGATAAAGCGAAGTATTACTATACCTTTAAGAGTTTGGTTTTTTTGTAATTCACTTGTGTATTTAAAGAGTGAGATTTCCCACCCACTTTGCCCATGAGTAAGGACCTTTTGAACCCAAAAGGTTAACCCTATGAGTGCCAGAGGGGTACGCAATGCATTGCAGAGCAATGCGTTGTGTATCCCTCTGGCACTCAAAGAGTTGATAGTATAATGATGGTTCATCGTATGCATGACTGATATTTCTACAGTGCAGTTTCAAATCCTGTCATCACCTCCTACAGGAATCCATGGCATGACCCATCATGCAACAGAGGATTGTCCAGGTCAAACATTGATTCCACGGCCATGAAGCTCACCTGTTGCTGTTGCCAAGTACTGTTGTTTATTTATTGTGAAACTTGAAGTTTTTATCAAGCTCAGACAAAATTTCACGTTAGCAAAATACTTCATAATATGTGCATGAAATTCCTGAGATCTAAGGGAAAACAACTGCATTGCAATACTGCTCTACTTCATGGTTCAAATATTTTTTGCTAAACTTATGACAAACTGTGATATGTTTCCTCAGTAGGTAAGTGTTATGTAACACATACCCTTTGGGTACTTGGAGGAGGCTTCAGTGTATCTTGGTACAAGACAAACATATTGATGCCCAACTGTACTTTAAACTACATTAAAGGAAACCATTCTGAATTGAAATATGTCTATTTTTATTGTTGTTGAATAATCCATATTAAAAGATTTATGAATAGTTAAGTTATGTTTCTGTTATCCTCAGAAGGCATTTTAATAAAACAGGGTTGTAGTCATGAAAATGTCTCCATTGGGCTGGAGATGTATTGATGGTAGGAGATGAAGTGGAGATTCGCTAAGGTGTGATGAGGAGATGATAAGGTGGAGAGAACCTCTCCAGTGATCTCATTTCTCCAGTTCCCATGTAATTCCATGGTGCCTATTTTATGAGAATCCTCTATATTGATTAATATTGGTGCATGTGTTCAATAGGAAAACATTTTACCTGGATATGTGAGATCATTAGAGAAGCAATCTCTATCTGATCAACTGTTCATCACACCTCACTGTGTAATTTTCCCCCTCTGCTCCCTGCATGGTGTGATCACTTGAACAGACTTGAAAAGTCCTCATGCTGCTGTCTTGTAAGCAAACACAACACTGATCTCAATGAGTAATCTCAGGTGAACAATTGTTGCGTGTGATTGATTGCTCTTCCCTCATCCAAGTGTGAATCACAACCTATATCTGATATGATAAGCTTCCCTGCAAGTGAATTATCCAACAAATATACATGGTTGGCAAACCCCTCTATTACCAAACTAGTGGATGGAACTGAATGTGGACAGTCTGGCACCTAGTATATGGAGAGGAAGGTGTCAGTTGCTGAAGTTCAACTCAAATCTTGACCAGACAACACCTTCATGTTGTTTTGCTTTGCTACATGGATTTTGAGTTGAACTTGGACAACAGTGTATGTATGTGATGCTCTAACACCTTAATATGAAATAAATTGTGCATGAATTGTGTTCACTGCATTGCTTTGCAATACATTGGAGACATCTCTGCCACTCAGCCTGTTTCAGAGCCAAAACATACATGGGCAGGGATGGGATGAATAGTTGCATATTTATTGTGAGGAAAATTCACATATTGGGCTTTTTCTTTTTTCTTTTTGGGGAGGCCTTTGGAAGGGGCTGCAGAGATGGATGCCCTCACACTCTGGTGTGTGACTCTGGTGTTTGGTGCTTTCTGTTGGGTTCATGCTGGAGGGGAAGGTAGCTGTGGATGCCTTTGCCATCTCCATCCACTGGTTCTCCCTACGATTGGTCTCTCTCATCTCCACCAGCATTTGGCCCAACATGTCCAGCATCCCAGTTCTAAACTGGCGGAGCTCTGTGGTCAGGATTTCTTGTTGGGTTTCAGTGTCTCTGAGAGTAGCTGTGTTGCGCTGCACATTCTGTTGCAACCTCCTCAAATCTTGTTGATCTCCTGGTCTACCATAGTTTGCTCCTCTCTATTCTCATACACTCCTCATCTATCACCATGGTATGGCTACCTGTAACCTGTGTGGTGGGAGTGGATGGTGGTGTGGCTGGGAGTGAAGATACCTCTTCAATATCCTGAGTCTCCTTTTGTTGGACACTATCTTCCTCAACATCCTTTGCTTCCTCCTCTGGCATTGGTGGTGGTGAGGTGTGCTGAGGGTTAACTGTGAGGGGGACAGCATGCATGGAGTGTGGGGATGTTTACTCCCCTACTATTTCTATTGACTCCTCAGTCCTATGTGATCTCTCACCCCTTGGCTGAGTTGGTGGTGGAGGTGGTGTGAAGTCCTTGTGGGGTTGAGGACGCTGTCTCACCTATTAGCCCCACATGTTCATAGACCAGTGGCCAGGGGTCATACCATTCTCAAAGTCCCTGTGGATGTGGGAGTGTCTGAGGATGTATGAATCAGAATAGGAGGCACAAACATGGATATCCTCATTGTGGCATCACACATCATCTGTATGTTAATGGAGTGGAAATTCTTCTTGTTAATGTACAGATTTCCTTCATGCAGTGGAGCTCTTATTCACACATGTATGGCACCATGACTCTGGGAATACCTCTCCTTGTGTAAAACTATCATTTAATACATGTCTACTCCATGTCGGTGGAAGGGAAGTGGATGTAGCTCCTGGCCTTCCTCTTGAGGGCTGGCAACACCTGAGCCAGTGCCCTTAAACACGTCGCCTGGGGCATGCCAGATGCCTATCCTTCTGTGGACTGGAATAATCCACTTGCCATGAAATGAATTGCACATATCAGCTTCTGCAAGACGTATAGGGCCCGGTTGTTGCTTTATATAGGGTCGACCTCATCTTTAATCACCTCATATAGGTAATGAAGCTTTGCAATGTGAACCTGTATCAGTCTGTCACTTCATCATCAGTCATTCCGAATAGCATGACCCTTGTGCGGTATATCATGTGTCCTTTTATGGCAGTCTGTCATCCCCGTGGTGCTCCACAGGTCCCTGTGGTAGCTGTGAGTGATGTGGTTGTGGCAGCTTAGGCACTGCTACCTGGTGTGGTTCTCCAGGTGGAGATGGGCTCTTGTATGGCTGTCCAGCCGAAGCATCAGCAGTTGCATCAAACTGAAACTGTTCAGCAGGTGATCCCTAGCCCTTGCATGCTTTCGTGTTGATGTCTTTGCAGGAATACATACGCAAACATACTGGTTGTAATCTCTCTCTTTCCATCTGAGGATGGTAAGATGTCCCTTTAAGACAGTGGTGGGTTGTTGTCCAAGTGCGGTCATGAGGTAGGTAGTGAACAATGGGAAGGTGTGTCATGTCTAGTTAAAGGGATAGTAATACTTCGTTTTAACTTTATTTTATTTTGTAAGCATTAAAAAAACATGAAGAATGATATAAGTCTTATCTCTCAAACCTTTATGGTTTATGAGATATTCACAAGCAAAGTTTCCCCATCCCACCCCTTTTACCTAGTGTAAGCCATCTCTTCTCAGATGTGGAATGCAGTCTATAGACCAGACAGATAACAGAAGGGGACACTCTTATTCCTATGAAAACAATGAAATCCCTGCCCCCCTTGACAAGCTTTTCAGGTTTTTCCCTTATCTTAATTGAAGATTGTCCCTCTCTCCAGTCTACCTGGGCACCTCCCTTCTGCTGTGGCTAAACAGTGTGACATCAGTAAAAGGGGCGGGAGGGGGACACTTTGTCATTGAATTACTTTGGAACTACAACTCTGACAGAATTGAAATAACACTCTCCAAAGTCCAAAAACTATGATGATTAATTAGAGCTGCTTTTATTATGAAACATTACTATCCCTTTAAGTGCTTTGCTGTGTTTTTGTTTGAGTGATTGCCTACTGTGTACTGTCAGGTGCGTGTGTGACGTTGTGAGGTGCACAGTGAGTCTCCATTGGCTGATGATGTTGCCCTGGTCAGTTTGGCTTGCTTTGTGATTGACAGATATGCATATTGTGTTGTGTGTGAATCTGTGTTGTTGTTTGTTTATCCCTGTTGTTCTAGGGGATGGTATAAGTGATTGTGTTGTGTTGTTTGTCAAGCCCTTGTCCCTGTGGTATTGATAGGTTTTTGTTGTTTGTCTGGGACTTATTTGTATGACATGAGATTTGTCGGTGTGTTTGCTTGGCTTTGCAGGGTTATAGTTGCCACTGGTGTACTTGTGTTATTTGCTGTATGTTGAGTGAGCTGATGTTTCCCTGTTTTTTTATTTGTCGACTGTGATTTTCTTTTCTCCATTGTGTGGGGTACATCCAAAAAAACTGGGTGCAGAATTTCATCCATTCAAAGTATTAATTTATTGCATGTTGGCACTACCGCACAAAATTGAATGGCTCTGGGGATAGCTGTTCCGTTGTTCTCAATGGACAAAATATTATCTTCCATTGTGATTTTAAAACTGCCATTAGTTGTTCATAAAAGGGCTATTTGAATGGCTTACCGTGCTTTAAAAACTGCCGTAGGCTGTTTTTTTTTTTGGTGTCGGAGACATTTGACTAAAGCCCTTTGTGCCTTATCCAGAGAGCATGTTTACTGGAAACAGCACATAAATAGTTAAATTCTGTTTATCTAATCTGGGACCCTTTATCGTCTAGATACTTTCTAATTACTGCAAATAATTTGCATGTGGATTTACAGGTTTGTTTGGTAACATTTTGTAGTAGTCAGCATATCTCACAAAACAAGGAACCTACCAAATTTAACATAGCTATAAACAGGGTGGGGCAGGTATCCATATACGCTGCAGCCAACTGTATCATTAATTGTAACAGACAATGAACCCCTGCTATTCTTACTCGTTCAAACATTTATACCTCTGGATATATATATAGTGAAGGATTGAACATATATATGCTGGCAAAATATATATTTTTATCCTATTTGATATATTTCACTATATTTAAATTTTATATTTCATTTATGTGAGATACATTGATGTTTTGTACTCTGTATCCACTAAAAAAAAGGTAAAAAAATGTAAAAAAAAACCCACCATTTTTGATTTTTCTCTTGGGATCAATTGGCCACAAAGGGTTAAATTTTTATGGAGACTGCATGAAAGGTATGACCGGTCAGTCACACCTACAAAATACGCAGTTTAAAGTGGCCACTGTCCCCCCTGGGTGAAAATCCCCATGTCCCTTTTTCCCACCCTATTTTGACACTTTTTTGTCCCTGGCATTTGGTGGTGTATATAAGTGTATTACATGGCTCCACAACAATCACACTTGCAATATTGTTTAATTATATATATTTTTTTTAAATAAAAATATGTTTTTGTAAAAGAAAAAAAAAGTGTGTTGTGTTTTTAAAAAAAAAAAAAAAAAAATTTAAAATTGCAGGTCAAAAATTGACCTGCATTTAGCCAGCCTCCTGCACCAGCAGTGAAGGGGTTAATATCCCAACTGTTGTATTTTTTTTAACCACTAGGTGTCTCCTGTCTACTTCTGTCTCCCTTACTTTGAGAGCAAGGGAGACAGAGGCAGACAGGACAGGCACAGACAGCATGCTTTGCATGCTGACTCTGTCTGTCACTATGCCGGTGCATGTGATCTCTGATATGGCGATCGCATGAACCGGAAGAAGGAAGAAGGGCTGAGACTGAATGCCCCGGTCTCGGAGCACTCAGTCTCAGCCTGGATTTAATGATAGCAGCGTGCACGGAGGCACGCTGCTATCATTTAAGCCATGACGGTCCTGGACCGTCATGGGTTGTTAAGGGTATAACAACCCATAACGGTGCAGGACCGTCATGGGTCCTTAAGGTGTTAATTTGCACTGATTACTATGCAATATTTCAGATTTTATTTTATATTTAAATACAATTGTATAGTTTTGCTTAGAAACGAGTAATTGATTTTAATCAATTTATTTACTGTGAAGAAGTATATCATACCTAGTTTGTGAAATAATCTTAAAATAATTTAACCAGTTATTACTGTATATTTTTTATGAGGTGTACAAATAATTGTGGGTCTCCTGTGTACTCAATTCTTGCCTGTATTGTTAGCAGGGGCAAGTATTCAGTTGCATATTCCTTGACACGCTCTTTCTTTCCACAACTACAACATGTTGCATGGTGGGAAATTCTGGGTTTTTATAGAATGAAGGCTGGAAGTTTCTCTTCCATTGGTAAAACATAGGCAGAAATAGAACCATTCTTATATGAGAATCTGTGGTGTTAGCGAAGCGACAGAAAATCTGTGGGTGTCTCTACGGATGGGAATTCTCACAGGAAATGTGGACATTTTTCACCCATCCTTAGTTTTGACATGTTTGTGCTTTTAGTTAGATTAGCATTTACTGCTTCACAGTATAAATTATCAATTACTTCATTCAGAAATAAAAGTTGAAAAAGATAATAGCTGATTTCATTTAGTTTTTTACACAACTCTTTACTACTTATATAAGATAAACATTTTGTTAACTTTAAAAATGTTAATTTCCCTTGCTAATATTACAGCTGGAGCTAAACTAGTGAACATATAGTAAAACGTTGTTTTTTCTTTCCCTTAAATCTGGCAAAGTGATGACGTATTTACAAGCAGGGCAGGGTCTGATTAACTGTCAGTTCATAAAGTTGTTTAAATATGCAATCCTTTTGGGGTTATAAGTTTCTGCACTTTTCTGTCATTTCAACAAGAACTAGTGAGGGAAGAAAATGATCTCTAGAATTTGCTTCACACAAAAGTGACCAATTAAATATGGAATATTTGGGTATGAGTTAGGTCATTGAATACGGTGTGTCAATTTGTTTGTAAGACTATTAAGAGAGAAGAATAACAAGGCTAGCAAAACTCTCACATTTTATGAGAAACAAGTTAAATTGTTTCTCTTCTAGTAAAACGGAAAGCAGTGCCTATAATTGTATAATTATATTTATCCTATTCACCAAAACAGACAGGTGAAGGTGGACTGAGGATTGCTTCCTCCTCAACATACTGTATGCCCACAACCTTTCTCAACACACACACATCTCATTCCATAGGAGACATTCCTCAATATGCAGATACACATATTGCCTCAAATTACACAGGCATACACACACCTCACCCACTTACATGCACATCGCTTCCTAAACATACACAGAAACCTCAACATGCACATACCTCAATACACAGTCACATAACTGCCTTTTCAAAACTCACACTTCAACATATACAGACACACCTCACCTCCTCGACAAATAGGCACACAGGTTTGGCATATTGCGGACAGGGCAGACAGATTATTGGAAGGGGCTGGAAGCAATCCAGCTGTATTGGTACATATTGGTACCAATGACAAAGTTGGAGGAAGATGGAGGTCTGTAAAGAATGATTTCAGGGATTTAGGGCACAAGCTCAGGGCAAGGACCTCTAGGGCAATGTTTCCTGAAATAATACCTGTGCCATGTGCCAGTGCAGGTAGGCAGAGGGAGCTCAGGGAGCTTAATGCATGGCTCAAGTAGTGGTGTAGGAGGGAGGGTTTGGGGTTTTTAGAGCACTGGGATGGCTTTGCTCTTGGGTACAATCTATATGGAAGTGATGGATTGCACCTAAATGTGCACCATGCTAGGGGATAGAATGCTAAGAAGGTTGAAGGAGCTTTTAAATTAGGAAGGGGGAGGGGTAATTGGGTAAATAGAGTAGATATTAACTGGATCCAAGTATATAATCATGGGGTAGATAAGGGGTTGGGATAAATGTAGCCAATAGGAAAGAAGTCCTATTAAATGAAGATGTAGGAAAAAGGCACGTAGGGGATAAAATATGTAAAGACGTCAAAATTAATTGTATGTTGGCAAATGTAAGAAGCATGATAGATAAAATGTGAGGACTAGAATTGCTGGCGGTTAATGAGCATTTGTAATTGGTATAACTGAAACATGGTGGGATGATGCACATGATTGGGCTGTAAATATAGAGGGCTATTCCCTGTTTAGGAGAGATAGGATTAATAGAAAAGGGGGATGTGTGTGCTTATATTTGAAATCAGAGTTAAATCCAATTTTAAGGGGTGATATTAGTGAGGAAACTGGCCATAATGTGGAGTCTTGTGTGGTAGAAATTTAGAATAATGTGGAGTAAAAGGTAAAAAAAGGTGTTGATAGGTATATGTTGCAAACCACCAAATATTGATGAGAATGTTGAGGCCCAACTGCTATTGCAAATGAGGAAAGTGGTGCAGTTTGGGCATACTATATTGTAATTATGGGAGATTTTAACTATCTGGATGTCAACTGAAAAAATGAGACTTGTCAGAGTATTATGGAAACAGGTTTGTGAGCATACTTTGGGAAAGCTACATGTCACAATTGGTGGAAGTGCTGACAAGAAATAATAATGTACTGGACCTAGTGATAACGAATAACATAGACATGTTATCCAAAATTAAGGTAGGTGAATATTTGGGAAACAGTGAACACAACATGGTTATATTTGAAATCAGTTTGGAAAAGCAATAACTGTACAGGTTCAACCAAAAGACTTAATTTTAAAAAAGCTAACTTCAAAATGTTAAGAGCATGAATGCATAACTTAGGGCTCGATTCAATAACCACTGATGCAAAAATAAACAAAAAACAAAGGCAACTTTTAAGCATAGTAAACAATTCAATAACAAAAGCTAACGGCAGTTTCAGAACCACAACGGACGATAATATATCACCCATAGAGGTCCATGAAACAGCAATCCTCAGAGCCATTCAATTGTGTGCGGTTCTGATAACGGATGAGAAATTGATACATTTAATGGCAAAAATGTGAGACCCAGTTTTTGTCTGTTAACCACAAAAATGGATAAGAAAAAACACACACAGCCCAAAGCACATATATAGAAATGGCAAAGCCAAGAGAAGATAAAAAAAACAGTGCTAATGACTTACAATTAAGTCACGAACCATTATTAAATGGTAAGTGAATTACATTGCTGTGGACAAATGTCATACACAGATATGCACACCACACAGTCTGATCACATGAAAAGACGGACACCAGGGTGGGAAAGAGGGACACAGGGATTTGCCTTTCAAAGAGGGACTGTCGCTTCTAAACAGATAAACCCGTAAAATATGTAATAGCTACACAAAGTATCCCGACACAAGCCAGCACAAAGGGGGTTAACATACAACGTGCACACCTGACAACCCTACAGCAAACCCAAGCTCATCTGAGCAACATCAGCATCTAGTGGAAACAGACATAAACTTGACAACGTCACACATGCACCTGACAGCTACACAGCAATTAAGCCAAATCACATAAACAACAAGAGACACAATGGCAAACACCTACCTGGACAACACACACCCTCCCATTGGTCACTCATGACCAATGACTGCATCTGAACAACACCCCACCTGGACTGCACCTGGACATCGCACCATCCTCAGACATAGCATGTTTATACTGAGACTACTCAGAGAGAGAGACAGAGAGAGATAGAGTTTAGGGCCATAGATCACCCTTCTACCCCAAGCACACCTGTCGATGCTGATGCTATGGCTAGAGAGACGGACAGAAGCCCATCTCCACCTGAAGAACCACAACAGACAGCAGCACACGAGCTGCTGCAACCAGATCTCCCACAGCTGCCACAGGGAACTGAGGAGTAGCATAGGGATGACAGACATCATCACACACCCAGCATACTGAATACAAGGGTCACGCTCCTGGGAATGACAGACTATGAAGTCAGAAACAGGTATAGGTTGACATCCCACAGCATCATACAGTTGTAGTAGGTGATTAGGGATGACCCCATATACCACACCAACAGTGCACACATGGAGAGGCATGTCCAGGGTCATGGGTACAATAGACTGCACACGTGTGAATATGAGTTCCTGCACAAGAGGGCCATCTGGACATGAACAAGAAGAATTTCCACTGGTGATGCCACTATCAAGATAACCCATGTCTGTGCCAAATATCCTGGAAGCTGTCACAACTCCTATATCCTCATACACTCCTCTGTACCCTGGAACTTTGAGACTGGGACCTATTCAGGAGGATGGCTATTATGTGAATCAGCACAGCAGATACCACACCAAAGCAACAGGTGCACTCACATTACTCATGGAAACACAGCTTAGCATGGTTGATATACAAGTACTTCCTCCATATAATATGTGCACCTGTCTTACCATGTCACTCTCTGTCCGTAGGTGATGCTGTCTATGGCTGCAAGTTCTGGCTACTCACACCACTGAACAATCCCAACACACCTGCAAAGGAACGCTATAATGAGGCTCACACCAGTAATAGATTGTACATTTGGCCTGCTGAAAGCACAATTACATTGTTTGGATCATTCGGGCAGGGGGGGCAGCAGTAAGGATCCCATGCATCATCCATTCCATGAACATGTCATATTGAGGATGTGGATTCAACTGATAGCTATTCCTTTATCCATGTTGACTTTGTCACTTCAAGGATATCGGGCATCCTCCATGCGAACAAAGGTACAACACACAGCACATTTTCCTCACATTGCTGTGCTCAACTGATGATAGTGAACTATATTGAAGTATTGGGAAATAGTCATATCATCCATGTCACCCTGGTAGCAAGAGAGGGCTATCCCATGCAATTGTCATGGTTTTATTGAACACTCAGACAATTTGGTAAGGTAAAATCAGCTTTATTGAAAGAATAATGAACACAGACTCCCTTGACAGGTCCAGATCCAGACAGTGCCAAGGCACTTCCAAATCTGACACAGGTCAGGGTACAAATAAGCAAACATGTATAACAAATATAAATACAGGAACAGCAAACAGGAAACTGGAACTGAACCTCAGCAGTACCACCTAGAAAGTGGCCCACAAGCGGAGGTAGGTACTGCAGGGCAGAATCCCCAATAGAATATGGGAACTAGTGCAAGGAAACAGGAGCACTGAGGCACTGGCACTAGTCTGCCCTGGTAGGAGACTAGAAAGCCAGGTAAAAGGACTAGCCCAGATGACTAAGGTGGCCACAGGCAAAGTTGGCCAACCCAAGCAAGACTCAGTCGATACAGATAACCATAAGCCACACTGACAGGAACAGGCTTATCTCAGCGGTATAGGTAACCTAGGCCACACTGACAGGCACTCGCTTTACCTTGATGACAAATGAACCCAAAGGCAATGCTGACAGGCACAGGCTACTGCCGGTGGTTAGGCAACCGAAGGCAATGCTAACAGGCACAGGCTCTCTCTCTGAAGTATATACACTGGAGGCAACACGGACAGGCACAGGTTCTATCTCTGGGATAATCACAGCCGAAGGCAACACTGACTGGCACAGGCTCTACCAGAGATAATCGGAAACGGAGGCAACACTGACAGGCACAGGCTCTGACTCAGAGATAACGTTCCCGGAGGCAACACTGAAAGGCACATGCTTACTCTCGGGAGGCCAAAGACCAACGGCAACACTGACAGGCACAGGCACACGCTCGAAACTAGCAAGTCAGTGAGACGTGGACAACACCGCAAGTTCAATGGAGCTGCAACTAGATCGGTACACAGAGAGTGAAGTAAGCCACAGCCTGAATCGGTACACAGAGAGCAGAAGTCAGCCACAGCCTGGATTGGTACACAGAGTGCGGAAGTCAGCCACAGCCTGGATCGGTACACAGAGAGCGGTAGTCAGCCAAAGCCTGGATCGGTACACAGAAAGCGGTAGTCAGCCAAAGCCTGGATTGGTACACAGAGAGCGGTAGTCAGCCAAAGCCTGGATCGGTACACAGAGACCAGTAGTCAGCCAAAGCTTGGATCGGTACACAGAGAGCAGAAGTCAGCTACAATCTGGATCAGTACACAGATAGCGATAGTCAGGGAATCCAGGTCAGCAACGGAGTAGGCAGCAAAGACAGGAGAAAGGTCAGGCAGAACCGGATCATACAAGGAGCAGGATACACAGCAACAAACGTCTGGTCAGGAACACCACAAAAGGGCGCCAAAGGTAGTCAGAACTGAGTATAAAAAGACAACTACTGGGCAGAGCAGAACCCAGCGGCCAATAAGAATCAGCAATAGATAGGAAGTAGCAATGTCGACAGAACAAGGAATCATGGCACCGTGATAGCAATGCATCAGATACAGCTCTGTCATTATATGAGTGAAAGTTTCAGTTCATATCAGAACCTCAGTTGTATAAAGGCCAAAGGATAATATAAAGCATACTATGAATTTCGCTATCACTGCTAAACCAGATGAAGAAGTGTCAGGGTGCTAGAGGGGAAAATTAGTTATATATATCTCATATAGGTAAGAGATAATGCTGCTTAACTACCACTCGAGTCAACACTTTATGTAAATAGTTGTTACAGTTGGCAAGCAAAACCAGGAGTCAGACGGTATAGATAATAGAACCTTTATTATGAGAATAATGACAGTAATGCAATATATAAATATATACACAGTGGGTGATTGAAACGGCGAGCACTGTATCAGGAATAGCAGTCTCCCAATCTCTGCACCCCACTGTCACGATTTTTGATGAACAGTCAGAAAGAAAAGTAAGGTTAAAATTACTTTATTGAGTAAAGTGCATACAAGGAATAAGGCCGCAGGCCCACAATACGAAACAACACTATTATATATATATATATATATATATATATATATATATATATATATAGTCAATAAGGCAATGACCGTGAACAGAATGACTGAGATGGGATACAGGAACAGGAGGTATCAAAGGCAGGCAGCCCTCCTCTAAAGAACCTGGAGAGATCAGGCCACTGGACCCCGGCTGACAGCAGGACAGAGGATGGCAGGAAGTCCTGGAGATGGTAATTGGCACAAGACCCAGATGCCTGGGTGGCACAGAACCCAAAGAGGCAATGAGGCAACACTGACCACGGGACAGGGGTCCCAGGGTGACAGAGGCCACCACTTACAAATGGTAAACCCTAGAGCACTAGGAGTGGATTGTAGGCGAACACTGGAAGGCCACAGGTATCCCCTCACTGGACAGTGGAACAAGTGCAAATGCTGGCTCTAGGCCTGATGGCCACTAGACAGGGAATAGAGCTCAGGGTCTCCACACACCAGGAAGTGCTTGCTAATGCAAGTGCTAGCCCTAACCCAGGCATTGCAACACAACGGAGCACAAGGATTGCCTAGACAGTCTAGGCACTGAACTAGTTAACAGGAGACGCCCAGAGATACACAGGAACTCCCACAGGGAGTGAGCCCAGCAATTAGCGCAGAGGGAGACACAGAGAGATCAGAGTAACTCAGTCAGCACTTGCTAGCACTGTACCGGTACTTCACGTGTACACACTGCCACAGGCAGTAGGAGTAAGTGGCTATAGCACGAATACTATGCCTGCGGTCGACAAAATAAGATTAGCACTACGCGGCGCACCCCAACAAGGCAACCAGAATCCGTTGAATGTAATGCTGGCCAGTTAGGACATCGGAGGAGGCACAGCCATGCACGGATGGCAACGGGACAATGGCTCAGCCAGGACTGGTTACAAACGAACGGAAGCACAGACTGGTCAGGAGCAAAGGCACGGCTCAAAAGCCAGGCAGACTAGCACAAACATGGTTCTCAGCCAGATCCATTGAACAACGGAGTGGGTTCTCAGCCAGGTCAATCGGTAACAGAGCGGGTTCTCAGCCAGAGCAGTACAGCAACGGAGTGGGTTCTCAACCAGATCAGTCGGTAATGGAGAGGGTTCTCAGCCAGATCAGTTCAGTGACCGAGCGGGTTCTCAGCCAGATCAGTTCAGCAATGGAGCGGCTTCTCAGCCAGATCAGTCGGTAACGGAGCGGGTTCTCACCCAGATCAGCTCAGCAACAGAGCGGGTTCTCAGCCAGATCAGTTGGTAATGGAGCGGGTTCTCAGCCAGATCAGTTCAGCAATGGAGCGGGTTCTCAGCCAGATCAGTTGGTAATGGATCGGTACTCAGGAAATACAGGAACGTCGTCAGGCAGGACGTGTCATACACGAACAGCAACACAGTCACAAACGTCAGGCTCAGATACACCACGAAAGGGTGTCTTAGAATAGATGTGACAAGCCCTGGGTGGAGCAAGGATGTCAGGACAATGAGAAGGCAGCATAGAAATTAGGCACAGTAACAATGTCACCATCAGAGCAGGAAAATGGCACGGTTATAGTAAGGTAACGCCCAAGAGATACTGACTCAGCCTGCAGTCAGTAGCTAGGAGTCTGCTAGAGCCCCAGGTCAGTACTAGGAAGGATGTCTGAATAACGGAACCAACAAACTGAGCGAACAGACAAAGCTTTCTAGTAAGCACCAGATAGGATAGTCAGACAAGCCAAAGTCATACACAGAGTGGGTAGTAAGCCAGAGACATAGGTTTGAACCAGAAAGGATATCCACTGAAGCGATAGAATGCTGGATGCGCAGTGGATAGAACCCCAGGTCAACACCAGAGTGGGTAGTCAGACAAGCCTAGGTGATACACGGAGCAGGTAGTCAGCCAGAGCCACAGGTTTGCACCAGATAGGATATCCACTGGAGCGTATGTATACTGGATGCGCAGTGGATAGAGCCCCAGGTCAACACCAGAGTGGGTAGTCAGACAACCCTAGGTCATACACAGAGCGGGTAGTCAGGACTCAGTCTGCCCTTTAAACCCTTCCACAAGAAGTAGGTAGGAGGAGCAGCTAGAGGGAGGAAGTAGGTAGGAGGAGACTACAGGAAACAAACACACATAAAACAGAGGCCTGCAGCATGCTTGAAGCCTCTTGCCTGCAGATGACCTGTGGAAAGATGCCGAGCGTCATGTTATATAGACATGTAAGATTATTTTCTTGATGTAGGCCAACAAACAACCCCTGTCTCATGGTGCTGTGCTCATGCTCACATACTATGTGAATTGTTGATACAATGTCCTTGGCACATATACAAATGTCTGCTCTGCATCCCCTTGTTCCCAACTTTATGGCTTCCCCTGAGGTGGACATCACCTTTCTGAACAATGGGTTGTCCCCCATCTGGAACGCAAAGGGTTCGTTGTGTAATTCTGTATGATCTGTTGCACTACACACAGACAGTGAACTTACAAATTCTGCCATCCATTTCTACAGGCATCCATACCTTGACCAGCCAGAGAACCAAGGAATTTCCACTTGACTCTCCTGAAGACATGACTACACTTCCATGTAGCTCAACCATTTATATGTTAAGAAATACTGAAGTTCCTAACAAACTGTACTCAAACAGTCACATATTTAATTAATACTCATGTCTCTGTGTTGTGACAATACATTTGGTGAAACACTTGAGCAAATCATATGTTTTACTCAAGTATAAATATATGATGTAATAACTACATTAATCTATGTTGTAAGGTATTGCTTGACATATTAAAGTATATCATCCCCAGATTTCCCCAGCACAGAGACAATAACAGCAAGATCAGAAAGCAAATAGGTCCCCAGCTGCCTGTGTTTTGCCAGTCAGTCACGTAGACTTTTGGCATATTTGGGATCAACCTCCTTCCTCCCTTCTTCTCCCCAGAGTGACCAGTGCCCACTGACTCTCCTAATACAGACAACAAATGTCTTACATAAAAGAATCCCTATACTAAACTTCAATTCCCCTATCTTCTCTAGCTCAAAAAACACGCTGCTCTCTCCTCTCACAAACACAGAATGGCATGCTGTGGGAGCCTGACACCCTTTTCTATGGCTGCAGAAAACTAGAGAAAACTTTTGTGTGGTGGAAAAAAACATGTCATCCCACTGATTTCAATGCACAATGATCTAGGAGAAAAAAGAGACAAAAATGGCACGTGTCACAAGAAATTATTTGCCAAGCGGGAAGTGCCATTATTTACAGATTTCAGTTTGAGGCGAATATTTTTAATTATCCCCAACTCTGACCTTCGACAAAGTATTCTCTGACTTGCAGTCAAACCTACGGTGAGCCTCTGATGCTCTACAAAGTCTCCTCCAAATTCCAGTCAAACCTATGGAGAGACTCCGACCCTTGGTAAAGTCTTATCAGACTCCCAGCTGAACTTATGGTGAGACTCCAATCCTTCAACCTAAGCCTCACTATTACTACTAGTCAAACCCTGTCTGAATTCATAATCCAACAACCAGCTGTACTCCTTTAAGATGGCTATCAACTCCACTGGTCCAGCAAGGGCCCCCCAGCCTCTTCCTATGACTTCTGGCATCGCTCAACAGAGCCGATCTTGAGCACCAAGGAAATTCATCACCCCACATCATGAAAGGCAATGGCCAAAGTTGGATGTGCAGGGGCACCACCCCTGCATGTCTATATCTGTCTATTGCCAGCCAAGGGTGAGGCATCTGTCATAGCTTGTTTAACCACGCTTGGTATGCAAGGGTTGTGCTTCTCCAAAAACCATGGTTTACATGTGCAGTTTATTTTGTAGTCAAATGTGTGCATTTCTTTTATGTGATTACATCAAAATCTTTTTCAAGTAGGACCGAAATGTTAGATTTTTCATATAACCACTTCAAAGTAATGCAAGCATTTGTATAATAAACAAGTATGTGGGTCTTCATTGAATTATTAACTGAATTGTTAATGATTATGCATTGGGGATTTTTTTTAACATGAAAGGAATTTCCTTTATTCAATTAAATTATTATTAAAGCTATTTTCATGCATCCACGTATCATACAGTAATGTCATAAAGCGACAGAAAGCCTCTGTGATGAAATAAAATATCTTTCTTTTTATACACTCAAAACTAAACATATTTAATTTATGAATTCACAGTAGTGCATGCAGGTACAAATAAATGCATACACTAATTGCATATTATTTGCATTTAAAAAAATATCACTAGTAAAATAGGAGCTTAACTACAGTTGATAATATACATGTAGAGGCGGCTGATTATTGCTCTATTTCACTACAGTTCCAAGCTCCTATATCTGGGCTCGATGAGAGTCAGATGGGTCTTGGGTCTTACTGGGAGCCTTTTAGTGAGTTTTTTTTCTTAATTTCAGTGATAACCTTTTGCTGGTTTTGGGAGCTTATGCCAAATAGAGCAATTATGTTGTAGAGGACAGGAACTTTGTCAGCAAATTTTTTTCCTGATAGGGCAATTTCTGTTCCAGCAGCTAGATGCTGTCATAGCAGCTCAATTTCACCAAATGGGAGAAGAAATAAAGCTATTGTATATGCATAAAAGACACAGGGCAACAAAAAAGTTAGGAATTACAAAGTACAAAAGAGTGTGCATGGAACAATTAGGCTTTTTAATTAATCATTTCCTTTTGTCTAATATTTAAATCATGTCATACTATGGCAATGTCATTACCAGAGTGCAGCATTATTTAAATTTTTTATTTCAAATATATATTTGTGTTTAATCTAGTAAAGGCTATGGAAATCGATATGGTGGTCACTATTATTTTTATAAATTTTTAACTTAATCATATTCTGCATCTATATGATTTCTTTAACACACACTGGCATTCAATTAGTTAAAGCATATAACACAGTAAGACGCTTAAAATGTTTCCATTTGAAGTGCAACAATTCTATGTTCAGGACATTGTGGTCCTTGTTTTAGATGACATTTTGGAGCCTTGTCAACTCTTGAATGGCTTTCAAGAGTTTAAATGCCATCATGTCTGTGCGCAAAAAAAGCTTATTCAGAAGAAGTACATGGCAATGTAATCTATTGAATTAGAAATCTCCCAATACTCTTTACTGTAAAACAGCTACATTGAGAGACAAATTCAGCTCTACAGTAATAAAACCCAAAATGTTTCTTTCTTACCCATGCTTAAGTGGATCTTTTCTTATAAAAACACAAAGTTTTGTAACTGTTTTATTTTTAATACATGTTTTCTTTGCATTGTGTTTCTATATG